>CM040118.1:295359745-296559745 GCA_022559845.1 Amorphophallus konjac | reverse complement strand
GATTCTTCCGTGGTTTGTCGGGACAGAGCTTCTATTCCAGATCAGGTCTTCTGTTGGGGCAGATCTGCGCAGTCGAGGTAGATTGGACCTCGCGGGCCGCACCAAACTCGGATGGGGGTGAGATCACTTCTGTTGCAAAGAAGACCCGGAGAAGCTTCCAGCGATGGCTCTTGTGTCTTCAAACTCATCCGGATGGCGTCGTGGTGGCCGCTGCAAGAGACTGGTTCGTCTGCAACCTGTGGACAGCAACCTGCAGCTCTTGTGTTGGCTTCTAAAGAAGGAGATGGGGGAGGTGTATGTATGAAACGGGTGATGGGGTGGAAGAAGTAGTGTGTATGGAGGGATGGGGAATGCTACTGGAGATAGGAAGGGGATGGGAGGGGGCAGTGGGGGCAGGTCCTCAGCTGGAGGTAGGGGAAGGTGGAGGCAATGGAGGTGAATGGAGGTAGATGGGAGGGGCGACCCTAGCTAGAAGGGAGAGGGGGGGGCGGCCAAATCATGGAGGGAATGGTGGATTCAAATTTGAAATGGTCTTGGGAGTGGGGGATTGTGTGGGAACTAGGGGAGATTGTGTGGGAAGGGGTGGGATTGTGTTGGAAAGTGGGAGATGCCTCCTTGGGACAATGGGAGTGGAGTAATGGCAACTTGGGGAAGTGGAGGGGTATTGAATGAGGTGGGTAGCTAGTGGAGGTGGTTGGGGAGGGGAGGAGAGAGAAGAAAATTCGAAATTGGGGTTGGAGGAGAGAGAAAGAGGGGTGAAATAGAGAGATTAAGAGGGGAATAGGTGGGGAATCTCTCCCCTAGGGTCTCTCACCCAAAAAACTAGAGGAATCACTCCAATTTGAACTCAAATGGCAATTTTAACTCATTCATTCATTAAGTTCAGATGGGGGGAAATGGGGTCCTATATATAGGAAACCCACATTTTTACAAAAGACCCTGACAAAGGACTCATTGACAAATAACCGAAGGGGTAGGGGAGCTCATTGGGCCAAGCCCGAAGAAATGGGCCCAATTAGCACATTACACATTCTAATGACACTCAAACATAGGAAAATAAATGCTAGACCTAGGAACATGACTCAAATAAAATGCAAATTACATCAAATGACTCAAATAAAAATTACATAGGACTCAGAATTAAATGACTAGATCATGCCGGATGCAACCGGGGCGTGGAGACGAGCTGTGAACGTGGGCATGGTGGTGATGTCCCCATCACCCCAGCTCATGAAGTCGAGCCTCCACCTCCTGTAGCCGAGCAGACTCGTCCTGAAAGGAGGCCACCTGCCCCTCCAACAGAGATACTTCCTCCGCAAGCTGCGGCCGAGAAGTTGTTATCTGCGGCAGTTCAGCCCGGAGGTCAGACAGTTCAGCCTCCAGGATGGTTATCCGGCTGCGCACGAACTGCTCCCGCTGCGCCAGAGACTGCAGTTGGCATTGGCGCTCCTGAAGAACAGAGTCCGTCTTCTCCAGCTCAGATTTGCACTCCTTCCTTTGCAACTTCAAAGCTGCCAGTCTGTCAGACATAATATGTGCCAAGAAGTCCCGGCGATGTATGAACTTTAACAACAACAGAACCCGCTGGGCCCATATTTCCATGGGACAGCCCATCGCCTGTAGACCGGCAGTGAAACGCTCGACTATCTCCTTCAGCCGCAGATAAGTCAGTCCGGGCTGGGACTCCACCAGCTGGCGCAGCATGTCCAGATTTTGCCAGACAAAACTCTCGGATGAAGCGAAGCCAGAGAAGGAGCTGGAGCTACTTCGAAAGTCACCTCGCCGTCAATGTCTGCCCACAGTGCAACTTCCGGCTGAGAGGACGAAGATGGCAAATTTGCTGGAAGAACTGGCCGGTCCCTCTCTGTGCTCTCCTGTTGAGATGAAGACTCCTCCTCTACCGCTGTCTCGGGAGCTATGGCTTGAACATCTGCGGAGGGAGAACCAATAAATGATGGAGCTATCTCTTCATGAGTCTTCTGAATAAGGGCTTCATTTTCAGCTGCTTTTTCTGATAATGGGGACGAAGGGTCCCTAGTCTATAGAGGCAGAAGTCCAGTCTCTATAGCCACTGTGGCAGGGACTGCTGACTCGGGCGCAATTGACATTACGGCGGCCGGTATAAAGGCGGAGCTTCTGGCTGGGTCTGCTTCGGCTCTAAACTCTGAGGCCCTCACAGGGATGGAAATCTCTCCTGATGATCCCAAGTCCAGTGATGTTAAGTCAGTTGAAGATTGTATTCTTACTGGCACGGGGCGAATAACCTCAGAAATTCCCATGCAAGTTGAAGGTAAAGCGGGGATGATGACCAAGTCTGCAGATGAGACATCCGTAGAGACTGCGGCTGCATCTGAGCTGGTAATGACAGGGTCCTGAGGACAAAGTAGAATGATCCTCATCAATGAATGAAAGAAAATAAATAGAACAGCAAACAAAAAAAAAAGAAGAAGCTTACCTTTAAAGTGGGGTCTATATCCTCAAAATGAGACAGAAGAGGAGAAAGCTCCGTAGTTGAAGCAACAAATGGAGGGGTTATGTCGACCTCGGTATCGAGCCCGGCAAACTCCTCTTGCAATTCCTCCTCAGAAGACAGCATCAGCAGCTTAAGAGGCTGAAAAGGCGGAAGACCTTTTGCAAATACGGGCAAGGCTTCTGATTTTAGGAATTCCTCCTCACTGGCACGGAACGTCACTTCCTCCTCATTATCAGGGATGGTCTCAGAGCTGCTCGAGGATACCTCCACACTAGCTATATGCTGCGAGGTCACCTCTAGAGCATGCCGGGATGCGGACCGGGTGATTATACGTCTGGCCGGGACAGGACTCCGTTGTGTTTGAATCCTGTGACCCTCCTACGGCTGAGACGACTCTCCCGCTGCTATCATGGCCTCAGTCTGCTCCCTGACTATCACTTCAACAAAGGGGAACTCTGAGGGATATAATGGAAAAGAACAACAACGAAAGTATAAAGAGAAAAGATGAGAAAGCACATTTACCTTCCTCCTCGCCAGCCGGGGTAGGAGAAGGCAGCCTCGTGTCCCTTTCCATAGGCACTGCAACCTGCTCCGGGGCTGTATCAGATAAAGAGAAGCTCAGTCTCGAAGGACGCCTTAAAAGATCAGTCAAGAAAACAATGAAGATTGCATCTGTTACCGCCACTCTCGGCAGGTTCCTGTGCAGCCTCCCTCTGAGACCTGAACTCGTCAAAAGAGGGGATGTCTGGAAGAGGGATTCCGGCGTCCGTCGCAACTGGAGCTGACTACTGCACCCGAACAACCTTGGCCCTCTTGGCCTTGACAACTGCAGCTTTCACCACAGAAGGCTTCCTCTTCTTGCCCGGAGGCAAGGGAGTGGTCGTAGGTGCCGCTGCAAGAATTTCAAAGTAAGCAGGCTTCTCAGCTTGAGCAATAATCTTCCTGTAAAGTCCCTGCCATTTTATGTCCGGTCTATCTGTGCAAGACACAAGAAAGGCAGTCATAGTCGACAGATGCAAAACATAACAATAAAAGAAAGACGCCATGAGCGCACATGAAGGGTCATACCTGCTGGGCCGTCATAGAAGGTGGAAAGCGGCCAATACAGATAAGCCACCTCCTTCGAGCGGGAAGCAGCCTCCTTCACGAGCCAGCATACGTCACCGATGGTCTGGCACTTCTCCGTCAAGGCAGCCAAGTCTTTATGTCCATGGAAGTCGAGGCAATGAAAGAGGCCGAGATAATCCATGCACCAGCCGTCAACATAATGAAAAGAAATGAAAAGCGGCTTATTCAGAATGCCAGCTATCGGGTTCTCTACTGACAGCCCGTGAACATTCAGCAGTACAAAAAAGCCAAGAGGTGTGCTAATAATACGTCTGGGTGCAGTCTTCCCTCCGCACAAACGTCCTATAAGGGTGAAATCTGTCCACCGGGCCCCTCCAGGGGGCTGCTGTCGGGAGAGGCTCCTCTGGGGGAAACGGATACTGCACCTCCACATGAATACTCCCTATGTGGCCCAACTGCCTCAGGTACTTTGTAAAAACATCTTCATTGATCTCAGAAAAGACAGGAGTGGGTATTTCAGAGCCTTCCTCTTTTAAGGACCGATGCCTGGCAATATATGTGTCCGCCTCCTTAGGATGCTGTGAATAGAGCCTTTTCAGATGAACCTCATCAATTTCAAACATAGGCCCTGATTGCCGCTTTAAGAAAGAGCGCTCGGCCACATCCCAGAAGGTGCCTCTGCCATCCTTATAAAAATTGGTGCGGGTATTCCACCACTTGATGTATTCTGATGTGACACGGGGAATACGATTAGAAACGGTCGGGACCCTGAAAGTTACACCCTCTTGGTGATGAAAGAAATCCCACCATATCCGACCGTCACTGGCAATGGAGGACCCATGCTTGGCACGGCTGTCCAAAGGAAACTGAGCAACTGATGGAGGAATATGCTGATCGTAGCCAAAGTTTCTGCTAAAACGGAAGGGGTAATAGGGCTCCAAAATGAGCAAGCCTCCCTTCCTGAAGACCAATACACTGGGTCGGATAGCCATAGCCCACCTTACCAGTTCTGGTTCTAATATGGGCCGGGTGGCATTGGCCCCCGAAACAGTATGGACATAAACTTCTACCTCCTCCATTTTGCATTCCCTCTGAGGGTCTACTAAAGGAGCCGAACCTGCTGCCAAGCTCCAAAAATGAATGCTGCCAGGAGCATCTACAGGCACTCTTGTCAACCTGCCCCTTATCTTAAACAGCTGCTCTGAGAAAAGACCGGGTTCGGCGCTAGCAAACTCAATCATCCGAGGGAGCAGTGTGTCTGACTGCAAAGTTCTCGGGGCCAGCTCGGGGAAAATGCTGCAAACCCAAGCATTGAAGAAATGAAATGGACCTATAGTCCGTAAGGAACGGGGAACCCGATGTCTGTGTAAATCTCCCAACGATTTGTAAACTAAACACAAAGCCACCGGGCACAGAGACAGTCTCATCCCCCAGGCCATCTGACAGGCCGGATATATAGCCTCCGGTCTGATAGTCCTCTCGTCCGCTTGGGGGAGAGCGAAAGTGCACAGCCAGAAGGTCAGATAAGCTGCACAATGAGTAATGGGGTCAACCCCTGCTGGGTTCGGGCCGTCTACACCTGCTCGGCGCAGTGAAGCCGGCAATGCCGATTTGTAACGAGGGGCCCTGATCTGCTTACCGGGAGTCGGTCCCACGGAAGGGAAGTCTGTATACTTCAAGGGACCCCCGAAGAAGTACTATATCCACTGTCCTACACTGACTCTCAATCTGCTGCTCTTTTCCCAGGGTTGATATCCTTTGGAAGATCCCTGCTGTAGGCCAGACAGATGGTGCGATAAGCCTTCATCAAGTACCGGTATGCATATCCAAAAGAATATCTACCCTCTCCATCAGAGGCGTCCTTTACAGAGTCGTCTAGACAGACCTCCTCGTATGGCTCCCCATCTATAGGCAGGCCTGAAAGCTGCGCAAGACTCCAAAGATCGAGAGAAGTCTCGCCTTCTGCTGTATAGAACGTATTAAACTGTGGGCAGAACACTTCAAGCATGCCGCAACATAATCCCCGAGAGATGGGATAGCGGAACTTGGAGGCGAATACACTATGATATACCCCAGCTCTAATCAGTAAAGGGGCGTATTCCTTCAAGACAAATTCTGTAAACTTCATGGCTCCTACCCTGAAAAGATGGGCGTCTGTCACTTTAGCATCTCCAAACCAGCCGACAGCTAGCTGATATTTAAATTGAACGGCCAGACAGTTCAGAATAAATGGCTCGTCCCTGTAGCCCCACTTCACAGGAGCTAGAAAAAGTCCAAAGTTGGGCTTCTCCCGATGGACGCGACCGGCTGCATGGTCCCACCTTGCCGGGGTAAACTCTGGAGCACGGGTCAGCATCTTCTTCTCCGGCTCTAATTCAGAAATGCCCAGCACGGCATTCCAATCCCTCTGCTCACCCGAGAGATATATGGCTCGGGCGCGATAAACAGAACCCTTCATGCTGTCTCTGTCAGCGAGTATTGCCGCTTCCACAGACCGAGCAAGCAGGAAATCCCTCATTCCGCCTATGGTGAAGGTCCGGATAAATGGCAGCAGATGACGATCCTTCGGCAGGTCCGGACGGTAGTCAGCAGCCCTTCTGAAATCAATCCCTTCTGTGGAGGAATAGACTCCGGAAGACGGCACTGTGTCAGTCTCGGAATCAGAGGACTCGTCGACAGTGACGATCTGGTTATAGCCAAAGCTCAGACTATTCACATTCAGCCAGTTGACTGAAGCCCGAGATATGTCCGGCTGAGCCGATGAACTCGCTCCCACAGTCATGGAAGCCGCAGCAGAAGAGTCGGAAGCCATGTCAGTGACTGCAATCAAGAAAAGATGTAAATAAGCATCGGAAAGACGAATGAGCATGTGATGATTGAATAAATAATTCCAATTAAATTTCGGCAGCATCTCCTCTTGTCCGGGGTCTGCCCAAGAAAAATAGGGAGTCACCCACCAAGAGGGAGTGATCCCGAGCATAAAATGGGACTCAATCCCACATAATGAACCTACCTGAGAATGAATGGGTCAAAAAGGGGGGGAAGACGACAAGGCTCTCGGAGGGGGGGGAGCTCACCGCCGCCGCCGAGATGAAGAGAGAGAAGGAAGAGGTAAGAAGTGAGGTAAAAACCCTCTCGGGGGGGTTAAAAAGAAGAAGCAGGAGAGGCTTCTCGGCGCGAAGAAAAGCGCGCCGAGAACCCCCCCTGTCGGCCGGAAAAAGTAGTGCGCCGAGACGACACGCGCCGAGAACCCTTCCGAGATGGCCCGCGCCGAGAAGGACGCGCCGAGATGCCAGCGCCGATGACAGGCCGCGCCGAGAAGTACCCGCGCCGAGAAGGTTCCTACCACGCACCGAGAAGCCCAAGGCAAGGCCAAGAAGGCTCCAAAGTGCTGAGAAGATATGGAAATAAAAAACATGAAAATGAAAGATACATGTGCATAATATTGCTGCAGCAACATGATTAAGCCGAAGAACAATGTCAAAGAGAAATGGAGGAAGATACCCTCGAATGATGAAAGGCACCTGCAGACCCCGTGCCGCTTATTCTGCGCTTACGCCGCCCGCAGGTGGGGGGCATTTGTTGACACCTTGAAAATGAGCAAGGGCAGAGACAGAATTGAAAGGAAAATCAGACCAATAGTGAAAGATCAATGACGAAGTTCGTCAACCATCTACCCGGCTGAAGCCTTTTCCCGGCCAAGCTGATGTCCGATGCCATTGTCAGTCAGACGACGACACTTATGAAATAGCAGTCACCTGGCTGAAGTCTTTCCAGGCTAAAGCTGATGTCCGGTCTTGTCACCGTTTCGGTGATGATACCAATGAAATGATGTCCGGTTTTGTCATCATTCAGATGGCAACGCCGATGAAACCCCGGTCTACTGACTGATGAAAAACCTATGAATGATCTCAATAGAAACTTGTCACCAATGGAGGGCCCTTTTGGGTGCTGATGTACTTGAAGGACCAATAAGAGGCCTAGTCTAAAAGACCTAAGTGGGCCTATAAAAGTGGCGCCGGGATCCCCTTGTCGAAGCCCAAAAGTGGCGCCGAGAAGCTTGAGTCCCACGCGCCGGGAGCTCTGCCTACAATTGAAGCGCGCCGCGACGAGCCTGCCGGGAGGACACCAACGAGGGATATAAAACCCCCTCATTCGAAGAGAAAGGAGAAAAGAAGGTGATTGGGGGGAGACACGAAGAAGAGACCTGCAACCTCGTCCACGAGAAGAGAAAAAGAGCTGAAGCAGAAAAGAGTGAAGAGAGAAAGAGATTGTTCGAAGCTGATCGAAGGTGGGCAACGGGGAGGGAGAGGAGTCAATGCTCCGCCCTCCCCCCCCCCATTTCTATAGTTCTTCTTTTTATTTCGATGGTCTCTCTTCTTTCCTCCTCTGATGTAGCCTGTAATGCCGTAGCCGGTTTCACACCGATACAGTGATGTATTCCCCCTGCTTCCTCATTATGTATCTCACCCGATGAATGTTATCGAATGGATAAATATGGTGGGCTGTAGTCCATCCCTGCTTTGGTTTTCTCTGAAGCTCTATGTTCATCCCCCGTGTTGTCTGTCTCTTCTTAAGATTCAATAGCATGCTATCCCCCTCCCCAGGTCGATCGATCGCCTGTTTATTCACCCGTTTCCCGAGCGCTCCTCACGCTTGCTTCTGAGCCAGTGACAGACAATCCCATGGCCTTTGAAGCAAAGCATGGATACATAGCAACCGCCTCTCGGTCTTAGATGTTGCATTCATGCTCATCGGCTTTGCCGAAGTCATCCCTGGGGCCAGAGACAGTCATCTCTTGGCCCCCAGATGATGGAGAGTATACTGAAATCATCCTCACGGATCATTAGGAACGCTGGTGACAGAGATACCCTAAACCGTGTTTTCCCCCAAATCACTCTCCGCCTCCGGCCTTTCCTTTGAAATCCAAGCCAAAGTCAGTTGTAGTCTGATGAATTGGGCCCTCTGATTTCCCAAGGCCCGTCTATCTTGGCCTGAATCATCAGGAAAACCCCTGAATCCTCAACAGATTCAAGAACAGGGTACCGTAAAGCTCTGTTTCTCATCCCGACGCCCTCACACCTCTCGGCCTTGCGTACATGATGGGGACATCACCTCCCATGCCCACGTTCACAACTCGTCTCCGCGTCCCGGTTGCATCCGGCATGGTCTAGTCATTTAATTTTGAGTCATATGCAATTTTTATTTGAGTCATTTGATGTATTTTCCCTTTTATTTGAGTCATGTTCCTAGGTCTAGTGTTCATTTCCCTAAGTTTGAGTGTCATTAGATTATCTAGTTAGCTATTGGGCCCAACTCATTGGGCTTCGCCCAAGGGCTCTCCCCTACCCCCTCGGTTATTTGTCATTAAGTCAATTGTCAGGGACTTTTGTAGAAATGTGGGTTTCCTATATATAGGACCCCATTCCCCCCCATTTCAACTTAATGAATCAATGAATGAAAAAAACTTGCCATTTTGAGAGTTTACACTTCTTATCTAGTGGAGAGATTCTATTTTTTGGGTGAGAAACCCTAGGGGAGAGATTCCCCACCCTTCCCTCTCTTAATCTCTCTTTTTCACTCCACTTTCTCTCTCCTCAACACCCAAATTCGAATTTTCTTCTCTCTCCTCCCTTCCCAACCACCTCCACTCCCCACCTACCCCATTTAAGCCTCTTCCCATTCCCCACAACTCTCATCAATACTCCACCCCTTCCCAAGACCCCCTCCACCAATCCTCTCCTCACCATCCAACCCCCAACTACCCCTCCCACTTTCCCAAGCACCCTTCCCACTACCCCAAGCACCCCTTCCCTTCCCCAACACAACCCCCCCATTCCCAAGACAAAAAATTAACCCCACCCTTAAACCTATTTTTGAATATCCTTTCCCTCTCTCCATTCCAACCAAATTCGTAGCTCCTCCTCCCACCACCTGTTAGACCCCCTTCCAGACCCCATTCTTCCCTTCCCCCACCTTAGAACACCCCCTCCTAGACCCCCTCACAGCCCGGGCTTTCCCCACACTCATCCACCCCCATTTCCCCTCCCATATACCCTATTCCCCCCCATCATCTTCAACCTACAGCTCTCAACCGAAGATCTATAGAAGAGCAGCAGCTTGCAGAAGCAACCACGGCTTCCTCCGGATGTTTCTGAAGGATCAAGAGCCATCGTTGGAAGCTTCTCCCAGTCTTCTTCGCAACGGCGATGGTTTCATCCTCATCCGAGCTGTGTACTACCCGGGAGCTCCGTTCTCCCACAACTGCGCAGAGCTGCCCCGGCTGAGTACCAGAACCAGATTAGAAGCTCTTCCACGATGAACCTCAAAGGAATCAGCCCAAGAGCTCTTCCGCAAAGTTCTTCTTCCTCCTGTCTACTTTCAGAATCACGAAGCGGAGTTCCGTTCGGCATCTTGTGGCAGGAGTTATCCTTTTTCTCCCTCAGCTACGCGGCCCTGCTGCCCACAGTCTGCTTCGATCAGTCGCCATTGTTCTATGTCCCCTGATCTTCTCCGACATCGGTTGCCTTCCCCGTCCATTTTTTTGCGAAGAGGACTCGTCCACAATTCCAACGACTCTAACGGTGCTTGATTTCGAGTTCGGGAGCTGTCGGGGCATCCTCTGCAACCAGCGGTTGGAAACCAGGGGCTAGCTCTGCAGAGATCCTAATCCGGAGAGAAAGCTTCACCACAACAAACCCCGGAGGAATCAGGCCATGAGCTATTCTACAAAGTTCTTCCCCTTCCTGTCTGCTTTCAGAATCAAGAAGCAGAACTCCGTTCGGCATCGGGCAGCAGAAGTTACGAATTTTCATCCTCAGGCGTGCGACTCTGCTTCCCACAGTCTACACTGACCCCCACTCACTTTTCTGGGTCCCTTGATCTTCTCCGGCATCTTTCGGCTTCCCCGTCAGTTCTGTTGCAAAGAAGACTCGTCCACGGTTCCAGCGGCTTTAGCGGCACCTGATTCGGAGTTCGGGAGCAGCCAAGGCAACCTCTTCTTCCTGCTGTTAGTAACCAGTTGCTGTCAGTCCAAGAATCAGCATCCCTGTTTGAGCTCCTGCCCAGGCCAGCAGTGACCCCAGAAGAATTCGGAAAAATTCAGAGGCACTCCAATTCAAGTAACAAAGATTTTCCCACTGGTCTCGCCCTCGGAAAAATTCCTGATCACGTTCTGCAGCCACAGTACCGACTGTCTGTCCATAATTACCGAGAGAAGGTAGATTCAACATATTCACTTCATCATCGTTTTAGCCCTAGTTTTCCCCACCCCTCTTGGCTGGCTGAAGGCCCCTCCCTGCATGGAGGTAGTTTTGATTATAACTATCATCTTCCCTTCCCCACGATCCCCCCCTTGCATGGGGTGTAGTGTTGTAATAGCTTAAATAGGTCAAGCTACCCCGGCGCGGCGTGTGGGGAACCCACGCTTCCCCGCTCGCCCTCGTCTCCGAGCGGGACCGGTTTCTTCAAACCGGTCGAGTGAGTGCTCCAAAACTTTGCTCTGATTCATGCTTGTTCTTTCAATATTAGTTCATAAACTCCGCTGGCCGTGACGAGAGCCCGATCCTTAAGCTCATTTGCTATAAGTGATCATCGTGGGAAGAGAGTGGAACCCGTGCCCTTTGGCACTTCGTCGGACCCTTGATTTGGGCAGCCGTACCCTTGGGGAATCAAACCTTGGCCTTGCTGGCCCTCTACCAGCAAGGGCCTAGCCCACACAACCTCCCCTTGGCATTGCCAAGTTACCCCGGGTCTTAGTGAGCATCGGGTGAGCGGTTGCTATTATCGGTCCGTTTTTGAATGCTTAATTGTGCTTGCTTGTTGAGTCCTACGTTGTGTCACATCAATTGGTATCAGAGCAAGTTCTAGACTTGTCTCTACTAAGTCTTGTCCTAGGGCCATTGCATGCATCACCCTTGTCCACTATCATGACTACCTTATACATGGCATATTCGCCACTCTTAGGCCCATTAGAAGCCTTTGTGTTTGATGGATCCCGCCCTAGCATATATCTAGAATGGGAGAAGTCCATAGACCAACACTTTGAGAGGTTTACCCTGTCAGGGCTTGTCCAAGTCAACTATGCCAAGAGTTTACTCTGGCGCCAAGCTAGGAAAGAATGGGAGAACATTGTAGGTTTGAGAGAAGCCAAAGGGGAAGCACCCATTGAATCTTGGGATGAAATGAGGGCCGATCTTAGAAAGATCTACGCACCCCAACCCAATCCTCTTCAACCAACCAATCTTTCACCCCCGAACCCAACTCCCACTCATGAACTTCCCCGACCAAGCCCAACCCAAGTCCACCCATGTTCACCACCCCGAGAGTACCATGCACTGACCATTATCACTCCACCCACCATAGACTATCCTACCCCATTATCCTTGGAAGTTGTGGCCCACACTCCTACCCAAGTGGAGATGGATGCCAATCCGGATTCACCTCCCACCATAGAGAACATCCTAGACCCCCCACTTCCACCCACCTCTCCTAGTTCGGGTCCTCATGAGCCGCACACCCTAACCATGAATGAGTCCATACTCCAATGGCTTAAGCAAGGCCCCACCATTCCTAGCTCACCACCTTACCTCTCACCCTTGGCATATCAAGTCCAAATTATGCACACCCGGTCTTCCCATGTCACACTTCAAACCTCCTACTTTGTGGAAGGCTTAGGGGACCTAGTGGACTGTTTACAATGGCAAGTCTACCTGACCAATATGCTAGCCATAGGACCATTGGAGTCTAGCCCCATCTACTCTAGTGGACCCTTCCTAGCTTACCCCGCCACTAGTTCCATCACCTTCATCTACACTAGTGGCCATTATACGAGTGAAATCCTCCTCTTTCTCCCCAAGGATGAGAAACCAATCTTGGCCCACTTCCCACCCATCAAGATTCCAATTACTTTAATTGGCCAACCCACTAGAGACCTTGGCCCAATTATCTTGGAGGAGGATGACTCACCGTTTGGGTACCTTAAAGACATAGAGTGCCACCCTCTAGGAAGACCTTTCCACTACCCCTTTGATCCCTTCCTATGGGAGCCTAGACCCCTATGTGACCCAACCACCTTATCCACCACCCACCTTTCCCTAACCCAACCCACCATGTTTGACCCAATCCACCCCATCCTAGATCCGGGTTACACCTTGGGAGCCATGACCTTGGGCCACATATCCCTAGATAATAAGGTTGTGCTCCACCCCATGATGACCACCTTCTTAGATCCATTCGATCATTTCCAATGGGAGTTCAAATGTTGTCCCACACCTATACACATGGAAGTCACCCTTGGGAAAAACATGCATGTGTCTAGGCTTACCACATCACTTGGCATGAACACTATGTTGGGTCCATTCATTCATATCACCCACATGTCAAGTAAAAAGTATGAGTGGTCCATGTTCGGATGTAATGGTCCACCTTCATTCATCATGGGTCTTAAGCATGTCAAAGGCATCTACGGATGTCCGGGTCCCCGAATATTTATCACCAATTTGCGTGATAGGGCCACCTACGGGTGCCCCGGCCCACCTAGGCTAACCAAAGTCTACACTACATAATTACACGATATGTCTACTTTTGGTTGCCCAGGTCCACCCATCACCCCCAGAATGTCTGCGTACACAACATTGCATAAAGAGATCCGCAAGCACATTAGCAAGAAGAATGTGACTTATAAAAGGCAAGCCGACTCTCATCGACGTCACCAAGAATTCCATAAGGGTGACTTTGTGATGGTAAGGACGGAGAGGCTCTCCCCGGGAGCCATCTCCAAATTGAGGCCACGTGGGGCTGGTCCCTTCCAGGTCCTGAGACGCATTGGTGCAAATGCCTATGAGTTAGATCTCCCTAAGAAATATGGGGTAAGTCCCACATTCAGTGTCGTCGACCTAGTGCCATACAAGGGACCCACGGTGGTACCTAATGAGGATATTGAGCCTATTCCCTCCATTGAGAGAGCACCCACCCATGAGGAGAGTCCACCAGCCTGGAGAGCCCAGCGTGAGCGCATTGAACGAATATTGGATGAACAGGTCACTACCACCAGGAGCAAGGTATACGAGCGCTATCTCGGCAGGTGGATGGATTGGTCTCGTTCGGAAGACTTGAGGGCAGTACCACTTCTACACCCTCCAAGGAGGGAAGGTGATGTGAAACAGACCTTGGACCTATTTGCAAGCATTCACGTTTGAGCAGCGAATTCACACTAGCGAGCTCACCCGTATGGTGCACACTATTACCCGATGGCGACTTGGCGATGTTGGAGAGGGTCCGAGGCGGGACCTTTAGGCTCCAATGGTTGGCTAACTTGGGAAGAACCCAAAATGGGCCTAGGATGCCCAAATCATGGGCGGCCAACACACCAAGGGTGTGGGTTAAGTGGATTCACTCTCAACTTGCCCGCGGAGGCCACTCACGGTACTAGCAATTTCGGCCGAACTCTCACTCTCCGTCCGACGAAGCAATAGCAATAATACTAAGCTAAGCAAGTGATTAAACCAGTAAGAGTGGGACCGAGGCTCACCTAGCCGGCGTGAAGACGCCGACTCCGGTCGGAGACGGGGGCGAGCGGGGAGGCGAGGGTATGTACCCACACGCCGCGTCGATTGAAGCTTCAAACCTGCGACTTAATAATTACATGAACTACACCCCATGCAAGGGGGGGGGGATATTGGGGTGGGGATCATGCTTAATACATCCAAACTACCTCCACGCAGGGAGGGGCCTTCAGCCGGCCAAGCGGGGTGGGGAGATATGCAAAGAGAACCGACTTCCCGAGCTTCGCCGATTCTGCCTAGCTTCTGTATTTCTGGATAGAGGGTTGATGTCGATGCTGCCAATAATTCCACCAAGCTCAGAATCTGATGAGACTTGCGCCAAAAGCTTTCTAACAGATAGAGGATGATGTCTGAATTTTGGCAGGAGCTCTGAAGCTCAGGGCTGGTCGGGCCAGCGACTGGAACAGATCAGCAGCTTCTTCCTCTGGCTGGTGCAGAACTGGTACAGCAGGTTGCAGAGGGTACCACGGATGCTTCTGAAATCCAAATGTGACGAGCCTGGCTGTGACGTCCTCGTGGTCGGAGTAGCTTCGATTAGGAGTTGACGGTGCCCCAATCGGAGGTCGGAGGGGAGAATGGTGGTCAGATATGTGAGGACAGGTCAAACCTGGACCTGCAGGTGGCTGGCTGCAACCTTCGACGAAGAAATTAGTAACTGATAGCTCCGGTGGCCAAATGAGGTCCTTCTTCTTGGAGGCGAAATCTAACAGGAAGTAGTCTCTTCCCTCCAAAAATGGCGCACAGAGCCTTCACGAGCTGGCCGTGCCAGCTTCTTCTTTCAGCTTCTGGTCTGCAGACTGGGACAGCAGATGCAGTTGGACGAGATCGGCTCTCCCGATCAGCTCCGACCTTGGAAGCCGACGAAACCACCTCGGTTGGAAAGCTAACTTGCAGACGAGTCCGGCGATGTAGGCCTTGCCACTTGAATCTCCGAGGGACAGTCGTGGCTGCTTCTGCAAGTCGCTGTAGTTCTGCTGCCTGAAACAGAGACAGATTAAGGGGAAGAAGAAGGTGTGGGGAAGGGGATGGCCAAGAGAGCAAGTGGTGGGAAGGGTGTCTAATGGCTAAAGGAGGGAGATGAGAGGAGTTTAGGGGTTGTGGAGGTTAGGGAGAAGAAGGTGGGGAGGGTGAAATGAGCCGGAGAGGGGGGCTGGAGCTGCAAGTGGTGGTGGTGGGGGGAAGAGTGAACACAAGAGAGAGGGTGAGTGTGAGTAGTGGTGGGGGCGAACTTGGCCCAAGGGGAGAGAGAAGGGGTTCGACCTAGGGAGGGGAGGGTGAGGAGAGATGGGAGGGAGATTCAAATGGGCCTAGGAAAGAGATCCTTCAGCCTTGGGGAGGTGAGGAGGTGCTTAGGGAAGTGGAGGGAAGTATGTGGTGGTTGGGAAGTAGGCATTGGATTGGTGGAGGGTTGTTGGGACTAGGTGGAGAGTAAAGGAGGGTGTGGGAAGTTGTGAGGGTAATAATGGAGGTAGGTGGGGGTTGGATTTGAATGATAGGGGGGGAGGAGAGAGGGGAGGTTCGCCCCTTTCCTTGGGGAGAGAGAGAGGGAGAGCTAGAGAGAGAGAGAGAGAAGTGGAGTAATGAGAGACTAGAAAGGGATTTTTTCAATATTCATCAAAATTGTTACATATGAGGAGTGAGGTGGCCTATTTAGAGGCACATGACGTTTTCACAAAGGACCCTAACAAAAGATACAATGACTAATAACTGAAGGGAAGGGGGTGTCCATGGGCCTAGCCCAATGAGATGGGCCCAATAGCCTATCTAAACAACACAATGACTTAGGACATTGGTAGATAACCTACTAACCTAGGTACATGACTCAAATAAAGGGAAAATTACATGATTAAGACTCAAATAAAAATAAGAAAATTACATGACTCGACTCAAAAACACTTGAGGAACATAATGGCGCTTGCCGACGAATAATCCGAGTCCGGAGAAAATGTGGAGGGGCAAGGGAGCCCTCATCATACCCCCGGGGTGGGGAAAACTCGACCCCGTCGAGTATGGGTCCACCAGGGAAGTAGTATATCGAACTGCGGCTCTGGGCGATCCACGATCTCCATACTCAACCCGTGACCATAGTCGGGGAACGGCGCTTCAGCTCGACAAAGTGACTCGGTCATACCCTCATGCTGGCGATGGGATCTTGCTTGCCTAGTATTGCCGCTGTGTGCTCACGTCGGGCTCTCAGGCTATTTGTGGTGGCACTCCGAGGGTGTCTCTCACAAGGGTAGGTGTAAGCTGGAGGCACTCACTAGGATCCACCGCGGTGCCCTTATAAGGTGCTAGATCCGCCACATGAGAAATGGGGAGAATCCCAAAACCCTTTTTTGAAAGTTCAACCCATAAGCCGTGTTGCCAAAGCCACTCGGAACTTGGCAAGGTCCAAGTCCTCGTGCCCTCAATTTGGAGGTGACCCTAAAGTAGAGCCACTCCAAAGCCATCATCGCCAAGTTATCAACTTGGAATTCAAAGTGGTGCTTAGGAGTTTGTGCTCGCTTCTTGTGAATCCCACCGCTTGTTACTTGATACTTGCTTGAATGCGTATGCCATGTGAGTTGACAATGTATGGTATGAAAAGGTGGTCCGGGACAGCCACATGTAGATCGATCATGCTTTGATGCTATGAAGATTGTGACAGACTCAGGGGGGGCGGGACATCCATAGATGAACCTTTTATGCATGGGTATGACAAATGTCGGGGGACCCGGACATCCCTGTATGCTCCTCTCATCCTTAAGACTCATGATGAATGAGGGTGGGCCAATATATCCAAATACGGTCCACTTATGCTTCCTACTTGACATGTGGGTGATGTAAATGAATGTACCCGACTTATGAATCATGCCAAGTGGTGTTGTATGCCAAGACTTATGCACTCTTGTGACAAAGATGTCTCCTATGTGTGGGCCTTTGGACTTCCATTGGAATGGGTCGAAGGGGTCTAGAAAGGTGGATATCATGAGATGGGGCACTTCCTCGATCCCTAGGTGTATACCACCCAAAGTCATGGTTCCCATGGTGTAACCCGGGTCTGGGATGGGGTGGATTGGATCAAACATGGTGGGTTGGGGTAGGGAAAGGTAGGTGGTAGTTAAGGTGGTTGGGTTACTCGGGTTCCTTGACTCCCATTGGAATGGATCATAGGGATCATAAAGTGGGTTACCAAGGTGCTCCATGTCCTCAAGGTCCTCAAAAGGTGATGAGTCGTCTTCTTCTAGTGGAATGGTTGGGCCGGTGTATGGGGTGGGCTGGTCGGTCAAGGTTTTAGGAATCACAATGGTAGGGGAGTGGACTAGGATGGGCTCTTCCACTATGGGGAGAAGGAAAAGGATGTCACTAGTGTAGCAACCAATAGTGCTAACCGAGGAGATAGACCCAATGCATGGATGGATGAGGTTAAGGCTCTTGGGTTGGTCCGCTCCTAGGGCCAATAAAGAAGTCAAGTCTGATTGCCACTTTAGACCTTTGAGGAGATCATCCCAATCTTCTACCTCATAGTAGGATTGGATTGTGGTGTGATAGGAGTGGAGGGGAACAATTTGGGATGGATATCCCAAAGGTGAGAGAGGTGGGGGTGAGCTAGGAAGGGTGGGTCCTTGCTTGAGCCATTGGAGTATATGCTCATTCATGGTGAAGGTGGGTGACTCTTGAGGATCCGGGCTATTTGAAGTGGTAAAGGGTTGAGGCTTTTCCTTACCATTGGTGTGATCTTGGGCTTCCTTATGGGTGGGAATGGGTTCCGGACTAGCATCTACTCCCATGTGGAGGGTTGTGGAGGTTTCAATTCCTAGTGTTAATGGGTTGGGTAGGTCTAATGCGAGAGAATTGATGATAGCTGGAGCATGGTGCACTTGGGGTGGTGGGCAAGGGTGGACTTGGATCGGAAGGGGAAGTAGAGGAGGCCTAGGTTGGGGAAAGATTGGTGTAGGAAGCGGGAGGTGAGTTGGGTGAGGGGTTTTGGGTTTGGGGATGGTGGCCATTATGGGCCTTAGTGGAGGGGTGGAATCGGTGTCCACATGGTTTCTAATGGTGAGGGTTGGATGAGTGGTGGTCACCATGGAGGGAATTGGGTCGGTTAGGGGTCTCTTGCCCTTGGGATTATTTGGGGTGGAAGTGGGGGCTAAAGAGGCTTGACTAGTGTAGGTTAGTGAAGGGGGTTTTGGTTGGGGTGTGGGGGCCCTCATGGGATCAGGTGGGGAGGTGGAGGCCTTGGAGACTTGGGTTCTAGTGGTAAGGGTTTGGACGGGTGGGTTTGGAGGAGTGAGAGTGCTCCTCGAATTTTGGTAACCCGGGTAGGAAGGGGACATATATTTTGCTCTAAGTTGCTCCTTCATGTCCTTCCAAGTGGTGATGGGAGTTTCCCTTCTAAGTATCTTTAGTCCGACAATTTGCATCCAATAAGTTTCCGCCCATTTGGTAAGTTGCATTTTGGCAACCAATGCCTTTTCATCCTCGGATATATGATACCAAGTGAAGTATTGGTCCATTGTAGCTTCCCAATCTAAATATTCTCTAGGAGAGGTTCTATCAAAGGTGGGAAGTGGGAAAGGGACCATTCTATCGTCTGTCCTTGGGGCGGGCCTATTTTCTCCAAGTTGGTTGAGTCGGCCCGATATGTTATCAAGCCGCTCATTGGCATAGGTCAAGGCTTTCATGAAGTAGTTGACATGGCCAGGGAAGTTATGGGTGTTAGTGGTAGGCATCTCTTGGAGGCTTGGACTTATGGAGTGGGCCGATTGGTAAGGTCGATATGAGGTGGCCATACTAGGGGGACAAGAGTGATGCACTTGAAGACTCTAAATGCATAGACATGCCCTAGGACCAACTTGATAGAGACAAGTTGTGAACTTTCTCTGATACCACTTGATGTGAAACCGACCTTGGACCAATTTGCAAGCATTCACGTTTGAGCAGCGAATTCACACTAGCGAGCTCACCCGTATGGTGCACACTATTACCCGATGGTGACTTGGCGATGTTGGAGAGGGTCCGAGGCGGGACCTTTAGGCTTCAATGGTTGGCTAACTTGGGAAGAACCCCAAATGGGCCTAGGATGCCCAAATCATGGGCGGCCAACACACCAAGGGTGTGGGTTAAGTGGATTCACTCTCAACTTGCCCGCGGTGGCCACTCACGGTACTAGCAATTTGGGCCGAACTCTCACTCTCCGCCCGACGAAGCAATAGCAATAATACTCAGCTAAGCAAGTGATTAAACCAGTAAAAGAGGGACCGAGGCTCACCTAGCCAGCGTGAAGATGCCGACTCCGGCCGGAGACGGGGGCGAGCGGGGAGGCGAGGGTATGTACCCGCACGCCGCGTCGATTGAAGCTTCAAACCTGCGACTTAATAATTACATGAACTACACCCCATGCAAGGGGGGGGAGGATATTGGGGTGGGGATCATGCTTAATACATCCAAACTACCTCCACGCAGGGAGGGGCCTTCAGCCGGCCAAGCGGGGTGGAGAGATATGCAAAGAGAACCGACTTCCCGAGCTTCGCCGATTCTGCCTAGCTTCTGTATTTCTGGACAGAGGGTCGATGTTGATGCTGCCAATAATTCCACCGAACTCAGAATCTGATGACACTTGCGCCAAAAGCTTGCTAACAGATTGAGGATGATGTCTGAATTTTGGCAGGAGCTCTGGAACTCAGGGCTGGTCGGGCCAGCGACTGGAACAGGTCAGCAGCTTCTTCCTCTGGCTGGTGCAGAACTGGTACAGAAGGTTGCAGAGGGTACCACGGACGCTTCTGAAATCCAAATGTGACGAGCCTGGTGGTGACGTCCTCGTGGTCGGAGTAGCTTCGAGTAGGAGTTGACGGGGCCCCAATCGGAGGTCAGAGGGGAGAATGGTGGTCGGATATGTGAGGACAGGTCAAACCTGGACCTGCAGGTGGCTGGCTGCAACCTTCGATGAAGAAATTAGTAACTGATAGCTCCGGTGGCCAAATGAGGTCCTTCTTCTTGGAGGTGAAAGCTAACAGGAAGTAGTCTCTGCCCTCCAAAAATGGCGCTCAGAACCTTCACGATCTGGCCGTGGCAGCTTCTTCTTTCAGCTTCTGGTCTCCAGACTAGGACAGCAGACGCAGTTGGACGAGATCGGCTCCCCCGATCAGCTCCGACCTCGGAAGCCGGCGAAACCACCTCGGTTGGAAAGCTAACTTGCAGAAAATTCCGGAGATGTAGGCCTTGCCACTTGAATCTCCGAGGGACAGTCGTGGCTGCTTCTGCAAGTCGCTGTAGTTCTGCTGCCTGAAACAGAGACAGATTAAGGGGAAGAAGAAGGTGTGGGGAAGGGGATGGCCAAGAGAGCAAGTGGTGGGAAGGGTGTCTAATGGCTAAAGGAGGGAGATGAGAGGAGTTTAGGGGTTGTGGAGGTTAGGGAGAAGAAGGTGGGGAGAGCGAAATGAGCTGGAGAGGGGGGCTGGAGCTGCAAGTGGTGGTGGTGGGGGGAAGAGTGAACACAAGAGAGAGGGTGAGTGTGAGTAGTGGTGGGGGCGAACTTGGCCCAAGGGGAGAGAGAAGGGGTTCGACCTAGGGAGGGGAGGGTGAGGAGAGATGGGAGGGAGATTCAAATGGGCCTAGGAAAGAGATCCTTCAGCCTTGGGGAGGTGAGGAGGTGCTTAGGGAAGTGGAGGGAAGTAGGTGGTGGTTGGGAAGTAGGGCTTGGATTGGTGGAGGGTTGTTGGGACTAGGTGGAGAGTAAAGGAGGGTGTGGGAAGTTGTGAGGGTAATAATGGAGGTAGGTGGGGGTTGGATTTGAATGAGAGGGGGGGAGGAGAGAGGGGAGGTTCGCCCCTTTCCTTGGGGAGAGAGAGAGGGAGAGCTAGAGAGAGAGAGAGAAGTGGAGTAATGAGAGACTTGAAAGGGATTTTTTCAATATTCATCAAAATTGTTACATATGAGGAGTGAGGTGGCCTATTTATTGGCACATGACTTTTTCACAAAGGACCCTAACAAAAGACACAATGACTAATAACCGAAGGGAAGGGGGTGTCCATGGGCCTAGCCCAATGAGATGGGCCCAATAGCCTATCTAAACAACACAATGACTTAGGACATTGGTAGATAACCTACTAACCTAGGTACATGACTCAAATAAAGGGAAAATTACATGATTAAGACTCAAATAAAAATAAGAAAATTACATGACTCGACTCACAAACACTTGAGGAACATAATGGCACTTGCCGACGAACAATCCGAGTCCGGAGAAAATGTGGAGGGGCAACGGATGCCCTCATCAGAAGGACACTTACTCGACAGAGTCGAGTTCTCCGCACCCCGGGAGTATGATGGGGACATCACCTCCCATGCCCACGTTCACAACTCGTCTTCGCGTCCTGGTTACATCCGGCATGGTCTAGTCATTTAATTTTGAGTCCTATGCAACTTTTATTTGAGTCATTTGATGTATTTTCCCTTTTATTTGAGTCATGTTCCTAGGTCTTGTGTTCGTTTCCCTAAGTTTGAGTGTCATTAGGTTGTCTAGTTAGCTATTGGGCCCAACTCATTGGGCTTGGCCCAAGGGCTCTCCCCTACCCCCTCGATTATTTGTCATTAAGTCAATTGTCAGGGACTTTTGTAGAAATGTGGGTTTCCTATATATAGGACCCCATTCCCCCCCATTTCAACTTAATGAATCAATGAATGAAAAAAACTTACCATTTTGAGAGTTTACACTTCTTATCTAGTGGAGAGATTCCATTTTTTGGGTGAGAAACCCTAGGGGAGAGATTCCCCACCCTTCCCTCTCTTAATATCTCTTTTTCACTCCACTTTCTCTCTCCTCAACACCCAAATTCGAATTTTCTTCTCTCTCCTCCCTTCCCAACCACCTCCACTCCCCACCTACCCCATTTAAGCCTCTTCCCATTCCCCACAACCCTCATCAATACTCCACCCCTTCCCAAGACCCCCTCCACCAACCCTCTCCTCACCATCCAACCCCCAACTACCCCTCCCACTTTCCCAAGCACCCTTCCCACTACCCCAAGCACCCCTTCCCTTCCCCAACACAACCCCCCATTCCCAAGACAAAAAATTAACCCCACCCTTAAACCTATTTTTGAATATCCTTTCCGTCTCTCCATTCCAACCAAATTCGTAGCTCCTCCTCCGACCACCTGTTAGACCCCCTTCCAGACCCCATTCTTCCCTTCCCCCATCTTAGAACACCCCCTCCTAGACCCCCTCACAGCCCGGGCTTTCCCCACACTCATCCACCCCCATTTCCCCTCCCATATACCCCATTCCCCCCCATCATCTTCAACCTACAGCTCTCAACCGAAGATCTACAGAAGAGTAGCAGCTTGCAGAGGTGACCACGGCTTCCTCTGTACATTTCTGAAGGATCAAGAGCCATCGTTGGAAGCTTCTCCCAGTCTTCTTCGCAACGGCGGTGGTTTCATCCTCATCCGAGCTGTGTACTGCCCGGGAGCTCCGTTCTCCCACAACTGCGCAGAGCTACCCCGGCTGAGTACCAGAACCGGATTAGAAGCTCTTCCACGACGAACCTCAGAGGAATCAGCCCAAGAGCTCTTCTGCAAAGTTCTTCTTCCTCCTGTCTACTTTCATAATCACGAAGCAGAGTTCCATTCGGCATCTTGTGGCAGGAGTTATCCTTTTTCTCCCTCAACTACGCGGCCCTGCTACCCACAGTCTGCTTCGATCAGTCGCCATTGTTCTACGTCCCCTGATTTTCTCCGACATCGGTTGCCTTCCCCGTCAGTTTTTCTGCGAAGAGGACTCGTCCACGATTCCAACGACTCTAACGGTGCTTGATTTCGAGTTCGGGAGCTATTGGGGCATCCTCTGCAACCAGCGGTTGGAAACCAGGGGCTAGCTCTGCAGAGATCCTAATCCGGAGAGAAAGCTTCACCACAACAAACCCCGGAGGAATCAGGCCACGAGCTATTTTAAAAAGTTCTTCCCCTTCCTGTCTACTTTCAGAATCAAGAAGCGGAACTCCGTTCGGCATCGGGAAGCAGAAGTTACGAATTTTATTCCTCAGGCATGCGACTCTGCTTCCCACAGTCTGCACCGACCCCCACTCACTGTTCTGGGTCCCCTGATCTTCCCCAGCATCTTTCGGCTTCCCCATCAGTTCTGTTGCAAAGAAGACTTGTCCACGGTTCCAGCGGCTCTAGCGGCACCTGATTCGGAGTTCGGGATCGGCCGAGGCAACCTCTTCTTCCTGCTGTTAGTAACCAGTTGTTGTCAGTCCGAGAATCAGCATCCCTGTTCGAGCTCTTGCCCAGGCCAGCAGTGACCCCAGAAGAATTCGAAAAGATTTAGAGACACTCCAGTTCTAGTAACAAAGATTTTTTCACTGGTCTTGCCCTCGGAAAAATTCCTGACCACGTTCTGCAGCCACAGTACCGACTGTCTGTCCACAATTGCCGAGAGAAGGCAGATTCAACATATTCACTTCATCATCGTTTTAGCCCTAGTTTTCCCCACCCCGCTTGGCTGGCTGAAGGCCCCTCCCTGCGTGGAGGTAGTTTTGATTGTAACTATCATCTTCCCCTCCCCACGATCCCCCCCTTGCATGGGGTGTAGTGTTGTAATAGCTTAAACTGGTCAAGCTACCCCAGCGCGGCGTGTGGGGAACCCACGCTTCCCCGCTCGCCCTCGTCTCCGAGCGGGACCGGTTTCTTCAAACCGGTCGAGTAAGTGCTCCAAAACTTTGCTCTGATTCATGCTTGTTCTTTCAATATTAGTTCATAAACTCCGCTGGCCGTGACGAGAGCCCGATCCTTAAGCTCATTTGCTATAAGTGATCATCGTGGGAAGAGAGTGGAACCCGTGCCCTTTGGCACTTCGTCGGACCCTTGATTTGGGTAGCCGTACCCTTGGGGAATCAAACCTTGGCCTTGCTGGCCCTCTACCAGCAAGGGCCTAGCCCACACAACCTCCCCTTGGCATTGCCAAGTTACCCCGGGTCTTAGTGAGCATCGGGTGAGCGGTTGCTATTATCGGTCCGTTTTTGAATGCTTAATTGTGCTTGCTTGTTGAGTTCTAGGTTGTGTCACATCAGTACAGTAAATCAGATGAATAGCTCTCAGCGCTATCCTTCAGGCGTCGAGAACTGTCCTGGCCTTCTGACCTCCGCGTCGGGAACCCTTGCACTTGGCCGCGCCGGGAAGCCCCCCCCCTTTGGCTGCTTTGCATCGCGCTGGGAAGCCCATCATATGGCCTTCTCCCTTGCGCGCCGAGAACCCTTGCACTTGGCAGCGCCGGGAAGCCCCCCCTTGGCTGCTTTGCATCGCGCCGGGAAGCCCACCATATGGCCTTCTCCCCTGCGCGCCGGGAACCCCAATTGCCCTTCGCACCGACAACCTCCTCTGGCCATTTGGCCCTTGCGCCGAGAGCCTGCTTCCCGGCCTCTTCACCGTCGCGCCGGGAAACCTCCATGTTGAACCTGCCGAGAACCCTCACCCTCTGGCATCCTTCTGGCACCGAGAGCCCTAATTACTTGGCCTCCTTGCTTGCGCCGGGAGCCTAACACCTTCACCCTTCTGCCTTGGCGCCGTAAGACCCCTTGGCTTCCCTGCTTGCCTGCGCCGAGAACTCCACTAACGCCAGCTTCCCGGCGCCCCAACTGGTGCCTTGCAAAGAACCCTTAGCGGTGCGGTGGTCTTCATGCCGGGAACTCATATATCCATTCAAATCCGTGCCGAGAGGCTGTCCCGCCACCCAATGAGCTTCCAACACTTCTATCAAACCCACCCAGGGATGTCCATGAGTCACCAGAACTGTCCCGAGGATAAAATCAAAGGGAGTCAGACTCCCTTACTTTCCACTGATCCGTATCGGGTTTATGAGCAACCCCTTTAGCTAAGGTGAGCTCTGCCACTGCACGAGTGTCACCGGCTCCTACAAGGGAAGAATCAAACATTTTTTTTTAATCCAAAAAACCCTACCTAGGTGCAGATGGGGTGACCATCGGCCACTAGGGGGTGAATTTTATTGCTAAGGAGCAGGAAAAAATGATTACATCAAACGGATGCTGGGCATTCCCAGCTTATCCATACGAGCCTCACCCTTTATAGCACAGGGTAACTCATTGTAAGAGAAAAAGACATTACATTTGGATGAGCATGCTAAGGAAGCCAAGAGATCAGCAACTTTGTTTCCTTCTCTATAAGTATGTATAATCTTGTCATGCTGTTTGATGTATCTCTAAATCTCTCTGACATATGAAAGAATAGACCAAGGACATTGGTATTCCTTATTGATTACTCGAACAAGGACATGTGAATCACATTCAATGATAACTGGGTGATCTGAGATAGTGTGGAGGTACTGAATTCCATCAATTAATGCTCCAGCTTCTGCTATAAGACTGTTGGACTGGCCATAAAAATGGGAGAAAGCAAGTATAACATTACCACAATGATCTCTAATGACACCACCCCCTCCAGCAGTTCCATTAGATTTACAAGCACCATCAGTGTTCAATTTAAGGGAAGGCCACGGGGGGCATACCCATTTAATAGCTTTCAGCTGAGCACCAATTGGCATGAAAGTAGAGATCCCCAATGAGTCAAGAATCCTCCTTTTTCCAATATCAGGTTCCTTATAGTTTGCACTAGCAAAGGCCTGCTTTACTTGAAAAATGATTTGGTGTCGAATGCGGCCTTTGGACACAGTAGAGCCTTCATATCTCAGTGAATTTCTAGCCCTCCAAATATCCCAGCAACCATAACCAATGACTGCGAGGATTTGGAATCCATAAGCAGACTTGGGTTTAATATTTGCTACAGCATTTGAAAGAAGTGATACAACAGAATTTCCTTCCAGTGGCAGTCCCATAGAGTGGAAAAAAGACCAAATGTAGGAGGCTGGTTCACTGTGAAAGAATAGATGATTAAGGCTTTCCCTTTGTTGGACCTTACAGCAGGAGCACATAGAACATAGCTGGATACCCAGGCGTTGAACATTTGTGTCGACAGGGAGGCTGTTATGTAGGATTTTCCAAAGATGGACAGAAATTTTGGTCGGTAGCCATTGAGACCAAAGCTTTGCCCACTGAGTAAAAGGTTGATGAAAAGCAGTTTCAGATATGGCCTTATAAGTAGAAGCCACCAAACATTTGCCTGAGGAGGACAAGCTCCATGCTGGGAAATCAGTGTCTAGTGTGAGATTAGTTTGAATAACTGCTGTTTTGATGCCAGCTGGTATAAAGCTGGTCATTAAATCTATTTCTTCTCTTGGGGAGTGTAGGAGAAAGTCATGAACAGTGAGACTTGGGTTAGGGATGATGGTGGCAGGAACAAAATCAGCCAAGCATTGCTTTCCAATCCAGTTATCATACCAGAAATTTGTACCTTTTCCGTCCCCAATGATAATCTTATGAAACTGTAGAAAGAGATTTTTTGCCTTAATCCAGCTTCGTCTAGCAGGTCCAGCCATATTAGTAAAATGCACCTCCCTTAGATGGCGCTGTCCAATATACTTAGCTCTGAAGAAATTTGCCCACGGGGAATTTGAATGCAAAGCTTGCCATAACATTTTTACTCTTAATGCAATGTCCATCTGCCTAAGAGACATGATGCCAAGACCTCCCTGAGATATAGGTCTGCAAATCTTGTCCCAAGAACTCCAATGTCTTTTATTCCCATACGTTGAAGAACCCCAGAAAAAGTTTGCAAAAGACTTCTCCAGCAACTGATGAGTTCCTGCATGGAAGGGTGAGGTGGACAAGGAATATATGGGAATGGAGGTGAGCACATGCTTAATCAGGATCAGCTTGGCACCTTGAGAAAGGAGACTAGATTTCCAACCAGATATTCTTTTTCCAATGGATTGCACAATACCAGCAAAGTGCACTTTCTTCCTTCTGCCTAGAACCAGGGGGAAGCCAAGATATTTAATAGGGAAACTGTGTCTGCTGAAACCAGTCAAAGAGGAAATTCGAGTAGCAATAGCATCCTTTGTCTTTGTGTGCAAAAAGAAACCACTCTTACAGATGTTAATAAGCTGACCTGACCCCAGTTCATAAGTCTTTAAGAGTTTCAATAGATTCCTGATAGAGGCAGTACTAGCCTTACAAAAAATTAAGGTGTCATCTGCAAATAGGAGGTGAGACACAGTGGGACACCTCCGAGGCCCTTGAAACCTTTCAATTTGTCTTGTGAGATGAGCTTCTTTGAGGAATCTACTCAAACTTTCCTCAGCAATGATGAATAAAGAAGGGGTAATAGGATCACCCTGCCGAACACCCCTGGTAGATTTAAAATAACCAGCTATATCACCATTCAGCAAAACAAAAAACCAACAGTTCTGAATGAGCTTGCCAATCAGCTGAATGAATGTCAGGTTGAAACCGAATCTATTCAGGACTTCAAATAAGAAATCCCATTCTAGCCGATCATATGCCTTGGCCATGTCCAATTTAAAAATGACATTCTTCCCTCTTGTTTTCCTGCCCAGTTCCGGGGTCAATTCTTGAGCTAGTGCTATGTTTTCAGTTATGTGCCTTCCCTTGACAAAAGCAGTCTGTTCATGAGAAATAATGCTTGGTAGAATAGAAGCCAGCCTTCTGTTGACAATGGAAGAAATGATCTTGTAGAAAAAATTGCATAAACTAATCGGTCTATAATCAGAGATATCCACAGCATTTTGTTTTTTAGGTATAAGAGCAATTAGTGTGGATGAAACAAACCTTGGGAGAGGCTGGGAATCAGTAAATGCCTCTTGAACCGCATTGATAACTACGCCAGAAATGATAGGCCAAGCTTTCTGGAAGAAAGCACCTGTGAATCCATCAAGTCCGGGAGCACTGTCTGCAGATAATGCAAAGACAGTGTCCTTTATTTCCAATTCAGTGGGAACAGCACATAGCATTAAGTTATCTTGCATAGTGACTAATTTAGGAATACAGTTTAAAGAGGCTTAGTCAATAGAATGGTATTGAGAAGAGAAGGCCTTTTGAAAATGGCTTGCAGCAATATTCTTCATTTCTTCATGATCAGAAGTAAGAATGCCAGCTGAGTTTTGGAGCCGAGCAATACCCTGTTTAAGTCTTCTGGCATTGGTCGAAATATGAAAGAACTTAGTGTTTCGGTCCCCCTCCTTTAACCATCTAATACCAGACTTCTGTCTCCAAAAGCATTCCTCATGAAGAAGTCTTTCAGATTGAATGGATTTAGCTTTTTCCAAAAGATTATGATTTTCCAAAGTAGGGTTTAAACCATAAGATAATTCAGCTTTTAAAACTGCATCCTCTGCTGCCATCAAGTTTAGGTGTACATGGCCAAAGGTCTGCTTATTCCAGTTGCGCAGCATACTCCTCAAGTACTTGAGCTTCAAGTATAGAGTGGACATAGCAGAGGAGGCCAATGGGCTAGTATTCCAACAGGTAGTAATATCAAGAGAAATTTTTCATGCAAATTCCACATTTTCTGGAAACAGAAACGGCTCTTGAATTTGTTTTTGAGTAACAATTTCACCAAAAGAGGTGCATGGTCTGAAGCCTCCCTGGATAAATGCTCAATTGATATGGGGAAAAGTTTCAGCCAATCTGAATTAATTAGGACTCTGTCCAACCTTGCCCAGATACCTTGAGACCCAGCTTGATTGTTATGCCATGTATATTGGGAACCCATGAAGCCAGCATCCATAAGAGCACAATTTGAAACACAATCAGTAAAATCAGAGATAGCACCCATATGAGGGGGATTACCTCCTAGCTTTTCATCAACCCTCATTATACAGTTAAAGTCTCCAGCTACTAGCCAAGGCCCTGAAACTTGGGAGTGCACCAACAGAAGGGATGTCCACAAGGCCTGTCTCTCCAAAATTGAACATTTAGCATAAACAAAGGATAGATGAAATAAAGGCCAAACAGAACCAGATTGAGAAAGGGTGATTTGTTGCTCGTCAGTACAGAGAATTGAGAAATCCAGGGTACCTCTCCAGAAGATCCATATGTGAGCCAATTTATCACCATTTGCAACACAGTTACTCATACCTAACCTCCTGCAAATATCTTGCATTTTACTGACATGAATTTTTGGTTCCAGTACAACAATGCAGTCAATGTTGTGGGCTTTAATAAGGAGCTTAACCCTCCCAACAGAAACCTCATTTCCAATACCTCTTATATTCCAAATAATGAAATTCATGAGGATTTAGATAGAGGAAGAATACCGGTGGATCCAGACCTGATCATGGATCTTGTAGTGACACCAGTGTGATCATGGATCATAACCCTGGAATTTTCAATAGCAGCTTCATTAGCAATAGCCTGTCTTCTATTTGTCAACTCCACACTCTGTTGCTGAAATTGGGGAGGAAGCAGTGTGACTTTCTGGCTACTAGGATCAACCGAGGAAAGCTGTTGCGTGCCAATATCTCGCAGCTCGACAACAGCTAGTTCAGGAACATGCGCAGTGCTGCCAGTATTTTCAAACCTTTGTCCTGAAGGGAACTCCATAGAAGGCTCATTGGTCTTATCTGGGTGAATCACTTTCTTTCGACAATTTGAATCCATGGGAATCAATATGGATGAAGATCACGGAAGGTCAGCTTCAGGGATTTTCAAATGAGAATGCATTAAAGCTTCCTGATCAACATGGCAGCTGGCTTGTAAAGCATTAGAAGATTCCACCATAGACTTTGAGAGTGGCACCAATTCATCCTCAGAGAGAGATTTTGATTTAGAAGAGGTTTCCATAGCAGTCATTTCAGACTTTTCATGAGAGTTTAAAGCCTTAGCAGGAAGAACCACATCAACTTCAGAAGTCTTATGATCACCATCAATCAAGGGAGTCACCGGTTTCCATATACTTTTGGCCCTCTGTAGCAACTTAGAATGTGCCTGAGTCTAAACCACTTTATTTTTACAATCACTCAAAGCATGTCCAAGCTTGGAACATCCCGTGCAGAAAGAAGGGAGCTCCGGATATACTATCTCTTGCCAATCCCCTCCCCCTGGAAAACCGAGCCACAGCCTGTGTGGATGAGACCTCAAGATATCCAGTTCCACACAAACACGGGCAGCCACCGTATTTGAAAGATTAAGAGTGGAAGGATCATTTTTTAATACCTTCCCAATGTTCCCGGCAATAGAAAGCAACATATGTTCTACAAACAAATTCACAGGCAGTCCTGGGAAGGAAATCCATACCGGCAGAATCGTGGAATCCTCATTGGGAGAGAAATGCATCGTCCATTTAAAGAATCGAAATAATCTGCCATGAACATACAAGTGTTCTCGCAAAAGTAATTGAAGATAATCCTCTTGATTGCGAAAGCATAGAAGCAGATGCTTGGAGTCCAATGCACTGATCACAAAGTCTTCCTTGAAGCTACATCTGTTAGAAAGATGCGACCTTATTTCAGGAAAGGCAGGCCGTCCGTGAGGCGTTCGAGCCACCAAGGCAAAAGCGAAAGGTTTCAAGGAAGCCTCCAGTTCCTCAACAGAGAAGAATACGGCCGGCTCTCCGCCATCTGTAAGCGCTGGTTCGTGGACCTTGCCAGGAACGATAGGCGGCAAAAGAGAGGAGGCCAAAGCTTCTGCAAAGGATCGACTTCTTCCCGGGGGGATGCCAGCGGGGGGGACAATGGAAGAAGAAGGAGCCAAAGCGGGAAAAGATGAAGAAGAAACAGCCAAAGTGGAGGGGGCCACGGCGGGCCCCCCGGAGGACTCCATAGCCGGAGAATCAAGGCGCCGCCATCACCATGGGGCCCAAGGCTTGCATGGAAGAGTGAAGTTCCGATTCATCACTCGAAATCGAACATTGCCCCGGGGCATACATGTACAATGTGGGAGGCTCTCTCTGTAGCATCCCTATGGTTTTGATGATGTCCCACACTATAAATCAATCTTCTATCTCTAAATTAATGCTGTTTCATCATGTGAGTGAGTACAGTTCAATGGCTGTCAGATATCATGCTTTACCTTAATTCTGCCTACACTCTGTCTGCACAGTTTTCACACCAGTGCGTCAACTCAGTGTGCTGATGCGTAGACTCTTCTGTTCAAGTTCTTCATTTGATTAAGTCTATACATCATCAGTTGAACGTAAAAGTAATACGTTGCAGCATCAACTCATTGGGCTGCAGCGTCAACTTAGCATGTTTGCACTTCGCCTTCAGACTTTCAAGTCTATACACTCTATACTCATTCAAGTCTGTTCAGCCGTTTGCATCTCATAAAGTCTATACATTCGGTTCCTTGGGCAAAGTCTACACATCGCCTAGTCTGCCCATTGCCTTCAGCCCAAGTGCTCAAAGCCAAGTCTATACAACGCCAACCCAACACATTGAATAGTTCTCCAAGTCTATACACTAGACTTCATTTCTCTAAGTCTATACATTGTTGTTTGCACTGCAAAGTCCATACACTGGAAGCTCTTCGTTTGATATCAACAAGTCTCTACAACGCCAACCCAACACATTGAACAGTTCTCCAAGTCTATACACTAGACTTCATTTCTCTAAGTCTATACATTGTTGTTTACACTGCAAAGTCCATACACTGGAAGCTCTTCGTTTGATATCAACAAGTCTGTACATTGGGTTCAACTCTCCAAGTCTGTACAGCCTGTTTGTCTTCATGTGTGAAGTCTATACAATGCATGCTCACATAACTAACTCTATACACTCGATTGTTAGATCTTCAACTATATACATTGGTTGAGTCTATACACTGAGATCTCATGAAGTGTTGCAAGTCTATACACTCGTTGTTAGAGACCTAGACTGCTAAGTCTATACACTCCCTCACTATGTACACACTTGCTATATTGATCTCTAAAGTCTATACAATGCTTCACGTTAACACTAAGTCTATACACTTCATTATTGTTGCTGAAGGGAACAGGGTCGACGCCTGAAGCTTAAAGCGTCCACGCATCAGTAGACGAAGCTTTCACGATGTCTTCTATTGCGTTAACGCCACAAGCAAGCAGCGTCGACGCAGCATTTAAAGAAGCAGAGACTCTTACAAGCGACGAAACTTTCACGATATCTTCCACTGCGTCAACGCCATCAACAAGTAGCGTCGACGCAGCGGCTTAAGAGATGCAAGTATACTAATGTACATGTCTTCAATGCGTCAACGCAACATGCTGATAACGTCGACGCAGCACGCCCATATGTTGAAGGCTTGATCACTGGACTGCCAATACCGTTGCGTCAACGCAGCAGGCTGATGGAGTCGACGCAGCGGTTAAAAAGGTTGAAGATCTATGATGGCTGCGTCAACCCTTTGGAGCAAGTGAGTTGACGCCATCTAACTCTAGTTGCTGAGCGTACTGGTGCTGGGCATGTGATCCGAGGATAAGGAGAGTGCCCAGATGAGGACACGTGTTCTGACAGCCTGCTGGATGCTGCCACGTGGTCCGAATTCTTAAGGCGGGAACCTGGCAGCCACACGCCATTATCTGCTATAAATATAGAGCTTCATCCTTCAGTAGAAGCTCGATCGTGAAAAGAAAAATCAGAAGCCATTGGTGAGAGTCTGCACGATCCAGAAAAGAAAAAAGGGCAGAGAGTTCCATATCTGAGAGGAGATTGTTCGAGAGAGAGAGAGTGTGTGTGGATTGATGAATTGCTTCATTTGAAGCTACATTTGTATTGGGTTTCAGAACCGATTTCTTCTTCATTATTTTTGTTTCTACTTTACTTTCGTTTATTTTCGTTCTTCCATTCTGATTTGAATTGGTTTCCCTCCGGTGTGTGGAGGAAGGGAGTACTACTCCAGTTTCCCTCTGAATTGCAGAGGAAGAGAGATCGATGATCTATGGTGGTGTTAGTGACAGGTTGTCATTAACTGTTCTCCTCCGGTGTGTGGAGGAAGGGAGAGGATTCTCCTGTTGTGTTCTAGCTGGGAGCTAGAACGGGTTTCAAGTTCTGTGGGTAGCAGAACTTGGTTGAGGGATTTGTTTCCCTTGGTGTTCAAGCTGTGTGGCAGCATGTTGTTCGCAGACTGAGTCTGCATTGATCTAGCATCGTCTAGTGGAATCCTCACTCTAGTTGGAGTGAGGGGTGGATGTAGATTGCGGACTGCAATCGAACCACCTAAAAAACCGAGTGCCTCCTCTGTGGTTTGCTATTGATTTCTGTGCTCTTCATCTGCTTGTCTCTTTGCCTTCAAGTGATCAGTTCTTCACTCTCATCTACTTTTCTCTGTGTACGGGTTAAGAAGGTGCGTTTGCAGCAGAATTTTTTTTTCGCCTGAGTTTCTGCAAAATGGGAGTGATCTATTCATCCCCCCCCTTCTATATCACTCTTGCTGCGCTAACAATTGGTATCAGAGCAGGTTTACGCCATGTGGACGAACGGTCAAGGAAATGCCGGTGGTCCTAGAACCTTCATGGCCGAAGGTCAATCCATTAGTCGCCCTCCTTATTTCGATGGTAGTAACTATCTGTTTTGGAAGAACAGGATGGAAGTGTTCATCAGAGCTCAGAGTCATAAATTATGGAGAGTAATCACGGTGGGGCCATATGAGCTGCCACCAAACGAGGATGCTTGGACAGATGACCATGTGAAGCTCTCGTCACTCAACTGGATGGCGCTGAACATAATCCAGTGTGCTGTTCATCCAGAGGAATATGCTCGTATATCTGCATACAGAACTGCCAAGCAAATGTGGGATGAGCTGCAATTGATCTATGAAGGTACAGCTCAAGTGAAAGCCTCGAAGGTAAACCTCTACACTTATAAGTATGAAATGTTTAAGATGAATGCAGATGAGAATATAACCGAAATGTATGTCAGGTTATCCTTGATCACTAACACTCTTAAAGGGCTAGGGAAGGATCTTACTGAGGCAGATATAGTCAGGAAAATCCTTAGATCTTTATCCCCGGCATGGCACACTAAGGCCATTGTGATTGAGGAGTCAAAAGATTTGACTGTCTTAACTGTGAATGAACTCATAGGATCCCTGATGACCTATGAGATGAATTTCCAAGGAGGTGGAGAAGGAAGTGAGAGGAAGGGTAAAAATGTAGCTCTAAGAGCTTCCCGCAACAAGGGTAGTAACAGTGGGAGCAGCAGCAGTAGCCCCGAGTCTGAGTCCGAGCTTGAAGGTTTATCAAATCTCGACCAGGAGGAGCAGGCAATGCTCACTAGACAGTTCAAAAAAATTTTGAAGAAAAAGGGAAAGACCTTTAAGAAGAAGAAGCCACAACCCTTTAACAAGAATGCTGAATTTACCAGTTACAGGGATAGAAATCCTAAGAAACTGACTTGTTTTAATTGTAACAAACAGGGACACATGAGAGGCGAATGCCCAGACCTCCAGAAGAAGGGTCCCTATCTTCAGAAGAAAAACATAAAGGTGCATAAGAAGAAGAAGCCACAGGCGATGGTCTGCACATGGAGCGAGGAAGAAGAAGATCCCGAAGATGCTTCCTCAGAAAAATATGACGATGGAATTTGCCTTATGGCAAACAGTGAAAAGGAGGTAATAAACGTTTTTGAAAATTTCTCAATTGATGACTAGGAGGATGCTTATAGTGACTTGCTAGATAAATTTAATTCTCTTAGCAAAGAGCACAGAGTTCTGAAAAGAAAATTTAACACAAATATTGAAGAACAAACTCTGGTCTGTGAGGAAAATGAAAAGCTAAAAGAACAACTAGAAGAAATGACCTCACTAAGGAAAGAGAATGATAAGCTTAAGGGAGAAATTCAAGAAAGTCAAAAATAGCTCAATGAATTCAAAACTAAAATTGAAGAAAGCATGAATGAAATTAGAGTGAATTCAGAGAAATATGAAGGTGTGAAGAAAGTAAATGCTGAACTCCTAAAGAATTCTGAGTCTCTTCAAAAGGAGCTGGAAGACAAATAGAAAATCTTAGAAAAGTTTGTCCAAGGAAAGACTAGCCTAGATGCTATACTAGGGACTAGGGTCAATTTCAATAAGGAAGGTCTAGGCTATGACCCAACCAACAAGAGACCCCTGCAATTCAAGACCATCACCTTCTGTCCAGAGAAGGGAAAAGAAAAGATGGACACACCATCCAGCTCAAACAGCTCTAAGGGAACTCAAAGTCCCAAAGAAAACATAAAAATCAGTACTGGACAACCATTTAAGATTGGAATGAACTGTATGAAGAATAGCATTAAGTCCACTCACCAGAACACAAATGGTAGCTGGACCAAGAAAATAAATCAGAATAAGAGCTAGAATTATAACAATCAGATGGGTCCAAACAAGACCTACTGGAGGAATAACTTTCATGGTCAAAGATATGCTAATCAACAAGCCTACAGGAAATTTCCTAGGAATAGGAAGACTAATGAATGGAATAGAACTCACTTCTCCAGTTCAGCTGGATTCAACTTTAATAAACCAGAAAGGAAGGTGCCAGAGAAAACCATGCTGAAACAAATCTGGATACCTAAACACTTGATCAGAGATTTGAACAATGTCCTTGGACCCAACTCATCCTGGGTTCCAAATCAATCTGCTTGATATATTTGTGTAGGTCGGCCTGGCAGCTGAAGACAACAAGTGGTACCTCGACAGTGGTTGCTCCAGGCATATGACAGGAGACCGATCCAAGTTCAGTAAGATAGAGATGAAGCCAGGGGGTCTGGTCAAGTTTGGAGGAAAGAACAAAGGTAAAATAATTGGAGTTGGCACAGTAGGTAAGTCTTCCACAAATTCCATTAAAAAAGTATTACTTGTGGAAGGGCTTCAACACAACCTGATTAGTATTAGCCAATTATGTGACAGGGGTCACAGGGTTGTATTTGATGATAGTTCATGTAAAATCCTTGAAACAAATTCTGACATGGTTAAATTTGTAGCCAACAGGATTAATAATGTCTACATTGTAGACTTAGATGAGAATTCTGAATCTACTATTTACTTTTCTGCCAATTCTGAAAATGATGCCTTTGAATGGCATAGACGTCTAGGTCATGCTAGCTTTTCAACTTTAAATAAATTGGTCAAGCATGATTTAATTAGAGGCATGCCTAGAATTAAATTCAACTCAATATCAAAAGCATGTGATGCCTGTGCTCTAGGCAAACAGACCAGAAATTCTTTTAAATTAAGATCTGAGCCATTGTCTTCTAGACCAATGGAACTTCTTCATATGGACCTTTTCAGTCCAACTAGAACTCAGAGTCTTAATGGAAACAGGTTTGGCTATGTCATCATAGATGACTTCTCTAGGTACTCATGAATATTTTTCTTAGCAAATAAAAGTGATGCATTTCAAAAGCTTAATCTGTTTTTCAATAAGGTCAAACAAGAAGGGAAGTACAAGGTTAGTTCTATTCAATCTGACCATGGAGGTGAGTTTGAAAACTCCATGTTTACTGAACTTTGTGACAAAGAAGGACTAACTCACAGGTTTTCTTCTCCCAGGACACCTGAACAAAATGGGATTGTGGAGAGAAGAAATAGAACAGTGGTGGAGATGGCCCGAACCATGTTGATTGAAAGCAAATTACCTAGAAGGTTTTGGGCAGAAGCGGCCAATACAGCAACCTACATAATCAACAGGGCCATGGTAAGACCCATACACAAGAAAACACCCTATGAGCTTCTAAAAGGTAAGAAACCAAACTTGTTTCATTTCAGAATTTTTGGATCAAAATGTTTTATTCATAACAATGATAAGAAAGATTTAGACAAGTTTGAAGCCAAGAGTTCACCTGGAATATTCTTGGGTTACTCTGAAGTGTCAAGGGCATATAGGGTATTTAACATATCAGATCAGAAAGTGGAAGAATCTCCACACATCCTTTTTAGTGAAAAGAAAGATGTCTCTAATGTTGAAAATCTTGACAGGGATTCCAATCATGGTGGAGACTTTCTAGAAGACCAACAGGAAGAAGAGAAGACTCAGCCAAATGGAGAAACAAATTCCCCCAATCAGGAAGGGCCAAGAGAAACAGGTGAGTCTTCAACAAATATCAGATTTCTTAAAGACCATCCTTTAGATAAAGTCATAGGCAATCCTGAAGATCCTCTTCGGACTAGGTCTCATTTTAGAAATGTGAATAATGATGACTTAATTGCTTTAGTCTCACAAATTGAACCCAAAACAGTAGAAGAGGCCTTAGCTGATCAAGCTTGGGTCAATGCTATGAGTGAGGAATTGGGTCAGTTTGAAAGGAATAATGTCTGGGAGCTTGTCCCAAGACCAGATGGTATTAATGTCATAGGAACCAAGTGGGTGTTCAAAAATAAGATGAATGAAGATGGAATTATCTCGAGGAATAAAGCCAGACTAGTAGCCAAAGGCTACTGTCAGGAATTCGGTGTAGACTTTGATGAATCCTATGCACCTGTTGCTAGGATGGAAGCTATAAGACTGTTGCTTGCCTTTGCATGCTCAAAGAACATAAAAGTCCAACAAATGGATGTTAAAAGTGCCTTTTTAAATGGAGTCATTAAAGAAGAAGTTTTTGTTGAACAACCTCCTGGATTTCAATATTCTCCTCAACCTAACCAAGTTTTCAGGTTAAACAAAGCCTTGTATGGTCTAAAGCAGGCTCCAAGAGCTTGGTATGAAAGATTATCTGAATTTCTGATCAGCAAGGGCTACAAAAGAGGTAAAGTTGATCAGACTTTATTTACCAAGGGCATGAATAAAGATCTCATCATAGTTCAGGTATATGTAGATGACATTGTATTTGGATTAACTAAGCATGAACTATGTGATGAATTTTCTACCATGATGTCTGCTGAATTTGAAATGAGCCTGGTTGGTGAACTAAAATATTTTCTTGGATTGCAGGTACAGTAGCTAGAAGATGGGTGCTTCATCAACCAAACCAAATACACAATGGAACTGTTCAAAATGTTTGGCATGGAAAACTTAAAGCACATTACTACACCCATGGACACCAATACTTCATTGGATGCAGATGAGACAGGTAAAGAAGTAAATGCCAAACTTTATAGAGGTATGATTGGATCACTACTTTACTTAACAGCCTCTAGACCTGATATACAATTCACTGTAGGAATGTGTGCAAGGTATCAGTCTAGACCTACTGAACTTCACTTAGCTGCAGTTAAAAGAATCTTCAGATATTTGTCAGCTAGTCACTCTCTTGGTTTATGATTTCCTGCATCTCACACACTTAACCTAGTAGCATACACAGATGCTGACTATGCAGGCTGTAAACTAGACAGGAAAAGCACAAGTGGCCATTGTGAATTCTTGGGTGGGTGTTTAGTGTCTTGGGGCTCCAAGAAATAACATTCTGTGGCCCTCTCTACTGTAGAAGCTGAATATTTGGTTGCAGGGAGTTGTGGAACACAAGTCATATGGATTAAACACCAGCTTCAGGACTACCAAGTAGACCTGGGGTGCACACCTATTTACTGTGATAATACTAGTGCCATCAATCTTTCTAAAAATCCTGTTTTGCATTCACGAACCAAACACATAGAGATAAGACATCATTTTATAAGAGATGAGGTGTCTAAGAATAATTTTGAACTGATTCATGTAAGCACAGATAATCAGATTGCTGACATATTCACAAAACCTCTGGATAATGAAAAATTTTCCACATTGAGAAGAGAATTAGGCTTACACAAATTGTCTTAATTATGAAGCCTGTTCTTGGTGTGAGGGGGAGTTGTGTCTATCTGATGTTTAGCCTTCTTGCATGCTGGTTTAAGGGTGAGTTCAGAATGCTTACTGGTTAGGTGTCAGGAATGCTCTAAATAAAGGGGAAGCCTTGAGTTTTTGCTGGAATATTTCATTGAGGAATGCTATGTCTTAGGGGGAGCTGAGTTGTAATGTAAGAAGAGAAGTTCTTTGACAGATTAAAAAGGGATGTCCAGATGTGTACCTTTGCTAGTCTTGCATGACTGATTTAGTGTGGTTCTCTCAGAAAGTAGAGTGTCACTTATCTCTTAAGTCTATAAGTTAGTGACTCTAATCTCCAAATTAGAATCTTTCCTTTGGTACTCCTTCAGAGATCTGGACTAATTGCATAAAGTATATCTTCCTACATTGTCATTGATTTTGGTTCAGGCCAAAAACTTGTATGTCTTGATATCTGACCCAATCAACTTGAAATCTAGACTTCAAGACTCAATTCAAGAAAAGTCCTTTTTGGTATTTTCTTCAATCATTCTATCTCTTTAACTCAAGGGCTTAACTGAACAAACATGTTCTGTTTTGATCATTGAGAAACTGGGAGCTTCATCAATGAAATGAATATTTCTCCCAAGTCATGAGGTGTCAAATACTTAAAATAAATGAAAAGTCATGACAGAGCAATGGTGGCTTGCTGGTGAGTAACTGGGGACTCTGGCCTCTAATCAAGGTGTTTCCTCATGTCAAAAGCCACAGTTACTAACTATGTTCCTTAATAATAAAAAAAAGGGAAGGAAGTAATGAGGTCTGAGTAACTGGGGATTCAGGCCTCTAATCAAGGTGTCTCCCTAATGTCAAAGGAAGTGAACTACCAACTTACTCATTGATCTTCTTGAAAATCATCTCCAACAAAAATTCCTTGTTGTTATGCAACTAATGGATTGCTTGTCTTCAATACCTTGAAAACACCTCTCTGATTTAGTCTCTTGCTGTCTTGTGGAATAGTTGAATGATCAGCTATATCTGGCCATACTTGTGAACTCCTGCTCTCAATCATCCACTATGTATGCTGATAAACTTGTCTATCATTCTACTTCTCTATTGTGTACTGAAGACTAAAGAATCATCTCTTGAGATTAGAAACTCACTTATTCTTTTAAGACCTACTCGTGACTTTCTGCACTAAGAAGTAATTGCCCTTAGTCCTCATGTTTTCAGCACTGTCACACATTCTGTAGTTCTTTTTGCTGATGTCAAAGGGGGAGAGAAGCTTGCAATATCTGCAATTTCAGTGAGAAGTTTGCAATATCAGTGAGTATTAGTTTTGTCTTGAGCTTTGAGGGGAGTCATGTTGCTTCGTGGAAGAAATGGTTATGAGTTGTGGGGGAGATGAGAGTGTGCTGTAGGGAATGCTGTAGGGAATGTCTAATTCATTTGCATGAGCATGTCTTGAATTTATTCTGCTTGTTGCAGTTGGTATTAACTTTTTGTTGAAACTTGATATTGCTTGATTCATAGTGTTGTCATCATCAAAAAGGGGGAGATTGTAGCATCCCTATGGTTTTGATGATGTACCACACTATAAATCAATCTTCTATCTCTAGATTAATGCTGTTTCATCATGTGAGTGAGTACAGTTCAATGGCTGTCAGATATCATGCTTTACCTTAATTCTGCCTACACTCTGTCTGCACAGTTTTCACACCAGTGCGTCAACTCAGTGTGCTGATGCGTAGACTCTTCTATTCAGGTTCTTCATTTGATTAAGTCTATACATCATCAGTTGAACGTAAAAGTAATACGTTGCAGCGTCAACTCATTGGGCTGCAGCGTCAACTCAGCATGTTTGCACTTCGCCTTCAGACTTTCAAGTCTATACACCCTATACTCATTCAAGTCTGTTCAGCCGTTTGCATCTCATAAAGTGTATACATTCGGTTCCTTGGGCAAAGTCTACACATCGCCTAGTCTGCCCATTGCCTTCAGCCCAAGTGCTCAAAGCCAAGTCTATACAACGCCAACCCAACACATTGAATAGTTCTCTAAGTCTATACACTAGACTTCATTTCTCTAAGTCTATACATTGTTGTTTGCACTGCAAAGTCCATACACTGGAAGCTCTTCGTTTGATATCAACAAGTCTATACAACGCCAACCTAACACATTGAACAGTTCTCCAAGTCTATACACTAGACTTCATTTCTCTAAGTCTATACATTGTTGTTTGCACTGCAAAGTCCATACACTGGAAGCTCTTCATTTGATATCAACAAGTCTGTACATTGGGTTCAACTCTCCAAGTCTGTACAGCCTGTTTGTCTTCATGTGTGAAGTCTATACAATGCATGCTCACATAACTAACTCTATACACTCGATTGTTAGATCTTCAACTATATACATTGGTTGAGTCTATACACTAAGATCTCATGAAGTGTTGCAAGTCTATACACTCGTTGTTAGAGACCTAGACTGCTAAGTCTATACACTCCCTCACTATGTACACACTTGCTATATTGATCTCTGAAGTCTATACAATGCTTCACGTTAACACTAAGTCTATACACTTCATTATTGTTGCTGAAGGGAACAGGGTCGACGCCTGAAGCTTAAAGCGTCCACGCATCAGTAGACGAAGCTTTCACGATGTCTTCTATTGCGTTAACGCCACAAGCAAGCAGCGTCGACGCAGCAGTTAAAGAAGCAGAGACTCTTACAAGCGACGAAACTTTCACGATATCTTCCACTACGTCAACGCCATCAACAAGCAGCGTCGACGCAGCGGCTTAAGAGACGCCAGTATACTAATGTACATGTCTTCAATGCGTCAACGCAACATGCTGATAACGTCGACGCAACACGCCCATATGTTGAAGGCTTGATCACTGGACTACCAATACCGTTGCGTCAATGCAGCAGGCTGATGGAGTCGACGCAGCGGTTAAAAAGGTTGAAGATCTATGATGGCTGCGTCAACCCTTTGGAGCAAGTGAGTTGACGCCATCTAACTCCAGTTGCTGAGCGTACTGGTGCTGGGCATGTGATCCGAGGATAAGGAGAGTGCCCAGATGAGGACACGTGTTCTGACAGCCTGCTGGATGCTGCCACGTGGTCCGAATTCTTAAGGCGGGAACCTGGCAGCCACACGCCATTATCTGCTATAAATATAGAGATTCATCCTTCAGTAGAAGCTCGATCGTGAAAAGAAAAAGCAGAAGCCATTGGTGAGAGTCTGCACGATCCAGAAAAAAAAAAGGGCAGAGAGTTCCATATCTGAGAGGAGATTGTTCGAGAGAGAGAGTGTGTGTGGATTGATGAATTGCTTCATTTGAAGCTACATTTGTATTGGGTTTCAGAACTGATTTCTTCTTCATTGTTTTTGTTTCTACTTTGCATTCGTTTATTTTCGTTCTTCCATTCTGATTTGAATTGGTTTCCCTCCGGTGTGTGGAGGAAGGGAGTACTACTCCAGTTTCCCTCTGAATTGCAGAGGAAGAGAGATCAGTGATCTCTGGTGGTGTTAGTGACAGGTTGTCATTAACTGTTCTCCTCTGGTGTGTGGAGGAAGGGAGAGGATTCTCCTGTTGTGTTCTAGCTGGGAGCTAGAACGGGTTTCAAGTTCTGTGGGTAGCAGAACTTGGTTGAGGGATTTATTTCCCTTGGTGTTCAAGCTGTGTGGCAGCATGTTGTTCGCAGACTGAGTCTGCATTGATCTAGCATCGTCTAGTGGAATCCTCACTCTAGTTGGAGTGAGGGGTGGATGTAGATTGCGGACTGCAATCGAACCACCTAAAAAACCGAGTGCCTCCTCTGTGGTTTGCTATTGATTTCTGTGCTCTTCATCTGCTTGTCTCTTTACCTTCAAGTGATCAGTTCTTCACTCTCATCTACTTTTCTCTGTGTACGGGTTAAGGAGGTGCGTTAGCAGTAGAATTTTTTTTTCGCCTGAGTTTCTGCAAATTGGGAGTGATCTATTCATCCCCCCCCCTTCTATGTCACTCTTGCTGCGCTAACACTCTCCCTCCTTTTTCTTTCGGCTTTCATCCCGACACTCCGTGGGTGATAGCCTATTCTCCCCTGGGCATAATCCAGATTATGGGGAGATGCTGTCGAAATGTCGATAGATGTTTAAACTCCGATAAGTCCCGGGAAGTGCTCAACATACACCTCCCATCTGGCACGATTTTTCGGGGAATATGAACACTGCGAGGCCTTTGGCTGGATGGGGAACATGAAAGGGGATATGTTCCCGATGACTGTCCAAGCTCCGCCCCGCCGCTGCGGGGACGGTGTCCGATCTCCACCCAGCACGACCTACACAAAGGGGGGGGGTCATGCTGATTTTATAAACTATCATTCGCTCAATTACCTTCTCAGAATAATAATATATTCAATATCACGCATTGTTATTTTTCTTTTATTATCGCCCCGAGTGGCCTCCTATTTCGGCGTTTAATCAAGGGTTGTCCTTCTTAGGAATGGCGTAATTAACGTCATAGCCTTTATGGTATGGTGAACTTTTGGTCCCGACTCTGACCAAGTCAAGTCGAGCGCACAATGAAATCATCACACATGTGACTGGCACGCCAATTAACTAAACCAATAAATCAATAAATAAACAAATAAAATTAAATAAGATAACGGAAGAAAAATCCCGCGTCCACAATTGGTTGCAAGGATCTTCCGGCAAAACATAGTATTTTGGTTCGAGATTCTCAGCCGAATTATTTCTGACAACGGCAGCCATTTCAAAAACCAGAAGGTTTATCGGCTAGCTGATAAATACAAGATTGACTGGAGGACATCGTCTCCCTACAACCCTCAAGCCAATGGACTTGCAGAAGCCTTCAACAAAATGCTATGCACATTGCTGGCAAAGACCGTCAAGTCCAACAAGAAGGACTGGGAAGAAAAGATGTACGAAGCGCTCTAGGCCTATCGTACAGTCTATAAAACTCCAACCGGCTGTTCACTATTCTCCCTCGTGTACAGGTCAAAGGCTGTGGTGCCGATTGAATTAGAAGTCCCCTCGCTGCGAGTCGTCATCCAACATGGACTAGTCAGCAGTGAACAAACTAATGCAGAAAGAAGATTGGAAGAGCTTGCCGAGCTCGAAGGAAAGCGTCTCCGTGCACAATAGAATATCCAACTCTACCAAGCTCGCATGGCCCGTGCTTTCGATAAGCTGGTCAAAGGTCGAGAATTCAAGAAAGGAGACCTCGTAATGGTCAAAAGAAGAGAAGTGATGGCCTCCAACCCCAAAGGGAAGTTGGTTGAAAACTGGGTCGGACCATATGTCGTCTGCTGAGTATATGAAGGGGGTGCATACGTTCTGGTAGACCACAAAGGAGTCATCCAATTCTCTCCCCTCAATGGAAAACATATTAAGCTGTACCACACAGCTCAATCGGCCTTCCCAGAATGACCGTCACCTTTCCCTTGGTCTAGTGGCACTCCGCCCTGGCCGAGCTACCTTCACCTTGGTCTAGTGGCACTCCGCCCTGCCCGAGCTACCCATACCTTGGTCTAGTGGCACTCCTCCCTGATCGAGCTACCTTCATCTTGGTCTAGTGGCACTCCGCCTTGACCGAGCTACCCATACCTTGGTCTAGTGGCACTCCGCCCCGATCGAGCTACCTTCATCTCGGTCTAGTGGCATTCCGCCCTGGCCGAGCTACCCATACCTTGGTCTAGTTGCACTCCGCCTTGATCGAGCTACCCTTACCTTGGCACTCCCCTCTGATCGAGCTACCCACACCTCAGGCTAGTGGCACTCTGCCCTAACCGAGCTCACATAAAATAAACAACATCGCCAATGCGGACCTTACGTCTAAATCGGCGAAAAGCTCCTCCTTTGCGTCGGCATTGTCTCTTTGCTGACGAATAAACCCTCTTCCTCAGCACAAGACTTCATGTCCTAGCCGACTCTTCTACAACATTGTCGCTACGGGCTTGACACCCGAACTGGCACAAATATATCCCTTACGTCAGCATTGTCTCCTTGCCGACGGATAAACCCTTTGCCTCGGCACAAGACCTCGTGTTCTAGCCGACTCTCAAACAATATCGCCACGTCGGGCCTCATGTCCGACTCGGCAGGAAGCTCTCTCCTTGCGTTGGCATTCTCCCCTTTCCAACGAATAAACCTCTCCTCAATTGGCGCAAGGCCCCGTGCCCCAGCCAACAGCTATTTGATGTCGTCAAGGGCCAGATACCACGTCTGGACCTGCCGACTATCCTCTCCCACATGTTTCAAAAAAAAAAGAAAAGAAAATGGGGTTAAAAATAGAGATACCCCACCGGATTTGTTCCTATATTCGGAACAAGGGTTAAAATGGCTGTAACCCGGCTATGGCGAAAACCCGAAAGGGCGCTGCAGGCAAAATCGGGTACCCCGCCACGTGAAAACTCGAAAGGGCGCGTGGGCAAAAGCAAGAGGGGGTTGGCTTCGGCAAAAACCCGAAAGGGCGCTTAAGCCAGTAAAGTGGTAATCTAAAAGTCCCTTTTCTTTCTCCCCTAATGAAGCTCCAAAAAGGACCATCATCAAAAAGTCCCACCGGAGATCCCCTACCAAACCCGTGTTCGACCCTCATCATCATCAGCGAGATCGGTCGATCTCTACCTTTAACTCGGACCTTTCGTCCCTGTTAATGAACATACCTTTGCTTCGGCATGTAGCCTATGTCGATGAACAAACCCATGTTCGACCCTCGTCATCATCGGTGAGATCGATCGATCTCTACCTTTAACTCGGACCTTTCATCCTTGTTAATGAACATACCTTTGCTTCGGCATGTAGCCCATGTCGATGAACAAACCCGTGTTCGACCCTCGTCATCGTCGGTGAGATCGATCGATCTCTACCTTTAACTTGGACCTTTCATCCCTGTTAATGAACATACCTTTGCTTCGGCGTGTAGCCATGTCGATGAACAAACCCAACTTCGACCCTCATCATCATCAGCGAGATCGGTCGATCTCTACCTTTAACTTGGACCTTTCGTCCTTGTTAATGAATATACCTTTGCTCCGACATGTAACCCATGTCGAAGAACAAACCCAACTTCGACCCACGTCATCATCGGCGAGATCGGTCGATCTCTACCTTTAACTCGGACCTTTCGTCCTTGTTAATGAACATACCTTTGCTTCGACATGTAACCCATGTCGATGAACAAACCCAACTTTGACCCTCGTCATCATCGGCAAGATCGGTCGATCTCTACCTTTAACTCAGACCTTTCATCCTTGTTAATGAACATACCTTTGCTTTGACATATAACCCATGCCGATGAACAAACCCAACTTCGACCCTCGTCATCATCGGCGAGATCGGTCGATCTCTACCTTTAACTCAGACCTTTCGCCCTTGTTAATGAACATACCTTTGCTTCGACATGTAACCCATGCCGATGAACAAACCCAACTTTGACCCTCGTCATCATCGGCGATATCGGTCGATCTCTACCTTTAACTCGGATCTTTTATCCTTGTTCATGAATATACCTTTGCTTCGACATGTAACCCATGTCGATGAACAAACCCAACTTCGACCCTCGTCATCATCGGCGAGATAGGTCGACCTCTATCCCTTAACTTGGACCTTTCGTCCCTATTAAGAACCGTATAGCCTTTGCTTCGGCATTTAACCAATGTCGACGACTAAACCAGGGTCCGACCCTTGTCATCAGCGATGAGGCCGGTCGGCATTCTAGCGGGTAAGCCCTCCCGTGTTCCGGATTCTCCACGAAGTACAAAAAAAAAGAGGAAAGAAACGAAAAATGGGGTTAAAAATAGAGATACCCCGCCGGCCTTGTTCCTAAACTAGGACAAGGGCAAAAATGGCTATAACCCGACTGTGGCGAAAACCCGAAAGGGCGTTGTAGGCAAAATTGAGTACCCCGCTATGTGAAAACCTGAAAGGGCGCGTAGGCAAAAGCAAGAGGGGACTGGCTTCGGCAAAAACCCGAAGGGCCGCTTAAGTCAGTAATGTGATAAAAAAAGGAAAGAGAAAGAAAAAGAAATGATGATGCAGTAGCGAGGTTGCCCTCATTCGTCATTCTACTTCTTCTACCCTTTCCACCCTTGTCATCATCGGTAAGATCGGTCGCTACCCTTTCGGCCCTTGTCACCATCGGCAAGACCTGACATCCTTTCGACCCTTGTCACCATCGGCAAGATCGGTCGCTACCTTTTCGGCCCTTGTCACCATCGGCAAGACCGGCCATCCTTTCAACCCTTGTCACCATCGGCAAGATCGGTCGCTACCCTTTCGGCCCTTGTCACCATCGACAAGATCGGCCATCCTTTCGACCCTTGTCACCATCGGCAAGATCGGTCGCTACCTTTTCGGCCCTTGTCACCATCGGTAAGATCGGCCATCCTTTCGACCCTTGTCACCATCGGCAAGATTGATCGCTACCCTTTCGGCCCTTGTCACCATCGGCAAGACCGGCCATCCTTTCGACCCTTGTCACCATCAGCAAGATCGGTCGCTATCCTTTCGACCCTTGTCACCATCGGCAAGATCGGTCGCTATCTTTCAACCCTCGTCACCATCGGCAAGCCCGGTCAGCTATCCTTTAACTTGGACCTTCCATCCTCGCTAATAGACAAACTACCATTGCTTCGACATTTAAACCATGTCGATGAATAAACCGCACTCTCAGCTTTCGTCACCATCGGTAAAATTAGTGGGGCGCATCCGCCTACTCTACCCATGTCCCACCCTGGCCAAAGCTCGATTCTGGGAGTAGTTAATCCGCGGTGGAGCGAACACCTCACCCCTTTGCTGAAGGCGTGAGCGCTCTCCTGCGCTAGTGGCTTATATCCCTGGACTGAGCTAATCGGCTGGAAGGAGAAAGAAAAGAAAAGAAAGAAAGAAGTCATGATTGAAGCGACAAACAAAGATATTTCATTGATAAGAAGTGTCGAGATACATCATTGTTCGGGGCACTCCCCGAGGAACATAAGCTCCGAAGACAAAAAGGAGCGAAATGGGATACAAAAAAGAGGAAATAAAGTGAAGCTACTGCAAAGGGTGCCGGAAAATGTCTTCCAATTCCAAGAGGCCCAAGAAAGGATATTGAGTCAGCTCTTGCAGCCGAGACTCGGTAGCTATCAGCTGCGATAACTTTTCTTTGAGAGAGGCAAGTTGCCCTTCAGCTAGGTCAGCTTCCTCTATGGTCTGAACCTCCAGGCACTCAATCTCTTGCAATTCGGCTTCGGCCCTGACAAGTTCTGCACGTAGCTCCACTATCCACGCTGTGAGAAAGGACCGGCGTTCTGAAGTAGTGCTAGCAGCATCTCTCAGTTGCCCCACGGTCCCTCTCAATGAAGTGGCAGCAGCTCGGTAATCAGCCCTCTCTAATTTTACAGCCGCCAGCTGATAGAATACCTCCCGGCTAAGGTACTCCCGCCTGTTGGCATGCTTCAGCAACATGGTAGCCCGTGGGGTCCAATCATCCATTGGGCACCCGAATGCCAATAGTGAGCGGGAGAGGTGTTCTATCAGACTCCTCAGCTACACATAAGTCAAGCCTAGGGAAGCCGACATGGCTCGCTGAAGATTATCCAAAGACTGCCATACCATGTCGCTAGAAAATCGTAAACCAAGTGGCGAAGTCTCAGGGAGCTGAAAGTCCACCCTGCCATCCACCTCAGCCCAGATATTGTCGCTCGCCCCGGAGGACGTCGACGACATGGTTTGCAGGGCATCAGCGCTGGACTCGACAACAGCAGCTGATACAACTGGAGAAGTCTCAACTACAACAACTTCTTTGCCTGCCCCCTGAGGTGAAGCCGCGTCGGCCATCTCGATAGCCGAGGATACTCACTCCTCGTATGCAGTCCCACCGGCTTCAACAAGAGAAGATTCCTCAATGACGGCCCAGGCCTTAGAAGCATTGGCCTCTTCTTCAACAATTTATCCCGCTTCTATCTCCGGGTGGCTACTCCGCTCCAGCAGCAATTCTTTGCCGGCGGTCGGGGCCTGAGATTCCGTGACTTCCGTCAGGCGACCAATTTCTACAATTGCTCCGGGCTCCTCTAAAGCTGCTGCTGCCACATAAGTCTGTGGAAGTCGTAAGGCGATGGGCCGCAGAACTGGTGGAAAGGTTGGTTGGCCCATGCCTAAATCCGGAAGAGGTATGCGAACCGTCGCAGTTGGCGGCGCCACCTCAGCCTGCATCACATATATGTATGTCAGCCAACTGATTTAGAAATAACAAGAAGGGCTGCAGCCAGGTGTCGGAACACTTCCTACCTCCACCGGCACTATATTTAGGCCTCCAAGAGTGGCCTCTAACAGTTTCGACCCTCCTCCGGCGATCGGGTATGATGGCCCGTGCTCGATTCCTGGTAGCCTCGGAGGGCTGAATGTCAAAAAGTCACTTTCGTAAGCTGAGGAAGCCCCAGCATCTTCAGTTTCTGTATCAGCCGGTGGAAGCTCGTCGTCACTGGAGCCACCACCGTAATCAACCCGCTCGGAGGAGGAAGACTCTTCGGCCTGCTCCCGGATCTCCAGCATCTGAGCAGGTGCCGTGCTGCTAAGAGCAACTCCTTCAGCCGGAGTTTCTTTAAAGGTTTCTGTCTCGGGAACATCAGCCTGATGAATAGCTTGGGGCTCTTCCCTTGAAACCGCCTGCTCTCCAGCGGTAGCTTCTCCCGCGACTTCAATTTCGGGGAGCGTCGTGGGGTGGATGTCAACTGGAAGCAAAGGCAATAAGCAGTCAAGACCTGACTGAAGACATGGTAGGTCGTAGAGCTCTATGAACAAACTGCAAGTTACCTTCCACCTCCTGATGGGGTGTTGGTGAAGGTAAATCTCTTTCAATAAAAGCTGGAGGGGCTTCCTCCTCTCTCCCTCTGGCCGTGGCACCCGTCACCGCCTCCAACCCAACAACGGCGGAAACAGTGCCAGCAGCTGCAAAAAGATGATCAGCCAAAGTGGTAGAAACAAGTGAACAAGTCACGGAGGAACGAGAGGTTACCTTCATCTTCGGGCCCTTGTGTCCGAGCGGCCTCAAACTCGGTAAACGAAGGGACCCGGGGAGGAGCGACAACTGGTTCCTCTCCAGCAGCCCTCCTCCGGCGCGCTCGTGTAGCATAGGTGTCCGCTTTCTTGGCCTTCTTGGCCTTGCTAATGGCCTCCCCGACCTGGGACCTGGTTCGCTTCCGCGAATCGCCAGGAGGTAGTGGCATCGTGGTTGGAGCCGACTCCGGGATGTCGAAATATGAAGGCTTCTGCACCTTAGAAATCAACTCCCTGTAATGCCGAGTCACCTCCACAGAGAGGTGAGCTGCAAAGGTACATGGGTGAGAAAGATGCATGCTGAGCATGAAAGAATCGGCTTGAAGCTAAAACAAAAGACAAGCATACCTGGCGGCCCTGTGTACCAGGGAGTGAGTGACCAATAAAATAGTGGGGGCGCCTTGTCTCGGGAAGCCGCCTCACGAACAAGCCAGCAAGCATCACCTATCTTCTTGCTCTTCTCGACCAGCTGTGCCAAATCTTCATGGCCGCGAGAAGATAAGTGATAATACAGGCCCAAGTGGTCCAACCCCCAGCCGTCAGCATACTTAAAAGATATTAAGAGCTGGTGGTCCAAAATGGCTTCTAATGAGCCGGTAATTGAAAGCCCTTGAGAATGAAGCAAGGCAAATATCCAGGGGGTATTGGAATATAGGCCTTCCCGCCTGTCCTCCCTCCTGATGAAGGTCCTATATGGATGAAGATGATCAACTTCTGGACGCCAGCCCGCCACTGCCGGAAGGGGATCCTCTGCCGGGATTGGAATCGTCTGAAGAACTATCCGCTCACGGCTGACCCGGCATAACCCCCAAAGTGTCCTGACATAGTCATCCTTCTGAATTTCCGGCATCTTCGGGTCGGCCTTGGACGACCGACACTTCACAGCCTTCCTGGCTTCCAAATTTGCCATTACCTTAATATTAGACTAGGATTTCAGCTTCTTCAAGTAGGCTGGATCAATGTCCAAGGCAGGTTCAGGCTGAGAATCTAGAAAACGACGCTCAGCAACATGCCAACAGTCTTTGCGGGAATTCCGGTAGAAGCCTGTCCGTGCATTCCACCACTTGATAAAGTCCAGAGTCACTCTGGGCAAACGAGCGGGGGATGGCACCCTGAAGGACACATCTTCCTGGCGGTGGAAGTAATCCCACCATGTACGAGCTTCATCCGTGGTCGTCTGGCCAGCCCGATGCCTGTTCGGAAGATTAAACCGGGCTGAAGAAGAAGGAATATGCTGGTCGTACCCAAAATTTCGGCTGAAGCGAAAGGGGTAGTATGGCTCCAGCCACAACAAGCCACTCTTTCTAAAGACAAGGACATTGGGGCGGATGGCCAGTGCCCAATCAACCAGCTCTGACTCCAAGATTGGCCTTGTGCTCTTGGTGCCGGCGAGCGGATGAATGAACTCCTCTGTCTTGAATAGGTGGCATTGCCACATCTTGTTCACAAGGGGGCTGGAGCTTGGCAGGCTAGCTGCCAAGCTCCAGAAATGCAGAACTCCTGGCGAATCTATCGGGACTATGGTCAACTTCCCTCGAATAGCAAAAAGTTGATCTGCCATTGAAGACGGCTCAGCACTGGCAAACTCGATCATCCTCGGCACAGGATGATCAGACTGAAGCGACCGGGGAGCTGCCTCAGGAAACAAAGTGCAGACCCAGGTGTTGAAGAAATGCATCAGACCAATTGTCCGTGAATTCTTGGAGATCCGTGATTTGTACAGATCCCCCAACATCTTGTAAGTAAGGCATAAAGCCACTGGGCACAGCGACAGCTTTGTCCCCCAGGCCATCAGACAAGCAGGATAAATGGCCTCTGGTCTAATTACTATCTCATCCCCCTGAGGAAGAGCAAACGAGCAAAGCCAGTAAGTCAGATACGCAGCACAATGCGTGACTGCGTCGACTCCTGTAGGGTTCGGGCCCCCTTGTCACCCTCTCTTTGAAGTGGTGGGGAAGGTTGTCTGGCGACGGGCCCTCTTCTTTCTCTTCACTGCTGTCAGAGCAACTGTGGAGAAGTCTTCATATTGCTGCTCCCCACCAAAGAAATATTAAAGCCACATGCCCATCCGCACGCGCCTCTTCTCTCCAGGCTTCCGCGCTTCCCGTGAATCAAGCGTCAAACGCAGCAGGGTGCGGTATGCCTTCATCAAATAGCGATAGGCGAAGCTTGTGAAGTACTTGCCTTCGCCGTCCGTCTAGTCCTTCAGCCAGTCCGGGAAATAAACCTCTTCATCCCCGTCTATCGGCAAGCCGCTCAGCTGGGACAGACTCCAGAGATCCAGCGAAGTTTCTCCCTCTGTAGTATAGAAAGTATTGTATTCTGGGCAGAAGACTTTGATCATCCCGCAGCACAGGCCTCGGGAGATTGGATACCGGTACTGGGAAGCATATACGCTCTGATAAACACCGGTGTGCACCAGGATTCGAGCATACTGCCGCAGCATATAGTCTGTGAATTCAACAGCTGTTGACACCTAAAATATGTCAGAAGAGATCATAGCAGATTCACAGTTCTGAAGATCAGTCGAGGGCACAGCTCACGTATCATCCCTGGGAGATCTGAGAGTCTAAATAGAAGAAACCCACTACCCCTATCATGTTGTTCGACTAAAGCCGTTTGTGGCTAGGTCGCTGTCCAGTACTGCTGTCATTCAGATAGTCAGGCTGATAAAACTATACCAACATTCAAGCAACCATCCGCCTGCTGAAACAGATGTTTAGACATCTCTGATTCTCCGAAAAAGGGATGCACAATGCCTCGCACGTGTTGGTGAATGCAAGGTGCAAACAAGCCCCATGGAGTCTTAATATACATATGCCAAAAGCCCCACTGTCGAAAGGAGTCCACTAAGTGGATCCTGGACCGAATGGGCCGAACGACAAGAGAATGGGCCAAGCCCAAATATGAGACGGGACGCGCCGATGACGGCCGCACCGGGAGGACGATCCTGGCGCGCCGGGAAGTGCATGCCGAAAGGATGAGGGCCTGGCCTCTATAAGAGGCCTGCCCTTCGAACGAAAAGATCGAACAAAAAAAAAGGAGGACGGAAGAAGAGAAGAGGCCAGAGGAAGGGAAGAAAAAGAAAGAAGCAGAAGGAAGAGGGTGCTTAGCCATCAAAAAGAAAGGGGAGAGCTCGAGCGACCTTCGTAGAAGCTGAGGAAAGAGAGAGGGGTTCGAGGAGAGAATCCAGGTGTGAGGGCTGTGCAACTGCAACTTCTTTGCTCTCTCTTTCACTTCTCCGTCTGTCTGAGTATTCCTCTGTTGTTTTTCCTTTCGCTTTCGAGCATCTTTGCTTTAGTAGCATCGAATGCTAATGTAACCCTGTTTACAGGGATGAAGTTTGGATTTCTTTTCCTTTTGGGTTAGATTTCTTTCTCTTAAATCGCATATGTGTAAGCCATTTGGCTGAAGTAGTTAATAAAAAGAATGGGATGAGTTCTGATATGCTGGATCATTCTCTTCCGCTTCCCTCTGTATCCGAGGTTTTAATCTATATATGGCTATCGCCAACAGCAAATGTCTTATGTTTAATTTCTGTTATCTGTTGAGGCTTCTTTGCCATCGTTATTCATCACTACCCCAGCCACATTTCGAGGGCCTGAGACAGTCTATCTCATGGCTCCTCGTATGTGGAATGGAGAGGAATATCTTCGGGAGTTCTGGTTCATGGCTCTGCTCCTAGTGAGACCCCAGAAGAGAGTTCGTCTCCCCCTCGAAGTCATCTCTCCGATCATCCAAAACTGTCGAGATTGGTGAACAAACCCCTTTCATTCAAGCTCCAGAAACCCTGTTTTAGAACCTCTTCAAAACCTCTTCTGAGAGTCTCCCGGCATAGGCACCTCCCGGCGCGAGTTTCACGCCGAGGGCTTGCCACGCCGGTTGGGTTTCCCCATCGCACCGAGAGCCCATCCCGTTGCTGTGCCGAAGCTTATCCCTCTGCTCCACATCGATACCTTCACATCTTCTGAACGTCTTGATGCCATCCCCTGGATACCCTGAGGCAGTCGAGCCATGCAGACCTTGCCTACTATACCATGTCCCACGGGCATGCATTATTTTCTTCTCTGGCCTCACAGGAGCTATATTAAAGGGTGCAATCCCCCCCACATTCTATAACCCATTAAGTCATGGAGCCCTGCCAGTGCAGGCTCTCCGATGACTGCACCGGGGATATCACAACATAAGGGACAAGGTCCCATAAGATCTGGGTCCCTCTATTTCGGGCTACGCCCGGCTTTCATTTCGGTTTCTACTCCGGCACTCGTGAGTAGATAGCCCATTATATTCTCTTGGCACACTCCCAAAATAAGGGGAGATGCTGTCAATATTTGCCCAGAGCTTTACTCTATCATACGGCACGACGTTTCAACGGAATCGCGCATTTAACCCCTTAATTGCATGACAAGAGCGTGAGCTATATCATCTCATGGCATCTTGCCATCACAGGGTATATACCTCGTAATTGGCGATCTCCTTGGACCCCCCTTTGTGAGTGGAACCACCCTCATCCTCCATTCTCATCCATTCATCACCCTGAAGTCCCCATTGAACGAAGAAACCCTCATAATACCCTCTTTTAAAATCAATAAACCCCTCCCGGCGGCACAATTCTCCCGGCGCCAAAGCCTCCCGGCGCCACTGACTCCCGGCGCCAAACTCGCGCCGGGTGGGTGGCGCGCCGAGACCAGCGCTCCGGGTGTTGGCGCGCCGACGCCTACACCAGCCGGTTGTGCCGATTGCCCCTTACCTTTTCATGGCGCCGGGAGCATGCCGTGCCGTTTGGTCTTCGCGCCGACTCTAGTGTCATGCCGTTTCATCTCAATGATAGTTATTGTAGCAACCCGTATAAAATTAAAAGAGATAAAATGAAATAAACTAAAAGATTAAGTGAACAAATGAAAAAGGTTAAAACAAGAAGAACAAAGCCCTGATGAAATTAACGCCTTGGAGCAAGGCGCTACTTGACAAGAAACGCCCTCACCTAAGGCGTGTTTTTAGAAGGGACGCCCACATTTCAAGGCGTCAAATCTTAAACAACCAAAATTACATAAAAAGGCAAGTATTTGAAACGCCCTTTGCTTGGACGCGTTTCCACAAGAAACGACGCATGCCAAGGCGTCAATTTAAAATTCGACGCCCTAGAATAAGGCGTTAATTCCATTCCAGTTTCGTTCGAACCGGGAACTTATCCAGGGTAAGTTGATAACTATGAGAAAGAGTTCGAATGTAGTAATAACTCTATCATGGAAGTGTTACTTCCAATCAAACACTAACCTTATTAGGATTTCCAGAATCCTATAAAAACCCTTGACTATCAAACCCTAAAGCTATTTGGTCGATCTGCTGCTGCTACGGTACGTAAAGAACAGCAGTTCTTCTTATCTCTTTTTATCATTACTTTCGATTGCATGAAGAATTAATGATTCTTCATCTCTCCTTACAGGTTAAGAAGCCCTGATGTTCTGAAGAACAAGAGTTCTTCATCCGGGTAAAGTTATTCTCTTTACCTTTAGTTCTGGATGTGTAAGGTGAAGAAACTAACATCAGTTTCTTTTCTGTAGGACTTACAGCAAGTTGATCAGTGAAGAACAAGGATTTTTCATCAAACGATCTCTTCATCTGCATCATCTTTGCTTGGTGCTGTTGTTAAGTTCGTAGAAGTTCAGAACCTGTCACGTTCATCTTGAGATTATTATTATTAAGGTAGGTTTTCTCAAGCACTGTAGCCCAAATCACCATAATAACTATGTTAAACCATATATATTAGTTCATGCATATAGTTTTCGCGAGTTTTAAATGTTTCTATTATTGGAAAGAAACGCCCTTTCCAAGGGCGCTACTTTAATACGTGACCCAGACAAGAGCGCTACTTTGAAAGAAACAACCATGACCAGGTCGTCAATTCCAGATTCGACGCCCTGTACACGGACGTCAATTTTCTCAATTGTTAATTACCCATGTTAATTATCCAATATTCACTTAAACATGATTCTAAATCAGTGCACGATCATATTTACTTGAATCCCGATATTTTTCCTGTCATGACCATGTCTCTTGTTTCGGGAAATTATAATACTTGAAATCTAAAAATTCTTGAATTCACGACCCTGTATAGGTCGTCTCTAGCTTGACTAACGCCCCTGTTCAGGGCGTGAATTGAAAAGTAACGCCCCTGTCTAGGGCGTGTTTTTGATAAATTTCTGAATATATATATACTGCAAAAATAGAACTAAAGAATGAACGACCACTGTATACGCCGTCAACTTGTAAAGAAACGCCCCTCACCAGGGCGCGTTTTTGGTAAAATACTGAAATATTAAAATTTTGCAAAAATGGAAAATAGATAAACGCCCTTACTGAAGGCGTTAATTATGTGATTAATGACTTAGTTAAAGTCGTTATTTTCTATAAAAACTATTTTTTTACCCTGTTTCTGTAACCGAGGGTTTTATTATATATACATATATATATTATATTGGCACTATATTCCAATCCGTGAGTATAGTCCCACGTTTCATGATGTTTTATCGATCACCCTCAATTCTCATTGACATACAAGCTCTCCATTGTACATTCCGTTCCTTTGGACTAGCGAGTTAGTCATAGAGACCTCCGTAAGACTCCTCGCCGCCTTGGATTCCCTCAAGGCCAACTGAGCTGGTTGTACCATAAAAACCCATTACACAATCTTTGCCATGTCACTCCAAAGAAACATGGTATACCGGCCCTTATGTTATACCAAGTGGATATCATAAGAATTTCCTAATGGGATGAGATTATCATGCCATTAGATGATGTTCTTGTAAAACCTCAATTCTATGAAAAGAATGAGGGTATCTTATCTTTGATATACTGTTCATGTGGATCTCAATTCTATATAAAGAATGTCCATACTTGTCATGGTACCCGAGTTAAGGGAACCTAATTCCACCTAGTTTCATCGTTCATCGTGATTGAACCGTTGTTATCGCCTATCTATGTCCAATGTCGTATTTTTGGACTCCATTCTATCAAAGTTATCCTACGTGTCTACAAGCTTGATCATTGAAATTCCTCATTGGCTATATATATATATATACAAGAGTGGATGTCAAAATACATGATAAATGCCTGCGCATATAGGGCCCTATCTGGTCCTGGGAGGAGCACCCGAAAGTACTTGTGCCCATGGGAGTTGAATGATAAGGTATCTGGCATTATACCGAGTGCATGACTAGCTTGATTGGACATTCCACACAAATCTTGTACTTGACTCGTGCTTGACATGACATGAATTGCGTGACCCGAGAAAGGGTAATTACTTGCTTGCTTGAAACATGATAGCCAAATTCTTGACATGACTTGTTAAAAGTTCTTGCTTGAATATCTTGTTAGCTTTTCTTGAAAGTTCATGGCTTGTTCAAATTGCTATCTTATTGATATACTCTCTTTCTACCTTGTCGTTTTATACAAGCATGCATAGCTATAGTACATACATGAAAGATGTAATTATTTAAACCCCTTGCTAGCGCTTGAGATATAATTTCCTACTGAGCGTTCGCTCACTCCGTGTTTGTCCCTTACTTTTCAGGTAAGTCCGACGAAGAAGGTCAAACTGATGGGGAAAGTCAAGAGTGAAAGAGCTAGAGCTTTTCCAAGTGTCATCTAGTCTTTTTCCTATTTTCTTGAGTCAACTATGTACTTTTCCTTTTTAATTGAATAGAGTATTGGATTTGTAATAGTCTATCCATTATGAAATAAAGGATTGGGTTATCTTTTCTATTTTGTGCATCTCTGTTTTGGTGTCGAATACACTACTACTCTGATTGACATGATTGATATAAACTCGTCGTGCATATCCGAGTATCTTCCGCGCTCGGGGCGTGACAGTTTTTGTGGTATCAGAGCCTAGGGTATTCAATTCCTAGGAAAACCCAAGTCCAAGGATATGTTCAAACCTTTAACCAGTGAGATTTGGTAGAACCAAGGGTTGAGTTAATATAAAAACTTAAAAGCCCTTAACGCGAGTATATACTAATATAGTTATGGTAATTGTAGGATAATGGCTGCCGAACGAGCTCAATGGCGCAACATGCAGCGTACACTGTAAGGCATGACTCAAGTGTTGCAACAAGTAACACAAGGAGGTGGACAACGAGCAGGAAGTCTCCACCATACTTTCAAGAACATGAACCCGCCCAAGTTCACGGGTTCTACTGATCCAGATGACGCTGAACACTGGATTAGGGAAACAGAACAAATATTCCGTGTTATGCAATGCACGGATCAAGATAAGGTCTTATTAGCTACTTTTCAGTTAGAAAGGGATGCTAGATGCTGGTGGGAATCAATAGAGACTACTATAAATCAAGATCAGGTTACGTGGGAGGAATTCGTTGAACACTTCAACGCAAAATATTTCTCGGACCGAGTTCAGGAAAAGAAGGCTGCAGAAGTTGCTGCATTAAAGCAACGATCTTTGTCAGTGGTCGAGTATGAGGCCCAATTCTCTAGATTGTCTCGGTATGCTAAGCATCTAGTTAGCACCGAGAAAATGAAAGCTAGGAGGTTTCTTAATGGGCCCAGGCCCCAAGCTATTACTCAACTGGCGCCGATGGACATTTAAGTCTACTCGGAGATAGTACGCCGAGCTCAACTATTAGAAGATGCCACGGAACTGTCTGATAGGATTCGTGGTAAGGATAAGAAGGAACAAGTTACAGGATCGGGTTCCTTTAAACCCAACTTCAAGAAGAGGCCTAGCAATGGAGGTATTTCCTCGCAAGAGCAAAAGTTCAATAAGACCAAGCCCTTCTCTATCACCACTACCTCTCCAAATACAGTGTGCAAACATTGTGATAAAGCGGGTCATAGAGCAGAAGAATGCTGGAGGAAACTAGGAGCATGTCTCCGTTGTGGGAGTCGTGAGCATCGGATTCCCGATTGCCCATTACTTAACGATCAAGCCGATGTCGGGAAACGCCCAGTAACCAAGAATGCTCATCTTCATGCAATCAAGGAGACCGAGCAAGAAGAAGAAGGCGGCTTAGTGGAAGGTACATTGAAAGTTTGTTCCAGGAATGTATATGTCTTAATTGATACTGGTGCATCGCATTCTATTGTTTCTAAGAAGTTTGCTGACCCATTACCCCTAGAACCGGAATGGATAAAGCTAGTTTTGTCTACTCCTCTGGGTGATGAGACTGATATTACACATCATTACCAAAACTGCGAAGTATTGGTTCAGGGTAGAAATCTCCCTATTGATCTTATATGTTTAGATCTGAAAGAGTATGATGTTATACTAGGAGCAGATTGGTTATCCAAGTATCAGGCAACGGTTGATTGCCGCAATAGTAAGGTTACATTCAAGGAATTTTTAGAACTAATCTTGACTAGCCCTCAGAGTCGGAGCAAATCCCCTATTATTTCAGCTCTCCGAGCTCATCAGGAAAGGATGTGTATCTTTCCTTGCATTTGTCACAGTTAAAGAAGCTAAGGAAGCTAAGCTAGAAGACATTCCAGTGGTACAAGAATTTCCGGACGTATTTTTGGAAGATTTGCCGGGATTACCCCCGCAAAGAGAAGTGGCCTTCACCATTGACTTAGTCCCTAGTGCTGGTCCGATTTCAAAGGCACCTTATAGGATGTCACCTGCTGAACTCAAGGAGTTAAAGGAGCAATTGAGGGAACTCATTAAGAAAGGATTCATTAGACCAAGTACTTCCCCGTGGGGAGCGCCTGTATTATTTGTAAAGAAGAAAGACGGATCCATGAGGTTATGCATCGACTATCGACAGTTGAATCATCCCACTATCAAGAACAAGTATCCACTGCCGAGAATCGATGAATTGTTTGATCAAATTTCAGGATCCATGTACTTTTCCAAAATTGATCTTAGGTCAGGATATCACCAACTAAGAATCAAGGATGAGGATATTCATAAAACTGCATTCAGAAGCAGGTATGGCCATTATGAATTTGTTGTTATGCCTTTCGGACTAACGAAAGCCCCTGCTGCCTTTATGCAGTTAATAAATAGTATATTCAGGCCTTATTTGGATCAATTCGTGGTGGTCTTTATTGATGATATATTGATTTATTCCAAGACCAAGGAAGAGCATGAGGAACATTTGAGGATTGCATTACAAATATTGAGGATAAACCAATTATATGCAAAACTTAGCAAGTGTGAATTCTGGCTTGAAGAAGTGACTTTTCTCGGACATGTTATATCAAAGGATGGCTTGTCTGTAGACCCATCAAAGGTTGAAGCTGTAAGGAACTGGGAAAGACCGACCAATGCTAGCGAGATCCGAAGTTTCTTAGGTCTTGCCGGCTATTACAGGCGATTCATCAAGGATTTCTCTAAAATCACCGTGCCACTTACGAGGTTAACTCGCAAGGAGATCCGTTATGAATGGGATGAGGAATGTGAAAGAAGCTTCCAAACTCTCAAGGATCATTTTACTACAGCTCCTATCTTAGCATTGCCAATTGAAGGAGAAAAGTTTGAGGTATACACTGATACTTCTGGCATTGGCCTCGGGTGTGTTCTAATGCAACAAGGGAAGGTTATAGCCTACTCTTCTCGTCAATTAAAGAAGCATGAAGAGAACTACCCCGTCCATGACTTAGAATTGGCCGCGGTAGTATTTGCACTCAAAATATGGAGACATTATCTTTATGGAGTACAGTTTACTGTATACTCCGACCACAAGAGTCTCAAATATCTCTTTTCACAGAAGGAACTAAATATGAGGCAAAGACGATGGCTGGAATATCTCAAGGACTTCGACTTCAATATACAATATCATCCTGGAAAGGGTAATCATGTAGCAGATGCCCTTAGTCGAAAGCCGAGAGCACTGTTAACCAATTGTATGATTCAAGAATGGAAGTTGCTGGAACAATTCTCTGAACTCAATATAAGCATGGACACGGACCCTAGATGTGTCACATTATCTCATGTAAGCATACAGTCAGATTTATTGTCTGAAATACAAGCACTTCAGAATGATGATCCTACATTAGTAGAAATCAAGGGCAGATTAGAAGGACAATCGGATTTTCAATTAGCTTCTGATGGAAGATTAATGTTCAAGAATAGAACTTGTATATCGGACTGCCCAGAATTGAAGAAGAAGGTCTTAGATGAAGCTCACATATCAAGATATACAATTCATCCTGGATCTACCAAAATGTACCAAGATGTTAAAAAAAAAAAATTGGTGGCCCAACATGAAAAGAGAAATATCGGACTACGTATCACGCTGTCTCACGTGCCAACAAGTCAAGGCGGAACACCAAAAGCCTGCTGGAAAACTACATCCTCTAGATATCCCTAAATGGAAGTGGGAGGATATTGCTATGGATTTCATCATGGGTTTATCTAAATCAAAAAGAGGACATGATGGAATATGGGTTATCATTGACCGATTGACTAAATCAGCGCATTTCTTGCCAATCAAGAGTCGATGGTCAGTTGATGTCTTAGCTGCACTATACATCAAGGAAATAGTCAGATTACATGGTATTCCTGTTTCAATCGTGTCTGACAGAGATCCCCGTTTTACTTCTCATTTTTGGAAAGGACTACAACATTCGTTGGGAACGAGACTTAACTTTAGCACAGCCTTTCATCCTCAAACGGATGGTCAGACCGAGAGAACCAATCAAGTAGTCGAAGATATGCTAAGAGCATGCATTACTGATTTTGATGGAAACTGGCATGATCACTTACCTCTGGTCGAATTTGCATACAATAATAGCTACCAGGCAAGTATACAACTGGCACCTTTTGAAGCCTTATACGGAAGGAGTTGTCGATCACCCTTATGCTGGGACGAAGTTGGAGAGAAGCAACTGTTAGGTCCAGACATGGTAAGGGATACTACCGAGAAGATACAATTAATCAGAGAAAGACTGCAAGTTGCTCAGTCTAGACAAAAGGCTTATGCTGACACAAGAAGAAGAGATCTTGAATTCCAAGTTGGAGATCATGTATTTCTCAAGATATCGCCTAGACGTGGAATACGAAGATTTGGTGTTAAGGGCAAGCTTACACCAAGATTTATCAGACCTTTTGAGATACTAGAAAGAGTTGACGAGGTTGCTTATCGCATCGCATTGCCACCTCAACTGTCCGAAGTACATGATGTGTTCCACATATCTATGTTGAAGAAGTATGTGCATGATCCATCACATATTATTGAGCATGGAAATCTAGTAATCCGAAAAGATCTCACATACGAGCAGAAGCCCATAAGAATACTAGATCGAGAAGTACGAACCCTAAGGAATAAGGTTATTCCCATGCTAAAAGTACAATGGAATAAGAATTCAGAACATGAAGCTACATGGGAGACCGACGAATCTATGAGGAAGCGATTTCCAGAGTTATTTTAGAAGGTATGAACTCTACACTCTCCATATGTAAATATATGCTATGAATTTGGGGACCAAATTCTTTTAAGTGGGGGAGGGTGTAGCAACCCGTATAAAATTAAAAGAGATAAAATGAAATAAACTAAAAGATTAAGTGAACAAATGAAAAAGGTTAAAATAAGAAGAACAAAGCCCTGATGAAATTAACGCCTTGGAGTAAGGCGCTACTTGACAAGAAACGCCCTCACCTAAGGCGTGTTTTTAGAAGGGACGCTCACATTTCAAGGCGTCAAATCTTAAACAACCAAAATTACATAAAAAGGCAAGTATTTGAAACGCCCTTTGCTTGGACGCGTTTCCACAAGAAACGACGCATGCCAAGACGTCAATTTAAAATTCGACGCCCTAGAATAAGGCGTTAATTCCATTCCAGTTTCGTTCGAACCGGGAACTTATCCAGGGTAAGTTGATAACTATGAGAAAGAGTTCGAATGTAGTAATAACTCTATCATGGAAGTGTTACTTCCAATCAAACACTAACCTTATTAGGATTTCTAGAATCCTATAAAAACCCTTGACTATCAAACCCTAAAGCTATTTGCTCGATCTGCTACTGCTACGGTACGTAAAGAACAGCAGTTCTTCTTATCTCTTTTTATCATTACTTTCGGTTGCATGAAGAATTAATGATTCTTCATCTCTCCTTACAGGTTAAGATGAAGAACAAGAGTTCTTCATCCGGGTAAAGTTATTCTCTTTACCTTTAGTTCTGGATGTGTAAGGTGAAGAAACTAATATCAGTTTCTTTTCTGTAGGACTTACAGCAAGTTGATCAGTGAAGAACAAGGATTCTTCATCAAACGATCTCTTCATCTGCATCATCTTTGCTTGGTGCTGCTGTTAAGTTCGTAGAAGTTCAGAACCTGTCACGTTCATCTTGAGATTATTATTATTAAGGTAGGTTTTCTCAAGCACTGTAGCCCAAATCACCATAATAACTATGTTAAACCATATATATTAGTTCATGCATATAGTTTTCGTGAGTTTTAAATGTTTCTATTATTGGAAAGAAACGCCCTTTCCAAGAGCGCTACTTTAATACGCGACCCAGACAAGGGTGCTACTTTGAAAGAAACGACCATGACCAGGTCGTCAATTCCAGATTCAACGCCCTGTACACGGACGTCAATTTTCTCAATTGTTAATTACCCATGTTAATTATCCAATATTCACTTAAACATGATTCTAAATCAGTGCACGATCATATTTACTTGAATCCCGATATTTTTCCTGTCATGACCATGTCTCTTGTTTCGGGAAATTATAATACTTGAAATCTAAAAATTCTTGAATTCACGACCCTGTATAGGTCATCTCTAGCTTGACTAACGCCCCTGTTCAGGGCGTGAATTGAAAAGTAACACCCCTGTCTAGGGCGTGTTTTTGATAAATTTCTGAATATATATATACTGCAAAAAATAGAACTAAAGAATGAACGACCATTGTATACGCCGTCAACTTGTAAAGAAACGCCCCTCACCAGGGTGCGTTTTAGGTAAAATACTGAAATATTGAAATTTTACAAAAATAGAAAATAGATAAATGCCCTTACTGAAGGCGTTAATTATGTGATTAATGACTTAGTTAAAGTCGTTATTTTCTATAAAAATTATTTTTTTACCCTGTTTCTGTAACCGAGGGTTTTATTATATATACATATATATATTATATTGGCACTATATTCTAATCTGTGAGTATAGTCCCACGTTTCATGATGTTTTATCGATCACCCTCAATTCTCATTGACATACAAGCTCTCCATTGGACATTCCGTTCCTTTGGACTAGCGAGTTAGTCATAGAGACCTCCGTAAGACTCCTCGCCGCCTTGGATTCCCTCAAGGCCGACTGAACTGGTTGTACCATAAAAACCCATTACACAATCTTTGCCATGTCACTCCAAAGAAACATGGGATACCGGCCCTTATGTTATACCAAGTGGATATCATAAGAATTTCCTAATGGGATGAGATTATCATGCCATTAAATGATGTTCTTGTAAAACCTCAATTCTATGAAAAGAATGAGGGTATCTTATCTTTGATATACTGTTCATGTGGACCTCAATTCTATATAAAGAATGTCCATACTTGTCATGGTACCCGAGTTAAGGGAACCTAATTCCACCTAGTTTCATCGTTCATCGTGACTGAACCGTTGTTATCACCTATCTATGTCCAATGTCGTATTTTTAGACTCCATTCTATCAAAGTTATCCTACGTGTCTATAAGCTTGATCATTGAAATTCCTCATTGGCTATATATATATATATATACAAGAGTGGATGTCAAAATACATGATAAATGCCTGCGCATATAGGGCCCGATCTGGTTCTGGGAGGAGCACCCGAAAGTACTTGTGCCCATGGGAGTTGAATGATAAGATATCTGGCATTATACCGAGTGCATGACTAGCTTGATTGGACATTCCACACAAATCTTATACTTGACTCGTGCTTGACATGACATGAATTGCGTGACCCGAGAAAGGGTAATTACTTGCTTGCTTGAAACATGATAGCCAAATTCTTGACATGACTTGTTAAAAGTTCTTGCTTGAATATCTTGTTAGCTTTTCTTGAAAGTTCATGGCTTGTTCAAATTGCTATCTTATTGATATACTCTCTTTCTACCTTGTCGTTTTATACAAGCATGCATAGCTATAGTACATACATGAAAGATGTAATTATTTCCCTTGCTAGCGCTTGAGATATAATTTCCTACTGAGCGTTCGCTCACTTCGTGTTTGTCCCTTACTTTTCAGGTAAGTCCGACGAAGAAGGTCAAACTGATGGGGAAAGTCAAGAGTGAAAGAGCTAGAGCTTTTCCAAGTGTCATCTAGTCTTTTTCCTATTTTCTTGAGTCAACTATGTACTTTTCCTTTTTAATTGAATAGAGTATTGGATTTGTAATAGTCTATCCATTATGAAATAAAGGATTGGGTTATCTTTTCTATTTTGCGCATCTCTGTTTTGGTGTCGAATACACTACTACTCTGATTGACATGATTGATATAAACTCGTCGCGCATATCCGAGTATCTTCTGCGCTTGGGGCGTGACAGTTATCATCTGAGTGTCTGATGCCTTCCCCACTTCATCAAACCCAAACATAACCTAAATTCAATATTCCATCACTATCAACCTTCGGGCCAGTCTTCGTTACCTTACTAGGGAACTATGGTTCTTCACCCAGGTCCATGGGAGATACATTAATGGGAGGTTTCACCCCTACATTACACCGAATCCAACATTTCTTCTATCACCCCGCTGACCCTCGGAGTTCTGCCGCTGCATGTCCTCCAACGGTCCTTCGAGGGGAATATTAACAAATGATGCGATGGTGCACACTGCCCCGTCAAATTTGGATCCTTCTCGGACCCAGGGCTACGCCCGACTCTCTTTTTGGTTTCCATTCCGGTTCTCCGTGGATGGATGTCCTATATTCCCATTCGGCATAGTCCAAAGGGAGGGGACATGCTGCCGAATTTGCGTTATAACATCATTATCACACCCCGTATATCACGGTTCCTCGTGCATGTCTGCATCGACCCTCGGGTATATTAAATGGTGTTGACAGAAGGTCGGGTTGTGCCCAACCAGAAGTCTCCGCTATGCGTGATGGTGGTCTTCGGACCTACGTCTTCCGCCACGTACCAAGGGCCCATAATTCGATGAACTATGCATCCCCTGTGTGATAAATAAATGCAACATGTATGCCTTCGTCATGGTCACCATGTAGCTCTTTTCATTTTGGCTTTGACAGCCCGCTATCTCGGCAACCAATCAAAGGTGTTCCCTCCTCGTGGGGGATGTAATTAACGCCATAGCCTTTATGGTATGGCGGACTGCTGGTCCCGACCGAACCTCACACTCGCCCAGTAGGGGTTAGCATGAGCGCACAATAAAATCGTCACTCATGTGACTGGCACGCCCGCGTCGTCAATCGGTCAGTTGACTACCAGTTAGTCAAATGGCTGATCGATACGTAAAATAAGCCATGTATACATGTACATATACATATATATATACATGAAATAAAAACAACAAGACGGTCAGATGAAAAAACCCGTCGCAAACAGTCTGGCACGCCCGGTGGGACCAGTGTCACCTTTCATCTCTTTGCCGAGATATTCGGGCTTCAAAGCCCTCTCAAAGGCTACTGATTATTTCCCTGTTTGTCTTTGCAGGCAGATCAATGATGATCCACGGGATAACTGGTGTCGATTTCGATCATTCGATCGTTGCTGGACATGCGCGCCCTGCCGCTGTGGGCTTCCCCAACTTTTTGGGGTTAGCCTTCGTCGATATCCTGGAGGTCGAAGCCCCAGAGCCTGCCAAGGAAGTCGCAGAGAAAATGGAGCCTCTGAAGGTTCCCTGCTGCGAAGACTTGCCCGAAAGTCCGGCCCCGGCCGCTAGCTGTTTGGTGCACCACGTCATACGTGGCACCCACCCCAATGTCATCAACGAACACCCTGGAGGACGCCAGCGTCGCCAGGCCCGCAAAAATGCTGTTGTAGTCACCGGAACCCTATCTCAGTCCGGGAAATCTATGCTTGTGGGAGGCATGCGCATCTTCCTCGACGGAGGCACGGCCCGGGTGACCCCAGACCGAGTCATCCCCAACATCCCTGTCCACAATACCTATCAAGCTCTCGCTGGAAGGAGGGCTGAAAGAGAAGAAGACGGCCCCTATGGCAAAGGAAGCTCGGCACTCAAGCCGAAAAAGTTCAAACAGGTGTGGGTCCCCAAGCGGACCCGACCTGCCCACCATCTAACACCCATCCGCTGCCATCCTATGAACGACGAGACGGAGGTGAGAAGAGAAAGGGGCTTGCCCCCGAAGAATGAAGAGGAAGTGGTTGCGGATCCTCCGCGCCGCAGAAGTTTCCAGGCTGCTGCCCGCCAAGCCAACATCCCAGTCACGGGATGAAGATTCCAACATCCGGCCGACAGGGCTCGGCTGGCCTATATCCCTCCTGCTGGAGGTCGACAACTATCCCCCGTACTCTATCAAGAGCGGGGTCTGGAAGAGGTAACCTGTCTGATCAGGAACTACTTTCGAGGGCTGGGCAACCCCTCGCTGGGTCAGCAGCAACTAATGCAGACAGTCGCCACTGACGAAGACTACTTCCCGTCAGTGGAGGATGAAGAAGATATGGAAGATAGAATGATGGTGTCGTCAGTCGACGACAATGGGTATGATGACGGTTTCGAGATCGAAGCCGATGAAGCCTTCCCCGAACGGGAAGAAGAAAGAAGAGTTTCTGTGTTCGAGAGGCTGACCTTTCCGCAACAAGCCAGACGGAGGGTCCATCGACAGAGAAGAAGGATGCAGGTCTTTACTTGCAACATGGCTGGTATATCCAACTGATATGGGGAGCTTCCTGAAGATCCCCAAGAACTGGCTCAATTGGCCGTACGGCCCGGGCCAACTACCCGTAGAACAGAAGCAGCAAGAGAGCTTCTGATGATCATGAGAGGGAAACAACCCCAGGTCTATCCCCGCTGGGATGATAAGGCCCCCGTCTTGTCCGCTAATGTGGTGACGACGGAAGAAGAAGAAGACGTCCTCCTCGACATCCTGCCTGAGGGTACGTCCGGGGAAACGACAGAAGGTATTCCCCCCACTATAGATCCATCAGTTATGATGCTGCTGCAAAAGTATCAACGGGAGATAGATTCTCTGAAGAAACAGCTGATGGAAAAGACTGAGCATTCATCAGCTTCTAAACCACCCGAAGTCCAGGGTGAATCATCCCGGGGAGCGGTTCGTCGTGACGACCCTCCACCGCTCTATACACTGTCCCAGCCATCAGAGCCAAGCATGGCGACAGCACAACAGCGGCCGCCACAGCCTCAGCCACTGCTACCTCCGGTGCTCCCCCAGGTGCATCCGACACCCCCGCTGCTGCGTCCTCCACAGGCGACCACCCTGGTCACCCCATACCTTCAGCCAGCGCACTTCTATCCAGAGCCAGTTGACCCCACGGTCGTGAACCGGATGATGGTGGAAAGGATGATCGAGCTGAAGCTCGCAGATAAAAATGAAGGCGACTACGTCGCATTCGATGCCTATCGGGTGCCCTACCCGTAACACCATGCGGCAAAACGACTCCCCCCAGGGATCAACAAGCCGCCCAAATTCAACAAATTCAACGGGAAGGGGTCCCCTAAGGAGCATATTGCATATTATATGACCGTTACGGGTGATCTGGCCACCGACGAGTCATATCTGCTGAAGTTCTTCGGGTCCTCGCTGACGGGGCTCGCATTTGAATGGTACTCTAGCCTCTCGGATGGGTCAATCAGTGATTGGTCGGATATGCAGAGAAAATTCAGAGAAAGATTCCATGTCACAGAGAGGGAGGTCACAGTGGCCAAACTCTACTCAACTAAACAAAGGGCAGATGAGACAGCCCTTGATTACATCAAGAGGTGGAGGAACCTCGGAATGAGGTGCAAGCGGCCCCCGCATCAGGAGGATGATGTGCAAATATGCAAACAAAATCTCAGGAGGGAGGTCCTGGAAAAGATGATTGGTATGGAAATACGGTCGTTCAACCGGCTGAATAATGTGGTGGCTGAGGTGGAGGTTTTTCTAGCCAAGCCTGTCCAGGCATCAACTGCCAGCACAGCCCAAAAAGGCAAGGCTGCGGAACGACCCCCCACACCTAAAGAAGCGAATGCGCTTGATATCAAGGCGTTCGAGCAACAGAAGGAGAAAGGCAAGAAAGCGGCTCCCCCGCAACCTGCAAAAGCTCTAGATGATAAAGAAGGTCCTTCGCTGAGGGACAAAATGAAGAAAGCTTATTCCTTTCCAAAAGACAAGACCCGAGTCCTGTTTGACTGGGTAACAGAATACAGCATGGTCACTCTGCCTGAGCCAAGGAGGCCGGAGGATCTGAAAAGAAAAGACAGTCCAAGATTCTGCCCCTACCACCAGATGTTGGGACATCCAATCGAAGACTGTTATGTTTTCAAAGACGTCATCGAAGGGATGGTGAAGAAGAATGAGATAGAGCTGGGAGAGTGCAAAGTGGACCCTCCTCAGCCACATGAAGCCCCTTTCAGGAAGGCAGCAGTCAACATGATCTCCCTCTACCAGGCATTACCTGAGGAGATCTCTAAAGCAAGCACACGGAGCACCTACGAAATCCATTTCCTGGAGCCCGTGAAAGAACAACAGGGGTGGCAGCAGATCCCTGTGAAGCACAAGAAGAAGAGGGCACCCCGCCCAAAAAAGGGGGCACATATCCGTGGCATTACACCCCGGCCTGCCCCGCCAGTGGTAGCACCCGTGTGGTTCACTCCACCTACGACTGTCAGAATACATGCACCTAACAGGAGGAGACAAACTCTGCTGCCAATAATCAAGGAAACCAATCCTGGAGTCCTTCGACTGCAGCACCTGATTGAAGGGCTAGATGAATATGTGCAGCCCGAATTGAAACCTCTGCTGATACGGGACCACGTCCCATGGCAAGAACTGGAACAACTCTCACTCAAACAGGTGGAGGAAGCTGAAGCAGCATCCCCTAGAGAGGGCAGCCTTTTCTGGGGGCAGGCACCCGCAGAAACTAAAAAGAAGAAAAAGCAAAAGAAGAAGAAAAGAAAGGCCGCTGGGGCCAATAAAACACAGGTTGTCTCCTGCAATACCCTGTCAGCACTCTTCAACCTACCCGGAGAAGAGGAAGAAGAAGAAATTTGCTTCACACCCCATGCTGGGGGAGGCAAGGCCGAGGCCGTAACTGCTGCGCATGCCACTCGGTCAGGCCGAAAATGGGGGCGCCAGCCACCACCCAATCACAACATTATGTTCAGAGGGGAGCAACCCTACAAAACACCTCCGCCGGAGGTTAAGGGAGTCCAAATCCCTCCTCCGTCAGGCCTATACAACAAGAGTGGGGGCAAGGTGGCCCCTTCATTCCTTGAATTTATGAAGATGTCAAAGGGGAAGCAGCCCTGCCAAGATGCTAACCCTACATCCGGGGCCGTTCAACCGCTGCCAGCGCAATCTACTGAGGATGCGAATGCAGATGGAGCTTGCCCTACAGCAGCTAATAAAGAAGACCCGACAGCCGGTGCCAGTCAAGAGGGTGCCGGGTCCGAGGAAGAGGAAGCAGGTCCGTCTGGACCCACAAATCAAAACCTCCCCAAACCCAAATGGGCTGAAGAGATGAAGCTCTCCAATGTCCGGGCTGGGAGCCGAATAATGAAGTTGCTTAAAAAGCTCCCCGCTCGATTTACGATCTGGGAAATTCTCTCTTTGAGTGAAGAAACTCGACAGGCGATCATCACTTCTCTACAGACGCCTGCTCATTTTGAAGCTTGCATAGCTGAGGCTATACCAGAAGCCAGTATGACCTTCTCTCCAGAAGACATGCTACTGCCTACTGCCAGCCACAACAGGCCGCTATATATGAAAGGGCATCTGAATGGAAGAGAACTGAACCGGATCCTGGTCGATCCTGGTGCAGCAGTCAACATCCTGCCATACAGAATATACGAGAGGTACCACTTTAATGTGCATCTCGAGAAAGTCGGGGATATGCGTATCGCTGGCTTCAACCAAAAATGTGAAGTATCTATGGGAGTGGCAGAGTTCACACTGACCCTGGCAGATTTCACTACAACGGTGCAGTTTCATGTCATTGACTCTCGCACCTCTTACAAAGCACTGTTCGGCCGCCCATGGCTGCATGAAAATATGGTGGTGCCCTCCACGCTCCACCAATGCATCAAATACAGCCTCCAGGGGAAGGAGGAGAGGATATTTGCCGATATCCACCCATTCGAGGTGTTTGAATGTCACTTGGCGGACGCCAACCTATATACGGGGTCTCCCCGGAAGGTTTCTGAAGCTGAAGCCCCCGTAGGGGCCTCGAAGAATAGATCGGGTGACGGTTTGTATCCACCACCGCCGCGCGGATATGTCAAGCCGAAGGTGGTCTCCCACATCACAGCTTCTGGAGATGTCGGCAGGGTAACACCCCCAGAATTATACCCCAAGGCTAAGGAAGTGCAGGTCGATCGACAGCACGACCGCATCAGAGTCCCGGCTGGCCTCACCAAGCCAGTCTCCGGCCTCAACGACCCCACTGTCGAACCTTTCAAAGCTTGGGAGGTGACACATAAAGATGGGCCCAGCAGCTTGTTCTATACAGCTGAGGAGCATCCCACTCAGGAAGACACAGACTGCAGCCTCCCTGAAGATCTAGCCAACCTGCGGGTTCCTGTTCAGGGCCTGGCATTTACAACTGATCGGATGGCTAAGATGTTTCAGAAGCAACACATCCCTCCCGATCAGTCTCAAAGGCGCAAAGAAGCTTTCCAGAAGATGTGGCATCCTGCAAATCTGGATAAGAAAATGAGACGTGTCTCTCAACATCCGGGGTTGGGCTTCACCCTGGAAGAATATTATTACAGTGGGCGGTACGAGGTGGATACTATCTCCGCCTTCTATCCTACTGAAGATGGCCCTTTTAGGGCAACCTTTGATGAGTATCCGGTGGAAGCCGAATATTTTGAACTGGCTCGATCCGGGAATCAAGAAGCAGAAACCTCGGCCCCTTGCCGATGCTGGGAGCAGGTTCATCCTGAAGAAGCGGCCCTTCAAGCCGAATTTGACATGGCTAGCAGCAGCGAAGCAGAAGACATTCAAGAAGTAGGAGTCTCTCCCTCTACAGGGGTCCTACTACTAACAACTTCAACACCCTTTCCACCAATCAGGGAGGCCTTGGTCAACTCCAATCAAGGGGAGCCAGCTACCAGGGAAGAAAAAGCCACTTCTGCGGAAGATACAACTGTCCCAGAAGGCGAAACTTCCTCAACTTCTGCTGCAAAGTCAGCATGCTGTCCGAGCCTGGCAGTGAACAGTTACCAGCCCGTCATGGCTGCAATCTCATCTGCAAACACCAAGGTTGTTCTCTCATCCTTGGAAGCTACGACGGCAATGGATCTGCTAATAGAACAATCCACGCAGCCGTCGGCACAAGAGATCAAGAAACCTCAGGAAGCTCTGGTGGTGTCTGATGAGGAAGTCGAAGTACTCGACCCTCAAGATGGTATTCCAGACTTCGTTGACCTCCAACCGGCACCTCCGGAGATAGAAGACGGAGGCCAAGCCACAGTCGATGAACTGATAGAAGTTAACCTGGGAAATGAGAAGGACCCTAGGCCTACCTTCCTCAGTGCCCAACTATCCCCAGAAGAACGGGAGCTGTACATTCAACTACTGCTAGAATACTGGAATTGCTTCGCCTGGACTTATAAGGAGATGCCAGGTCTAAGCCCCGTTGTCTCACAACATGAACTGGCAATCAACCCTGAAGCCAAGCCGGTGAAGCAACCACCGCGGCGCATGAGGCCAGAGCTCATCACCCAAATTTGTGCTGAAGTCGACAAGCTCATTGACGTGGGATTTGTTGAGGAAAACCAGTACACTACATGGCTGGCGAATATCGTCCCCGTGAAGAAGGAGAATGGACAGATCCGGATATGTGTCGACTTCCGGGATCTAAATAAAGCCTGCCCCAAAGATGACTTCCCGGTGCCAATAACCGAGGTCATGATTGATGCTACAACCGGCCACGAGGCCCTATCATTCATGGACGGGTCTTCCGGCTACAATCAGATTTGGATTGCGGAGCATGACCGAGTCCATACTGCTTTCCGAACTCCTAAAGGCATTTATCATTACAAGAGAATGCCGTTCGGATTAAAGAATGCTGGCGCAACCTATCGGCGCGCGATGACCAAAATCTTTGATGAACTGCTCTACCACAAGGTCGAGTGCTACATAGATGACCTGGTGGTCAAAACCAGAAGAAAAGAAGATCATCTGCAAGACCTCCGGATTATTTTTCAGAGGTTGAGCCAGCACGAGCTAAAAATGAATCCTATGAAATGTGCGTTCGGAGTGTCGAGCGGAAAATTCTTGGGCTTCATCGTCCGATATCGGGGAATCGAGATAGACCCCGCAAAGATCAAGGTGATTCAGGGGCTACCTCTGCCAAGGAACATCTCCGAGCTGAGATCACTACAGGGCCGTTTGGCTTATATCCGGCGTTTCATTTCCAATTTGTCAGGGCGATGCCAGCCTTTTCACAAGTTAATGATGAAAGATGTCCCCTTTTATTGGGATGAAGATTGCCAGGCAGCCTTCGAAAAGCTATAGGACTACCTGAAAACTCCTCCAGTGTTGGGCGCACCGGTGAAAGGATGACCATTGACACTGTATATAGCAGCTACACATAATTCTCTGGGGGCAATGCTGGCCCAGAATAATGAAGAAGGGAAAGAACAAGCCCTCTATTACCTCAGTCGGAGACTGGTCAGAACTGAAGAGAAATATACTTATATTGAGAAGATCTGTCTGGCGCTGGTCTTCGCAGTTAAAAAGCTCCGACACTATATGTTGTCGCATGAAATCAGCTTGGTATCCAAAGAGGATCCCCTGAAGTACATTATGTCTCAACCGGCACTCAAAGGCCACCTGGGCAAATGGGCAGTAATCCTTATGGAGTTTGATATCTCCTACGTGCCGCGTAAGGCTGTCAAGGGCCAAGCTATTGTAGACTTCTTCGCTGAGCACCCAGTGCCCGGGGATTGCCCGTTGGAGCCGGAGCTTCCTGAAGATGAAACCCTAGAAGCCGTTCAAGTACAACCCGCCTTATGGCAGCTATACTTTGATGGCGCTTCCAGAATTGACGCCCCTGCCACTGGATCAGCCAGAGTCAGGGCAGGAGCAGGCATAGTCCTGAAATCCCCAGAAGGAGAAGTGGTGCATACATCCTGTTCCATAAACAAGCAATGTACAAACAATGAAGCAGAATATGAAGCCCTGATAATCGGGTTGCAAATTGCTCTGTCCATGGGAATTCAGATGCTGGAAGCATTCGGAGACTCCATGCTAGTTATAAAACAGCTGGAAGGAGAGTTCGAGGTGCGAAAGCAAGAGCTCCTCCCCTATCACCAGTTGGCAACTCGCCTGATGTCAAGATTTTACTTCATCAGCATCAAGCACATCAACCGAGGCCGGAATGCTCAGGCGGATGCCCTCGCTAAGCTGGCCAGTTCATTGGCGGTCCCGCCAGACACAAGCCTGAATATAACAGTGATCAACCGCCGACAGGTCCCCAGCGTGATAGAGGTCCTGACCGACGAACAAGAAATGGAAGTAGTAGTCATCGAAGGGGTTCAGCAGCCCGATTGGCGAGAGCATCTCCTGCGCTGGTTTCAACACCAGCAACTTCCAAAAGAAAAGGAACAGAGGATGAAGCTCCTAAGGATCAAGGATTCTTATGAGATGAGAAGCGGGACCCTGTTCCGAATTATGGCAGATGCCCAAAGGAAAGTCCTACTCCGTTACTTGTCTTCAGCAGAAGCAGGACAGGTGATGCAGGAAGTCCATGCAGGATCAGCTGGAGCACACCAGGCTGGCCCGAAAATGAAAATTGAGATAAAGAAATTGGGTTATTATTGGCCCACTATATTTGACGATTGCTGCAGGTTTGCCAAGGCTTGTCAGAAGTGTCAAGAATATGCTAATGTGGCAAGGAGATCTCCAGTGCCACTGCATCCCACCCTACCAAGCTGGTCGTTTGCTCAGTGGGGCACGGACGTGGTAGGGCCGCTACCAGCATCTTCATCAGGGTGCAGATATATCTTAGCAGCTACAGACTACTTCTCCAGATGGGCAGAAGCAGTAGCACTAAGAGATGTGATGGGAGAGCTAGTTGCGAGATTCTTCCGGCAAAATGTAATATTCCGGTTCGGGATCCCCGGCCGAATCATCTCTTATAATGGCAGCCATTTTAAAAATCAGAAGGTTTATCGGCTGGCCGACAAATACAAAATAGACTGGAGGACATCGTCCCCCTACAACCCTCAAGCCAATGGACTTGCAAAAGCCTTTAACAAAACTCTATGCACATTGCTGGCAAAGACTGTCAAGTCTAATAAGAAAGATTGGGAAGAAAGGATGTACGAAGGACTTTGGGCCTATCGTGCTGTCTACAAAACCCCAACCGACTGTTCACCGTTCTCCCTCGTCTACGGGTCAGAAGCTGTGGTGCCAATTGAACTTGAAGTTCCTTCATTACGAGTTGTCATCCAGCACGGACTAATCGGTGGTGAGCAGACCAATGCAGAAAGAAGATTGGAAGAGCTCATTGAGCTCGAAGGAAAACGCCTCCGGGCGCAGCAAAACATCCAGCTTTACCAAGCTCGCATGGCCCGTGCTTTTGACAAGCTAGTCAAGGGTCGAGAATTCAAGAAAGGAGACCTGGTAATGGTGAAAAGAAAAGAAGTGATGGCCTCCAACCCCAAAGGGAAGCTGGTCGAAAACTGGGTCGGGCCGTATATCGTCCGCCGAGTATATGAAGGGGGTGCCTACGTCCTGGTAGACCACAAAGGGGTTATCCAGTTCTCTCCCCTCAACGGAAAGCATATTAAGCTGTATCATGCAGCGCAGCCAGCATTCCCCGAGTGATAGGTCGGAATACCCTTTTCCTTGGTTTAGTGGCTCTCTGCCCTAACCGAGCTACCTTTCCCTTGGTTTAGTGGCATTCCACCCTAACCGAACTACCATTTCCCTTGGTTTAGTGGCATTCTGTCCTAACCGAGCTACCTTTCCCTTGGTTTAGTGGCTCTCTGCCCTAACCGAGCTATCATTTCCTTGGTTAATGGCATTCCGCCCTAACCGAGCTACCCTTTCCTTGGTTAATGGCATTCCGCCCTAACCAAGCTACATTTCCCTTGGTTTAATGGCACTCCGCCCTAACCGAGCTACCTTTTTCTTGGTTTAGTGGCACTCCGCCCTAACCGAGCTACACTTTTCTTGATTTAATGGCATTCCGCCCTAACCAAGCTACATTTCCCTTGGTTTAATGGCACTCCGTCCTAACCGAGCTACATTTTTCTTAGTTTAGTGGCACTCCGCCCTAACCGAGCTACCCTTTTCTTGGTTTAGTGGCACTCCGCCCTAACCGAACTACCTTTCCCTTGGTTTAGTGGCACTCCGCCCTAACTGAGCTACCATTTCCTTGGTTAATGGCATTCCGCCCTAACCGAGCTACCTTTTCCTTGGTTTAGTGGCTCTCTGCCCTAACCGAGCTACCTTTTCCTTGGATTAGTGGCACTCCGCCCTAACCGAGCTACCTTTTCTTGGTTTAGTGGCACTCCGCCCTAACCGAGCTACCTTCCCTTGGTTTAGTGGCACTCCGCCCTAACCAAGCTACCCTTTTCTTGGTTTAGTGGCACTTCACCCTAACCAAGCTACATTTCCCTTGGTTTAGTAGCACTCCGCCCTAACCGAGCTACCTTCTCCTTGGTTTAGTGGCACTCCACCCTAACCGAGCTACCCTTTTCTTGGTTTAGTGGCACTCCGCCCTAATCGAGCTACCTTTTCCTTGGTTTAGTGGCACTCCGCCCTAACCGAGCTACCTTTTCTTGGTTTAGTGGCACTCTGCCCTAACCAAGCTACCTTTCCCTTGGTTTAATGGCACTCCGCCCTAACCGAGCTACCTTTTCCTTGGTTTAGTGGCACTCCGCCCTAATCGAGCTACCTTTTCCTTGATTTAGTGGCACTCCGCCCTAACCGAGCTACCTTTTCTTGGTTTAGTGGCACTCCGCCCTAACCGAGCTACCTTTTCTTGGTTTAATGGCACTCCGCCCTAACCGAGCTACCTTCTCCTTGGTTTAGTGGCACTCCGCCCTAACCAAGCTACATTTCCCTTGGTTTAGTGGCACTCCGCCCTAACCGAGCTACCTTTTTCTTGGTTTAGTGGCACTCCGCCCTAACCGAGCTACCCTTTTCTTGGTTTAGTGGCACACCACCCTAACCAAGCTACTTTTTCCTTGGTTTAGTGGCACTCCGCCCTAACCGAGCTATCATTTCCTTGGTTTAGTGGCACTCCGCCCTAACCGAGCTACCTTTTTCTTGGTTAATAGCATCCCGCCTTAACCGAACTACCATGTCCTCGGTCTAGTGGCATTCTGCCCTGACCAAGCTCCCGAAAGAATACAGCACGCTGTTGCCATTACCGGCCTTACGCCCGAATCGGCGAGAGATCACTCCTTTGCGTTAGCATTCAGCCCTTGCTAACGAATGAACTGTTCTGCCCGGCGCAAGGTCTGATGCTCCGGCCGACAGCCATCTACTATCAACCAAGGGTCGAACGTCGCACTTCGACCTACCACCCTATACATATCTAAAAAAAAGAAAGAAAGAAAAATGGGGTTAAAAATAGAGATACCCCGCCAGACTTGCTCCTATGCCAGGACAAGTGTAAAAATGGCTATAACCCAGCTGTGGCGAAAACCCGGAAGGGCGTCATAGGCAAAATTGGGTACCCCGCCGCGTGAAAACCTGAAAGGGCGCGCGGGCAAAAGCAAGAGGGGGCTGGCTCCGGCGAAAACCCGAAAGGGCGCTTGAGTCAGTAAAGTGGTAATTTCCAAATGCCTCTCCTATTCTCCACCTAATGAAACTCCGGAAGGGACAATCATCAAAGTCTCACCGGAAATCCTTTAACAAACCCTTTTCGACCCTCGTCATCATCGGCGAGATCGGTCGATCTCTACCCTCAACTTGGACCTTACGTCCCTGTTGACAATCCCATCCTTGTTGCGGCATTAACCCGTGCCGACGAACAAACCCTTTTCGACCCTCGTCATCATCGGCGAGATCGTTCGATCCCTGCCCCTAAACTTGGACCTTCCGTCCTTGTTGATAAACTCGCCTTTGTTACGGTAGTAACCTATGCAGATTAATAAACCCATTTTCGATTCTCGTCATCATCGACGAGATCGTTCGATCTTTACCCCTAACTCGGATCTTACATCCTTGTTAATAGACCATGTCCTTTGCTTCGACGTCTAACCAATGTCGACGAATCGAAACAGGATTCGATCCTTGTCATCATTGACAATGCCAGTCAATATTTTCGCGCTCCAGTTCTTTCGCATCCCGAATCAAAAAAAAAGAAAGAAAGAAAAATGGGGTTAAAAATAGAGATACCCCGCTAGACATGCTCCTATGATCAGGACAAGTGCAAAAATGGCTGTAACCCAGCTGTGGCGAAAACCCGAAAGGGCGTCGCAGGCAAAATCGGGTACCCCGCCGAGTGAAAACCCGAAAGGGCGCGGGGGAAAAAGCAAGAGGGGGCTGGCTTCGGCGAAAACCCGAAAGGGCGCTTAGGTCAGTAATGTGAATAAAAATGAATGATGAATAGTGATGAACCATCCTCCGTCCAGAAGGCCATTTACAGGGTCGAGGCGGAGTCTTCATCCGATATCACACTTACATACATTTTCCCTTCCGGTTCTTGTCACCATCGGCAAGACCGTCTACCCTTTCGACCCTTGTCACCATCGGCAAGATCGGTCGCTACCTTTCCGGTTCTTGTCACCATCGGCAAGACCGTCTACCCTTTCGACCCTTGTCACCATCGGCAAGATCGGTCGCTACCCTTCCGGTTCTTGTGACCATCGGCAAGACCGTCTACCCTTTCAACCCTTGTCACCATCGGCAAGATCGGTCGCTACCTTTCCGGTTCTTGTCACCATCGGCAAGACCGTCTACCCTTTCGACCCTTGTCACCATCGGCAAGATCGGTCGCTACCCTTCCGGTTCTTGCCACCATCGGCAAGACTGTCTACCCTTTCGACCCGTGTCACCATCGACAAGATCGGTCGCTACCCTTCCGATTTTTGTCACCATCGGCAAGACCGTCTACCCTTTCGACCCTTGTCACCATCGGCAAGATCGGTCGCTACCCTTCCGGTTCTTGTCACCATCGGCAAGACCGTCTACCCTTTCGACCCTTGTCACCATCGGTAAGATCGGTCGCTACCCTTACCCAGTTTTTGTCACCATCAGCAAGACTGTCTATCCTTTCGACCCTTGTCACCACCAGCAAGATCGGTCGCAACCCTCCCCGTTCTTGTCACCATCGGCAAGATCGTCTACCTTTTTCGACCCGTGTCACCATCGACAAGGTCGGTCAACATCTCCCCCAATCAGGGTCAATAATGGAATTACCATGAGCAGCCAGCAGTCACGGTTTCGACGCCTCTTGTCAGCAAGACCTACGTCTGCGCCAACCTGGCAACCTCTGGAACCCCGTCCCGCGGTGGAGCGAGTCCCCCATCCTTTCCTTGAAAGGGTGGACGCTCTCCTGCGACACGGACATGGAGGTACTCCCAAGCAAGTCGCCAGAATTGCCACAAGACACAACAAAATGCAAGTGTGGATGTGAACACAAAAAAAAATAGTGAAGGAAACTTCTATCTTTATTACAAAAAGGGGAAGTGAATACAAAAGGAGCCCTTCTGAGGGGACAGATTACAAAGGCGGATCAGCTAAGGCCGCCTGAAGATATCGGCAAAGTCAATAAGCCCGACATGAGGAGCCGCCCCCTGTTCACGGAGCTGCGCTTCCTCTTCCTGAACCCGAGTCACCTCAGTCTCCAGAGATGCGACTCGGCCCTCCAGCAATGTCACGCCCCGAACAAGGCGGAAATATCGGGACGTACAGTTAGGGACACGCTGGCAAGAGAGAGAGGAAAAACTAAATAATACACAAGTGCTACAAGATGGAAATACTAAATGATCATTAACAAACCACCACTGATACATTAACCTCATGTTCAACTTACTACAACTGGAATAACAACCACTAAAACTCAATAACATGGCTGAGACTAAAAGATCTCCAAAACACAACTAAAAGTAAGATATCACACTACTAACACACTAGAACTGATACACTCAAGACATCACTCCTTCCCTTCCCCATCGGTAAGTGTGTCACCTGAAAAGCCTGGAAAGGAGGAAAAACACAACTATGAGCTGACGCTCAGTAGGAAATAACAGACAGGTATAAGTGATTAACAGTTTAATTACATTTTAAAATATCATGCTACAAATGATAAAAATAATAAAAAGATAACGGTGATATCACGAAACAGAATTCAAAGATCTTGCAAGGTCAAGAAATATAATGAATAGAATAGTAAGACAAGAATTTACTACAGGAGATAACGATGAAAAGTTGTTGGCCATATCAAGACAATTCAAGTCATGTCAAGCACGTATGTAATTTCATTTCCACGTCCAAGTAATAAGCAAGTAAAGTAACCACAAGTGGAGTATAGAACAGTGAAGAGTGGAAAGTGAAAAGTAGTAGAAAGTAATGTAGAGAGTAGTGGAGAGAGTAGTGGACAGTCCTAGATTTAACACATGTCAAGTACTGGTGCCAAATGCCACACCTAGTCATTCACCTCCCCGGGGGTACACGTAGTGTTCGGGCGCTCTTCCCAGGACTAGACCGAGTCCTTAATTGTTTGCCAGGCATTGATTTCTTTGGATCAAAGATCCCACGAATCTAGACTTCCACAGTTTATGGCCAGAATTCCAAGGTTTAAACTAAGTAGCAATAACAACTTCAAGTAGGAAAGAGATTCATTTCCAGAATTTCAAGGTAAGTATAATCATCAAGGAGATCGAAACCAAGTCACAACAAGAGTAAATCGTGTTGCGCTGCTGTAAAACAGCAGCAATCAAACAAGCTAATCAACATATTAATCCTAATCACCAAGTTAAGATATCATGATTAACAATTATCATTTGTATTAGCCAAAGAGCCAACAAGCTAGAACAAGTTGTCAAGGTAAAGAACAAGCTCTCACAGCAGTGAAATAGAACACATTATCAGGGGCTTTAATTACACCATTAATCATTAATTAAGTGAGTTTCTATTTAACCAATGTAAGTGTTGTAATGGAGATAGTAAACATCGTGTTTTGTACTATGTTTGCGAGAAAGGACCAATGCAAATTGAAATCAAGGGGGTACATGAATAGGTCAAAAGTTCTTCAAAAATATAACTTCAATGGGTCTAAGTTAAATGGGTTGATTCCCCATTGATTCGGATCCATCTTCGGGTCGAAAAACGAAGAAAATCGGGTTTCTGGTGTATGGGTCGACCCTTGGGGTCGACCCCTGAAAAATTGGGGTCTGGAAGCTGAATGGGTCGACCCCTGGGGTCGACCCTCGGGCTGGGCCGCATGGGTCGACCCCTGGGGTCGACCCCTGCAAGCCCAGAACCGGCCGGGGGGTTCCGGAAAACGCATGAACTCGCCCAAATGGGGTCCAAATGAGTTGAAATCAAAACCACATGCCATAGGAATCTTGTTAGACATATTAGGGTCATAAAACTACAATTTGGAAACACGAATTTCATCAAAATTCACAAGAATCACAACATATTCTATGAAGAACACAAGGAGACCTAGTTCAGGACATACTTCCACTAAATCGTCGAATTCTCTCGATATACAAAACCAAATTTGGGGATTTTGGTGTCAAAAGAAAGCTAACATGATCATGAATCCAAACATATATGATATGCTACATGAAGATCAAGTTACATGACTCAAAATAAGCCCGTAATCAAGCTCTGACTTAAGGAACACTATATGAATCATGTTCTAGACATGCTTCTACAAAAATCAAAATTTACGATGCATGCTCAATGGAATTTGGGGCTTTCTACGTTAAATGAAAGATAATAACATGATGATTACTTCATGTAAGTTAATTAGAGTTTGGTTGTTAGATCCTACCTCAAATCGGAGAGAGAAAACTCAAACCCTAGGATGAAGAACACTTGGACAGCACCTCACAAAAAGCTCGATTTCTCCACGGATACCAAATGAAAATTGGGGCTTTTGCCACCAATGGATAGAGCTCGATGAGAGGAACAATTTTCTATACTCATGATCAAGATTTAGTTGAGAATTCCTACCTCAATCGATGGATCAAAGAAGGATGAAGGAAAGCCAACGGCCTGCTGACCCACCTCCACAAATCGAGCTAGATCTCTCCAGATCTGAAACTTCAGCGAACCCCACAGTAGCCAAATGAAAGAAGACTCGTAGGGCTTCATTTTGATAGCTCATAGAGCTTCTGGAGCCTTCTGAGTTGGGAGTATTCACTGCTGCAAGCTACGTGTTTAGAAACGGCGCCGAAATCTTTGACTTGACCAACTATGTCGGCAGCACGTTTTGGGGCTAGGTTTACCTCAAATTGATTGAGGGTAAATGTTCCTTACATTGTGGCCTTCCATTTACCACTGATTTCAGATCATTTGGTTGAGAATTGAGGTCGAATTTCGTGTTTTAAACTAAGGGTTAGGTATGGGTCAAAAGTGTGCACTTTTGGGTTTAAACTCTAAATAGATCTTACCACGGATTTACAATGGCCTAATGTCAGAAGGAAAAGTTGTTATCTACCTCGACCTTAATCTGTTTACTATTTTTACAGATTTTTCTAAGGTAGTCGGATTTTTACTTATACTATTCCGTAAATAGTTAAATGTTAAGTTCGGAAGACTAAGTTCACTAATTCGGCATAATAAATGATTTTCTTAGGCTTAAATGTAGAAGACAAAGTTGCTAAACAAAATTAATTCTACAAGATGTGATTTTTGGGGATTTTTAGAAAATAGTTGAAAAATGACTTATTCTATTAATTAATTAATTAATCTAATTAATTTGGATAATTCTCATTAATTCGAATAACTTCAAATAAATTCCGAATAATTACAAATAACTTTCTAAATAAATTTCTAAAGAATTTGGGGTCTTACACCCTCCCCTACTTAAAGGAATTTGGTCCTCCAAATTCACTGCACTAAAACTGAGAGTAGAAAAAGATCGCTCACCTAGAATAGATCGGGATACCGCTTTCGCATAGTCTCTTCAGACTCCCATGTAGCTTCTTCGGTCCCACGCCGACTCCACTGAATCTTGACCATCGATATCGAATGATTCCGGAGTTGCTGTTGCTTCCGGTCTAGAATCTTGACAGGTCTTTCCTCATAGGTCAAATCTTCCTTCAGTTCAAAATCCACCTACTGAATGATATGAGTGGGATCGTACACATATTTCCGCAACATAGACACATGGAAAACGTTGTGTACGCCAGACAATTGCGGTGGTAAAGCCAGTCTGTATGCCACCTCTCCCACTCTATCTAGAATCTCGAATGGACCAATGTACCTCGGACTCAGCTTGCCATGAATGCCAAATCTTCGGATCCCTCTCGTCGGAGAGACCTTTAAGAACACATGCTCGCCAACCTGAAATTCCAATGCTCTCCTTCTGTTGTCGGCATAACTCTTCTGTCTTGACTGGGCTACTTGTAACCGGTCTCGGATAACACGGATGTTCTGTGATGATTCCGTAACAAGATCTGATCCAAGCCACTGTTTCTCACCTACCTCGTCCCAACACAACGGGGAACGACAACTTCTACCATATAGTGCTTCAAAAGGAGCCATCTGAATGCTAGACTGATAGCTATTATTTTAGGCAAATTCAATTAATGCCAAATACTCACTCCAATTTCCACCAAAATCAATCATGCAAGCTCGCAGCATATCTTCCACTATCTGATTGGTTCTTTCAGTCTGTCCATCTGTCTGTGGATAAAAAGCAGTACTGAAATTCAGACGAGTACCCAAAGACTCTTGCAGTCCCTTTCAGAAATGTGAAGTAAATCTGGGGTCTCGATCAGATACTATATTCACTGGAATACCATGCAATCTCACCACTTCCTTTATATACAAAGCAGCCAATACATCAATCATCCACTTGGACTTAATTGGTAAGAAATGAGCCGACTTTGTCAATCGATCGACAATCACCCATATCGCATCAAATCCACCACGAGTCCTAGGTAGACCCATAATGAAATCCATGCCAATGCTTTCCCACTTCCATTAGGGTATGTCGAGTGGTTTCAATTTCCCTGCCGGTCTAAAATGTTCGGCCTTAACTTGCTTACATACCAAACATCTGCTCACAAAATCTGCAACTTCTCTTTTCATATTCGGCCACCAAAAGGCCCTTTTCAAATCTCGGTACATCTTAGTGCCTCCAGGATGAATGGTATATCTGGATCTATGAGCTTCCTCAAGAATTTTGTTCTTTATTGTAGCCTCATCCGGAACACAAGTTCTGCCTTTAAATAATAATCTACCATCATCGGCCAACATGAAATCAGGTCTGCTGCTCAAGTTTCCCTTGATCTCTACCAACTCGGGATCATTATCTTGCAAGGACTTGATCTCTATCAACAATTCGGGCTTAAGTTGGATCTGAGCAATCATGACCCGATCATTGTCAATATTAAGATCCAGACTAGATAATTGTTCCAACAACCTCCATTCTTGTAACATCTGACTTGACAATCTAGCTACCGGCTTCCGGCTTAATGTATCTGCCACAACATTACCTTTGCCAGGATGATACTCAATCGAGAAGTCGAAGTCTTTCAAGTACTCCAACCATCTCCGCTGCCTCATGTTGAGTTCCTTTTGAGAAAATAAATACTTCAAACTCTTATGATCTGAGAACACTGTGAAGGTTTCTCCATACAAGTAATGCCTCCATATCTTCAAAGCAAACACGACTGCAGCAAGTTCCAAATCATGAACAGGATAATTATCTTCGTGCTTGTGGACGTCAAAAAATGATGATGATCATACGACATGCACGTCTCAGCACTCGAGAGCGAGTCGAAGACGGAAAGGCTGAATAAACCTTATGCCTCCTCCAAGCAGGACGAATACCTACCCGGTGCTCCGTCACCTGACAAAGAATCCCCTCGTGTTGAAGAGATAGCCTCGGCTCTCCAGTCGGCATTGCCAAAGGCTGAATCAAAAGAAACTCGGGAATTCGAACACGTGTTCGGCACGCGCCGGGGATCACTCGAAGTTCCAAATCGGGATGCAGAGGCCCTGAACTAAACACCCCGACGGCGGTGCATTACGACTAAAGCAATACAGGAGGATAAGCATCCATCCGAATAGCCGCGAAGCCGAGACGAAGTCTAAACCGGCGCGCCCTTATATGGTCTTTAAACCGGCGCGCCCCTTCCAATAGCCTTAAACCCGCGCGCCCCTAAGGGGGCCTTAAACCGGCGCGCCCTTATATGGTCCTTAAACCGGCGCGCCCCTAAGGGGGCCTTAAACCGGCGCGCCCTTTACAAGATGCTAGTCCGGCGCGCCCCGTGAACTCCCTTGCTTTATGTTAAAACGGCATGCTCCCGTTGAAGGGTCACCCCTTTGAATGCACTAAACCGGCGCGCCCATCTTGGAGTGCTAATACGGCGCGCTTAGTTTAGAAACAAGCCTTTCTCTGAGGACTTTATCCGGCGTGCAGTGAAGCCATCCCGTCATCAATGCAGTCCCCTGTTTCCTGCGAACAGCACGTCGACGAACTTCTTAAAATGGCAAAAGGTATGCTTCGACCCATTGGGCATCCAAGCATGTTCTTCAAATGGAAACCCTCGAGCCCTACACCGTCGAATGCCCACTTCGTCCATCGGCCGCCCATGCTCCTGCAAATGATGAAAGCCGCGTGTCTCGCGGTGGATATGCCAGCAGAGGAGGAGGCCATTCCTCTGCCCCTCTCCCGATCACACTGTAGCCGCGGCGGAGGTGACGTCCACGGCAACGGCACTCGACACGGCGACACGGCAGAGGCGTTGCAGGCGAAGCAAGATGGAAAGAAGAGGAAATAAAGAGAAATAAGGGGGGGGGCCTCTCCCTTCGACAGGGCCACTGGCCCCTATAAAAAGCCCACCACGGGGAACTTTGATCGGTTGGAGAGAAGGGACAACTCTTGGAAGCTTGAAAGGCAGAAGCTTTCCTTCTGAGAGAAACCCCTTGAAGCCCGAAGCCTGTGCGAAGAAGAAGAGAGAAAGAGTGGGAGATAAAGGGGAGGAAGAGTGAGAGCCAGCCGTGTGAGGGTGGGTCATTGTCTTTCCCCTCTTCCCTTGTATTCTGCTCGGCGACGTCCAGCCCCGATGTAGCTCTTCTGTTCAAATGGAAATGAAGCATGGGGCCTTCAACCCCGATCCTCACTTATCTCCCTCATGAAACTCGATTTTGATGCTCACTCATCCCTTCCCTTTTGCAAGTCCATATGTTTCCGTCGGATCATATATGCATAGATATGTACATATGTATCTGTAGATAGATATATACGCATGCATGTGTTAACTTCATTTTACTGCTGTCCCTTGGATCTCCCTTCCGCCGTGTTCTTGTGTCGACTTCGGCTCTCACGCGGTCTTCAGCCACGCGATCACGGCAACCCTCGGGTCGTCGGAGTTCCATTGTAGGCTGGCCCTCAGGACCTCCGGCCCCAAACGGGGGGAGTCGATACGATCGCAACAACCCATGGGTCACCGGTTTCCCTTGTAGGCTAGCCCTCGGGATCTCCGGCCTCTGATGGGGTAATTTTACTGGTGTCGTTGCTTAGCACACACCGGGATGTTTCGGGGCCGTCGGAGTTCTCTCCGCATGGCGCACCCCATATTTTTCCCCAGACCCTTCCGATCTAGGGGAGGTGCTGCCCGATTTTCGTCAGGGTCAAGAACACCAAGAACAATGAATAAATGTATCATAGATTTTGCCCACGGGTGAAAGAAAAGAAACACACAGTAAAACTCTGTGAACTGAACTCCCCTGAACGAACACTTAAGCATCCACGCTAATCCACCTGAACAAACACTTAAAACACTTAAATCTTCTTTCCACAAACATAATTCATCAATAAGATGAACAAACCAATCAATAAATCAACTTACAGTTGAAGGAAAGAAGAAACAGAGCACAAACGGGTTGAAAGAAGCTATACAATGCTTAATCCGGCGCCCCCTAATCCGGCGCGGGTTAATCCGGCGCGGTACCCCCCCGCGCCGGTTTAACCCCACACTCAAAACCCATTTTTTTTTCCTTGCAGCAATCCGGCGCGCCCCCTTGTACTAGTCCATTTAACCGGCGCGCCCCCCCTTCCTGGACTTTAACTGGCGCACCCCCCCTTGAACTCCCTTAAACCGGCGCGCCCCTTCAGCCCCCTTTAGTGTCCTTAAACCGGCGCGCCCTTCCCCTTGTGGCATCCTTAACCGGCGCGCCCCCCCTTCAATATCACTTAATCCGACGTGCCTGGAAGAGAGAAGGTGATCAAGAAAATAAAAAAAAACATGCAATTCAAGCTAATAGAAAACTAATCAAAAGTCTCCCCTCCACTATAATCCAAATTTTGTTCCGGGGGCGCTGCCCCCGAAAACCCCCGCAAGGGGCGTTGCCCCCTTGACCCCCATGACCTGACCGGGCAGGTCGAACCCCGCGACCTGACCGCGCAGGTCGATCCGCGTGCGAGGGCGCACGTTTCTGAGTTTGGGCTTCACACTTAACAACCCGCTCCCCCGGACTGTGCGTGAAGAGAAAAGCAATGATGTCCCGTGGTATCGGACGTGGACCTCGGGATCCCCGACATGGTCATGATCCGTGCACCTCTTGGGCCGATAGTTCATCAGCTTGACCCACTTCTTCCGGGATCCGATCCCGCACCCACGTGAAGCGTGCCGTACCTACGGCAGATATCCGAATGTCTTTGTTGTTACCTTCGATGCTTCGAATATGGACTCTCGACCGAATACTGGATTGTCTTTTAGTGACTGATATATATATATATATATATATATATATATATATATATATATATATATATACCGGGATCTAATCCCGCACTTTCATTAAATTCGCCGCACTCGCAGCAAGTATTTGTATGGTTTTGAACACCGTTTTGCGTACCGATGCGGAGGGTTTAAATCATGTCAACCCAACTCGCATGCTTTAATGAAAAATGATCTTTAGGTCATTTGACCCCTTTTCTTGGCGATTAATCAGAGGTCTTCCCCTCTCCGAGGGGATGTAATTAACGTCGCGGCCTTTATGGCGCGGCGGGTCTCCAGTCCCGACCCGATATCCACAATCGTCTGATCAGTCAGATGGAGCGCATCCCGGGCTTCGGACCACTCCAGTCTCGAAGCCCGAACACATTGTCACCTAGGTGACTGGCACGCCCTCGCACTAGATAAACCGATAAAAAGAACATCGATATCCCACGATATTTCCGAACCCCAACGAAATCTAGTGCGTTCCACAGTGCTTCCTCAACTGCCTAGAGGAATAGGCAATCACCTTCCCATGCTGCATGAGTACACAGCCTAAGCCAATACCTGAAGCATCAGTATAAACAACAAATCCTCCTTCACCAGAAGGTAAAGCCAAAACAGGTGCAGTAGTCAAACACTCCTTCAGAGTCTGAAAGCTTCGCTGACAATCATCTGACCAATCAAACTTATTCTCCTTGCGGGTTAATCTTGTCATAGGTACTGCAATCTTGGAGAAATCTTGAATAAATCTTCGGTAATAGCCTGCCAGGCCTAGGAAACTTCTAATTTCAGTTGCACTAGTAGGCTGCTCCCAATTCTTCACTGCCTCAATCTTTGAAGGATCAACTGAAATACCTTCCTTGGTGATAATATGTCTGAGAAAGGACACTTCTTGCTGCCAGAATTCACACTTACTGAACTTAGCATAAAGTTGATGATCTCTCAACAATTGCAATGCCATCCTCAGGTGTTCAGCATGCTCCAATTCACTCTTGGAATAGATCAAGATGTCATCAATAAATACCACGACCCACTGATCAAGATAGGGCCGAAATACATCGTTCATCAACTGCATGAAAGCCGCTGGTGCATTCGTTAGACCAAAAGGCATAACGACAAACTCAAAATGACCATACCTGCTGCGGAAAGCCGTTTTATAAATATCCTCTTCCTTAATCTGCAACTGGTGATATCCAGATCGAAGATCGATCTTAGAAAAATATTGAGCTCCTGCTATCTGGTCAAATAGTTCGTCAATCCTCGGCAAGGGATATTTATTCTTGACAGTCTGCTGGTTCAATTGCCGATAATCAATGCACAGCCTCATCGAACCATCTTTCTTCCTGACAAATAGTACAGGGGCTCCCCACGGAGAAGTACTAGGATGAATAAAACCCTTCTCGAGCAATTCCATCAGTTGCTGCTTCAATTCCCGCAGTTCCGCAGGAGACATACGATAAGGAGCCTTGGAAATAGGAGATGTGCCAGGAATAAGATCAATAGAAAAGATAACTTCCCACTCAGGCGGAAGTCCTGGTAGTTCCTCTGGAAAGACATCAAGAAAATCTCGGACAACAGGAATGTCCTTAATCTCCATTTGCTGCTCAGGAGTTGCACAAACAAAGGCTAGAAAAGCCTCACACCCATGCCTCAAAAGCTTATCAGCTCGAAGAGCCGAGATGAGCGGTACGGAGTTATGGTGCTTGACTCCCGTAAAAGATAAACCAGAATGTCTAGTAAAAGTCACTGAGCTAGAACTACAGTGAACATTGGTCTCATACTTGGCCAACCAATCTGCTCCTAGGATTACATCATAATCCTTCATGTCCATGCAGACCAAATCTGCTGGAAAGTTCTGTTCACCAATCATAACCTTACTAGAAGGATAGAAATACTGGATTGTTAATCTAGTGCCAATAGGGGTTGAAATCTCTAACGGAGTATTCATCAAAACAGGTTCCACAACTAATGACTTAGCAAATCTCCGTGAAATAAAAGAATGTGTTGCACCAGTATCAAAGAGAGCAAATGCGGGCTTATCGATTATAGTAAGGGTACCTTCGACGAGTCCGCCATCATCAGAAATCCCAGTTTCATTATCATGTAAAGCTTGAAGCTTGCCTTGTGGTTTCTTGAAGACTAGAGGTTTTGCCGGTGTAGCTTGTTCCGATATGAGAGGACAATTGGGGATACGGTGCTCCTTGCTTCCACATCGCAAACAGGCGCCTTGCTTGCGCCAGCACTCCTCTATCTTGTGACCCGGACGATCACAATAGTTACACACGCCCTTGAATGGAACAATAGGGCCAGGCTTCTTGTCTTCATGCCTCGGCATCTTGCCCTTCCACGATCCGGACCCGCTCCACGAACCAGGTCCACTAACAGGCCTCTTCTTGGTATACCCGGGTTTCACACTCCCAGAACCCGTAGGTAATTCTTTCTTGGTGCCTTTACCACAGATTCTCTCCGTCATCTCAAGAGTATCCTCTAGAACTTGCGCTTTCCTTACCACCTCAGAATACGTGGAAATCTCCATCGGTGCCAATTGGTTGATATAATGAAGCTTCAATCCATTGAGAAAGCGCTTCGCCTTCATCTTCTCGGTGGAAATGAGATGTGCAGCATATCGAGAAAGCTGTGCAAATTGAGCCTCATACTCTACCACGGACAAACCTCGCTGTTTCAAGGCCGCGAACTCTGCCGCTTTCTTCTCTTGCACTCTATCAGAAAAATACTTGTTGTTGAAGAATTCTTTGAATTCTTCCCACATAACTTGCCGATCACCGAGAGTTGCCTTGATAGAATCCCACCAAGTACGTGCATCATGTTCCAGTTGAAATGTGGACAAAAGGACACGCTCCTGGTTGGTGCATTGCATAACTTCAAAGATTCTCCCCATCTCATCTAGCCAGTGCTCGGCTTGGTCAGGGTCAGTCGAACCAGCGAATTTAGGCGGGTTCATTCCGCGGAAGTTCCGGTATAGATCACCGGTGTCATACTGTGCCGCTCCTGCCTGAGCTACTTGCTGAAGGGCCTGAGTAAGGCCTTGCACCGTACGCTGTAGGTTCCTCCATTCAGCACGATCAGCTGCCATCTACACGAGAAATAGGTTACTTAGGTCCAATAAGATAGATAAAGCACGATTAAGGAACGAACTTAACCCAAGTTCTACCCCAATCTCACAAGTCAGGTCTTAAACTTTCACAAGGTTAGGGATCTAGTGCACCTAGACACGACCAAAACTCGATACCTGGCGGAGGTAATCGGTCCGAAGACCACTCGCGCAAGTGTGTGACCTTTCCGATAGGCGTAGCCTAACGTTCGGACAACACCTTTTGATATACCGGTTATTGGGATGCAATGCAAGAAAACCTAAAACTTAGGGAACCTAGGAATGTGAAACCTAGGGCTCTGATACCAACTAAACTGTCACGCCCCGAACAAGGCAGAAATATCGGGACGTACAGTTAGGGACACGCTGGCAAGAGAGAGAGGAAAAACTAAATAATACACAAGTGCTACAAGATGGAAATACTAAATGATCATTAACAAACCACCACTGATACATTAACCTCATGTTCAACTTACTACAACTGGAATAACAACCACTAAAACTCAATAACATGGCTAAGACTAAAAGCTCTCCAAAACATAACTAAAAGTAAGATATCACACTACTAACACACTAGAACTGATACACTCAAGACATCACTCCTGCCCTTCCCCATCGGTAAGTGCGTCACCTGAAAAGCCTGGAAAGGGGGAAAAACACAACTATGAGCTGACGCTCAATAGGAAATAACAGACATGTATAAGTGATTAACAGTTTAATTACATTTTAAAATGTCATGCTACAAATGATAAAAACAATAAAAAGATAACGGTGATATCACGAAACAGAATTCAAAGATCTTGCAAGGTCAAGAAATATAATGAATAGAATAGTAAGACAAGAATTTACTACAGGAGATAACGATGAAAAGTTGTTGGCCATATCAAGACAATTCAAGTCATGTCAAGCACGTATGTAATTTCATTTCCACGTCCAAGTAATAAGCAAGTAAAGTAACCACAAGTGGAGTATAGAACAGTGAAGAGTGGAAAGTGAAAAGTAGTAGAAAGTAATGTAGAGATTAGTGAAGAGAGTAGTGGACAGTCCTAGATTTAACACATGTCAAGTACTGGTGCCAAATGCCACACCTAGTCATTCACCTCCCCGGGCGTACACGTAGTGTTCGGGCGCTCTTCCCAGGACTAGACCGAGTCCTTAATTGTTTGCCAGGTATTGATTTCTTTGGATCAAAGATCTCACGAATCTAGACTTCCACAGTTTATGGCCAGAATTCCAAGGTTTAAACTAAGTAGCAATAACAACTTCAAGTAGGAAAGAGATTCATTTCCAGAATTTCAAGGTAAGTATAATCATCAAGGAGATCGAAACCAAGTCACAACAAGAGTAAATCGTGCTGCGCTGCTGTAAAACAGCAGCAATCAAACAAGCTAATCAACATATTAATCCTAATCACCAAGTTAAGATATCATGATTAACCATTATCATTTGTATTAGCCAAAGAGCCAACAAGCTAGAACAAGTTGTCAAGGTAAAGAACAAGCTCTCACAGCGGTGAAATAGAACGCATTATCAGGGGCTTTAATTACACCATTAATCATTAATTAAGTGAGTTTCTATTTAACCAATGTAAGTGTTGTAATGGAGATAGTAAACATCATGTTTTGTACTATGTTTGCGAGAAAGGACCAATGCAAATTGAAATCAAGGGGGTACATGAATAGGTCAAAAGTTCTTCAAAAATATAATTTCAATGGGTCTAAGTTAAATGGGTTAATTCCCCATTGATTCGGATCCATCTTCGGGTCGAAAAACGAAGAAAATCGGGTTTCTGGTGTACGGGTCGACCCTTGGGGTCGACCCCTGAAAAACTGGGGTCTGGAAGCTGAATGGGTCGACCCCTGGGGTCGACCCTCGGGCTGGGCCGCATGGGTCGACCCCTGGGGTCGACCCTCGGGCTGGCCTGGGCTGCCAGGTGATGGGTCGACCCCTGGGGTCGACCCCTGCAAGCCCAGAACCGGCCGGGGGGTTCCGAAAAACGCATGAACTCGCCCAAATGGGGTCCAAATGAGTTGAAATCAAAACCACATGCCATAGGAATCTTGCTAGACATATTAGGGTCATAAAACTACAATTTGGAAACACGAATTTCATCAGAATTCATAAGAATCACAGCCTATTCTATGAAGAACACAAGGAGACCTAGTTCAGGACATACTTCCACTAAATCGTCGAATTCTCTCGATATACAAAACCAAATTTGGGGATTTTGGTGTCAAAAGAAAGCTAACACGATCATGAATCCAAACATATATGATATGCTACATGAAGATCAAGTTACATGACTCAAAATAAGCCCGTAATCAAGCTCTGACTTAAGGAACACTATATGAATCATGTTCTAGACATGCTTCTACAAAAATCGAAATTTACGATGCATGCTCAATGGAATTTGGGGCTTTCTACGTTAAATGAAAGATAATAATATGCTGATTACTTCATGTAAGTTAATTAGAGTTTGGTTGTTAGATCCTACCTCAAATCGGAGAGAGAAAACTCAAACCCTAGGATGAAGAACACTTGGACAGCACCTCACAAAAAGCTCGATTTCTCCACGGATACCTAATAAAAATTGGGGCTTTTGCCACCAATGGATAGAGCTCGATGAGAGGAACAATTTGCTATACTCATGATCAAGATTTGGTTGAGAATTCCTACCTCAATCGATGGATCAAAGAAGGATGAAGGAAAGCCAACGGCCTACTGACCCACCTCCACAAATCGAGCTAGATCTCTCCAGATCTGAAACTTCAGCGAACCCCACAGTAGCCAAATGAAAGAAGACTCGTAGGGCTTCATTTTGATAGCTCATAGAGCTTCTGGAGCCTTCTGAGTTGGGAGTATTCGCTGCTGCAAGCTACGTGTTTAGAAACGGCGCCGAAATCTTTGACTTGACCAAACTATGTCGGCAGCACGTTTTGGGGCTAGGTTTACCTCAAATTGATTGAGGGTAAATGTTCCTTACATTGTGGCCTTCCATTTGCCACTGATTTTAGATCATTTGGTTGAGAATTGAGGTCGAATTTCGTGTTTTAAACTAAGGGTTAGGTATGGGTCAAAAGTGTGCACTTTTGTGTTTAAACTCTAAATAGATCTTACCACGGATTTACAATGGCCTAATGCCAGAAGAAAAAGTTGTTATCTACCTCGACCTTAATCTGTTTACTATTTTTACAGATTTTTCTAAGGTAGTCGGATTTTTACTTATACTATTCCGTAAATAGTTAAATGTTAAGTTCGGAAGACTAAGTTCACTAATTCGGCATAATAAATGATTTTCTTAGGCTTAAATGTAGAAGACAAAGTTGCTAAACAAAATTAATTCTACAAGATGTGATTTTTGGGGATTTTTAGAAAATAGTTGAAAAATAACTTATTCTATTAATTAATTAATTAATCTAATTAATTTGGATAATTCTCATTAATTCGAATAACTTCAAATAAATTCTGAATAATTACAAATAACTTTCTAAATAAATTTCTAAAGAATTTGGGGTCTTACAAGCAAAGAAGTTCTTTCAATGCCTTGGACTTCCGCAGCCTCTAGCCGCGGTATCTCGGCTTCTATAGTAGCCAATTCAGCGCGGAGTTCTTCCCGTCGGCTACGTAGAATGTGCGCTTGGGTTACGGAAGCTCCAACCTGAGCCCTGCTCTCCTGAAGGTCAGATATCAGAGACGTCAGCTCCGCCTGACAGTCAACTCTCTGCAGTTTGAGGGCCGCTAGTCGGTCGCCCATCATCTTCTCAAGAAAGCCCCGGCGATTCACAAACTTCAACAAGAAAAGCACCCGCTGGGTCCAGATATCTAGAGGGCAGCCCAGTGCCTGCTGCTCGATCGTCAGTCGCACAGCCACTTCCTTCAACTGGGAGTAAGACAGCGCTGGCTGAGATTCCACAACCTGGCACAGCATCTCTAGATGCTGCCAGACAAACTCCTCCGATGAGGTAATGCCCAGGGAAGCCGCCGGAGACACCTCGAAGGTCACTTCCCTGTCTATGGAGGCCCATAAGCCGGTGTCCGGCTCGGAAGAGGAAGATGGAACGGCCGTCAAAGCCGAAGAAGCAGATACCACGGCAGCATGTTCCTGCTCCGTCAGACTCCTGTTAGGGCTTCCTTCGACGGAGCCTAGGAGGGACGGAGGTTCTAACTCTGGCTCCGGCACGAATGGAATTGCAGAATCAGGCGCGATCGTCATTATGGCCGCCGGTACAAAAGCAGACCCCCTTTGCGGGTCAACCTTAGCCCTCAACTCTGTCGTCGACGCCAGGGCGAGACTCTCCCCCGACTGGCTCGGCTCCAAGGGTAATCCCCCAACAGCCGCATGTATCCTCACTGGCACGGGGCGGAGTAGGGTGATTGTCCCTGAAGGAGATGCGGTGGCCAGCGGTAGCAGATCCGAGGCCTCTGATGAGACCACAGCAGTACCAGAAGTCGATGCCGGGGAATGAATAGCAGCTTCGGGTTCCTGGAATGAAAATTCATGTAAACACCAAGGTGGCAAAAAAAAGAGAGGGGGGATATGCGGCTTTGTAAAGGGGCGGACAGGATTTACTATGATGACAGTATCCATCTCGTCAAGCCCCTGAATAGAAGAGTCCAATCCTGCAGATGAAGCAGGCAAGGGAGGGGTTATCTCCACCTCCACGTCCAATCCAGCAAATTCCTCCTGTAACACTCCCTCGGATGGTGCCCTCGGCAGCCTCGGAGGACTGAAAATCAAAGCATCGCTCGACAGTATGAAGGGAGCCGTTGCCCCTTTGCTGTCTGCTGCAGACACTTGTTCATCACCTTCTGAAGAATGATGGTCAGTCTCTTCGTCAGAAGGGGTGGCAGAGCTACTCGAAGAAATATCTATGCTGATCTCGGGTTGGCCTGCCACCTCCGTCGCCTGACGGGACACTGAGCGGGTGAGCACGCGCCGCAATGGGATAGCACCCTTCTTCAGCACAGTCTTATGTCCCGCGGGCTGTGAAGGAGCTTCCACAACAGGCGCCTTAACCGCCGTGCTGACCACTCCTGCCATCACAATAAAACAAGTGCGTAAGGCAGGATGGAAGCTCAATAAAAAGGGGAACCTAAAGAACCACAATTGTGCAGCTCACCCTCAGCCTCGCTGGCAAGCGTAGGAGAAGGAAGTCTGACATCCTCCTCAACAGCGGGGAGACTCTCCCCTGCAGCTCCAGCTGTCTCAGTCACCCCTACCGGGGCTATGATGGAAGGCCCTATCTCTCCGGCCTCTAGGGCGGCTTCCTCAGCACATGTGGTGTCAGCCGCTCCTTGAGCTGAAGTTATACAAAGAAGACGTCAGAAGAATGAAAATGTCGTGAAAAGAGCATTCCTTTATACCATACAGGGAAAATGATGTCACCTTCAGCTGCTTGCTGAGTAGCTTCTTTCCGAGCGGCAAACTGTTCAAATGATGGCACCTCGGGCAGGGGAGTCTCAACCGCGTCAGTCGAAGGCCGCTTGGAAGAAGTTTTTCGAGCTTTCCTCGCTCGGCCTATTGCAACTTTCATTGCAGAAGCCGCCCTCTTTTTGCCAGGCGGCAGTGGAGTAGTAGTCGGCGCTGGTACAGGGACCTTAAAATATTCCGGCTTCTGTGCCTGGGAGATGATTTTTCTATAAAGCCCCTGCTGCTTGATATCCGGACGGTCTGTCAAGTGAAGCACACACCGTTATGAAAGAGCGAAGCAACAAACTAATCTACATGTCAACGGAGGAGCACTTACCTGCCCGGCCGTTGTAAAAAGACGAGAGTGGCCAATACTGATAAGCCACCTCCTTGCTTCGGGATGCAGCCTCCCGAACAAGCCAGCAGACGTCGCCAATCTTCTTACACTTGTCGACCAGGTCGGCCAGGTCCGCATGTCCGTGGGAAGCTATACAATGATACAAGCCGAGGCGGTCAAAGCCCCAGACATCGGCATAATGAAAAGATACGAATAGAGGCTTGTCCAGGACACTAGCTACGGGACTCTCAAGGGTCAGTCCGTGGATGCTCATCAGGACGAACAGCCAAGATGTATGCTGATAATATGTCGGGGTTCTGTCCTCTCTATTAACAAACGCCCAACACGGGCAAAAGTGATCCACCTCGCACTTCCATGAAACTGCTTTGGAGAGCGGCTCCTCGATAGGAAACAAATACTGCTGAAGCTCCAGGCGGGAACCACCAATCTGGCACAGGTCTCTGCCTCCTTCGGGTGGTGGGAAAATAACCTCTTCAGATGGGCTTCGTCAATGTCAAAAACGGGCCCAGGCTACTGACTCAGGAAGGTGCGCTCAGCCACATCCCAGCAGGTCATCCGGGCATTGCGGTAGAAGCTCGTACGAGCATTCCACCATTTTACATACTCTGGAGTGACCCGGGGGACTCTGTTCGGCATCGGCACTCTGAAAGTATTGGCGTCCCGGCGGTGAAAATAGTCCCACCAGGAGCGACCTTCGGCCACAACGGTCGAGCCATGCTTTGACCTGCTGTCTAAAGGGAACAGGGCGACCGAAGGCGGAATATGCTGATCGTAGCCGAAATTCCGACCGAACCTGAAGGGATAGTAAGGTTCTAAATAAACTGCGCCCCCCTTTCTGAATACTAAAACACTGGGGCGAATTGATAAAGCCCAATCAATGAGTTCAGGCTCCAAGATTGGTCGGGTCACGGTGTTGCCCGAAATGAAGTGTGTGAAAGTCTCCACTGCCTCGAGCTTACACTCACGCTGACGGTTCACTAATGGAGATGAATGTGCAGCCAGATTCCAAAAGTGGATAGTCCCCGCTGAATCCATTGGAACCCTTGCTAGTCGGCCACGGATGGAGAAGAGTTGCTGGGACACTGGACCCGGTTCAGCACTTGCAAACTCTAGCATTCTGGGATACAATGTCATTGTCTGCAAAGTCCGGGGAGCTAGCTCCGGAAATAAGTTGCACACCCAGGCATTAAAAAAATGAAACGGCCCCACCATTCGGAAAGAGCGGGGGATCCGATGCCTATGAATATCTCCAATGGATTTGTAAATCAGGCATAGTGCGGCTGGACATATTGCAAGCCGTATGCCCCAAGCCATCTGACAAGCCGGGTATATTGCCTCCGGCCGAATAACTGTCTCATCCCCCTGCGGGAGGGCAAAAGTACACAGTCAGAAGGTAAGGTAGGCAGCACAATGGGTAAGGGGATCCACCCCCATCGGATTCGGCCCCCCACGGTTTATCCCCCGAAGAAAAGCAGGCAGCTCTGACTTGAACTTAGGTGGCCTGCTGGGTTTGCCCGCAACAGGAGCTACGTGAGGGAATTCGATGTACTTCAAAGGGCCCCCGAAGAAATACTGAATCCAATGTCCTGCTCGGACTCTCAGTTTACTGCTCTTCTCCCAGGGCTGGTATCCCTTTGAGGATCCCCTATTCAGCGTCAGGCAGAGGGAGCGGTATGCCTTCATCAAGTATCGGTATGAATAGCCGAAGTAATATTCACCTTCGCCGTCTGTTTCATCCTTGATGAAGTCATGAATGTAGACCTCCTCATAGGGCTCTCCATTAATCGGCAGGCCCGATAACTGTGATAGGCTCCAAAGATCCAGAGAGGTCTCACCTTCTGCCGTATAGAAAGTGTTGAACTGCGGGCAAAATACTTCGAACATGCCGCAGCACAGCCCCTTTGAAATGGGATACCTGAAGCGGGATGCATACACACTGTGGTACACCCCGGCCCTGACCAGCAGCGGTGCATACTCTTTCAGAACATATTCTGTGAATTCCACTGCCCCTACATGAAAGAGATGAGCATCTGTCACCTTCGTGTCTGCAAACCACCCAGCTGCCAATTGAAATTTGAACTGAACAGCCAAGCAGTTCAGCACAAACGGTTCCTCTCTGTAGCCCCACTTGATGGGCGCCAAGAATAAACCGTAACCGGGTATCTCCCTGTTAACCCGACCGATCGTGTTGTCCCACCTGGCTGGTGTGAACTCTGGGGCCCGTGTTAGCATCTTCAACTCTGCCTCCAGCTCTGTTACCTCTAAGACGGCGTCCCACTTGCGCCGCTCCCCCGGAAGGTAGATGGTATCACCACGATACACAGAACCTTTTAAGCTGTCCCGGTCCAGCAACATGGCCCGCTCCACCATCCGAGCCAGCATGACGTCCCTCTTCCCAGAGAAGTTGAAGGTACAAATAAAGGGCGCGAGGTGACGATCCTTCGGGAAGTCCGCACGGTAGTGGTCATCGCGATTGAAGTCCAGTCCTCCCTCGACAGTCACAATGCGAGAGGCGGATACTGTATCTGTTTCGGAGCCAGAGGACTCATCGACTATGGCGATCCTCCCAAGTCCCCGGTCCAGCTGTCCAACATTCCTCCAAGTCACAACGGGACCAGAAGCCCTGCCTTGAGGAGAAGAGTCAACATCAGCAGTGCCGGAGACAAAGCGCCTAGAAGAAGAAGCCATTTCCAGCGAGCTGCAGACACAAAACCAAGAAAAAAGAATAAGAAGGTGATATAAGAAAAAAAATTATTAGAAAAGAAATTTTCAGAAGAAAATTTTGACAGCATCTCCCCTTATCCGGAGCATGCCCAGAAGTCAAAAGGGAGAACACCCACCAGGAGGGGGTGACTCCGAAATGAAAAGGGACGGAGTCCCGAACAAAATTCCCCGAAGGGAATTCCATGCCGAGCCCACCTCCGCGCCGAGAAGATAGTGCCGGGAGCGTCCATGGAGCCGTTTAGCCCACCAGGGGTGATGTAACCAACAGATCAAGCCAAAAATGCTGGTGTTCATCCAAATTTGCTTGTAGAGCATGGAAGTCACGCAAAGCAGAATGAAGACTCAGAGTCAAAAGAATAGCCAATGCACAGGAGCAGACCTGAAGAGACCACGAAGCGCAGTGTGAACGTGATGTACACCCGCATGTCCCGTGTCACTCATGCTTCGCTCACGCCACCTACGGGTGGGGGGCATTTGTTGACACCTAAAATATGTCAGAAGAGATCATAGCAGATTCACAGTTCTGAAGATCAGTCGAGGGCACAGCTCACGTACCATCCCTGGGAGATCTGAGAGTCTGAATAGAAGAAACCCACTACCCCTATCATGTTGTTCGACTAAAGCCGTTTGTGGCTAGGTCGCTATCCAGTACTGCTGTCATTCAGATAGTCAGGCTGATAAAACTATACCAACATTCAGGCAACCATCCGCCTGCTGAAACAGATGTTTAGACATCTCTGATTCTCTGAAAAAGGGATGCACAATGCCTCGCACGTGTTGGTGAATGTAAGGTGCAAACAAGCCCCACGGAGTCTTAATATACATATGCCAAAAGCCCCACTGTCGAAAGGAGTCCACTAAGTGGATCCTGGACCGAATGGGCCGAACGACAAGAGAATGGGCCAAGCCCAAATATGAGACGGGACGCGCCGATGACGGCCGCACCGGGAGGACGATCCTGGCGCGCCGGGAAGTGCATGCCGAAAGGATGAGGGCCTGGCCTCTATAAGAGGCCTGCCCTTCGAACGAAAAGATCGAATAGAAAAAAAGGAGGACGGAAGAAGGGAAGAGGCCAGAGGAAGGGAAGAAAAAGAAAGAAGCAGAAGGAAGAGGGTGCTTAGCCATCAAAAAGAAAGGGGAGAGCTCGAGCGCCCTTCGAGAGAATCCAGGTGTGAGGGCCGTGCAACTGCAACTTCTTTGCTCTCTCTTTCACTTCTCCGTCTGTCTGAGTATTCCTCTGTTGTTTTTCCTTTCGCTTTCGAGCATCTTTGCTTTAGTAGCATCGAATGCTAATTTAACCCTGTTTACATGGATGAAGTTTGGATTTCTTTTCCTTTTGGGTTAGATTTCTTTCTCTTAAATCGCATATGTGTAAGCCATTTGGCTGAAGTAGTTAATAAAAAGAATGGGATGAGTTCTGATATGCTGGATCATTCTCTTCCACTTCCCTCTGTATCCGAGGTTTTAATCTATATATGGCTATCGCCAACTGCAAATGTCTTATGTTTAATTTCTGTTATCTGTTGAGGCTTCTTTGCCATTGTTATTCATCACTACCCCAGCCACATTTCGAGGGCCTGAGATAGTCTATCTCATGGCTCCTCGTATGTGGAATGGAGAGGAATATCTTCGGGAGTTCTGGTTCATGGCTCTGCTCCTAGTGAGGCCCCAGAAGAGAGTTCATCTCCCCCTCGAAGTCATCTCTCCGATCATCCAAAACTGTCGAGATTGGTGAACAAACCCCTTTCATTCAAGCTCCAGAAACTCTATTTTAGAACCTCTTCAAAACCTCTTCTGAGAGTCTCCCGGCGCAGGCACCTCCCGGCGTGAGTTTCACCCCGAGGGCTTGCCACGCCGGTTGGGTTTCCCCATCGCGCCGAGAGCCCATCCCGTTGCTGTGCCGAAGCTTATCCCTCTGCTCCACATCGATACCTTCACATCTTCTGAACGTCTTGATGCCATCCCCTGGATACCCTGAGGCAGTTGAGCCATGCAGACCTTGCCTACTATACCATGTCCCACGGGCATGCATTGTTTTCTTCTCTGGCCTCACAGGAGCTATATTAAAGGGTGCAATCCCCCCCACATTCTATAACCCATTAAGTCATGGAGCCCTGCCAGTGCAGGCTCTCCGATGACTGCACCGGGAATATCACAACATAAGGGACAAGGTCCCATAAGATCTGGGTCCCTCTATTTCGGGCTACGCCCGGCTTTCATTTCGGTTTCTACTCCGGCACTTGTGAGTAGATATCCCATTATATTCTCTTGGCACACTCCCAAAATAAGGGGAGATGCTGTCAAAATTTGCCCAGAGCTTTACTCTATCATACGGCACGACGTTTCAACGGAATCTCGCATTTAACCCCTTAATTGCATGACAAGAGCGTGAGCTATATCATCTCATGGCATCTTGCCATCACAAGGTATATACCTCGTAATTGGTGATCTCCTTGGACCCCCCTTTGTGAGTGGAACCACCCTCATCCTCCATTCTCATCCATTCATCACCCTGAAGTCCCCATTGAACGAAGAAACCCTCATAATACCCTCTTTTAAAATCAATAAACCCCTCCCGGCGGCACAATTCTCCCGGCGCCACTGCCTCCCGGCGCCAAACTCGCGCCGGGTGGGTGGCGCGCCGAGACCAGTGCGCGCCGGGTGTTGGCGCGCCGACGCCTACACCAGCCGGTTGTGCCGATTGCCCCTTACCTTTTCATGGCGCCGGGAGCATGCCGTGTCGTTTGGTCTTCGCGCCGACTCCAGTGCCGTGCCGTTTCATCTCAATGATAGTTATCATCTGAGTGTCTGATGCCTTCCCCACTTCATCAAACCCAAACATAACCTAAATTCAATATTCCATCACTATCAACCTTCAGGCCAGTCTTCGTTACCTTACGAGGGAACTATGGTTCTTCACCCAGGTCCATGGGAGATACATTTGTAGCAACCCTGATAAAATAGAAGAAGATAGATAAATCAAAATAGATTAAAAGATTAAGTAAATAAACGATAAAACTGAAAATGGAAAAAAGTTAAACCCTGAGGAAAATAACGCCGCAGATAAAGGCGCTACTTGACAAGAAACGCCCTCACCTAAGACGTGTTTTTGAGAAAGGACGCCCACATTTCAAGGCGTCAAATCTTAAACAACCAAAATTACATAAAAAGGCAAGTAATTGTAACGCCCTTTGCTTGGACATGTTTCAACAAGAAACGACGCATTCCAAGGCGTCAATTTAAAATTCGACGCCCTTACCTAGGACGTTAATTCAGTTTCTGTTCCGTTCGAACCAGGAACTTATCCAGGGTAAGTTGATAACTATGAGAAAGAGTTCGAATGTAGTAATAACTCTAATATGGAAGTGTTACTTCCAATCAAACACTCACCCCGTTAGGATTCTAGAAATCCTATAAATACCCTAAACATTCGAACCCTAAAACTATTTTGGTCGAGGTTCTGCTACTGTGTAAGTAATTAACAGCTCTTCTTCCCTGCCTCCGGTCACCGTATGAAGAATACTAATGTTCTTCATATCTTTCCTGTAGGTTGCCTACATCAAGAAGAAGCTATTCTAGATTGAAGTACGTACAGAACTTCAAGCTTCATCTGCATCAACTTCTCTCTTCTCCTGTCATCACTGTTGCTGTTAGAAGTTCAGAGCATCGTTTCCATTAAAACTTTCACGATCCTCTTCCAGATCTTCACAAAGGTAGGTTTTCTCAGGGATTGTAGCCCAAACTAGCATATTAATAATTATAACATCATCCGTTAATACATGCATATAGATTTCATGCGTTTTGATTAGTTTCTAAAGAGTTTTTGAAAGAAACGCCCCTATCAAGGGCGCTAAATTACAAGAAAAGACCATGACTAGGTCGTCAATTTCATATTTGACGCCCTGCACACGGACGTCAATTTCTTTTAATTACTAAATACCATGTTTAAAAATTATATATCAATTCAAACATGATTCGAGATTAATGCATGATCAATCTCTTGTAATCCTGCTATTTTTCTGGTCCTGGCCCTATATCATGTTTCCTGAAATTTCATCGTCTCGAAATTTGTAAAATTGTGAATTTGTGACCTTGTCCAGGTCGTCTTTTATTGAACTGACGCCCCATACCAGGGCACTTTCTGTAAACTAACGCCCCTGTCCAGGGCGCGTTTTATGAAAATTTCCAGATTTTTAATATTCTGCAAAATTAGAAATATTGAAAGGATGACTTCTACACATGTCGTCAAATTTAATATAAACGCCCCTGATTAAGGCGTTAATTTCATGAAAAATGACTTTACCAAAGTCGCTATTTTCTGCACTACTGATTTTTTCTGATTACTGTTATCCGAGGGTTTCATTATACATACATACATATATATTGGCACTATTACTCCACTCCGTGAGTATAGTCCCATGTTTTCTACGATGATTTATCGCATTACACACTCAATTCTCATTGACATACAAGCTCTCCATTGGACATTCCGTTCCTTTGGACTAGCGAGTTAGTCATAGAGACCTCCGTAAGACTCCTCGCCGCCTTGGATTCCCTCTCAAGGCCGACTGAGCTGGTTGTACCATAAAAACCCATTACACAATCTTTGCCATGTCCCTCTATAGAAACATGGTAATACCGGCCCTCATGTCATGCCATGGGTATGATATGAGAATTATCTTAATGAACGGGGAAGAATATGCCGTTGTTATGCTGTTCTTGTAAACCCTAATTCTATATCAACATTGTTATGATGTTCTTGTAGACCCCAATTCTATATTAAACTTGATGTTCTTGTGAACCTCAATTCTATATTAAGAATGAGGACGTCTTGCCATTGAGGTGCTATTCATATGGACCTCAATTCTATATAAAAGAGTGTCTCTACTTACTTATCATGGTACCCGAGTTAAGGGAACCAATTCCACCTAGTTTTATCGAAAGTGTGATTGTACCGTTATTATCGCCTATTGGTGTCAAAAGTCATACTTTTAGACTCTAATCTCTCAAAGTTGTCTTACATGACTACAAGCTTGCTTATTGAAATTCCATGATGGCTATACACAAAAATGTGGATGTTAGAAATACATGACTAATGCCTGCGCATATAGGGCCCGATCTGGTCCTGGGAGGAGCACCCGAAAGTACTTGTGCCCATGGGAGTTGATTGATCACGATATTAGCATTATACCGAAGTGCATGACTAGCTTGATTGAACATTCCACAAATCTTATACTTGACTTGATATTACATGACTTGCGTGGCCCGAAAAAGGGTAATTACTTGCGTGCTTGAACGTGATAGCCAAATTTCATCTTGACATGATAAAGTACTTGCTTGAATATCTTGAGGGCATTTGATATAAGTTCTTGAAAGTTCATGACTAGTTCTTCCTGTTATCTTATTGTTATATCCTCTTTCTATCTTGTCGTTTTATGCGAGCATGCATAGTTATAGTGCATTCATGAAAGATGTAACTACTTAAACCCCTTGCTAGTTCCTGAGATATAATTTCCTACTGAGCGTTCGCTCACTCCGTGTTTCCCTAACTTTTCAGGTAAGTCCGACGATGAGGGAAGTCAATCGGATGGGGAGAATCAAGAGTGAAAGAGCTAGAGCTTTTCCAAGTGTCATCTAGTCTTTTATATATTTGTTGAGTCAAATGTGTACTTTTCCTTTTTTTTTTGAATAGAGTATTGGGTTTGTAATAGACTATTTATTATGAAGAAATAAATGGATTGGGTTATCTTTACTTTTGCGCATCTCTGTCTTTGTGTCGAATACACTACTACTCTGATTGACATGATTGATATAAACTCGTCACGCATCTCCGGGTATCTTCCGCTCTCGGGGCGTGACAACATTAATGGGAGGTTTCACCCCTACATTACACTGAATCCAACATTTCTTCTGTCACCCCGCTGACCCTCGGAGTTCTGCCGCTGCATGTCCTCCAACGGTCCTTCGAGGGGAATATTAACAAATGATGCGATGGTGCACACTGCCCCGTCAAATTTGGATCCTTCTCGGACCCAGGGCTATGCCCGACTCTCTTTTTGGTTTCCATTCCGGTTCTCCGTGGATGGATGTCCTATATTCCCATTCGGCATAGTCCAAAGGGAGGGGACATGCTGCCGAATTTGCGTTATAACATCATTATCACACCCCATATATCACGGTTCCTCGTGCATGTCTGCATCGACCCTCGGGTATATTAAATGGTGTTGACAGAAGGTCGGGTTGTGCCCAACCAGAAGTCTCCGCTATGCGCGATGGTGGTCTTCGGACCTACGTCTTCTGCCACGTACCAAGGGCCCATAATTCGATGAACTATGCATCCCCTGTGTGATAAATAAATGCAACCTGCATGCCTTCGTCATGGTCACCATGTAGCTCTTTTCATTTTGGCTTTGACAGCCCGCTATCTCGGCAACTAATCAAAGGTGTTCCCTCCTCGTGGGGATGTAATTAACGCCATAGCCTTTATGGTATGGCGGACTGCTGGTCCCGACCGAACCTCACACTCGCCCAGTAGGGGTTAGCATGAGCGCACAATAAAATGGTCACTCATGTGACTGGCACGCCCGCGTCGTCAATCGGTCAGTTGACTACCAGTTAGTCAAATGGCTGATCGATACGTGAAATAAGCCATGTATACATGTACATATACATATATATATACATGAAATAAAAACAACAAGACGGTCGGATGAAAAAACCCGTCGCAAACAACAGCCCCCGGCCTGAAAGCGTGAGCGTTAGTGGCTTTAAGCTCTCTGAACCATCCCACGGAGATCTGATGTTTGAAGCGGACTGCCAGGCAGTCTATAAGAAAATGCTCATCTCGATACCCCCATTTCAGCGGGGCAAGGAATAAACCGTATATGAGCTTCTCTCTGTCAACACACCCAGTAGTCTCGTTCCATCGGGCTGGCGTAAACTGCGGCGCTCTTGTCAGTAGCCCGATCTCCGGAGTCAACTCCTGCACGCCGAGGATGGCACCCCATTTCCTAGACTCCCCAGGAAGATATATAGGCATGCCCCGAATGACTGACTCGCTCAGACTATCTCTGTCCGCTAACAAGGCTCCCTCAGCTCGACGGACGAGAATTATATCACGCTTCCCGTGAAGGTTGAAGCGTCTTAGGAAGTCCATCAAGTGCTTGTCCTTGGGGTGGTCCAGTCTGACGCCATCCCCTTGCTCATACTTAAAATGATTACCGTCAAGAATCATCAGGCGGCTGGTGTCAACGGTATCGGTCTCCAAATCCGAAGACTCTGCCACCACGGCTACCCGCCTGGACCCCCGATCTAGGGAATGGACATTCTCCCATGTCACAGTGACGCGGGACGCAGAGGAAGAAGAATCTGATGCCATGTTATCTGCAAGACAGCATCCAGAAGAGAATAATCAGAGTCAGAAGTCGGTTAATTAAAGCAAGATTTCTGATAAAATTTCGGCAGAATCTCCCCAGCCTGGGAGTTTGCCAAAAGAGAAGCGGAAGCCGTCCACCAAGGGAGCGGCCCCTAAAATCATCCATAGGCATTAAGCCAAGGCCAAATGGGACACCCGAGGGATTTAGCTCTGAGGACAAGTCCTACCAGAAGCCTCTCGGGGCCCGAGAAATGGGTTTTAACCAAAACAAAATGAACACAACTCACCCTCTCAATTAAGCCCACTCACTCCAACTCGCTCGCCGCGGTGGAGAGAAATGAGGAGAGAGAAATTTTTTTGCCAAATGAACAGTGAAGAAGAAACTTTGAAGAAGAAGTCCTTATATAAGGGCCTCTTAAAACGGCGCGCAACTTGGCTCGCCGTTTTAGCAACTTGGCACACCGGTTAACCCAGCGCCGTTTTAACCCAAAGGCGCGCCGTTTAAACGCGTCACCATTTCAACTAACAAGGCAAGGGCGCACCGTTTAAATGGCGCCATTGAAGCCTCCAACCGCATCGGATTAGCATTCAACGCCAGAATTCAATGTCGTTCTGAGCATCTGTCATCAGAGGAGATCAAGCCAAACGAAGCTCATCCGTCGGTCCTGCTGCACTCGTGCCTCGCTCGAAATACCCACGTCTGGGGGGCATTTGTTGGCACTCAAAATATGACCGTTGGCGACCAAGCCGTAAAGATGAATGATACGGCCCACTGAAGCACAGAAGCCCATAAAGATCAACTTACTGAAGACTTCCCAAGCTGCAAGAGCCCCGAGTCACCTGGAATGAACACCGGGGACTTCGCCTCAGGAAAGTCGAGATGAATCCACAACCAACCGGTAGTGCGACCAAGCCAGTCTAATGATCCGGCATCGACTCCGTCGTGCCGCTACTCCACACCCGTCACCCGACCAAGGACGACGGTCTACCCGGTGGTTCGCCACCTGAATGAAGACTCTCCTGAGGAGGAAGAATGCCATCGGCTCTTCATGACAAGGAACCGAAGGCTCTGCCAGCAGAAGGTCCCGATTACCCGACACGGGTTCGACTTCTCGCCATAGTGGGCCCGTTAGTGGCCGAATGGTCGCTAGTCAAGGCGGAATTATCTCGGATGCCATACCATCCCATAAGGAAGCTTTAAGCACGAGTCGGGCCGAGCTGGAACCACAAATCATAGTGCCGAAGGCCGTGTCAGCAAAAAACCCGCGTGCTCAAGCCAAACACACACGGAGTCCAGATTAAGGCCATACATTGTACCGAGAGCTTCGTCAACGCCCGTCAAGGTTTTCCAAGGACCGCGGCGGGAGGAATCGTCAACGATGACCTCCGAAATCATCCCCGGACTCATCGACTAGCCTTCGGCAACCAAACGAGGACTAATACGGTGCCCCATTCACCGGTGCGCCCCTTAAACAGTGCCGTCATCAACGGCGCACGAATGCTTCAAAGGGGGGGTTGCTTCCCAAAGCCATCCTTCCCAGCGCGCCACTCCATGGCATCGGGGAACTTGGGGTTATAAAAACTTGGTTCGTCTAAGTGAAAAGAGGATGATTAAAAAAGAGGAATTATCCAGAGAGAGAGGGCCTGAGGGTTTTCTTGTTGGAAAAGTCTCCCTTCTGAGCATCTCCACGACCGCCGCCATGTTCTGTTCGAAGTTCCCGGCGCCGGAGAGGAAGATCTCTGTTTCTGTCACTCTTAGGTGGGTCACCGTCGTGTTTCCTCGTCGATTCTTCCTTCAACTCTCTCTTGCTGTGGTGTAAACGAAAGGGGGGGAAACGGCGATGATATGAGCTGCCTTCCCCCCCCATCATCTTTGTTATTTCTCCCCCTGTAATTTCTGCTTTCGCTTGATGTCAATGGCAACCGAGCAATAACGACGGCATCCATGAATGTAATCTGTGCTTCTTTCCCTATTGATGAAATGAATGTGATGCTCGAATGCATCAATAAAGTGTTCAACCTTATCTGTTTTCTCTCTTGCCACCTCCCTCATTTATTGTGTTTCTCTCCTGCAACCAGTGAGACGGCACCGTGCTACAATGCCTGCGCTGGGAAGAATGATGCACATGTCTACTAATTGCCCAGATAGTGAGTGAGATATGCTCATGTTCAGCGCCGTATCTACCTTCTCTATTCTATATTTTGGTCTAAAGTTTATGTGTTCAATTGCTTCTCTGCGTGTACGGCTTTCAAACCTGGGTTTTCCAGTGTCGAACATGCCCCGGAGCGTGGGCTACATTAACTGTTCTTCCCCCTTCCCCGGGAGTCTTTCTTTTGGGCACGATCGCCTATGTTTTGCTTCGAGCATATATCATGTGTGTCATGACGGGAGGCACATCCGTATGTCCACCTCTGCTCGTCTATGCTCTAGGACTGGATCTCTGGTGTTCCTCTGCTTCGCCCCGTAGCGCAGGGGAGATGGGGCGCCAGGATACCTCTTGGTTAGTTGCTCTAGTTTGTCACCTGATCCAATAGCCTCCGATAAACTTTTGTCCTGCTAAACCCCATATCCGCACGCTTGTCTCTGTTATCACTCCGTTCGTATACGAAATCCAGGAGCCTGCTCTATAGCATTGCTCCGATACCCGGGGAGGGGGCTATATTTTCACTGTTCCATTGAAAGCACCATTTGGTCACAGGAACTCGTCTGTCTGTGATGAGTTTTCCAAAGGCCCTTGAGTGTACAATAACATGGGTTAATCCCAATATATCCAAATCCACAGTCTCTAACGAAATTTGTGGTGGCCGTGGGATGTGTGCCCCTCGTAGGCTAGTCCTCGGGGTTTCCTTCCCTCTACCGGTCATCTCGATTCGAGCGTTGAGTCAACTCGGGTCGCGTGCCCCTCGTAGGCTAGCCCTCGGGGTTTTCGTTCCCAATCATGAGTCGACTCATCCGTTCACTTCCACCCATGGACTTGGTGCCCCTAGTAGGCTAGACCTCGGGGTTTTCCTTTCCGTTTGGGTTTACCGGCCGCCGATGTGCCACCCGGCTTTTAGGGGTTGCTCCGTCACGTGAGTAATCCCCGTTTCTCCCCGACAATCCTCCGGGATGGGGAGATGCTGTCAAAATTTTGGCTCGAATAATCTAATAAATTGTTCAACAGTATGAACTTAATAAATCGGCTCGATTCGGAACAATCGCCGCGCTCGAGTAGGAACCTCGCGTGAGCCTGTGACTTGGCCTCTGGAAGGAACATAGCCGAACTGATGGACAATTGACTCAATAAAGCTCCAAAATCCTTCAAAACATTTTTACTAAACCCAAAAATAACTAATAAAGCCTCGAATTCTGTGAAACTGGGCTAAACCGGCGCCGTCCGCACCCGCCATGCCTTAATACGGCGCGCCCTAAAGCGGTGCACCCTATTTCGGCGCGCCCCATGGGTTGACGCGCGGTTTTAGCCTCCCCCTCTTCACCTACGCTTCGCGGTGCCGTTTTAGCCTTTTACCTACAATTCTCACGCCGTTTTAAACTCTTTTCCTACGCGTACGGTGCCGGTTTCGTTCCGATTCGCGTCATCGCGCAGTTTTAATCCTCTCCTCGCCTCCGGGGTGATTTCCAATGCTAATAATAGAATCAAATAAACTCTCTAATCAATAAACTGAATGAATTGGTATGTTTAAACCTGAATCGGCTAATTCCATAGCTTCGTCATCATGTTTTAGTCTAAGCATTCATGCCGCATCAATGTATGCTTGAGTGCACGGGCCCCCGGTATATCAAATGGCATTAGTGGAAAGCCAGGTTACACCCGACGAGAAGCTCTTGCTACGTGTGATGGCGGTCTTCGGACCTAAGTCCTCCGCCACGTACTGAGGGTTCCGCCCTAATAAATTGTGCATGGTGGATTATAATATCTTGCATGACCATTTGCATTCTTTATTCCGACCTCGACACCCCATTATCTCGGCAATTAATCAAAGGTTTTAACTCCTCGCGAGGGATGTAATTAACGTCATAGCCTTTGTGGTATGGCGGACTGCTGGTCCCGACCGAATCTCACTCTCGCCTGACACGGGTCAGAATGAGCGCACAATAAACTCGTCACTTATGTGACTGGCACGCCCGCGCAGTCAATCAGTCAGTTAGTTACCAGTTAATTAATTGGTTGATCGATGGGCGAATAAATCAAATAAACCTAATAAAATAATTTTTTAATAAAAAGAAAATAAAATCAACAGATCCCATCGAAACAGTCGGTCTATCGCGAGAGCGCCAAGTACACCCTAGCGATCCGGATATGACCGCTAAGCGACCCCAGCTCTGTGAATCAGAGAAACGTGAAAAGCTTCGATCTTTGACGACCAAATCACCTTAGATCAAAGCTACCTGGAGTGGAATAGTCTCTAGAACTCTCTAGGGATTAACTTTACTCTAATTTAGGACTCTAGGATCGATCTAATCCCTTAAACCCTAGGTGAATCCTATAAATAGACCCTAACTTCGACTCATGTGAATCCTAAGGTTGGCTCAAGTATTTCGGAGGTAAGGAGACGTCTACTTAGGTTGGTCCTTTAGAAGAAATTGTTCTTTTTAGTTTTATCTAACACACCTTCAATTTTCATGCTAGAAGACCCAGCCATTGGAAGTTAGAGCCTCTTCAAGTCGCTGAATCGCAACAGATTGCACAGGAACCAGTGCGACGGCCCAGTGAAGATCAGGAAAATAGAGGCCCTAATCGAGGTATTTAGGAGTTGATCCTTTAGAACTTTCTGTTACCCTTCGTATCTTCTATCTACCCTCCAATTTTCATTGATTTAGGTCAAGAGGATCGTGAGATAGAGGGACGGGAAGTTACTAGTTTGGCACAGGACGTGCAGAAACTAGGGTCTACTTCCAGTTAAAAATCAAAGTCTAGGGAACGAATCAAAAGTAGGTTATCTCATGAAAAGGATAAATTAACGTATTATGAGTAAAATCCCTCTTGTTTCCTACGATTTCATGCTTTATATAGAGAGTATTTCATGTTTTTCTATGATTGCGCATGCATGATCCTTACAGCATGTTATCCTTATACCCCTTAATCAAAGATGATAATTCATTTTTAATCCTTGTCCAATCATGCATTCTAGTTGATAAAACATGTTAGCAGGCTTTACCCTTCTAATCCTCATAAGTTTCATGTCACGTCCCGAGCGCGGAAGATACCCGGAGATGCGCGACGTGTCTATATCAATCATGTCAATCAGAGTGGTCGTGTATTCGACACAAAGACAGAGATGCGCAAAAATAGCAAGATAACCCAATCCTTTATTTCATAATGGATAGACTATTACAAATCCAATACTCTGTTTAACAAAAAGGAAAAGAATACATATTTGACTCAAGAAACTATGGAAAAGACTAGACGACACTTGTAGAAGCTCTATCACTTTCACTCTTGACCATTCCCATCCGATTGACTTCCATCGTCGTCGGACTTACCTGAAAAGTAAAAAGGGACAAACGGAATGAGCGAACGCTCAGTAGGAAATTATATCTCAAGTACTAGCAAGTGGTTTAAGTAATTACATTTTCATGGATGCAATAAAGCTATGCATGCTCGCATAAAACGATAAGAAAGAGAGAATGTAATATCAAAGAAATAAGATGAACTTAATCATGAACTTCCAACAAGATGACAAGTATATTCAAGGTATTCAAACAAGCACGTTTAACAAGTCATGTCAAGAACTTTGGCTATCATGTTTCAAGCAAGTAAATTACCCTTTTTCGGGCCACGCATTTCATGTAAAGTCAAGTACGATTCAAGTACAAGATGTGTGTGGAATGTCCAATCAAGCAAGTCAAGTACTCGGTATAATGCCAGATACCTTATCATTTTAACTCCCATGGGCACAAGTACTTTCGGGTGCTCCTCCCAGGACCAGATCGGGCCCTATATGCGCAGGCATTTATCATGTGTTTTGACATCCACTCTTGTTTATATAGCCAATATAGAATTTCAATAATCAAGCTTGTAGATACGTATGACAACTTTGATAGAATAGAGTCCAAAATATGACAAAGGACATAGAATGGCGATAATAACGGTATAATCACGAGTTCGATAAAACTAGGTAGAATATGGTTCCCTTAACTTAGGTACCATGACAAATCAATATGGACATTCTTTATATAGAATTGAGGTCCACATGAACATTAGATCAAGCAAGATACCCTCATTCTTATCATAGAATTGGGGTTTACAAGAATGACACGCTATGGCATGATATCATCATCCCATCAAGAATTGCTTATGATATACTCTTTGTATAATCATAAGGGCCGGTATACCATGTTTCTTTAGATAGACATGGCAAGGATCGTGTAATGGGTTTTTAGGGTACAACCAGCTCAGTCGGCCTTGAGGGAATCCAAGGCTACGAGGAGTCTTACGGAGGTCTCTATGACTAACTCGCTAGTCCAAAGGAACGGAATGTCCAATGGAGAGCTTGTATGTCAATGAGAGTTGAGTGTGATCGATAAATCAACATGAGACGTGGGACTATACTCACGGAATGGAGAATAGTGCCGATATATATATATATATGTATAATATGAAACCATCGGTAATAGAATCAGGATAAAATCAGTTTACAGTAAAATAACGACTTAAGTAAAGTCGTGTATTGAATAATTAACGCCTAACAGAAGGGCGTTTACATATATTGCCAATTTGCAGAATTTCCATTATTTCATTAATTTATCAAAAACACGCCTTTCCTGGGGGCGTTTCTTCAAAGTTGACGACTGCAGATGCAGGCGTCTCATCATTTACATATTCGACAGGATATAATTATTCTCAGAAATTTATCAAAAACGCGCCCTTGGAAGGGGCGTTACTTTCAAATTCCATTTTACAGAATATGTGAATTTCAGGATTTTAGCAGATACACGCCCTAGGAAGGGGCGTTACTTTTCAGATTCACGCCTTGTACTGGGGCGTTAGAATATGGAAAACGACTTTGTCCAAGTCGTGAATTTCAAGGGATTTACGATATTTTAATAAATAATATTTCGAGAGACAGGAGACATGTCATGGCAGTAAGATTTAACAGGAATTCACAGAGTCATGCAAGATATTAAAAATCAATATTTCATATGTATTGTAATTTTTAAACAGGATCAATTATTAACCACATGCGATTCTTATGAAATTAACGCCTGCGTAGAGGGCGTCAAATATTAAATTGACGACCACTAGCATGGTCGTTTCTTTTAAATTAGCGCCCTAATCAAGGGCGTTTCTTTCAAAATATTTCAGAAAACGCATGAAAACTATAATAATCATATGCATGACATGCTTATATATATATATATATCTTGCATTAATTTCATTTGGGCTACAGTAACTTGAGAAAATCCTACCTTATGGTTTGATAATACTGATACTCTGTTTGGAACCTTCGTGGATGAAGAACCTTCGTTCTTCAGGAAGATATTGCCACAGCTACCTGTAAAGGAAGAGAAGATATCAATCTTCTTTACCTACGTAACCTGAAGGCAAGGGAAAAAGAAGAACTTTACCTATTCTTCGGCAACGATGGTGATGAAGACGATGATGATGAAGACCCTTTGTCTTCAAACACTAGAAGCAGCCACCTATAGCAAAGACGATGAAGGATGGTTAAAACCTCCTCATGTGTTTATCAAAAGCAAGGAAAGGAAGAAGAACTGTTTGTTCTTCACGTACCTAGCAGCAGACGTTCGATCAAATGGGTTTTAGGGTTCGATCGAACATGTTATTTATAGGATTTTGAAGTCCTAACAAGAGTAGGGTTTGATTGAGGGTAATATATCCTTAATAGAATCCTTACTCTAATAGACACTTACTAGATTAGGTTAATCCTTCCTTGGATAAGTTCTGGGTTCGATCGGTTCACGAACTGAATTAACGCCTTAGGTCAGGGCGTGTATTCTTGAATTAACGCCTTAGGTAAGGGCGTCGATTATTTAATTAACGACCTAGTTCAGGTCGTTTCTTAAGAAACGTCTTGGATAAGGGCGTTCCTTGTTTTTGAAACACGCCCCATATATGGGCGTTTCTTTTACTTGCCTATTTGGTCGTGAGAGTTGACGACCGCACGTGTGGGCGTCCTTTCTTTAGTCACGCCTTTGATAGAGGCGTTTCTTTTTGAATTAACGCCCTAATAAGAGGCGTTATTTTTAATTTGTTTTATTTCATCCAATTAACCCTATTCCTTTTATATATATTACTTCTGTAATATATATGTTTTAATTCATTTCAATTATTCATTTATTAGGGTTGCTACACCCTCCCCCACTTAAAAAGAATTTGGTCCCCAAATTCAATATATATATAATTATACACGCGGAGAGTGTAGGACATATACCTCTTAGAATAACTCGGGAAATCGTTTCTTCATAGATTCCTCGGTCTCCCATGTCGCTTCGCGTTCAGGATTCTTATTCCATTGCACCTTGATCATGGGAATAACCTTATTCCTTAGAGCTCGTATTTCTCGATCTAATATCTTTAAAGGCCTTTGTTCATATGTGAGATCTTTCTGGATCACCAGATCTCCATGCTCAATAATATGTGACGGATCGTGCACATACTTCTTCAACATAGATATGTGAAATACATTGTGTACCTCGGACAACTGAGGAGGCAACGCGATGCGATAAGCAACCTCGCCAACTCTTTCGAGTACCTCAAATGGTCCGATGAATCTTGGCGTAAGCTTGCCCTTAACACCAAATCTTCGTATGCCACGTCCAGGGGATATTTTAAGAAATACATGATCTCCAACCTGGAATTCAAGATCTCTTCTCCTGGTATCAGCATAAGCCTTTTGCCTTGTCTGAGCAACTTGTAATCTTTCTCTGATTACTTGTATCTTCTCGGTTGTATCCCTTACCATGTCTGGACCTAATAGTTGTTTTTCTCCAACTTCGTTCCAACATATGGGAGATCGGCAACTCCTTCCGTATAAGGCTTCGAAAGGTGCCATTTGGATACTAGCTTGGTAGCTATTATTATATGCAAATTCAACTAAAGGTAAGTGGTCATGCCAGCTTCCTCCAAAGTCAATAATGCATGCTCTCAGCATATCTTCAACAACTTGATTAGTTCGCTCGGTCTGACCATCCGTTTGTGGGTGGAAAGCAGTACTAAAGTTGAGCCTTGTCCCCAACGAATGTTGTAATCCCTTCCAAAAATGAGAAGTAAAACGGGGATCTCTATCAGACACGATTGAGACAGGAATTCCATGTATCCTGACTATTTCTTTAATGTATAGTGCAGCTAGCACATCAATCGACCATCGGCTTTTGATTGGCAAGAAATGTGCCGATTTAGTCAATCGATCAATGATAACCCAGATTCCATCATGTCCTCCTTTAGATTTAGACAAACCCATGATGAAGTCCATACCAATATCCTCCCATTTCCACTTAGGAATATCTAGAGGATGTAGTTTTCCCGCAGGCTTTTGGTGTTCCGCCTTGACCTGTTGGCATGTGAGACAGCGTGATACATAGTCCGCTATTTCTCTTTTCATATTGGGCCACCAAAAGTTCCTCTTTACATCTTGGTACATTTTAGTTGATCCAGGATGAATAGTGTATCTTGATCGGTGAGCTTCATCTAAGATCTTCTTCTTTAATTCCGGACAATCGGGTATACAAGTTCTATCTTTGAACGATAATCTTCCATCAGAAGTTAGTTGAAAATCAGATTGTCCTTCTAATCTGCCTTTGATTTCTACTAACATAGGATCATCATCCTGAAGTGTTTGTATCTCAGATAACAAATCTGACTGTATGCTTACATGAGATAGTGTGACAAATTTGGATTCCGTGTCCAAGCTTATATTGAGCTCGGAGAATTGTTCAAGTAACCTCCATTCTTGTATCATACAATTTGCTATCTTTGCTCTCGGCTTTCGACTAAGGGCATCAGCCACATAATTACCCTTTCCGGGATGGTATTGTATACTGAAGTCGAAGTCCTTGAGATATTCTAGCCAACGTCTTTGTCTCATGTTCAGCTCCCTTTTGTGAAAATAGATATTTGAGACTTTTGTGATCGGAGTATACAGTAAACTGTACCCCATAGAGATAGTGTCTCCATATCTTTAGGGCAAATACTACCGCGGCCAATTCCAAGTCATGGACGGGGTAATTCTCCTCATGCTTCTTCAGTTGACGAGAAGAGTATGCTATGACCTTCCCATGTTGCATTAGAACACATCCGAGGCCAATGCCAGAAGCATCAGTGTAGACCTCGAATTTCTCTCCTTCAATTGGTAGGGCTAAGACCGGAGCTGTGGTGAGATGATCCTTGAGAGTTTGGAAACTGCTTTCACATTCCTCACTCCATTCATATCGGATCTCCTTACGAGTTAATCTTGTAAGTGGTACGGCGATCTTAGAGAAATCTTTGATAAATCGCCGATAATAGCCTGCAAGACCTAAGAAACTTCTGATCTCGCTTGCGTTAGTGGGTCTCTCCCAGTCTCTCACAGCTTCAACTTTTGACGGATCCACAGATAAACCATCCTTGGATATGACATGTCCGAGAAAAGCCACTTCTTCAAGCCAGAACTCGCATTTGCTGATTTTAGCATATAATTGATTTGTCCTCAAGACTTGCAATGCAATCCTCAAATGCTCTTCATGTTCTTCCTTAGTCTTAGAATATATCAATATATCATCGATGAAGACTACTATGAATTGATCCAAGTAAGGCCTGAATATGCTATTCATTAACTGCATAAAGGCAGCAGGGGCATTTGTTAGTCCAAAAGGCATAACAACAAATTCGTAATGGCCATACCTGCTTCTGAATGCGGTCTTGTGAATGTCATCATCCTTGATCCTTAATTGATGATATCCCGACCGGAGATCAATCTTGGAGAAATATTTGGATCCTGAAATCTGATCAAACAATTCATCGATTCTCGGCAGTGGATACTTGTTCTTGATAGTAAGATGATTCAACTGTCGATAGTCAATACACAATCTCATGGATCCATCCTTCTTCTTTACAAATAAGACTGGTGCTCCCCACGGGGAAGTACTTGGTCTAATAAACCCTTTTCGGATTAGTTCCATCAACTGCTCCTTCAACTCCTTGAGTTCAGCAGGGGACATTCTATATGGTGCCTTTGAAACCGGACCAGCACCAGGGACTAAGTCGATGGTAAAGGCCACATCTCTTTGCGGGGGTAATCCCGGCAATTCTTCCGGAAATACGTCTGGGAATTCTCGTACTACTTGAACGTCTTCTATCTTGGTTTCCTTAGCTTCTTTATTAGTGACAAAAGCAAGGAAGGATACACATCCTTTCCTGACGAGCTTGCTTGCTCGAAGAGCCGAAATAAGAGGGGATTTGCTTCGACTCTTAGGACTAGTATAAGTCAGTTCCGGAAATTCCTTGAAAACAATCTTGCTATTACGGCAATCAACCGTTGCCTGGTACTTAGATAACCAATCTGCTCCTAGTATAACATCATATTCTTTTAGATCTAAGCAGATAAGATCAATAGGAAAATTCTTTCCTCGAACCAACACCTCACAGTTTTGGTAATGATGCGTGATATCCGTCTCGTTTCCGAGAGGAGTAGACAACACTATTTTCATCCATTCTGGTTCTAGAGGTAATGGGTCAGCAAACTTCTTGGAAATAATGGAATGCGATGCACCCGTATCAAATAAGACATGTGCATATTTGGAACAAATTTTTAATGTACCTTCCACCAATCCGCCTTCTTCTTCTGGTTCGGTCTCTTGGATTGCATGAAGACGCGCGTTCCTTGTCACTGGGCGTTTACCCTCACCGTCTTGGTCATTCATTAATGGACAATCGGGAATCCGATGTTCACGACTCCCACAACGGAGACATGCTCCTAATTTCCTCCAGCATTCTTCTGTTTTGTGACCAGCCTTGTCACAATGCTTGCATACTACGTTTGAAGGGGTAGTGGTGATAGAGAAAGGCTTGGATTTCTTGTACTTCTGATCTTGAGAGGAAGAACCTCCATTATTGGGCCTCTTCTTAAAGTTGGGTTTAAAAGAACCCGAACTTGTGACTTGCTCCTTTTTGTCTTTCCCACGGATCCTATCAGATAGTTCCGTGGCATCTTCAAGCAACTGAGCTCGGCGCACTATTTCAGTATAAACTTGAATATCCATAGGTGCCAGTTGAGTAATGTAGTGGGGCCTAAGCCCATTAAGAAATCTACGGGCTTTCATCTTTTCCGTGCCAATTAAATGCTTAGCATATCTAGACAGTCTAGAGAACTGTGCTTCATAATCAGCCACCGATAAAGATCTTTGCTTTAATGCGGCAAATTCGGCGGCCTTCTTTTCCTGGACCCTATCAGAGAAATATTTGGCGTTGAAATATTCAACGAATTCTCCCCATGTAACTTGAGTTGGGTCAATTGTAGCTTCAATCGACTCCCACCAGCATCTAGCATCCTTTTCTAACTGGAAAGTAGCTAATAAGACTTTGTCCTGATCCGTGCATTGCATGACACGGAATATACGTTCAATCTCCCGAACCCAATGCTCGGCATCGTCTGGATCGGTCGATCCCATGAACTTCGGGGGATTCATATTCTTGAATGCTTGGTGTAAGCTTCCAGCTCGTGGAGCACCACCTTGTGCTACCTGTTGTAGCACTTGGGTCATCCCTTGAAGGGTACGCTGCATGTTGCGCCATTGAGCACGTTCGGCAGCCATTATCCTACAATTACAATAGCTATGTTAGTATTATATCACTATGATCTTATAAAGGACTCATTGATCATTTAACCCTTGGTTCTACCCACTCTCACTTGGTTAAAGGTTTTGAAACCTATCCTTGGACTTGGGTTTCCTAGGAATTGAATACCTTAGGCTCTGATACCACAAAGACTGTCACGCCCCGAGCGCGGAAGATACCCGGAGATGCGCGACGTGTCTATATCAATCATGTCAATCAGAGTGGTCGTGTATTCGACACAAAGACAGAGATGCGCAAAAATAGCAAGATAACCCAATCCTTTATTTCATAATGGATAGACTATTACAAATCCAATACTCTGTTTAACAAAAAGGAAAAGAATACATATTTGACTCAAGAAACTATGGAAAAGACTAGACGACACTTGTAGAAGCTCTATCACTTTCACTCTTGACCATTCCCATCCGATTGACTTCCATCGTCGTCGGACTTACCTGAAAAGTAAAAAGGGACAAACGGAATGAGCGAACGCTCAGTAGGAAATTATATCTCAAGTACTAGCAAGTGGTTTAAGTAATTACATTTTCATGGATGCAATAAAGCTATGCATGCTCGCATAAAACGATAAGAAAGAGAGAATGTAATATCAAAGAAATAAGATGAACTTAATCATGAACTTCCAACAAGATGACAAGTATATTCAAGGTATTCAAACAAGCACGTTTAACAAGTCATGTCAAGAACTTTGGCTATCATGTTTCAAGCAAGTAAATTACCCTTTTTCGGGCCACGCATTTCATGTAAAGTCAAGTACGATTCAAGTACAAGATGTGTGTGGAATGTCCAATCAAGCAAGTCAAGTACTCGGTATAATGCCAGATACCTTATCATTTTAACTCCCATGGGCACAAGTACTTTCGGGTGCTCCTCCCAGGACCAGATCGGGCCCTATATGCGCAGGCATTTATCATGTGTTTTGACATCCACTCTTGTTTATATAGCCAATATAGAATTTCAATAATCAAGCTTGTAGATACGTATGACAACTTTGATAGAATAGAGTCCAAAATATGACAAAGGACATAGAATGGCGATAATAACGGTATAATCACGAGTTCGATAAAACTAGGTAGAATATGGTTCCCTTAACTTAGGTACCATGACAAATCAATATGGACATTCTTTATATAGAATTGAGGTCCACATGAACATTAGATCAAGCAAGATACCCTCATTCTTATCATAGAATTGGGGTTTACAAGAATGACACGCTATGGCATGATATCATCATCCCATCAAGAATTGCTTATGATATACTCTTTGTATAATCATAAGGGCCGGTATACCATGTTTCTTTAGATAGACATGGCAAGGATCGTGTAATGGGTTTTTAGGGTACAACCAGCTCAGTCGGCCTTGAGGGAATCCAAGGCTACGAGGAGTCTTACGGAGGTCTCTATGACTAACTCGCTAGTCCAAAGGAACGGAATGTCCAATGGAGAGCTTGTATGTCAATGAGAGTTGAGTGTGATCGATAAATCAACATGAGACGTGGGACTATACTCACGGAATGGAGAATAGTGCCGATATATATATATATATATGTATAATATGAAACCATCGGTAATAGAATCAGGATAAAATCAGTTTACAGTAAAATAACGACTTAAGTAAAGTCGTGTATTGAATAATTAACGCCTAACAGAAGGGCGTTTACATATATTGCCAATTTGCAGAATTTCCATTATTTCATTAATTTATCAAAAACACGCCTTTCCTGGGGGCGTTTCTTCAAAGTTGACGACTGCAGAGGCAGGCGTCTCATCATTTACATATTCGACAGGATATAATTATTCTCAGAAATTTATCAAAAACGCGCCCTTGGAAGGGGCGTTACTTTCAAATTCCATTTTACAGAATATGTGAATTTCAGGATTTTAGCAGATACACGCCCTAGGAAGGGGCGTTACTTTTCAGATTCACGCCTTGTACTGGGGCGTTAGAATATGGAAAACGACTTTGTCCAAGTCGTGAATTTCAAGGGATTTACGATATTTTAATAAATAATATTTCGAGAGACAGGAGACATGTCATGGCAGTAAGATTTAACAGGAATTCACAGAGTCATGCAAGATATTAAAAATCAATATTTCATATGTATTGTAATTTTTAAACAGGATCAATTATTAACCACATGCGATTCTTATGAAATTAACGCCTGCGTAGAGGGCGTCAAATATTAAATTGACGACCACTAGCATGGTCGTTTCTTTTAAATTAGCGCCCTAATCAAGGGCGTTTCTTTCAAAATATTTCAGAAAACGCATGAAAACTATAATAATCATATGCATGACATGCTTATATATATATATATATATCTTGCATTAATTTCATTTGGGCTACAGTAACTTGAGAAAATCCTACCTTATGGTTTGATAATACTGATACTCTGTTTGGAACCTTCGTGGATGAAGAACCTTCGTTCTTCAGGAAGATATTGCCACAGCTACCTGTAAAGGAAGAGAAGATATCAATCTTCTTTACCTACGTAACCTGAAGGCAAGGGAAAAAGAAGAACTTTACCTATTCTTCGGCAACGATGGTGATGAAGACGATGATGATGAAGACCCTTTGTCTTCAAACACTAGAAGCAGCCACCTATAGCAAAGACGATGAAGGATGGTTAAAACCTCCTCATGTGTTTATCAAAAGCAAGGAAAGGAAGAAGAACTGTTTGTTCTTCACGTACCTAGCAGCAGACGTTCGATCAAATGGGTTTTAGGGTTCGATCGAACATGTTATTTATAGGATTTTGAAGTCCTAACAAGAGTAGGGTTTGATTGAGGGTAATATATCCTTAATAGAATCCTTACTCTAATAGACACTTACTAGATTAGGTTAATCCTTCCTTGGATAAGTTCTGGGTTCGATCGGTTCACGAACTGAATTAACGCCTTAGGTCAGGGCGTGTATTCTTGAATTAACGCCTTAGGTAAGGGCGTCGATTCTTTAATTAACGACCTAGTTCAGGTCGTTTCTTAAGAAACGTCTTGGATAAGGGCGTTCCTTGTTTTTGAAACACGCCCCATATATGGGCGTTTCTTTTACTTGCCTATTTGGTCGTGAGAGTTGACGACCGCACGTGTGGGCGTCCTTTCTTTAGTCACGCCTTTGATAGAGGCGTTTCTTTTTGAATTAACGCCCTAATAAGAGGCGTTATTTTTAATTTGTTTTATTTCGTCCAATTAACCCTATTCCTTTTATATATATTACTTCTGTAATATATATGTTTTAATTCATTTCAATTATTCATTTATTAGGGTTGCTACATTTCATGTATAAATTTTCCTAGAAACTAGCCATGTACCTATGTTTTACTTCTATCTGGTACAGGGAATAAACGATCTCTATTAGACCGTCAAAATCTCTATTAGCGATCGTGCGATAGACTGCTAGACACCTTTATGCGGTCGTCACCTGACCGCTAGGCCTTTTCTATTAGACCGTCATAACTCCCAACAAATTGCAGGTTGACCCTATTAAATATATGTTAAGCCTAGTTAATTAGATCTTATTCCTAGTTTTGGCTTTATATTCGTAATATTGGTTATATTATGCACCATCTCTGATAGATTTCATGTTTCACATGGTTTAAATACTTATTTTAAACATATGTTACTTTCATGCTAAAACCTATACTCTTGTATTAATGATTATAATTTCATAAGATTCATGGACTTTGTAGTGATGTTTTGATCGATGTCTTTTACGATCTCACTCTCACCTTGAGTCTTTCCTTAAGTACATGGCATGTATTCCGGTACGATGCCATTAGATACACTCTACACTATAAGTACACATTCTTGGACTTGTGATCCTCTCCGTTGGATATTCCTTCCACCGGACTAGGTGATCTTGTTTCAAGACCTCCATAAGACTCCGCGAGCCTGAGATTCTCACTAGGACGCCGCGCTGGTTGTACCCTCAAAACCCAATTATCTAAAAGACACTTAACTGATGTTTTATGTGTTCTGGACCTTAGCGGCCCTATGGATGACCGCCAGAGTCTGCTAGCGGCCATTTACCTGACCGCCAAGGACGCCTAGCGGCCCTGCCTAGACTACATGGTTCCAGTTCATTCGTTTCATCGACTCTTTTACTAAAACGGTCCAGTCATGACCACATGAGTCCTTAAAAAGTCTAGGAACAACCGCATGGTTCTTGACTCTGTCTGACCCAAGGTTTGACCTTTGGGGTTGGTTTTCCTAAGTTCCTAGATGGTCCTCTGATCATAGGGAACCCAAAAACTTATTTGAATGGATGATTAATGAAATATGAAAGATAAAGAATGTGTCGTTATGCTGCCAGATTTCTCCCGTAACGTAACCTTGTTATAAATCATTCATTGAACTCTCATGATCATATGTTGGTACATTCTCACCTTGATTGTTGTTATCATGGACTACTATTGAACTTATTACATTATTGGATGTACTTTACGGATATACTCGTGGAACTAACTTGATTTATACGTGAAGATGCAGTTCGGGCACTGATTGTGTCCAAGGGCTCAATACTAGCCCCCTCGGCTGATTTTCGGAAACATACTATAAATCATGGGGTATGATGCTACTGGCGTCACATTGCGCTGGGAGTACTTTCTTTATAAATATGTGAAATCCACGAGACTTTCTTATGATTGAATTGCTACATTACATTCTAGTGCATAGCCTTTATGGTTATGAAAAGTGAAAAGTGAAAGTGTGTTCTCGTTACTTGCAAGCATATTCTTGTTCATGAAAGGCCAAGTTACATTCTTGTTATATTCTTACTTGATCCTGCTCATCTATCATTACTCATCATATATCATGATCTTATCGTGCTATTGTCTTACTTTGTTTTATACGCGTATTTTATCGTATTTCTTTTTATCTTACACTCTAGAGCTAAAATGTTAATTACTTAAATCATGCCTTCATGTTGATACGAAGATACCTACTGGGCAAGTGTCACGCCCCGAACCGATAGCAGCGGGAAGTGATGCTCGGAACGTGGCAGCGAAATAGTCATGATAATTAGAGTAGAAAATAAATAAACACAATAAATAATATTCAAACACATGGAGGCCATTGATTTGAGAAAAATATAGCTTTATTGATATTTGGAAATTGAATTACAAAAAATTGACTCAATTTTTACAATAATAGACTCAATGAAAGAAATAAAGAAGAGAAAATATCAAGACCCACTATACTAACTAGACTCAATAAAATAAAAAGACTCCGGTCTCTAAGTTCCCTCGATCACGCTGGCTCGAGCCCAGTTGTCAAGCGTGCCATCTATCGCGTTACCTGAAAAGGATGGGAAGAAGGGGGGTGAGCAAGAAGCTCAGTAGGAATTACTCTCTATCATCAGGCAGATTTAAGTAATTAACCATTTTATGAATGCATGAATAATGCGAGAAACTCAAATAAGCAAACTAAATAACCAACAAGATCAGAAGATAATCGATAGATAAATGGAAAGGAATATTACAAGTCGAGACATTAAGCACTATTAACAAGAACTTCTCAATAAATGGCCATTTCAAGTCAAGTCGAGTCGAGTCATGTCACGCAAGCAGGTACTTCACGCTTTCAAGCATAAATAGCAAGTTCATGAGAATGTGGAATGTCATAGACTCACACGCTAGATAGTACTCGGTGACAATGTCACACCTAGTCATTCACCTCCCCGGGGTACAAAGTACACTTCGGGTGCTCCTCCCAGGACCAGACTGGGCCCTTAATTATAATTGCCTTGGCATTGATTTGTTTGGATCATAGATCCCACGAAATCTAGGCATCCATGAATAAAATGGCCAAGAGTTCCAAGATCAAAGCTCATGTAATCAAGGTAAAGTACATAAGAATTTTGATTTTTCTTGAGATTCTATACAATAAGCTTCTTAATCGAGAGGAAAAGTCATTCAAAGGAATGACTTAGAATGGATAATGTCATCAATAGACCTAACAATGGGTCAAAACTCGAGGTGCCATAGCCTGGATAGGCTAGAGCAGCTCACACAAATCAAATCATGAAAAACAACAATTTTCGGAGGGCTTGAATGTGAAACAGTCAGCGAAGGACCGCTAAGATATGGAAACGGTCTAATCATGATCGCATGACAACGGTCAACATGGAACCGTTTAGGTGGTATGACGCGCCAGAAAATAAAGTGACCAACCCCAGGGAAAACGGTCCTGGACTGACCACTAGACAATCCTAGCGGTCCACAGAAGGTCGCTAAGGTCAGAAAACGGTCTGAACATGGCCGCAACCCTTACAGAGCAAGGGCTGACCCAAAATAACAATTTCGGTCAATTAGGAGGGTTCAGGACTTAAGGTACAACCCGCCCGACGTCCTAGTGGGAATCCTAGGCTCGCGGGGGCTTACGGAGGCCTCGAAACATGAACATCATGTCCGGCGGAAGGAATATCCGACGGAGAGGTAATTCGATGCCCAAGAATTCAATAGCTTATAATCAACGGAAAACGATGTATTCGGTCCAGTCGCCACCACCGGAGTGGCACGACCTTAAAACGGACTTAATAAGACAGCAAGGTGATAATGGAATAATAAGAAGGAAAGGCGAAACTAACATTTGATTACTCTACTCATTCTCAATCGTAAGATAGCAAGAGTGATGATCATGGAGAAATAATCATGAAGAAATTAGCCTTGGATCATTAATTTCATTTGTCCTATTTAATAGTGTGATGTTGAACATAAAAAAAAAACCCTACCAGTAAGTTATGTAACATGGATTAACAATGCATAACACGCCGTAATCAAATGGACTAATTTGAACAACAGAGGTTAGTGGTCTGGCAGATGGCCGCCACTTGAACAAAGACGGTCTGACCAGGGCCGCGTTCCGAGAATAAACGGTAAAAACCCTAATCACATGTTCATAATGAAACAAGTAATATGCAAGATATGGTTGATAAAAATTAGGCAAAATGGATTCAAATGAACACTAAGAACGAACTCTATACAATCATGTTAGTTAATTAGCCTGAGATAAACCTACCTAAATTGAAGAAGAAAGGGGATGACGTGAAAAATCCTAATCCGTGAACACGTCGTCGATCCTTGCCCTAATTCGCCCTCGATCGGCCACCTCAAGTCGCGCCACCAGTTGGAGAAGCAAAATCTATCATAATTAAGAGAAAAATCTAAGGATTCTAAAAATATATATTTTATAATTTTATTTTCAATAGTTTTATAGATTTTTTTAAAGGTACGAGTATGATATTAACATGCATCACGTATAAAAGAATGAACGAACAGCAGCGGTCGTAGTTAATTAAATTAACAAAAGTGTTAACCTCTTTAAACTTCAAGTTCTCGACGCACTTATGTCGGAATCGCGCAATCTATATACCAAAATGAAGGGCTCGAAAAACTCTACCTAACATGATGTTCAAAAAAAATTTTACTTGAGAGGAGGGCAGGTATCAACCCCACAACCTCGGTCACTATCCCAATAACACACTCATAAAATTTCATAACCAAAGGTCACTCCGGCGCCCACGAACCGGCTAACAAAGTAAAAATCTATAACTATCGTGCTACAGTAAAAAACCGTGATTCGCCGTGTAACTATAAAAATTCCTATATTTAGATAATCTAATTGTTAACCGGTTAATATTACCCTATAAAGATATGGAAAAATAAAGAAAAACAAGGAGATTCTAGTTACGTATACCTTATGATTTTTAGATACTTAATTACATGGATAAAAAAAATTTAAGCATTACTGTAGTTATTAATTAACTAAAATAAAACATGCAAGCAACTGAAATAAAACTATGTAGACGTGAACATGACTAACATCTAACGCATGCTATTAAGACTTAAGAGTTTGCGTCTGGGAGAGAAAACCTACTTTGTGGGTCGATCTGGATGACGAACAGAGAAGATAATAGAAGGATTGTAGTAGCGACTCTTCAGCAGCACTCTTACGACAAAAGAAAATATAAGCAGCAACAGCTTCTCTAGTAGGATGACAGGATGAGGATGCAGAGGAAGAAGCCACGCGCTTCTCCTTGCTCACGGCACAGCCACAACAGCAAGCGTGCAGGAGGAAGACGAACACGGAGAAGAAAGAATCTTCCTTTACGCATGGGAAAATAGCCACAGTAGCAGCAACATGCAGCACCTTTCCCTCCGTCGAACATGAAAGGCAGTAATAGCCCTTAATCGTTCGAACGATCTAGTATTTATAGGGAAATAACTAGTGGAGTTCTTCTAAACCTAAGAATCCTAGTTGAAGTTAGGATTGACTCTATCGTTTCCTTAGTTAGATTCCTCAACATGTTAAGTATTTATCTTTAAACCCTCGTTACCCAAACCACCGCCGCCCCTATGTTGTTCGAACTAACCCTAAGCCTCCATGCACCTTTTAACGTAGGAGCCCCCTAATGGTCTGTTAATGCTAAGGTCTCTTAACAGTTTATGTTTAATCGATGGAGCCCATTATATCTTTTGTTTAATATGAAGCCCAAAAGCCCCATGCTAATGGCCTCCTAATACATACATTTAGGTTTAGGGTTTACATCAGTCGATATTTAAGCCTCTAATCAAAGCTAATGGCTTTTAGTATACTTAATACGGAAGCCCATTTTTACGGTTTTAATGATAACGATATAAGGCCTGATATCTGTTTAACTATTTGGGTTTAAGACCTAATAGTCTTAAGCCCATTACAATTTTAAAATTTCTGATCTAAGTTGAGCTTTAACTACATTTATATACTATTATTAATCTCATTTATTTAACTACCTTATTAATTTTACCGTCCTCTCAGGTATCAAAGACAGGTTCGATTGAAAGTCTTTATATATGTATGTGTATAAATATATTTTGGAATGAGATTCCGTCTAAATACTTGGATTGTATTTTGAAATATGAAATTCTTTTTATGGTTATTGTAGAAAAATAATTATTTTTATAATTTGACCACTTTCAAAATAAATAATATTCTTTTACTACAAAAATTATTGAAGTCATTAAATAGCAAGTTAATTACTTTAATCTATTTTAATATATCTTGTGTTGAATTAGTGATTCGATTAGTCATTCTATTTTTTAAAAAATTAGACTCCCTTTTCTTTTCTTTTATTTACTTCTTCGCATGAGATGTAATAATTTAAGTGATAATTAACCGCACGTTTTTAATTTATTTCTATTTATCACATTTTATTCCCATACATATTTCAAAATTTTAATTTTATACTTTATTATTTAACCAGGGTGTTACTGCAAGTGTGCTCATTCCCTACTTTTCTAATCTTTTTCAGGAAATTCTAGCGGGTCGGATTCAGACTATTCAAGTGATGGATCCGAGAGTGATTAAAGAAGGAGCGAAGCCTTAGATTGCCATTAGTTGATAATCAAGAGTCGCTATGTAATTTTTCATTTTTATTGAGTCTAGTTAGTCAAGGAGTCGAGGGTCAACCTTATGTACTTTTGATTATTATTTAATAAAGCTAAGATTTTGTCCAAATATTATGCATTCATTTCTTATATGTGAATGTGTTAGCGCTCTGATTGTATTGCTCGCTTGAGACGTACTAGCCAACTGTCCATGTTCCCGATCGTTCCGCTGCATAATCTCGGGGTGTGACAGCTAGCCAACAACACCTTCTCATCTTCTGCACACTCCATGGAGTGGAACACCCTTTCTATGGCATCGATCCAAGCCCTTGCTGCATCCAGGTCCGGTTGTCCCTCGAAATGAGGTGGATGGAACTGGAGAAACTCCTTCAACGCTCGCCCACAGCCTCCTTGAGATGAAGAACCCTCTCCGGCCTCCCTATTACACTGCCAAAGATAAAACTGATACATGCCCTCGATGAACTCCTCTCATCTCTGCGCTCCTACGACTGCCACTCTAGCCTCAACCGATGCCCTACTCTGTCCCTCTTGATCCTCGGTCGACTGCCCTTGCAGGGAGTGGGTCCTTCTCCTAGGCGCCATGATCTTCTAACACAAAAAGGGGAGAAAATGGTAGGATCAATAAAACAAACGGTACCCTATACCAGTTGCCAATAATACTGCATATTATGGACTTTTTGGACTGTCACAATCGATTTAGATTCCTATACACCCCCACAACCACGCTCTGATATCATCTGTAACGACCCAAGATCCTAATATAAAGAAAAACTCTGATATTCTTGGATCCTGGCTCACCACCAACGAGCAAGAGCCTCGGAAGGGTTAAAGGGATGGTGTGACAGTGTATAAGAAACTAAAATAATTGTAACTCAACAAAGCAATTTAACAATTACATAGTCCATAATCTATATGTCCATACATAAGTGCAGTAAAATAAAAAGGTACAAGACCACGGGGCATACCCCATCTCTGGCAAACTGGTGCTAAGTCTGACTGTCGGCTCCACGCAAAGCCTCTGAAACATAACGTGTAAGCCACGCCTCACCTGAAAATAAAAAGGGGATGAGCCTCATCTCATCGGCTCAGTAAGGGGCCCGCGGATCCTCACCTCACAACGGTAAGTACACGGGGCAACAAATAACAATTCAGAACAATAACTATAACAAAAGAATAGCAATTAACAATTAAAGGAAAGTAATCGTGTCACACGTGTACCACGGCTATTCATAATAAACCATGAGTTGATGCCGCACAATAGAATACCCTCGGCCGCCCGAACACTAAGCCACAACAGTAAGAAACTAGGGTCGCTACACTCGAGTGACAGGAGCACTACCCACTAGAGGTAAGGCCAAATGCGTCCACTGACGACTTAGTCAATAGCCTAAGGTGTCTCCCAACTAGTCCCAGGCAGAAACTGAGACACTGTACTTGGAACACAAGACAAGAGTCTAGTCAGGATCGTGCTCATCATCACGCTTCCGAAGTCATTGACCATGTGTGCACACACTGGCTGACTGCACTACGTCAGGCCCTCTTGCTGATTTTTCTCATCAAGAACCATATGAAAGACTGATTTTCTACATTCCCATCAAGAAATTAGGAAGAACTCATGACATACCCATTTTTTCGGCAATCAAACCATACTATCATGCGATTAACAACACCAAATCATCGGAAATCGCAATAAGAAGTGAAAGGATTCCATCCCTCTATCTGAATCGTGAAAAACACATCGTTCCACCTCGATTCTCCGCATAAAAACCAACCCCACAAGTATGATGCAACCCCACCAAGTGAACCTCTACTATCTCGCCTTCAAGACCGCTCCTCCACAACTCTATAGCTCGGCTAGATCTCCTCGTAGCACACCGTCTGCATTCGGGAGAGGAGGAGAGTTCGGGGAGAACGAGAGAGAGAGAGAGAAAAGAGTCGAGAGGGAGAGAGGGGGGACCCTCTACGTGGGTTTGGGGTTGTGTCCCTGATTTTGATGATGTCAAACTATGACTCATTGGTGAGTCTGCTGGTTATTGATGATGTCAAGTCAACACTTCTGAATTCTATGAAAAGAATATGTTGACCCAGATTCAGTCAGAAAATTCAGGAACTCACTTTAGTGCAGTCCAGTAACCAAGCTCAAAAAGAAACAAGCTCAGAAATCACAACAGATCTGCTATGTCACTCTACATACAGTCATGAGAAAGTCACCATGGTCATGATGACATAACAAGTCAACACAGCAAGACAAGTTTCTGAATTCAGTACAGCCTCCAGCAACTTCAAATAATGAAGTCAAGCTGACAGACTTCCCTACAGAACACATGTTGTCGGAGGTTACTATGATGAAAGGAAAAGGCTGGAATCAGCTCAAGTTGCAAGGGCCTTAGTCTTGCAGAAATGCAAATGACTAAGTCAGTCCAACATTCAATCCAGCAAGTCTGAAATCTCACCTCTAGAGTGTTGGGTCCCGCGTAGTGCAATCGGATCTAGAAGGGGGGGTTGAATAGATACTATCAAGAACTTAGACCTATTTAAAAACTTGGCTACCAAAAGCATAAACCACTCCAATAAAGTAAATGAGTCACTTAGGCACAATGCACAGTGGAATTAAACGGAATGCCTTAAATGGAAACGGCGGTCCAAAGACTACACAGGTTGAGGTACAAGTTAAAGTGCTGCTCAACAAACTTCAGATGTGTGGGTGAATAGGGTGATTCTCATTTGATGGAGAATGCTCCCTAGTGCCTGAGTGCAAAGGTACAGTAGGCAGCCAAGGGAATGCTAGTACCGTGCAAGGAATAAATGGTGTGTATAAAACATTGCGCAGTCCACAAGGCTTGAGTGTGCGATGGAGACAATCAAGATTACATACGATGAAGCAAGCACACTAACCTGTGAATGGGGATAGAGAATATGGAGCAATCACACAAGTGCACAACCCACAACACAAGGATTTTAAGGTGGTTCGGTTGCAAACCCACAACCTACGTCCACCCCTCACCAAACCCGGTGAGAGTTTCCTGCTGACACATAGCTTAACCTGGGACACGCCCCAAACCATAGCACAGAGAACCCTCTGTCTGTCTTCCTACACACAAAACCGGCAGGGACGGTTCTCCACAGACCGGAGCACACCTCCGTCTGTCTTCTTACACACAAACTGGCAGGGACGGTTTAAGATGAACGAAAAACACAAGATAAAACTCACTGCAAGTGCAGTGGGAAAATCACAAAAACAAGAAGAATAAACACCAACTGAATCTTCAGATAGAGATCTGGAAGTTGGTGACTGCAGCTACAAGTGCAGATCCAAAGATCTATCTTTTCAAGCAACGGTAGACTGCAGGGCTGACCTCTCTCAAGGCTGATCTTCTTTTCTTCTTCTCTAACAGCACTGGACTGAGTCAAACAAGTGTTGGACTGCTCTCACGCGCTTCTCAAGGATGTTCTTTGTGGAAGCTCAAGGGCGTGGCTCTCTGGGCAGCAGCAGCTTCTTCTCTTGTAGAAGCTTGATATTTATAGACAAGCCACAAGGAAATGTGGTGAAGAATTTTCCCTCCAAGAAGTCTTCCATCAGTCTAGCTCAATTAAAAATATTTCCTTTGACTATTGAGTGTTGATTGGTCCCATCAAAGATAGTGTGAGATGAAATGAAGAAGAGACAAAGAGCTTTTCCCACCAAAAACTTTCTTTGGCTTAGAAGAAGATTTTCTGCAATATTTGGCTTCAGCTGGCATTGCTTCAGTCCAAGGATAGGACGGTGGCAGGCTGGCAGCAGACCATTTCTTTTCTTCACCTACTCTTCAGACTTCCACAATAAATGGACCCTTTAACATGCGGTCTCCTTATTGGCTGAAGTCCACCTTCTGTCCTATGTACTTTGTGTGGATAAAAGTCTTCTTTGGGTGACAGCAAAAAGCAGACTATGAGAAGTGACCTTCCCAGCTGAAATCTCCGACATATCCATCTCCGAAGTAGATACTTGTGTGATGAGATGGCTGAGATAGAAGTCAACCCTTGAGACTTGATCCAGACCTTGAAAACTGTGTATTTGGACATTTGTGGTACCTATTTTCTCTCTCTAGATCACCCAATTTATTTGACAAAAAACAAGCTTGACTAGCTTCAAAAGCATTGTTGCGTCGAAGCAGCAGGCCATTGCATCGATGCAGTTGTGATGGTTTTCTGCTTAGAGGCTCAAGGTCTTTTGGTGCTTAGACGCAGCAGGGTTAATGCATCGATGCAGGGAGGCTCTGGCATTGAAGCAGCTTGATGGTGAGGTCAGAGCAGTAAAGCTACTGAGGTCAGAGCAGTGAAGATGAGGTCAGAGCAATTGTGCAGACTTGATGTGCATCGACCTTGATTGCTTGTAGAGTTGAAAGTCTTCATGTGCACCGACCTTGACAGTGTAGGAATTATGCATGTGCACCGACCTCTTGAACAGAAATGGACATGTACACCGACCGTGACTTGAGTATGATCAGACCTTGTAATGTTGAAGATAGATATTGCACAGACCTTTCTTATGCTGAAGGCAAACATTGCACAGACCTTTCTTGTGTTGAAGGCAAACATGCACAGACCTAGATGCATTGAAGGCGAACATGCACAGACCTAGATGCGTTGAGCAAACATGCACAGACCTAGTAATTCACATGTGCACAGACCTACCGCAATGTGCACCGACCTGACAGTCACTTATGCACAGACCTAACAGCGTTATATGTAGATGTGCACCGACCTTAGTTCTATAATGCATGAATGTGCACTGAGCTTCTGAGCAGAAATGCATATGTGCACAGACCTTCGTTCAGCATGTGCACCGACCTTACCTGATGTGCACCGACCTTACAGACTATAATGCAGATGTGCACCGACCTTAGTCTTCAGCATGTGCACAGACTTTCAGCAACGTGCACAGACCTTGTAGTTCACATGTGCACAGACTTTGTAGCGTTGAAGGCAAAACATGCACCGACCTTCACTTGCACATGTGCACAGACCTTAATGTTCAATGATATGAGATGTGCATCGACCTTAATTGTTGAAGTGCTGATGTGCATCAACCTTGGTTCACATGTGCATAGACCTTCTGCTATGTGCACCGACCTTGTCAACATGAAGCTTTTCAGCTTGATTTCTGTGCTGCTAGTTCCTTTGATTTCTGTGCTGCCAGTTGCCTAGATTTTCATGCACCCAATATTATCATCTACCTTGATTTCTGTGTATCCAGTTGTCTCATTTTTTGTGTCATTCTTGATTTCTTACACTCATCAGTGATGACACAGAGATGTATCTTCTTGCTTATGTTGTCATGACCTGAAATATATGAATATGTGTTTATCAAATGTAGGTCAGACTTATCAATGAGTCATAATCGGACATCATCAAAATAATAGAATTAAGCATGTAACACACATGCCCAACATTCTCCCCCTTTTTGATGATGGTAACTATGAGTCATTATTAGTCAAAGTGCAAAGAAATATAATCATGAGTTGAAGCATAGAGACTTATATAAATTCTCTCCCCATATAAGACTCTCCCCTTTATGCATACTCTAGTTAATGACACATACAATTCTCTCCCCCTTTGATATCATCAAAATAACACAATGGAGAGAATATATGGCACAGTTAGGAAAAGAAAGGAGTAAAGTGGGAGATTATTAGCATAGGATGTACATAGTGAAAGTAAGTACATACCTGTAGGGAGCAATTAAACGCACAGCAACCTCAGATACCTTCGCAGTTTTCCAAAAAAATGATGTGGAATTATATGCCAATGGTTGTACACTGATTAAAGTTAACAATTGTTGGGTCCATGAATGTAACGACCCGGAGATCCGGATACCGGTAAACCGATATCAAGAGCTCGGAGAAGCCACCCAAGAGGCTGATGAGGCCCCGTAAGGGTTGGGAGGATTGGTTGAGTAGGTACATAATGAATTGGAATTACACGCGCAATTAGAAAATGGCAAATTTAAACGGAAGCAATTTAAAATAACAGAGTGATATAATTATACATATTAGTCCAGATCCATACATCACAAGTCTGACACTATACAAGAGTCAAAACAAACAACTACACGGGGCTTACCCCGGCCAAAAGAAATCAAAAGATAGACAAAAGGACCGACCACAGCTGGCGTCTAAGACTTCCCGCCGAAAGCACGAGAGAAACCTGTGGACTGTTGCCCCGGCTCACCTGAAAAGGAAGGGTGAGTCTCACAACATAGACTCGGTAGGGTTCACATGGATCCCTACCTCGCAACTAAACATATAACAGTAATTAATCATGCAATGGCATAAAGAAATGACAGGAAAGAAAGTTGCACAAGTATATGAATAAATTAAAAATAGCTAACTAAAATGCCATTAAATATTCACATGAATAATTAAACTCGAGATTCGAAATCTACCAATAGAATAACAATTCAACAATCCCAAGTGACAGGAGAGAGAAAGGACCACCAGAAAGAAGACCAGACGCATCCACTGATGACTTATACTGCGTCTCAAGTATCTACACAAGCCTGGATCGCGGCAAGCGAGACACGTAACAGTAACCAAGGACATGAACTAGTCAGGGTCACACTCGTCAGTGTCACCAAAGCCCCTGACCACATGTGCACACACAGGCTCAATGCCTTGAGCCAGGCCTCTAGCTAGTTTTCCCCCCAGTAGGACGCTACTGCCAAGCAAGGGGGCCCACGGAAACTAGCTTACAAATCGTACACTGGGACTACCCCGCCACCTCTCCCAGGTGGGCCGACACTAGAGGTCGTCGGGCTACGACTAGTGGTTCCATCACAAGGGAAGAGAAAATAATTATATTGGGATCTAAAAATATGCCACAATTTATAAGAATATTTAAACATGGCGAATATGCAGTACATAATGCATAATTAAATGAACAGGATGAAATTCATATGCTGTAGGAAGAAACGGACTAATGCAGGACCGCGAGGGGTTGGTAAACGGTCATACGATTGACCGCCACCCGTCCTAAGCGGTCGTCCTTATGACCGCCAAGGTACAGACGTTCCATGTATTTTAAATGGAAGAAAACCCAATCGTAAGCGGTTGTACGATTGACCGCGAAAGGACCGAAAACGGTCGGGTCAAAGACCGCCAGGCATCCACCGCCTTACTTGGTCAAAGGGTCTTAGCGGTCATTTGCTGGGCCACTACTGACATAAAACGGTCAGTCTAAAGACCGCCAATGGTGGTAAACGATCAGGGGGCGACCGCTAACATCCGCCGCATCATACCGTGTTAATAGCGGTCTCTGGAGCGACTGCTAGTCGTCCAGAGCATCGAAACCGTGGGAATTCCATTTGGAACCCCTCCCAATCAATTCAAATCGATGGGAAAACATGGTTTAACCTATTTCCTGCCTTCCCACATCCAATCCATAGCAATCATATGCCCGAAAACATAAAATAATGGCCATGGATGGATCAAAATGTTGAGTAGTGAATGGCGGATCTAGAGGGGAGGGGTGAATAGATATGCCCCTCTTTTTGCAAACAACCCTCTTTATAGCTAGTTAACGAGAATCGTAGCGGAATATTACAAGCTTAACGAAGGACACAATGATTTGCTTAGTAAGATGAACAAGCAATGTAGAAATTAAACCTAAGCATGCATCTAACACAAAGTAATCGCACAATCAAACCACAACACACGAGATTTTAAGGTGGTTCAGACTGAATCCCCATTCCTACGTCCACCCCTCACCAAACCCGGTGAGGCTTCACTAGTGCAACACACTGAACTGCAGATCGGAAAAACCTCTGATTGCCTTCCTACTAACCACCGGTAGGGACGTTAACACCGCAGATCGGACAACTTCCGATTACCTTCCTACTAACCACCGGTAGGGACGTCAACACCGCAGATCGGACAACTTCCGATTGCCTTCCTACTAACCACCGGTAGGGACGATTCACAGTTTCAAATGTTTGAATGAAATGGAAAGAGAACAAATATGAAAATACTCAAATAAGATATAGAATATGCTCAAAGAGAAAAGATCTTGTCTGAGATTGTTGGAGCTTTAATCTGATGCTTCAATGGTATCTTCTTCCTTGTGAAATGATCTTCCTTGAATCACCTTGAGTTGATGAAGAAGATAAAGGATGCAGATTTGATCTCCCTTGAAAACCTTGTGAAATCATTGGATCACCTTGATAGCCTTGCTTGCTTCTGCACTTCCTTGGAGATTTCTTGCTTTGATATGAGCTTGAAACACCTTGGAATGGATGAAGAACTTCTTCACGAAGTACTGTTCACGGCTACAGTACCTCTTCTTCCAAGCCTCCTTTGATCTCCCTTGATGCCTTGGATTCAATTGAGTTGATGAAGAAGTGTATGGATGTAGCTTTGATCTTCCTTTTGATCCCTTTGAGTTGATGAAGAGATTTATGGATGAAGATTTGATCACCTTTGAGAGCTTGCTTGCTTCTAGCTTCCTTGAAGGTTGCTTGCTTCAGATCTAAGCTTGAATCACTTGGAGTGGATGTAGAACTTCTGCACGGAGTACTGTTCATGGCTACAGTACCTCTTCTTCTAACCTCCTCTCTAGCCTCTCTAGATCTCTCCTTTGTTCCTCTTAAAGCATTAGGGTTTCTAACTCTCTTGTATGTGTTTTATAGACTTTGAATGGTCCATAGACACCCCCCAGACCAGATCCATAAATCATGGGAGATTAGGTGAGTTTTGATTAAACAAATCCATGGAAAGGGGCTGGCCTCGAGGTGGAAAACGAAGTCAACAAATGTTGGCTCGGGGCTGGCGGTCGACCTGCAGAAGCGGGCGGTCGACCGCTACTGAGAAACGCTGTAGACGGATGGTCCCTGGTATTTCCGGTCAACCGCTACTGGGCTGGCGATCGACCACCACTAAGACTCGTGCAGACAGGGAGCTGCTGGCTGGGGCGGTCGACCGCCCCTGTGCTGGCGGTCGACCGCCAGCTGGGCAGACCTCGGGTTTTCCCGGGTCGGTCCGTTAACCTCTTTAGCTCCGTCGCTTGAGTCCTTTAGCAGTCAAATCTCACCTGTGACATCAACCTTGACTGTCTTGAAGATTTCTATTGATTATATCGCTCCTATAATCAAAAAAAAAATTCGGGGGCCTGCCCCCTTGACCCCCGCGACCTGACTGGGCAGGTCGATCCCCGCGACCTGACCGCGCAGGTCGATCCGCGTGTGAGGGCGCAATCATTGAGCTTTCACTTTTTCCATTTCTACTCAATTCCTTGTCCATTCATTGGCATATCTCTCATGAACAAAACATCACGTATGTCAGTCATATGAGAGTGGAAAACAATAATGACTTATAGTGTTTAGCTATTATCAAAACCAAGAATATCCAATAACTCAAATGACCACAAGATGATGTCGAATGACCCAAACGACAGGAAGACTCAAATGATCACATGGGCATAATATTCTCCCCCTTTTTGATGATGGCAACACTGTGAGTCATTATGTGACAGTAATATCCAAAATGGCAAAAGTTATAACAAATGCAACATATGCAGCTCAAGATCCATGATAGTAATAGTATGTGAGTATGTGAATGCAATTATGAATGCAGATATGAATGCTATGTAATTATGCAAACCCCATCACATACACATATGAGATACACAAAGTGCACAAAGGATTCTCCCCCTTGGACTCTCCCCCGTACACAATTCACTCATCCCACAATGATAACTCACAAAGCAAAAGATGACTCACAACAAAATATTCTCCCCCTTTGACAGCAGCAAAAAGGAGGGATAAGTTAGAGAAGGTGACGGATGTGTGTGAGACCAGAGCTGAAAGGTGTTGAGAGCAAGCCATTATATGCAAACCTGAACCAGACCGTGAGCAATATATATATATATGGTTCAAAGTTAATGAGATCCGAGATCATCAATGGAGTTCGAAAAGCAGCTACATCCAAGTTTTAATAGAAATGAACCAAAAGTACATATCATGGCAGTGGTTAACCTTCCCTTGTCTTATATATCCATATTCAATAACTACAAAGGGAATAACACAAAAACTAGTATTGAGGCTAAACAATCATGACTAAAGCATGGAATTTTATAATTGCTTCATATTTTCATGATCTTTTACATGTGAAGGCACATGACTCATATTTTACGAGCAATCAAGTCTAGTACATGCCTCCTAGCCGTAAGAATACACGTTGTTTAGACGCTAGTATCCCTTTGTATTTGGTAAGACTGACTGTTATGCTTCAGAATGAACAGAGATAGCAACATCACGTCATGACATATCCAATCTCGTTTCTTTGATGAGAATATATATTTCTCAGCAATTATGCCAGTGCTCTGCCTAGAGTCCAAATAAAATTAAGACAGAGATAACATGGGCACATCATGACATATCATTTGTCACTTGATTTGATGACATGACATGTTTCTCCGTGCAATAATATCATTGCTCTGTAAAATTGATTTCCAGGAATTCCAGCTCATCAAGATGTTTAAGAACAATACTAAGCCTGAGTGTATCACCAAGATGGTCATGAATTTTGAATTTTCATATATCAGGATAGTCATTCAAAGCACAATATGCAATCTCTAGTTAAGGTCTATTAAAACCACAGAACATAGATAATTTCAGAACAAATATTTCAGAGCTTCAAGGAAATCATTAAATCTGAACCATTTTCATTGGATGGACAATCATCGGGGCATATAATAGAAAGCTCTTACGCCGTAGTTCTGTCGATCTCATGATCTCAAATCAGACTATAAGCCATTGAAGTTCAGATTGCGAGATAGTAAGAGAAGCAACAAGACTCCCCCTAAGGATATGCAATGAATGCACTCAAGGAGTTATGTTTGAGGCAAATGTAATGTCAAATGTCAAGGAGAGGTTGACTTGAACCAAGCATGGGTTGACCTGATTAAACATGAAGTTGGTAGACATGAAATGCATGACCCAACACATGGTTGTACACTTATTAAATGCAACAGAATTAAGATGAAACAAATGCATGAATGCTGCAAAGAGATAACTCCCCCTTACTATATGGCCTATATGCGACAGTGACGCATGGTACTTGGCGGAGGTGAAACTTCACGCATATTGAGTGTTTCTAGACAAGCATAACCTGCATTTACATACATCAACATTTAATATACCATGGCCATGCAAGTATGATGCTACACAAACCATGCAATGCATCGTGAACATGAATTCAATTCTTTATTATGCATCATGACTACATGCAATGCCACACCATATGCAAAATGACATATCTACATATAAACAATGCATGGAACACCAATCTGTAAAAACACACACTAAATTGAACAAGATCATCATTTCAATTTTTATTGGCCTGAGGTCGGCAAAGACCAAGCTCCCTTCTGAGTGTTGAAAATATGTCATTACACAAAGACTTGGTGAAAATATCAGCAATTTGATTTAGAGTATCAACAAAATACAGTTCAAAATTTTTCTTAACGACCTCATCTCTAATGAAGTGATGCCTAATCTCAATATGCTTGGTCCTACTCTAGGACTAGCTTGAAATCTAGCACAGAGGCAAACACTAAACTGGATATCTGGTCAGGATGCAATCAAATAAAGTAAGGAGCCGATCATACCTCTATAGATTTTTGCATCCACTAATTTACCATTTTCATCTGAATCCAGTGATGTTGTAGTGCTCATAGGAGTTGCAATTATTTTACTGCTTGTCATGTTGAATCTTTTCAGCAGCTCCTTGATGTTTTTGGTTTGACTTATGAAGCACCCATCTTCTCCTTGGTTGACCTGCAAACCGAGAAAAAAATAGAGTTCTACCATTAGGCTCATCTCGAATTCGCTAGTCATGAGGTTAGCAGATTCCTCACACATTTCAGATTTAGTAGAACCAAACACAATATCATCAACATAAATTTGAATAATCAAAATGTTCTTACCTTACTTCTTGGTGAAAATTGTTTGATCTACCTTACCTCATGTGTACCCTTTCTCAATGAGGAACAACCTTAGTCTCTCATACCAAGCTCTTGGTTCTTGCTTCAGGCCATAAAGTGCCCTGTCTAGCTTGTATACAAAATCTGCATGGTTAGAGTTCTCAAAGCCGGGGGGTTGCTCCACACAGGCTTCCTCCTTGATCAAACCATTCAAGAAAGCACTTTTTACATCCATTTGATACAACTTTATTCTAAGGGAGCATGCAGCTTGGTTTTAGATGTTGACTCCTACTGAAAGTATGCATGGGTTGGCAATTAACTATGCAGCCTAAGACTTATGTGAATGCACAATTCAATGAAGATGTTGCATGATGATTGCACATTTTTTGTGCTTTCCTAAACATAATTTGCATTGGAGTATATGAGATCACAAGATGATGCAAACACAAATCATTCACAATTGATTTTGAACTGAATGCAACATAATGATGCCAATTGCTAGACTCCCCTTTGAACAATGCTAACATGAATAACGAGTTGAAAATACAGCCATGATATGCATCATCAAAACCAAAATCCAAGAATTTCATATGGCTGATATCAGGCACCAAACAACTCATCATCACATCAACTTCATCAGCATAACAAGTTTCTCATGAATTAAACAGTTGAAATAATTGATCTCTGGTACACGGCGGAGGTTTTGATCTTAGATCCTTCTCACAGATAGTAAGAGTTCTAGGCAAGCATGACTTGCCTTTCAACTCTAGACCATTTGAAATACCAGAGGTCAAGTAGGGTGTGAGCAATTAATCTAGCTCATGTGTTCATCTTCACACCATGGGGGATAAATCACCATTCAAACAAGCAATTCAGTTTACAGAATTTTATTGAACAAAATGGGAAAACTTATGATGCACAATCTACATGTCAAGACTAAACATGCAAAATAAAAAAAATGTTATTTACATACCTGTGCCTTGAGCTTTTATTTACCTGACCATTCATTTCTCAGCTCCAAGACATCCTACACCCAAAATTCTCATTTGGAATTTTTAGGTACCCAAGCTTGCTTGGGTCCTTGTGGGTTAGCAACATGTTTAGCATCTTGGCTCCTCTTTTTCAGGGCAATCACATCATCCTCCCTCATTGTGTGGTAATCATATATCTCATGCCCATTTTTTCCATAATAGAAATAACGCACAAAAGATTGATTATTCTTTTTATGTTCATGTGCGTGTGCATGTGGACTATGCTTTTGTGGGTGAGCGTGATTTTTACCTTTCATGATATGAGGGTGGTGTCTTTCTTTCAGATGCCAGCATTCTTGGTCAGTGTGATCGGTCTTACCACAATGAAAGCAGCAAAGAGAAGCATTTTTGTTGAAGACCATGGGGAGTGTCGACCTGTCTAGATGAGAATGTCGACACTTTTGATTCTCCATGCGATTTTGTGGAGAGTTCTGCTGAGCAGGCCCTCTACCAGTGTTGACCTGTTTCTTTCCTTGCCCTTTCACTTGTTGTCATGTTCTAAGCTCATCATTTCTCAAGATGAAACAATCATGCACAGTGTGACCATGTCTACCACAATAATAACAATGGACATTCATTTTGTGGAAAGCATGGTATTTAGTATTAGACATGTTGTGGTGCATGTTTGGATGAGCATGCAGAATTTTACTTTTCTTTTGAGCAGTATGTCCTTTTTGGTGACCACAGGAGGTGGTGACTTCCGGTGAGCCTGAATCTTGAATTTGGGCAAACAAAGACAGGAAATCATTCAGACCTTGAATTTCATTTTCAAGTGAGAAAATATGCTATTTAGATTCATCAAGACCCTCTTCGCATGCTGCCAATTACTCATTGAGCATGGCATTTATTGCTTTAAGATTTTAATTTTGTTGTTCTAAAACATGCAATGTTTCAGAGTGATCATCAATGACAAATTTGCCTTTTTCATGTGCAGCCAATTTTTCATGCAATTCTTTTTTAGCTTGTTCAAGTTCAATTTTTTTTTCCAACAACTCTCTATTCTCTTCTTTCAGAGAATCAATCAGATTTTGTTTCCATTCAAGATCATCGTGGAGACCAACATTTATGTTTCTCAAGAATGAACATTTTTCACATGCAAAATTAGCAGAGCATGAAACAGAATTTTTATTTTCTTCAATCAACCTCTCATCATAGATTAGCTTATCGGCCATAGTTTGATCATTAGAGATTGACTTAGGTTGATTTTGAAGTTTTATTACAATTTCTTCCAACCTAGTGATTTTATCATGAAGATTTTCATTTTCATCCCTTAGACATGCAATGCTTTGTTTATGCGTATCTAGATCAAAAGAAAGAGTGTCGTTGAGCTCTTCAAAAACAGAACACTTTTTACAAACCAAGCTTTTAGTTTGGTTATTTTTCTTGAGATCCTTTTTCAAATTTTTGTTTTCTGATTTTACCTTTTTGTATTGTGTAATCAACTCATCATAGGCTTCCATAAGCTCTTCAAAAGTGAATTCCTCGGAGTCAGAGTTTACCTGTGATGAGGATGTATTGCTGGACTGTTCTGCACGGTCGGCCATGAAGCATTCTTGTTCTTGTTCCTTCCCTTCATGGATTTTCGCCAACTTGTCCAGTACTTGCTTGGCTGTGCTGCAGAAGGACACAAGATGAGTTAGTCTGAGATCAACTGCAGATGTAATTAAGTTATATGCAGCAAGATTATCATTGTGTTTGGTCTCATGTTCGGCTGACCAATCAATTGAATTTGATGGCAGCTCATGAGGACCATCGTATATAAGAGTCCGCAATTGTGGATCTATGGAGCTAACATAGATGAACATTCTCCCTACCCATGTAGAAAAATCTGAACCATCAAAAATGGGTGGAGAAACCATCGAAGCATGTGTAGCATATGAAGCCATCTAAATAAAATACACCGGGATCTTTCCCTGCAGATCGTAGGATCTAGGAATGGCAGAGCCAGGCTCTGATACCACTTGTTGAGTAGTGGATGGCGGATCTAGAGGGGAGGGGTGAATAGATCTGCCCCTCTTTTCGCAAACAACCCTCTTTATAGCTAGTTAACGAGAATCGCAGCGGAATATAACAGGCTTAACGAAGGACACAATGATTTGCTTAGCAAGATGAACAAGCAATGTAGAAATTAAACCTAAGCATGCATCTAACACAAAGCAATCGCACAATCAAACCACAACACACGAGATTTTAAGGTGGTTCAGACTGAATCCCCAGTCCTACGTCCACCGCTCACCAAACCCGGTGAGGCTTCACTAGTGCAACGCACTGAACCGCAGATCGGAAAAACCTCCGATTACCTTCCTACTTCCTACTAACCACCGGTAGGGACGTCAACACCGCAGATCGGATAACTTCCGATTGCCTTCCTACTAACCACCGGTAGGGACGATTCACAGTTTCAAATGTTTGAATGAAATGGAAAGAGAACAAATATGAAAATACTCAAACAAGATATAGAATATGCTCAAAGAGAAAAGATCGTGTCTGAGATTGCTAGAGCTTGAATCTGATGCATCAATGGTATCTTCTTCCTTGTGAAATGATCTTCCTTGGATCACCTTGAATTGATGAAGAAGATAAAGGATGCAGATTTGATCTCCCTTGAAAACCTTGTGAAATCAGCTTCCTTGGATCACCTTGATAGCCTTGCTTGCTTCTGCACTTCCTTGGAGATTGCTTGCTTTGATATGAGCTTGAAACACCTTGGAATGGATGAAGAACTTCTTCACGAAGTACTGTTCACGGCTATAGTACCTCTTCTTCCAAGCCTCCTTTGATCTCCCTTGATGCCTTGGATTCAATTGAGTTGATGAAGAAGTGTATGGATGTAGCTTTGATCTTCCTTTTGATCCCCTTGAGTTGATGAAGAGATTTATGGATGAAGATTTGATCACCTTTGAGAGCTTGCTTGCTTCTAGCTTCCTTGGAGGTTGCTTGCTTCAGATCTAAGCTTGAATCACTTGGAGTAGATGTAGAACTTCTGCACGGAGTACTGTTCACGGCTACAGTACCTCTTCTTCCAACCTCCTCTCTAGCCTCTCTAGATATCTCCTTTGTTCCTCTTAAAGCATTAGGGTTTCTAACCCTCTTGTATGTGTTTTATAGACTTTGAATGGTCCATAGACACCCCCAATAGCCCTGTCAATGGATCGGATCCTGCCTGATCTGAATCCGAATCTGATAAATTAATATCCGAATCCAACCCGAATCTGAAATAAAAAGACATTTCGGATTCGGATCTAATTCAAATCCGAACTTATATTTTCAGATTCGGATCTACCCGAAATCCCTGTGTACACTTTTTTATATTGAATGCCCAGAGAAATCTGAATACAGAAAGATCCATTTTCAGAACATTTTCGGATCTAAATTAATATCCGAACTTACATTTACTGTTGGGAGTACATTAATTCTGTCCTCTAGTTAGCTATGGCGGTGGACATGAATTAACAATAGATTACAGGCCACACTGCATGAAACAAGCGGCACAAAAAAAAAAGAAAAATAGAGCTTTTACCCTCACATATCCTTCCCCTTCACATAATCAAACCGAACAGGAAACAACAGATAGCGATCATCAGAGACTTAAATACAAAGAATCACGAAGAACATTTCATGTCTTGCAGTCTTCTCATCGCTTGATCCCACCAGCAAAACAGTAGACAAGGATCTTGCCTTAGAATCTAACGAAAACAAACAGAGAACTAAGATGAGACAATAATAACAAAATTTGGACATTAGAGAAAAATAAGAATGAACGTTAGAAAGGCAGAAGTGAGCATTGGCTAGATTTGGCAGATAACAGACAGAACCCAGTCAAGTTGGGGTATGAACAGGAGAAGAGATCATCCCTGCGCCAAATGATTAGGAATTTTGAGGCGGATAGATGCACCAGCTGATCAAAAACTAGGTAATATCCAGACATGGGAGGCCAGCCACTGGATTTCGGCGCTCGGATATGTGGCGCCGCAGAGTGGAAGCATACAATTTATAGGGCTTCATGACCATCACCCAAGGAAGGGTGGTGGCGCGGGTGACTATTATGGAGGTGGTGGCTCAGGATATGGTGGTGGCTATGGCGGTGGTGGGGGTGGGTATGGATATTTTGGGGGTTCTAGTGCATGGGACTGACAGGGTCTTTCTTTCATCAAAAGCACCTACTTTCCTTTTTCTAAGAAATAGGGTTGGTGGGTGGGGGTTGGGGCAACACACCGCACCTGTTCCGAGTGATCTGCTTGAAGAAGAACTCCCAGATGCGGTGGTTCTTACAGATGAGCAGGCACACCGTCCTGCTGATGTGCTTCGTACCAGAACGTCGTCGACGCCCCGAACGTGATCGGCGGTCACACCCGCCTCGGCGCCACCTTCCTCAGCACGAACTACGTCCCCTGCTCCCCTTTCGGCACCAAAAAATATGGTTGTCACCCCCGTCGCCGCCACCACCACCCAGCGGGAGGGGAAGAAAGAAGGAAGAAGAAAACACAATGTCTGAGCTGGCATTTAAATTCACTTCACCAAGAGAGAGAGAGAGAGAGAGAGAGAGAGCATACCCAGATTGCCTTCGTCAATGTCGAGATCACCTCCGTGTATGGCTGTCGTCTGAATCAAGCACAAACATCATTGTCCCAGTAGAAACCCTAGAGGGTAGACAGGAGAGAAAGAGGGGAAAGAAAGATGATTTGGGGGCGAGGCCACCAGGGGAGTCCTGGAGAGAACTATGGCTCTTCTACATGAGGCTCGCCCCGAATCTGATCTGAAGACAATAATTTCGAATCAAGTTTCGCTCGCCCCAGATCCAGAAGCGGCAACTCATTTCGGGTCATAGCCCGCCCCGAATCCAAAATAAAAATTAAAATTGGATCGGGTCAGCGGATCTGCGAGATCCATTCATAGCCCTACCCCCCAGACCAGATCCACAAATCATGGGAGATTATGTGAGTTTTGATTAAATAAATCCATGGAAAGGGGCTGGCCTCGAGGTGGAAAATGAAGTCAATAAATGTTGGCTCGGGGCTAGCGGTCGACCTGCAGAAGCGGGCGGTCGACCGCTACTGAGAAACGCTGTAGACGGATGGTCCCTGGTATTTCCGGTCGACCGCTACTGGGCTGGCGGTCGACTGCCACTGAGACTCATGCAGACTGGGAGCTGCTGGTTGGGGCGGTCGACCGCCCCTGTGCTGGCAATCGACCGCCAGCTGGGCAGACCTCGGGTTTTCCTGGGTCGGTCCGTTAACCTCTTTAGCTGGGTCGCTTGAGTCCTTTAGCAGTCCATTCTCATCTGTGACATCAACCTTGAATGTCTTGAAGATTTCTATTGATTATATCGCTCCTATAATCAAAATTTTATTCCGGGGGCTCTGCCCCCGGAAACCCCCGCAAGGGGCGCTGCCCCCTTGATCCCCGCAACCTGACTGGGCAGGTCGATCCCTGTGACCTGACCGCACAGGTCGATCCGCGTGCGAGGGCGCAATCATTGAGCTTTCACTTTTGCCATTTCTACTCAATTCCTTGCCCATTCATTGGCATATCTATCATGAACAAAATATCACGTAAGTCAGTCATATGAGAGTAGAAAACAATAATGACTTATAATGTTTAGCTATTATCAAAACCAAGAATATCCAATAACTCAAATGACCACAAGATGATGTCGAATGACCCAAATGACAGGAAGACTCAAATGATCACATGGGCACAACACAAAAACATAAAGTACAATGTTCATTCTATTAAGACATAAACGACGATGTTCATGCTTGTAGGCTGGCTATTTACACGCCAGGGGGTGGGGAAACAATCCTAACAAGGCAAGGAAGCCATCCCCCTACCCGGTTCTGGCCGAAAGCGCTGTTCCACGCCCGTTCAACAAGAGGGATGCCGTGCCTCACCACGCGGTTTCTCGCCTCCACACTCCACGACCCGCCTTCACGATGACGCCACCGCTCTTCCCATGTCCCGAGCTTGCCAACGCCACCTCCTACATGTCCTGCAGCGCCCCGGGGTGAGCACACCACCGAAGAGCAAGAGGAGAGAGGGGGGTCGCACGCGGGAGAAAAAGAGAGGGTGAGGGGAGAGAGAGAACCGTGGGTTCTCACAAAAAAAACATTTAATATATTATTTTTTTATGAAAAAACCTTAAATTGCAAAAAGGCTTTAAATTAGGTGATATTGCATATATGCCTTATTTGAGTTCTAAAAACTTATACAAATCGATTAAGCCCATTAAACTAGGCCCATTAAGCACAATAAAATAGCCTAAATTCGCAATTCTTTCCACACTTCAATACCGATAAGGATCCGCTAAGAATCCATTAACTACCAGATCTTACAGTCCCTCCCTCCTAATAGAAATTTCGTCCTCAAAATTTAAAAGGAAGCACAAGGAGAGAACTGAAAGAAATATACCTCATACGAATAAAAATGGAAACTGCTGGCGCGTTTCATCCTCACGTTCCCAATGTTGGATACGGACTGAATAGATCTAGAGGGGGGGTGAATAGATCTTTCCCCCTTTTTGATAATTTACTGACTATCGACCAGATGAGCTACTGGTAATTAATGAATCATAGAACTAATGCGGATAGTAAAGATGCAAGCATACGTATAGGAAATCAAACACACACAAGCACACCACAAGAAAGGATTTTTAAGGTGGTTCAGTCTCTTCCTGAGACTTACATCCACCCCTTGCTTAACTCAAGCAAGGCTTCACTATGAGAATCTCTGATCTCAACCAAAACACAGCTGACACACAGCTTGTACCTGCTGACACACAGCTTGATTCTGCTGCCTCACAGCTTGACAATAATTGTAATCAGAAATGAAAAGATGATAAGAACAGGTGATGAAAGACAGGACTGAATATTGGCGTGTGTAGAAGAATAGGTGTTCAGCCTGGGACTTGATCACGCTTATGAAGAAGCCTAGACTCCCTGTTGATCTTCCAGTCAGTTGCCTTCGATTGTTCTGCTGCTGGAGATCACACAGTCTTGAGCTAAGTCTTCCTTCTGCAGCAATGAGATTGCCTTTAACCTTTCTGCAGATTTTTGATTGGTGGAGAGCTCCTTCTTCCTCTTCTGTGTGTATCTTCCTTGGCTTCTATTCCGTGCTCTCTCACTGCTCCCTTGCTCGTGATGTGTGTTCTTTTTGTTTTTCATACAGCCCTTTTTATCAAGAGTAAACTCTTCCCGCTCAATTTTCAGATCGAGCGCCAATCTGCTAGAAAATAGGGATCGGTTTAAATCCAATCGTTAGAACGAGTTTGACCACTTCTAAGCAAGATTGTTTCCTTGATTCCCGTGCGGAATCTTATCTCCTGAGCAGCCCAACAACCTGCAACAACCATCTGCAGGTTTTAAGGAACCAAAACAGAATTCGGTTAGAGTTCGGTTTTGGACGATATATAAACCCGTGGTCGACCATGACCCTGTCGCTGGTCGACAATGGGCAGTCCCCAGACGGCCGGTTCTTCTGGCTGAAACTCACGTCGCCCGTTGGTCGACCACAGCCTGGTCGCTGGTCGACAAGGGGCAAATATCAGGTGGCCATTGGTTCTGTCTGATGTTCTGTCTTTTCCTGTGGTCGACCAGAGGTGGGGCTATGGTCGACAGCCAAGGTGCTTCCAGAAGACAGATGACTTGATGCTTTTCTGGTTGAGTTCGTTGGTCGACCATAGCTTCTTCAGTGGTCGACAAACATTCTTTCACGCTTATACTGATTTGTTGATTCCACTTGGATTTCAGTGAACCTGAAATTTGCTTAACTTATAAGATTTGACTTGAAGTTCCAAATGTATATAAAAGCATATTTGTCATCATCAAATGGGCATTAATTCAATGCACTATCTTTACACAAATAACCAAACCATTTGCTTTAAGAAACAAGATAGAACTTAGATTAGTCAAACATATCCTATTGTCATCATCAAAACCAAGGGATGCACAACATTCTCCCCCTTTTTGATGATGACAACCATTAGTCATTGTGACAAACAACAGATTATAAAATTCATTTGATATTGCATGCAAGGCTATCATAGCACATATTTCATTCAGACAATTCGTTTGATGTGTCTTTCAAAAACAATAGCACTAATTACATGAGAGACTCAAAAAAAAAGGATAAAGACACTGAGGACACGTAGACAAAGTAAACTTGACATCTAGACACACAATGACACATAAGCTTCTCTCTCCCCCTTTGTCAACAGCAAAAAGAAGATCATTTGAACAATCCCTCTGAGGAGGATGAGGAGGTCTCTGGCTTCACGTTCTCTGCCATGCGATCCAGCTTGTCAACAATGTGGGCATAGGAGAGCCTGAGCTTCTGGATCTCTGAGATAGTATCCTTGTGATACTTCTCATTCTGCTGGGTTGTGATCTCGATACGGATTCCCATCTGATCGGACACTTCACCGAGGGTCCTTACTAGTCTGTTGAACCGAGAACTAGCCTGGTCAGAGTGTTCCTTCTGCTTGATGAACCTGGCCTCCATCTGATGTTCCAGCCGTTGGACTTTCTTCTCCAAGCGTCCAGTGGCAGCATTGACATTCTCTTGAAATGATTGGAGTTGGGTGGTGAGAGAAGATAACTGAGATGCCATCTGGAGGAGCATGCCATGAGATTCAGGGTGGGAGATAAATGCTGGTGGTGGAGCAGAAGTAGAGGGAGTGGAGGTAGGTGGTACTGGTTTGGATTGAGCAGAATGTGATGGAGCTTGGGTAGTTTGAGCAGATGGGGATTGAGCTGGAGGGGCAGCAGTGCCTGGCTGCCAGAGCACTAGTGAAAGGGACGATGGTGGATGGGCAGCAGTGGTGGTAGTAGGTGTAGCTTGAGGCACCATTGGTGACGGTGTGACAGCAGGGCTAACCTGTATAGGTGAATGAGGTGGAGAAGAGGGTGGCACTGGATCCTTTGCTTTGCCCTTGGAAGGGAGAGTGCGCTGAACATGGTCTCCGACCTTCTTAAATCCCAAGAATGTGGTCACGAAGTGAAAATTGTAGACGTGCCATTTGGGAATGACAATGCTTGGGCTGTGAGGAGAAGGTATGTTGGCTGCTTTCAGAATGGAAGTGATATGGGCAGCAAAAGGAAGAGAATTCAGGGGATAATGTAGGATGCTTCTGAGGGAATTCAAAAGGAGTGTGGTTAGGCGAATAGGCTGGCGAGTGATGAGGCCATGGAGTATAAACAGATGGAGGCGACTCACTTGATCTCTGGCGCCTCCTCGAGGTTGTATGATGGTGGTGATGATGTGGTGAAGCAAACGAGCGGTCAGGATTTAATCAGCATAACTCATATTTTGGGAAATTATCGAAGTGTACCCCCTTTCTTTAATAAGACATTTAAGTAACCTTTCCTCCCTTTCTCAAAGACCACCTTGTGACAAATTCGAGTGGGTCTTGTGGTTCAAAGAATTTGAAAGTATTGCCCCAATAAATTGACTCCCCATATCCACTTTCTTACTCACGGCTCCTTAAACTTATAATATGGTTCATGAGATAATTTTACTAGCTGAACAAGCTGAACAGTGTTTTATGCCTCTATTTGCATATAGTGCATTAGGTCAACCATTTTTGTTGCCTTTTCGTTTTGAAATATTTAAGAGCTGTGGTCAGGTTTATCACATGCTTTTCCACACGAGGAGACACGCTTTTTACACGCCAGAAACCCCGGCTACTTAGCATGCCTAACCATTCCATTTTTAACTGGGACACACTTTTTATCCGTGAGGATATACGTTTATCAGACGCCAATATCCCCAGTTACTCAGGATGCCCAATTAATAATTTTGAGAGTGGCAGAGGTAGATTGAGTCTTCATGACATACATGTCTCCCACTTAATTTTTCAGCCAATTTTGCTTTGTGATAGAGAACAGTAGTTTCTCAGAACTCAGTCCATTGCTCTACCAAGAAGGCAGAATTATGGCGTATTCCATATACATTCATGCTATAGCAGCGTTTATTTTCACTGTCCAACACAGACACAGGTAGAGAAACAGTCTCATTACTAAAACCATAAGTTCTCAATAGTCTTGAGTCAGAGTCATAGTTATGGTTTGAATTTATTGCAGTAGTACAGGTCAAATTCTCATTACTACACTTAACCTTTACTCTCATTGATGACTTTGGTGATTTTCTTGTAAGATATGGTTAGGTTGTTCAATGATTTATTAAGGAATGAGTTTACACTTTTTACTCCCCCTCAATTTGTGAGTCCTTGCTGAAGATAGAAAACAATAAGTTGACCACAAAGAGATATAGAGACACAAGGAATAGGAAGTGTGAACAAGGATGAGTGAGTAAAGCAAAACTGAGCTCAGAGTCCAAAAAGTTCAGAAGATTTCCCACCAAAGCCAGCAGCTTGATTAGATCCAATTTCCCTTTTTCAGGTCCTTTGTCGACCATGGAGTGGCCTGTGGTCGACCTTTGTGCTGACACAGAACCTGCCTGTTGAGAAGACTGCGTTCTGACAAACCTATTGTCGACCATTGGATCGCCTGTGGTCGACAGCTGCGAATTCCCAGAGCTAACTATTTCCTGTCCTGATGCCTTGGTCGACCAGCGCCTTGTCTGTGGTCGACCATGGGAAGTAATCCGTAGATAAACCAGAGTTCCTCAGAGCATGCTGAAGTAGCACCCGACACTATAACCTCCAAATTCAGGACTTATCTAGTACTTAAGACCTAGTTGACACAACTAAGAACAGAAGAGACAAAGACTGTACAATGAACATAAGAATATTATTATTTCAATAATTTTCAGAGGAGATTCTACAAATTCCTAACTCCCTTCTTAGAGTTGAAAATCTGTCATTGTTAAGGGGTTTTGTGAAAAAGTCTGCCAGTTGTTTTTCAGTTTCTACAAAATGAAGCATGAAATTTCCTTTGGAGACCTCATCTCTTAGAAAGTGATGACGGATCTCAATGTGTTTTGTCCTAGAGTGTTGAATGGGGTTTTTAGACAAATTAATAGCACTAGTGTTGTCATAGAAAATAGGTGCACATCCAAGATCTACATTGTAGTCTTGGAGTTGATGTTTTATCCACAAAACCTGTGTACCACAGCTCCCTACTGCGACATACTCAGCCTCAGCAGTGGAGAGTGCCACAGAATGCTTTTTTTTAGAAGCCCATGATATTAAACACCCACCTAATATTTGACAATAACCACTAGTACTCTTCCTATCAATTTTGCAACCAGCATAATCAGCATCTGAATATGAAATTAAATCTAGTTTGCAATAAGTAGGATACCATAAACCCAATTCTTGGGTACCGGCAAGGTAACGAAGGATACGCTTGACAGCCCCTAAATGTGAATCTCTAGGGCTAGATTGATATCTAGCACACATGCATACACTGAACTGAATGTCTGGCCTAGAGGCAGTTAAATATAGTAGGGATCCGATCATACCTCTTTATTTCTTGGCATCTACCATGTTACCTTTTACATCAGCCTCCAATGTTGCATTTGTCCCCATGGGTGACTCTATTGGTTTGCAGCTCTCCATGCCAAACTTTTTCAGCATCTCCTTTATGTACTTGGATTGATTTATGAAGTAGCCTTCTCTACATTGTAGAATCTGCAATCCAAGAAAGAACTGTAAATCACCCATTAAACTCATTTCAAACTCATTGGTCATTAGATTTGCAAATTCAGTACATAATGAAGCTTCAGTGGATCCAAACACAATATCATCCACATAGATTTGCACAATTAGTATATTCTTACCTTGGGTCTTGGAGAATAATGTTTGATCAATTTTACCTCTTGTGTAGCCCTTTTTGGTGAGGAATGAACTCAGTCTGTCGTACCATGCCCTAGGAGCCTGCTTTAAACCATACAAAGCCTTATGCAGTTTAAAGACATGATTAGGAAGATCATCATTTTCAAAACCAGGGGGTTGTTCCACAAAGACTTCTTCCTTTACAAAGCCATTTAGAAAGGCACTTTTTACATCCATTTGCTGCAATTTAATTCCATGGGACGCCGCAAATGCTAACAATATTCTAATGGCTTCTAACCTTGCAACTGGAGCATATGATTCTTCAAAATCAACTCCAAATTCTTGGTTATACCCCTTAGCCACCAACCGAGCCTTGTTCCTCATAACAACTCCTTCTTCATTAAGCTTATTTTTATAAACCCATTTGGTTCCAATAACAGGATGAGATGAGGGTCTGGGAACAAGTTTCCAAACCTGATTTCTTTCAAATTGATTTAATTCTTCATGCATGGCATTTATCCAAGATTCATCTCTTAAAGCTTCCTCTACATTTTTAGGCTCAACTTGAGATACAAGGGCTAGCTGATCTAATTCATCAACTGTTTTAAGCTGAGATCTAGTTTTCCTCGGTTCATTAATTCCTCCAATGATGTTATCTAGAGGATGATCTCTGAGAAATCTCAGATTTTCAGAATTGTTACCTGGGATGATCTCTCCTTCGGGTTGATCATTGGAATCACCTTGCTTTGGTTCTGCTTCAGTCTCCATTGGTTCCTCTTTGCCTTCCAGAAATTCCCCATCTTCATCTTTGCCTACCTGTCCAGTTTTGTCAAAGTCATTATTTTCATCAAATGTGATATGTGGGGATTCTTCAACTAGCTGATCTTTGGTGTTGTAGACTCTATAGGCTCTTGATCGGTCAGAGTATCCTAAGAAGATTCCTGGGTCACTCTTTGGTTCAAATTTGTCCAATGATCTCTTGTCATTGTTATGAATAAAACACCTTACACCGAAGATCCTAAAATGAGCTAGAGATGGCTTCTTACCTTTGAACACCTCATATGGAGTTTTCGCACTAGATGGTCTTACCATTGCCCTGTTTACAATATAACATGCTGTATTGACCGCCTCAGCCCAAAATCTTCTTGGAAGATTGGCTTCAACTAACAAGGTTCTGGCCATTTCAACAAGTGTGCGATTCCTTCTTTCCACCACTCCATTTTGCTCTGGCGTCCTTGGTGAGGAGAACCTGTGATTTATTCCTTTGTTCCTGCAGAATTCATCAAACTCTGAATTTTCAAATTCTCCCCCATGATCAGATATTATTGAACACACTTTGGACTTACCATCCTGCTTCATTCTTCTGTAAAAATCCTGAAATTCGTGAAAGGCATCGTTTTTATGTGATAAAAACATTACCCATGGGAATCTAGAGAAATCATCAACTAGTACATAACCGTACCTCTTACCACTAAGACTAGCAGTTCTTGTTGGGCCAAAAAGGTCCATGTGCACAAGTTCTAGTGGTCTAGAAGATTGACTTTCAGTTCTACCTTTGAATGATTTTCTTGTTTGCTTACCTTGGGTACATGATTCACATACTTTGACATTTTGAGCAAACGAAATTTCAGGTAAACCAGAAACCATTTTATTCTTAACCACTTTGTGCAGCACCCTGTAGCTAACATGCCCTAGCCTTCGGTGCCACAACCAAGTCAGGTCCTCCTTCTTGGCGGTGAGGCACAAGTTGGAGTGGGCTGGATCATCCAAGTCTATCATGTAGACATTATTTACTCTCTTGCCCATAAACTTAACTTTAGCCGAATTTGGTTCAAGAATTTTACAGATCTTAGAATCAAATACTACTTGATGGCCTTTGTCGCATAGCTGACTGATGCTTAGAAGATTATATTCCAGGCCATCCACTAGCAGTACATCTTCAATGCAATTTGTAGATGTCTTACCTACCTTACCTTTCCCAATGATCTTGCCTTTGTTATTTCCTCCAAATGTCACATGTCCTCCATCTTTTGAGTTTAGCTCGGAGAATTTTGCCTTGTCCCCTGTCATATGTCTTGAGCAGCCACTATCTAAGTACCACTTGTTGTGTATAGCTGCCAAACACACCTGCATCACAAGTTACACAGAAACTTTTGGACCCCAATGGTACCCGGGTCCAAGATAGCTTGTGAAATTATGAAATTGCTGCAGTAATCCTTTGGGAACCCAGATTCTGTTAGAGCAGTGTAAATTTTTATTTCTGAACTTGTTCAGGTTGGGTTGCTTTTGTTCTAAAGCTTCTTTAATCTGAGTCCACCTTTGTGTATTCAAGTTTTCATTTTGTTTTACCCGAGAAAACCTGTGATTTCTGTTTGCTTGTCTGGCCATGGTCGACTTTTGGTATGTCTGTGGTCGACCATCGCGTCTCCAGAACTCAGCGTCTGTTCTGGCAGCACCTCTGGTCGACATCTGGTGTACCTGTGGTCGACCACTGCTTCTCCAGTAACCAGCGCCTGTTCTGGCAGATCCTCTGGTCGACAGATGAAGGGTCTGTTGTCGACCAGCCTGTCTCCAGACATCTTGTTTTCCATATTTATGTCTTTTAACTTGGTTTAGTCCTTGGTTTGTTCGGTGATTTCTGTGAATTTGGGTTTCTTGTTTATTATTTTGAATCTTATACTGATTGACTGTTTTCTCTTTAAAATTTCTCTCTTCCTTGGTGACATTGTTCCTTTTGGAGGAGCATTCAGCTACATCCTCTTGTTTATCTTGGTATAGATTAATCAGGGGCCTTTTTCCTTTTGAGTCAGCAATCCCAGTTACGGTTTTTATTTGGAATTCCTTTTTAGCCGTAGGATTGTATCCTAACCCTTCTTTTTGAAAGTTTACTTTTATTCCCAAGACAGCATTTAAGTTTTCTTGACCTTGAGTCATTTTTTCCAAGGTTTCCTGTTTGTTTTTCAGGTCACTCTTAATTCTTTCTATTTCTCTTAGGAGTTGGTTATTTTCTTCCTTGAGTGAATTGTTTCTTTCTTGACTTAACTTAGTTTCCTGTTCATATTCTTGAGTCTTTAGTTTTAACTCATCAATGTCATTTTTTAGCATTTCATTCTCTTCGGACATTCTCTTGTGGTTTTCTTCATCTAAGTCCATTTGATTCAGCTTATTTTTCAGTGACTTGATTTCCATTTCTAGTTCAGTTTTGTTTTCCATTGAATTGCTGTCTTTATTCAGTTGACTGATCTTCTTCTTCAAATGTTTATTTTCCTTTCTTATTCTTTCATAAGTATCAAGCAATTCTGAATATACTTCTTCCCAATCCGAACTAGAGAAGTCTTGAAATGGGGAGCTTACCTCAAGATCACTGTTGTCTCCCTTGGCCATCAGACAGAGCTTTCCTTCTTCTTCCTCGGAAGTTGTTTCCTCTTCACTGCTCTCTTCCTCCTCACTCCAAGTGCTAATCATCGCCTTGGGTTTCTTGCCTTTCCACTTGAAGCTTGATTTCTTAGGAGCTTCTGGACATTCAGCCTTCATATGTCCAGGCTGCCTGCAATTGTAGCAAATGAGTTTGTTAGAAGGAGCCTTATGTTTATCAGATTTAAACTGGGATGACTTCCTTACCATGCCCTTTGGATTTCTGAATCCTTTACCTTCCTTCCGCAGGAATTTCTTAAATTTTCTTGTAAGCATGGCTAGCTCACCAGATTCTTCACCTGAGCTAGATGAGTCATCATTGTCAGACACCTCAGAGGTGCTTGTCTTAGTCTTTAGGGCAAGTTGCTTCTTTTTCTTGCCCTCATCTTCCTTTCTCTTCAGATTGACCTCATAGGCCATCAGGGATCCTACTAACTCATCCACTGTCATTGTTGTGAGATCCTTTGAGTCCTCAATGACTGTGGCCTTGGTATGCCACATCGATGTGAGAGACCTTAAAATCTTCCTCACTAATTCCTGCTCTTTGTATGTCTTCCCTAAGCTCTTCAAGCCATTAGTCAATTGTACTAATCTGGCATACATCTCAGAAATACTTTCATCATTTTTCATCCTAAACATCTCATATTCTGAGACTAGCATATTTGCTTTTGTCTCTCTTACCTCGGAAGTACCTTCGTAGATTACCTTTAGACGATCCCACATTTCTTTGGCTGTTGCGCATTGGGAAACTCTTGAGAATTCTGTGGGGTGTAGTGAGCACTGCATCACGTTCATGGCTCCCCAGTTGACAGTTGATTTCCTGACCTATTCTCTGGTCCAGGTTTCTTCATCTTCCGGTAGCTCAAAAGGTCCGTGGCTCACTACCCTCCACATCTCGTGGTCTTGCGCACGTAAGAACACCTGCATACGATTTTTCCAATAAGAATAATCAGTTCCATCAAAATATGGAGGTCTAGTTACAGAGTGCCCCTCAGCTATGAGGCTTTTAGAGTTCAGTCCGCCCGGTCTCTCCTGGTTGTTAGACCACATTTTTGGAGAACCTGCTCTGATACCACGTGTTGGATACGGACTGAATAGATCTAGAGGGGGGGTGAATAGATCTTTCCCCCTTTTTGATAATTTACTGACTATCGACCAGATGAGCTACTGGTAATTAATGAATCATAGAACTAATGCGGATAGTAAAGATGCAAGCATACGTATAGGAAATCAAACACACACAAGCACACCACAAGAAAGGATTTTTAAGGTGGTTCAGTCTCTTCCTGAGACTTACATCCACCCCTTGCTTAACTCAAGCAAGGCTTCACTATGAGAATCTCTGATCTCAACCAAAACACAGCTGACACACAGCTTGTACCTGCTGACACACAGCTTGATTCTGCTGCCTCACAGCTTGACAATAATTGTAATCAGAAATGAAAAGATGATAAGAACAGGTGATGAAAGACAGGACTGAATATTGGCGTGTGTAGAAGAATAGGTGTTCAGCCTGGGACTTGATCACGCTTATGAAGAAGCCTAGACTCCCTGTTGATCTTCCAGTCAGTTGCCTTCGATTGTTCTGCTGCTGGAGATCACACAGTCTTGAGCTAAGTCTTCCTTCTGCAGCAATGAGATTGCCTTTAACCTTTCTGCAGATTTTTGATTGGTGGAGAGCTCCTTCTTCCTCTTCTGTGTGTATCTTCCTTGGCTTCTATTCCGTGCTCTCTCACTGCTCCCTTGCTCGTGATGTGTGTTCTTTTTGTTTTTCATACAGCCCTTTTTATCAAGAGTAAACTCTTCCCGCTCAATTTTCAGATCGAGCGCCAATCTGCTAGAAAACAGGGATCGGTTTAAATCCAATCGTTAGAACGAGTTTGACCACTTCTAAGCAAGATTGTTTCCTTGATTCCCGTGCGGAATCTTATCTCCTGAGCAGCCCAACAACCTGCAACAACCATCTGCAGGTTTTAAGGAACCAAAACAGAATTCGGTTAGAGTTCGGTTTTGGACGATATATAAACCCGTGGTCGACCATGACCCTGTCGCTGGTCGACAATGGGCAGTCCCCAGACGGCCGGTTCTTCTGGCTGAAACTCACGTCGCCCGTTGGTCGACCACAGCCTGGTCGCTGGTCGACAAGGGGCAAATATCAGGTGGCCATTGGTTCTGTCTGATGTTCTGTCTTTTCCTGTGGTCGACCAGAGGTGGGGCTATGGTCGACAGCCAAGGTGCTTCCAGAAGACAGATGACTTGATGCTTTTCTGGTTGAGTTCGTTGGTCGACCATAGCTTCTTCAGTGGTCGACAAACATTCTTTCACGCTTATACTGATTTGTTGATTCCACTTGGATTTCAGTGAACCTGAAATTTGCTTAACTTATAAGATTTGACTTGAAGTTCCAAATGTATATAAAAGCATATTTGTCATCATCAAATGGGCATTAATTCAATGCACTATCTTTACACAAATAACCAAACCATTTGCTTTAAGAAACAAGATAGAACTTAGATTAGTCAAACATATCCTATTGTCATCATCAAAACCAAGGGATGCACAACACCCAAGTAGCTTCATTACCTGAGTGACGCTGCCATACTACCTTTACCAGAGGGATTACCTTATTCCTCAGTCGCTGTTCACGACGATCATCAATCCGTATTGGAAACTCTGGCGTGGATAAATCCGTTGTCACCTCAGGCCACAGTGAATCATCTAACACGTGAGATGCATCAGGAATATACTTTCTTAGCTGAGAAACATGAAACACATCGTGGATCGCTTGCATCGCCGATGGTAATTGAAGTCGATAAGCCACTTGGCCCACACGCTCCAGAATAGGAAACGGACCAATATAACGGGGACTAAGCTTTCCACGCTTCCCAAACCTCATCACACCTTTCATTGGAGATATTTTCACAAAAATCGAATCTCCAGGCTCAAACTGTAATGGTCTTCTACGCCGATCTGCATTACTTTTCTGTCGACTTTGAGCTATCAACATTTTCTATCTGATCAGGCGCACCACATCAACACACTGCTGAATCATATATGGTCCTGTCAACAGTCGGTCACCAGTCTCAAACCAGTCCAACGGTGTACGACAAGGACGCCCATATCAAGCTTCATACGGAGCCATATCAATACTAGAATGATAACTGTTATTATAAGAGAATTCCACCAGTGGCAAGTGTTGACTCCACGAACCCTGACAATCTAAACAACACGATTGCAGTATATCTTCTAAAGTCTGAATAGTCCTCTCGGACTGACCATCAGATTGAGAATGATACGCTGAACTGAATGCCAATTCTGTACCCAACGCCTTTTGAAAGCTCTGCCATAAGCCAGAAGTAAAACGCGGGTCACGATCTGACACAATAGATATTGGAATTCCATGCAATGGCACAATCTTTTCAACATATAGCTCCGCCAACTTCTGAACATTAACGTCACCTTGATCGGCAACATTCTCGCTATCTTAGTCAGACGATCAACTAGCATCCAAATACCATCATAGCCTTGAGAAGTGCGAGGCAAACCCACAATAAAATCAGTAGTGATGTGATCCCATTTCCACATCGGAATCTCCAAGGGTTGAAGCATTCCTCCAGGCTTTTGATGCTCAGCTTTAACCTGCTGACATGTCAAACACTTAGACACAAAATCAGCTACATCCTTCTTCATACCTGGCCACCAGAATTACCTTTTCACATTATGATACATCTTCGTGATGCCGGGATGAATAACGTAGAGAGATCCATGCGCTTCACGCAAAATAACATTCCTTAATGAATCATCAGCTGGAACATAAAGCCTCCCTCTGAATCTAACCACAGAATCATCACCAAACTCCACATCTGGCATCAACATAATACGAGACAACTCAAAATCTGCCTGATGTGCCTCCCTGATCTGCTGGTAAATCGTTGGAGTCATCACTAGACTAGCAAACACGGCTACCATCGGATCACGGGGAATTTACAATCTGAATGTCTCACAAGGAAACTGTTCCCACAACTTTCATTCATGAATCATTAAATGACTAACCTGCACTTTACTGCTCAGTGCATCAGCCACCACATTCATCTTGCCAGGTTGATAAGCCAGAGTAAAATCATAGTCTTTCATATACTCCATCCACCTACGCTGACGAAGATTTAAATCCTTCTGAGAAAACACATATTTTAAACTTTGATGATCCGTGAAGATCTCAAACTTCTCACCATACAAGTAGTGTCGCCAGATTTTTAGTGCAAAAATCACCGCCGCCAACTCTAAATCATGAGTAGGATAATTTTCTTCCTATTGCTTTAATTGTCGGGACGCATATGCCACAACCTTACCATGTTGCATAAGCATTGCACCCAACCCTACTCGAGAAACATCTGTACATACAACGAAGTCACCCGAGCCAGAAGGCAAAACAAGCACTGGAGAAGTGGTGAGCAACCTTTTCAATTCATTGAAGCTCTGTTCACACTTATCCGACCACACAAATGACACATCTTTGCGAGTCAACTTGGTCATTGGCGCGGTAATCTGTGTAAAATCTTGAATAAATCTCCTGTAATAACCGGCAAGACCCATAATGCTTTTGATCTCTATCACAGTCTTAAGACTCTGCCATTGTAGAACAGCTTCAATCTTAATAGGATCAACTGCAACTCCATCGCCAGAAATCACGTGGCCTAGAAAATGAACTTCCCGAAGCCAAAACTCACATTTGTTGAATTTAGCATAGAGCTCATGATCTCGCAGAGTCTGCAATACTACTCGAAGATGCTGAACATGTTCTTCCTCAGAGGTAGAATAGACCAAAATGTCATCCACAAAGATCACCACAAACTGGTCCTAATATGGACGAAACACGCAATGCATTAAGTCCATAAATGATGCTGGAGTATTGGTTAGCCCAAATGGCATAACCAAGAATTCATAATGACCATACCTCGTGCTAAAGGCAGTCTTCTCCACATCTGATTCTCGAATCCTCAATTGGTAGTAACCTTGATGTGACACGAGGTCGAGGAAGGACTTCAAAGGTCGAGGAAGGACTTCAAACTGTCAGCCGGAGAGCAGGAGAGCGAGGTGACTAGACAAGAATGGAGGAGCTCGGCCGGGGCCACACACCCATCCCCATCTCAGGGATGACGCAGTCGCGCTCTTCAATTCTTCTCTGCGGTGATGGTGGTTGCAGGCGTTGCAGTTGGCACGGCGGTGGCGGCGGTGGTGATGGACGATGACGGCGGTTGAACGGTGAAGGAGGAAGATCGTGGAGCTTCGATGGGGCTTCACACCCGTCCTCTTCTTGAAGATAATGCACCGGAGCTTCACGGACGACCTCCATGGCGGGGCGAAGTGGGGTTGGGCCTCTCACCCGGGGTTTCAAAAATCTAGAAGAACACTCATAGCCATAGCTAAACATGTTTTTTCTTCATTCTATTTCTTCAAATAAGGACTACAAGACTTTTTTTATAGACTTCACAAAGAAGATCAAAGGACAAACTCTAAGACTCTTTAATGCCTAGAAATATGAAAAGACACCTATGACTCTTTATAACTCTCTTAAAAACTCTAAGACTCTTTAATGCCTAGAAATATGAAAAGACACCTATGACTCATTATAACTCCCTTAAAAACTCTAAGACTCTTTGATGCCTATAAATATGAAAAGACACCTATGACTCATTATAACTCCCTTAAAGACACTTAGGGATATCAAAAGACAAACTTCAAAGACCCTTATGTAAAATAAAAAAAATTACAAATATTTTAAGACGGAAGATCAAGTCCGATGTCGATGACGATCCTGTCAAACTCCCTCGCTTGGAGAAGGTTCAACCTCGAACCTCAAATCTCGAATCTCGAATCACAGGACCCCGGCTTGTTGGGACAAACAAGATGACTTGCTCTGATACCATTTGATGTGACACGAGGTCGAGGAAGGACTTCAAACTGTCAGCCGGAGAGCAAGAGAGCGAGGTGACTAGAGAAGAACGGAGGAGCTCGGCCGGGGCCTCACACCCATCCCCATCTCAGGGATGACGCAGTCACGCTCTTCAATTCTTCTCTGCGGTGATGGCGATTACAGGCGTTGCAGTTGGCACGGCGGTGGCGGCGGTGGTGATGAACGACGACGGCGGTTGAACGGTGAAGGAGGAAGATCATGGAGCTTCGATGGGGCTTCACACTCGTCCTCTTCTCGAAGACGATGCACCAGAGCTTCACGGACGACCTCCATGGTGGGGCGAAGTGGGGTTGGGCCTCTCACCCGGGGTTCCAAAAATCTGGAAGAACACTCATAGCCATAGCTAAACTTATTTTTTCTTCATCCTATTGCTTCAAATAAGGACTACAAGAGTTTTTTTATAGACTTCACAACGAAGATCAAAGGACAAACTCTAAGACTCTTTAATGCCTAGAAATATGAAAAGACACCTATGACTCATTATAACTCTCTTAAAAACTCTAAGACTCTTTAATGCCTAGAAATATGAAAAGACACCTATGACTCATTATATCTCCCTTAAAAACTCTAAGACTCTTTGATACCTAGAAATATGAAAAGACACATATGACTCATTATAACTCCCTTAAAGACACATAGGGATATCAAAAGACAAACTTCAAAGACCCTTATGTAAAATAAAAAAAATACAAATATTTTAAGACGGAAGATCAAGTCCGATGTCGATGACGATCCCGTCAAACCTGATCGAAGATCAATCCGTGAAAAGACACTTGTCGATTGAAGTTGGTCAAATAAATCATCGATCCTGGGCAAAGGATATTTATTCTTGACAGTCACCTGATTTAATTACATGTAATCAATACATAGTCTCAGGCTTCCATCTTTCTTCTTCACAAACAATACAGGAGCACCCCACGGAGAAAAGTTAGGACGGATATAGCCTTTTTCCAGCAATTTTGACAACTATGCTCTCAATTCTTTCAATTCTGTAGGAGCCATACGGTAATGTGCCTTTACTAAAGGTGCCGTACCTGGAATTAATTCAATCACCATCTCAATATCTCGCTATGAGGGTAAGTCTGGTAACTCATCAAGAAACACATCAGAAAATTCACAAACCACAGGAACATCATTTATCTCCTACTGTGGTGCCTCGACATCAACCACGGAAGCAAAGAATCCCTGACAACTTGCATTAAGCAATCTACAGGCTCGAATAGCAGAAATAAGCAAGCGAGGAGAACGAGATCGAATACCTTGAAAATAGAATGCCGCTTTCCCAGATGGCTGAAAATAAACTTTCTTCGATTTACAATCAACCACGGCTCCATAATTTTCTAACCAATCCATGCCCAGAATAACATCATAATCCACCAGCTTCAACGCATATAGCCTAGCTGGCAACTGTTGATTCCCAATCACTATAGGAGTCTCATCAAGACAGAAAGGCGTAAACATGAACTCCCCAGAAGGCAATTCAACAAGTAACTCACAAGACATCTCAGATGTCGGCTCCTCAATACAGGCAACAAAATCTTCAGAAATAAATGAATGAGAAGCACCTGAGTCAAATAAAACATGAGTTGCATGACCATAAATCATAATGGTACCTTCCACTAGATGAGACGCCACTGCTTCAGAACGAGTCATATGTGTGACTCTCCCTTTTTGTTTCTTTCTGCCCGCCGTTGACTGGTGCGACGATGATACCGACGCCTGGGAATATTGTTGTGACTGTGATGGTGGTAGAGGTGGAGGTCTAAACTGCTGTGGCTATGAAAAAGTGACAGGCTGCTTCGGCCTCATCGGACAGTCACGAACCACATGTCCTACCTGATCGCACATGAAACACACCATGGGCATCGAGCATGGTCGTCTCGGATGATGACCGCAACACCTCGGACATGGTCTCGACTGACTAGGCACCGATCCCTATCACTGAAAAGAAGTAGGTGCTGCTTGTTGCACAGTACCAGAGGAAGCTTGTTGGCCGTACTGCTGCTTGGATTTTCTGAGCATCTTTTTGAATTTAGATTTGGAGGAAGTACCACTGGCAGAAGGAACAAAAGATGGTGCCCCCATCACACTTGGTAAACTAGTAGCCTGCTGCTGCTGCATTGGCTCCACTTGGGTTCACCCTCGAGATCTTGCCATATCAAGTTCTAAAGCTACTGCTGCCTGATATGCCACATCTAATTCTGTCACTCTGGTTGCAATTAGAGGCTACCTCAGCTCTGGCTTTAAACCACGCAAGAATTGCTCTATCTTCAGCCCTTCTTCAGTAAGAATATGAGGGGCATACCGACCCAATTCCATGAATTTATTCCGATATTGCAACACCATCATCTTGCCCTGTGCCAACTCCATAAACTGGTGCACCTTGTCCATTCTGAGATAGGTCGGACTATAAGTACGCTCAAAAGAAGTCACGAACTCCTTCCATGGGATCAGTCGAAGAGGACGGGACTTGAAGGTCACCTCCCACTCCATGGTCCACCACGCAAGTGCTGCCCCTGCAACTGGAACGTAGCTAACATCACCTTCTCATCTTCAGTGCACTCCATAGAACGGAATACACGCTCCGTCGCATCCAGCCAAACCCTCGCCGCATCTGGATCAGCTTGTCCTTCATATGTCGGTGGGTGGAAAAGAAGAAACTCCTTCAAAACTCGACCACGACCACCTTGAGGCACTAAGTCTTCACCAACATCAGGGTCAGCATGGCCTTGCCCTCGAACATTTGCTGGAGGAGGTGAAGTACCGCTCTCTTCCCTTGGAACATCTCGAGGCACATTAACTTGGACACGACCTCGGCCTCTCCGTCTAGGCGGCATTACAATCTAGGCTTAAAAGAAAACACACAACAAGGAAATCATAAGTAATCACGGAAAACAACCTAAGCCAGCAATGGTGGTACACATGGACTTGTTCTGGACTATTGTAATTTTAATTCCTTATACATCACCCCAACACCGCTCTGATACCAACTGTAACGACCCGGAGATCCGAATACCGGTAAACCGATACCAAGAGTTCGGAGAAGCCACCCAAGAGGCTGATGAGGCCCCGTAAGGGTTGGGAGGATTGGTTGAGTAGGTGCATAATGAATTGGAATTACACACACAATTAGAAAATGGCAAATTTAAACGAAAGCAATTTAAAATAATAGAGTGATATAATTATACATATTAGTCCAGATCCATACATCACAAGTCTGACACTGTACAAGAGTCAAAACAAACAACTACACGAGGCATACCCCGGCCAAAAGAAATCAAAAGACAGACAAAAGGACCAACCACAGCTGGCGTCTAAGACTTCCCGCCGAAAGCGCGAGAGAAACCTTCGGACTGTTGCCCCGACTCACCTGAAAAGGAAGGGTGAGTCTCACAACATAGACTCAGTAGGGTTCACGTGGATCCCTACCTCGCAACTTAACGTATAACAGTAATTAATCATGCAATGGCATAAATAAATGATAGGAAATAAAGCTGCACAAGTATATGAATAAATTAAAAATAGCTAACTAAAATGCCATTAAATATTCACATGAATAATTAAACTCGAGATTTGAAATCTACCAATAGAATAATAATTCAACAATCCCAAGTGATAGGAGAGAGAAAGGACCACCAGAATGTAGACCAGACGCGTCCACTGATGACTTATACTGCGTCTCAAGTATCTACACAAGCCTGGATCGCGACAAGCGAGACACGTAACAGTAACCAAGGACATGAACTAGTCAGGGTCATACTCGTTAGTGTCAGTCCAAGCCCCTGACCACGTGTACACACACAGGCTCAATGCCTTGAGCCAGGCCTCTAGCTAGTTTTCCCCCCCCCAGTAGGGCACTACTGCCAAGCAAGGGGGCCCATGGAAACTAGCTTACAAACAGTACACCGAGACTACCCCGCCACCTCTCCCAGGTGGGCCGACACTAGAGGTCGTCGGGCTATGACTAGTGGTTCCATCACAAGGGAAGAGAAAATAATTCTATTGGGATCTAAAAACATGCCACAATTTATAAGAATATTTAGACATGGCGAATATGCAGTACAGAATGCATAATTAAATGAACAGGATGAAATTCATATGCTACAGGAAGAAACGGTCTAATGCAGAACCGCGAGGGGTTGGCAAACGGTCATACGATTGACCACCACCCGTCCTAAGTGGTCATCCTTATGACCGCCAGGGTACAGACGTTTTATGTATTTTAAACGGAAGAAAACCCAATCGTAAGCGGTCATACGATTGACCGCGAAAGGACCGAAAATGGTTGGGTCAAAGACCGCCAGGCGTCCACCGCCTTACTTGGTCAAAGGGTCTTAGCGGTCATTTGCTGGGCCGCTACTGACATAAAATGGTCGGTCTGAAGACCTCAAATGGTGGTAAACTGTCAGGGGGCGACCGCTAACGTTCGCCGCCTCATACCGTGTTAATAGCGGTCTCTGGAGCGACTGCTAGTCGTCCATAGCACCGAAAATGCGGGAATTCCATTTGGAACCCTTCCCAATCGATTCAAATCGACGGGAAAACATGGTTTAACCCATTTCCTACCTTTCCACATCCAATCCACGGCAATCACATGCCCGAAAACATAAAACAATGGCCATGGATGAATCGAAAACATAAAGTACAATGTTCATGCTATTAAGACATAAACGACGATGTTCATGCTTGTAGGCTGGCTATTTACATGCCAGGGGGTGGGGAAACAATCCTAACAAGGCAAGGAAGCCATCCCCCTACCCGGTTCTAGCCGAAAGCGCCGTTCCACGCCCGTTCAGCACGAGGGACGCCGCGCCTCACCACGCGGTTTCTCACCTCCACACTCCATGGCCCGCCTTCACGACGACGCCACCGCTCTTACCACGTCCCGAGCTTGCCAACGCCACCTCCTGCACGTCCTGCAGTGCCCCGGGGTGAGCACACCACCGAAGAGCAAGAGGAGAGAGGGGGGTCGCACGCGGGAGAGAAAGAGAGGGTGAGGGGAGAGAGAGAACCGTGGGTTCTCACAAAAAAAACATTTAATATATTTTTTTTTTTGTGAAAAAACCTTAAATTGCTAAAAGGCTTTAAATTAAGTGATATTGCATATATGCCTTATTTGAGTTCTAAAACCTTATACAAATCGATTAAGCCCATTAAACTAGGCCCATTAAGCCTAATAAAAGAGCCTAAATTCGTAATTCTTTCCACACTTCAATACCAATATGGATCCGCTAAGAATCCATTAACTACCGGATCTTACATTGAAGGTTCTCTTGTTGGGTCCCTCGTGAATGCAAGGAAAATAAGTATTATGCAGAGAGAAGACCGTGCAGATAAGGAGATGATACCACTTATTAGAGAGTGATGCTGAGTATTTAGAGAGCAAGTGATACCAATTGTTAACGACCAGCATAATGTAAATTGTTAGGTCTTTTGGCATGGCAGAAACATATTTACACAAATAGGCATCATATGCCTTGAAGGCACAGCACAACAGCATATAGTGAATCATGAGAGGCAGACATGGGCATGAGATTTGAGCATGTCAAAGTAATGCAACCTGAGAGCAATTATTTTTGGTTTTCTATTTTTTAGATTTTTAAGATTTTCTATGCAATGCATGGAAATGGAAAATGCACACTAACCATATACTAGACGAACTGAAGCCAATAGCTTTAGGGACATGATACCACTTGTTTGAAAGTTGTGAGTCTCTCATGGCAGCCAGAACAGCTATGCAAATGTCCAGAGAGGGCAAAAATCATTGGAGCAATGAAGCGACAAGAGGCCAATTTGCCTTAATGGCAGATTCCAGGATAGCTAGACCGAATTCTGGTTACAAGGGGTCGACTCTAAGGGTCGACACTTGGAGATTTTTAGGCATAGAATCCAAGAACTGATAAGATGAGGGTTCCTCATTCTGAAGCCAAGTTCATAAATACAGAGTTACAGATTTTTCAGAATTTTCAATTGTAGAACTTTAGTGAAGCAACCCTTATAATAACATTGGTTTAACACTAATGAATTCTAAGCTTCTCAATAAAACTACTTGAAAACATCTGCATTCAATATTAATAGAAGTGAACCAGAAATGCATATCGAAACAAGGTTAACCTCCTCTTACCTTACTCATTCAATTCCATTAGCTCCTTTGAGAGTTACTACGAAAAGTATTGAGATTAAACAAGCATGAAGACTAAATAGAATTCTAGAATTTCAGTAGATTTGCTTTTACCTTTTGCTATCACACTCATAATTTTCATTGAGCATAAGAGGATTTTTACGAGCATTTAAGTCCAGTCATGCCTTGTATCTTGAGGATACACGTTGGTTGGACGCCAGTATCCCTAGGTACTTGGTGTGACTGACTATCATGCCACAAATGGAACAGAGATAGCATTGTTACCTCATGACATATCGAACCTCATATTGTTGATGAGGGGACATATTTCTCAGCAACTTTGCCATCGCTCTGCCTTGATTTTTCTTTTATATCACTGCAGAGTTAACAAGGGCACTTCATGACATATCTTACCTCATTTCTTTTATGAGGAGATATATTTCTCAGTGAACCAGTGTCATTGCTCTGACACTATTAGCTCTTATAAATTCCAGCAAATCAGATTGTTTAAAGACAATACTTAGCTGAAGTTTCTCAAGAAAGCCTTTGTACTAAAGATAAACTTTCAGATATAAGAAGGCATGTCATGTCAAAACATGAAGAGCTGGTTTAAGTCTATTAAGACCGAGTGCAACCACTTTCAGGATAATTAAAATTTAAAGCTCAAGAAATCATTAATTTTAAACCAATAGCTTTCATGTTCAGGGTAGTCATCAAGCTCCATAAAGGAAGATTCCTCTAGAAGATTTACTCTGATAAATGAATTCAACAACAGACCAAAAAACCTCCAAGAGGATCAAGGCATTCAAGGAATTCTGGAACCAGTTAGCTGGTCATGCAAGAGATGGCAGATTTCAGACAATTAGGAAGGGGCTTGATGGACATCAAAGGTATTTCAGACCCGAGGTACAATCATTGGATATCAACTTTATTATGCATAGGTCTAATTTGAGCAGGGAGTGCAAATAAGTAGAAGGTGAGAATTGATAATGAACACTCCCCCTAAGGTTGTGCACAGAGTTTCGGACAGAAAACAATTTTCAAGCAGTATTAACTACAAGGTGGTCTACCTGATCAACCCTTCAAGAGGATGCAGTCTATGCAAATGTCAACAAAAAGAGTGCATGAATGCAGACTGAATTTTTGATGTTGACTCCCCCTAAACATGTGCATGGGTTGACAGAGGTGTATGCAACCTATGACTTAAATGAACACATGATGCATGAAAAATGATACCACTTGATATGCAATCTTTAGGTCCCTTTAACATTGTGTGCACTGGGGTGTAGTAGACCACAATATGATGCAATCATGGATTATTTGCAATGCATTCTGAACTGAAATGCAGACTGGATTTTATCATGTGCAGATGGATACATGCTACTTACTCTCTCTTTTGGATGATTTCAATATGGTATGCAATCAATTCTGAAATTAGTATATGCATGATAACAAGTGCACATGGGTAAACCATGAAATGCAGGAACTCCCCCTGACTTTATGCATGAATGTATGAATTCTGAGTGCAGCACATGCAATGAAATCAATGCAAGGAATTTGATGAATTATTCATATGAACATCTAAATTGTTCTAATGATAGGTTGACCCTTGGTACTTGGCGGAGAACTGAGGTCTTAAGACCACCTCACGCATGATGTGGGTTTCCAGACAGAAGAGATCTGCCCTTCTCCTAGCTTACCATTTTATATACCAAGAGGTCATGCAGAGTTGGATCCCTTGATCATGAAATGCATGATAGTGCATGAAATTTCAAGATGATGCTTAATGATCACAACACATACAGATTTAAACATATGAGATGCATTTCTACACTAAGGTGCTCACCCTTAAACTCCCCCTTTGTTGAATGCTCATGAAAGTTAAGATAGACAATCAGCATGTTATTTGTCCGCATGAGTGATGAGTTGGGATATATGCAGCCATGGAAGACATCATCAAAAACAATGATCAACAATGCTAAGCAAGAAGTTCACATGGATGTTAAATGGTAGAAATGATCAAACAGCAACTCAATCATCATAACAATTTCATCAACGTGACAAATTGTTCATGGATTACGCAGCTGAATTAGTTGATCTCTGGTACAAGGCGGAGGTTTGGATCTGAGACCCTACTCACGCATAGTGAGAGTTCTGGGCAAGCTTGACTTGCCTTTCTTCTCTGCACCATTTGATATACGAGAGGTCAAACAGGTGTAAGCAGGTAATCTAGCTTAGATGACCATCTCACACAATGGGGGATGTTTCAGCAGTTCAGAGAGACAAATTCAGTGTTCAGCACTTATTGTCAACAAGAAAGACTTATGATGCAATAACTACAATGCAAGCCTATCATGCAAAGATTGAACAAGTAAAGTTTATTTACATACCTATGCCTTGAGCATTTATTTGCTGGTTGAGCGTTGCTCAGCTCCAAGGCACCCTGCACTCAAAATTCTCATTTTGAGTTTATAGGTACCCAAGCTTGCTTGGGTCCTGGTTGGTTAGTAGCACTTTTAGCAAATGACTTTATTTTCTTTGCTATTTTCTAGTCATCCACTCTCATCCAAGGACAGTGATTAGATGTATGCCCATATTCACCACAATAGAAGCAACGCACAAAGGATTTATCATTCTTTCTGTGTGCAGGTGCATTGAGCCTTTGTGAATGAGCATGTATACTTCCATGTTGATCATGAGGATGAGTTTTACCTTTTAGATACCAACCCTTCAGATGCCAGCAGTCCTGGACAGTGTGGCCAGTTTTAGCACAGTGGAGGCAGCAAGGCGGCAGACTTCTACTGGCTGACTGTTCAGCCTTGGTGTGTGTCAACCAGCTCTGGGGAATGCATCGATGCATCTGATCATCCTTGGAGTGTGTCGACCCGTCCAGATGAGTGTGTCGACACGCAGGGTCATACCTGGGCTTTGGAGCATGAGTGTGCAGAGGATGCTTCCTCCCAGTGTTGACATGTCCCTTGCCATTATTTTCAGCATCAATTCTTCTGTTCTTCCTTGCTCTTAGTTCATCATTCCTCAATATAAAGTAATTATGCACAATATGTCCATGCTTACCACAATAAAAATAATAGACATTCATTTCATGAGTAGCATGGTATTTAGCATGAGAGTTTCTATCATGCAAGTGAGAGCCAACAACATTATTTTTCTGTTTATGCCCGGGAGCCTTCTTTTTCTGATCACCATTCTGTTTTTGGTTTTTCTTTTGAGCAGCATGCGGTTTTGGGTGACCATAAGAGGTGTTGGCTTCAAGTGAGCCAATGACAAGTGAGGTGTACACCTTGCTTCCAAAGGACTTTTTATTCACAGGTTTGTACCCCAACCCTTCTCTTTGAAGGTTGACCCTAGTCCCTAGATTTCTATCTAAATTATCTTTGCCCTAATCAAACTTTGATAGAGAATTCTTTAAGTCCTTGTTTTCATTCTCCAATGAGGAGACATGCAGTTCAGACTCAGCAAGGCCTCTTCGCACGCAGCCAGTTGCTCATTGAGCATGGCGTTCATAGTTTTAAGATTTTTTGCTTCTTGTTGTAAAGCATGCATTGTTTCAGAATAATTATCAACAATAGATTTGCCTTTTTCAAAAGTAGCCAGTTTTTCAAGCAGCATTTCATTTTGATCTTTCAAGGTTTTATTTTCATCTCTTAAACAGATAATGCTTTCTTTATGCACATCTATGTCAATCATAAGAGTGTCACTGAGCTCCTCAAAAGTAGAATAATTTTTACAGAAGGAGCTCTCACCCTGATTGCTCTTCTTAAGATCCTTTTTCAACTTTTTATTTCCAGATTCAACTTTCTTATATTGCTTGATCAATTGATCATACGCATCCAGAAGCTCTTCAAAAGTGAAATCTTCGGAGTCAGAGCTTACTTGAGATGAGGATGTATTGCTTGACTACTCTGGTCGGTCGGCCATGAGGCATTCATGCACTTGTTCTTCTCTTTCATGGATGTTCACTAATCTGTCCAAGATTTGCATGGCTATGCTATAGGTGGACACAAGATAAGATAGCCTGAAATCAACTGCAGCTTTTGTCAAGTTGAATGCAACAAGGTTGTCATTATGTTTGGTCTCATGTTCAGCAGACCATTCATCTGAATTTGATGGTAGCTCATGAGGACCAATGTATATAAGGTTCCATAATTGTGGATCTATGGATTTGTCATAGATGAACATTCTCCCTAGCCATATAGAAAAATCTGAACCATCATAAATAGGCGGAGAAGCCATCGAAGCATGTGTAGAAAATGAAGCCATTTGATTAGAATGCACCAGGATCTTTCTCTGCAGATCATGGGATCTTTGAATGGCAGAGCTTGGCTGTGATACCACTTGTTGGGTCCCACGTAGTGCAATCGGATCTAGAAGGGGGGGTTGAATAGATCATATCAAGAACTTTGACCTATTTATAAACTTGGCTACCAAAAGCATAAACCACTCCTATAAAGTAAATGAGTCACTTGGGCACAATGCACAGCGGAATTAAACGGAATGGCTTAAATGGAAACAGCGGCCCAAATACTACACAAGTTGAGGTACAAGTTAAAGTGCTACTCAACAAACTTCAGATGTGTGGGTGAACAGAGTGATTCTCATTTGATGGAGAATGCTCCCGAGTGCCTGAGTGCAAAGATGCAGCAGGCAGCCAAGGGAATGTTAGTACCGTGCAAGAAAAAAATGGTGTGTATACAAGATTGTGCAGTCCACAAGGCTTGAGTGTGCGATGGAGACAATCAAGATTACATACGATGAAGCAAGCACACTAACCTATGAATGGGGATAAAGAATATGAAGCAATCACACAAGTGCACAACCCACAACACAGGGATTTTAAGGTGGTTCGGTTGCAAACCCGCAACCTACGTCCACCCCTCAAAAAACCCGGTGAGGCTTTCCTGCTGACACACAGCTTGACCGGGGGCACGCCCCAAACCACAGAACAGAGAACCCCCCGTCTGTCTTCCTACACACAAAACCGGCAGGGACGGTTCTCCACAGACCGGAGCACACCTCCGTCTATCTTTCTACACATAAACCAGCAGGGACGGTTTAAGATGAACAAAAAACACAAGATAAAACTCACTGCAAGTGCAGTGGGAAAACCACAAAAACAAGAAGAATAAACACCAACTGAATCTTCAGATAGAGATATGGAAGTTGGTGACTGCAGCTACAAGTGCAGATCTGAAGATCTATCTTTTCAAGCAACGGTAGACTGCAGGGCTACTCTCTCTCAAGGCTGATCTTCTTTTCTTCTTCTCTAAAAACACTGGACTGAGTCAAACAAGTGCTGGGCTGCTCTCATGCGCTTCTCAAGGATGTTCTTTGTGGAAGCTCAAGGGGTGGCTCTCTGGGCAGCAGCAGCTTCTTCTCTTGTAGAAGCTTGATATTTATAGACGAGCCACAAGGAAATGTGGTGAAGAATTTTCCCTCCAAGAAGTCTTCCATCAGTCTAGCTCAATTAAAAATATTTTCTTTGACTATTGAGTGTTGACTGCTCCCATCAAAGATAGTGTGAGATGAAATGAAGAAGAGACAAAGAGCTTTTCCCTCCAAAAACTTTCTTGGGCTTAGAAGAAGATTTTCTGCAGGATTTGGCTTTAGCTGGCATTGCTTCTAGTCCAAGGATAGGACGGTGGCAGGCTGGTAGCATACTATATCTTTTCTTCACCTGCTCTTCAGATCTCCACAATAAATGGCCCCTTTGACATGCGGTCTCCTTATTGGCTGAAGTCCACCTTCTGTCCTATGTACTCTGTCTGGATAAAAGTCTTCTTTGGGTGACAGCAAAAGGCAGACTGTGAGAAGTGACCTTCCCAGCTGAAATCTCTGACATATCCATCTCCGAAGTAGATACTTGTGTGATGAGATGGATGAGACAGAAGTCAACCCTTGGGACTTGATCCAGACCTCAAAAATTATGTATTTGGACATTTGCGGTACCTATTTTCTCTCTCTGGATCACCCAATTTATTTGACAAAAAACTGGCTTGACTGGGTTCAGAAGCACTGTTGCGTCAAAGCAGCAGGCCATTGCATCGATGAAGCTGTGAAGGTTTACTGCTTAGAGGCTCAAGGTCTTCTAGTGCTTAGATGCAGCAGGGTTAATGCGTCGATGCAGGGAGGCTCTAGCATTGAAGTAGCTTGATGGTGAGGTCAGAGCAGTGAAGCTGCTGAGGTCGGAGCAGTTGCGCACACTTGATGTGCATCGACCTTGATTGCTTGTAGAGTTGAAAGTCTTTATGTGCACCGACCTTCTGAACATGTGCACCGACCTTGACAGTGCAGGACTTCTGCATGTGCACCGACCTCTTGAACAGAAATGGACATGTGCACCGACCTTGACTTGAGTATGCTCAGACCTTGTAATGTTGAAGACAGACATTGCACAGACCTTTCTTATGCTGAAGGCAAACATTGCACAGACCTTTCTTATGTTGAAGGCAAACATGCACAGACCTAGATGCGTAGAAGGCAAACATGCTCAGACCTAGATGCGTTGAGCAAACATGCACAGACCTAGTAATTCACATGTGCACAGACCTACCGCAATGTGCACCGACCTGACAGTCACTTATGCACAGACCTAACAGCATTATATGTGGATGTGCACCTGTAGCAACCCTGGTAAATTAAAAGAATAAAATCTTAAATAGAATAAAAGATTTAAAACCAATGATAAAAAGTTCAACTCATATACACTTAAAACATATAACAAAAAGGGCCAAGATAAATAACGCCTCCGTTAAAGTTGTCATTTAATTGAAGACTGTTCACGTAAGCGCTAATTTAAGAATTGACGCCCTCTTGACAGGCGTCATATAAAAGAATTGAAGACTGTGACAGAGGCGTCTATTTTAAATAATGCCCCAACCTTAGGCGTCATTTACAAATAGAACCGTTGGTGTTTGGTTCGAACAGGGATGTTATCCGGGATAAGTTTTGATTAAGAAAGGGATTGATACGTGTATATTTAAGTTTAGTAAGGATTCTACCAAGGAAATTTTAGTTCTAATCGAACTCCTAAAAACTCATTAGGATTCCTTCCCTATAAATACCCCCTCACATCGAGCCAACCTGTTGGCTCTTTTCTTCATCAAACCTACTGCTGTTGTCGATCGTCCAAGCATCAGGGAGCCTTCCTCTCCATCCTGTTGTTGATACGAGGAGGGGTTCCCATCATCTTCCTCTTCGTCCTGTCGTGGAGAACGTGAAGAACGTAGGAGTTCTTCTTCTTCCTCTTCCTCCTGCTGCTTCATCCGTTGCCGTTGTTATCAAGTTCCTCTGTTTGAAACAGAGTATCGGCTGTGGTTATTGTTCTCATCTTCTTCATCGTTCTATCAACCAAAGGCCATCCAAAGCATCAACAGGTAGGTTTTCTCAAGACTTAGCAAAACCCTGTAATTTCTAGGTTAAAAACATGCATATAGGTTTGTAAGAGTTACAGATTTCGTTTTTAGATTATGTTTTCTCCGTTTACTGCATAAATGGAAATAGCGACCCAAGCAAAGGTGCTATTTGATTCAACGACCATGCAAACAGTCGTCAATTTCTTAGATAATTAATAATTATATCATGTTCAAAATTTAATAACTATGAACCCTTACATGTAAACTAATGTATGATCATGTCCATAAATTTCTGCTATTTTTCTCTATCTGTTCAGGTCTTTAGAATCTTGATCAGACATACTCCAAAAACCATGTGTCTGTGATTGTACCTGCCCGGTGCAAATCATATGACAAAGAATTAGAGACCCAGATTAGGTCATCAATTGAATGAACGCCCCTATACATGTGCGCCAATTTAGTGATAAACTATGAATTATAGAAATGGTTCTAATATTCCTGGATATTGAAATGACGACATATACCCTGCCCTTTAATTTGATATATGACGCCCCTGACTAGGGCGCTGTTTACAGAATTGAAGCCTTCATGAAAGGCGCCATTTTTATAATAATCAAAATTTGAAAATGTTTACAGATATTAATATTTACATAATACGGATGTAACGACTGAGTGAACAGTCGTCATTTACTGAACTGATGACCTTGACAAGGGCGCCAATTCAGAAAATGAAGACTTAATCTCAGGCGTCAATTTACTGATCTCCTGATTTCCTGATTTTTGTGATTTTCTATAACCCTTGACCATGGGTTGTGTACACTGGCACTATATTCCATTCCCTGAATATAGCCACACGTTTCATGATGTTTTATCGATTACCCACTATTTCTCGGTGATAGATGAACCCTCCATGGGACATTCCGTTCCTTTGGACCGGTGACTTTATCATAGAGACCTCCGTAAGACTTCGCTAGCCTTGGATTCCCTCAAGGCAGCCGAGCAGGTTGTACCATCAAAACCCATGACACTACTTGATTTCCATGTCACTCTAAAGAAACATGGTATACCGGCCCTCATGATATGCTATTTTGATGTCATGAGAATACTCTTTAATGGAATGGGAAACCATGCCATTAATACTGCTTAAGACTAATGTGCCATACTTGTGGACACTAATTCTATCTACCTTATCATGTACAAGAACGAGCGACCATCTCTATATGAGCGCTTATTCTTATTATCTTGGCACCCAAGTTAGGGAGCCGATTCCACCTAGTTTTAATACGAATAGTGATTATACTGTTATTATCGTCCCTACATGTTCAATGCTTGTGATTCTATTCCACACGATCTACCTTAAAGTTCATACCAGCTTGAAACCTTGGAATTCTATATTGGCTATAACTAAAGTGGATGTCGAAAATACATGATCAATGCCTGCGCATATAGGGCCCGATCTGGTCCTAGGAAGAGCACCCAAAAGTACTAGTGCCCATGGAAGTTGTAATGATCACGGTATGGCATTGTACCGAAGTGCATGACTAGCTTGATAGACATTCCACAAATCTCATACTTGACTTGACTTGACATGACATGACTTGCGTGACCCGGAAAGGGTATTTATTGTACTTGCTTGAAACATGATAGCCAATTCTTGACATAACATGATCACTTGACATGATAGATATACGTGCTTGATTATCTTGCTATCTTAACATGAGTTCTTGAAAGACTTGTTAGTTCACTCACTATCACTTGATATACATTCTCTATTCTCTTGTTATACATTCTCTATTGTCGTTTTACGCGAACATGCATAGCTAAATTGCATTCATCTAACTTGTAATTTACTTAAAGTAAGCTAGCTCTTGAGATATAATCCCTACTGAGCGTTCGCTCACATAGTATTTTTCCCTTATTTTTCAGGTAAGTCCGAGGATGAAACTCTTTCGTATGGGGAAAGTCAAGAGTGATGAGATTAGAGCTACTCCAACTATCTAAGCGTTATCTAGTCTTGACTTTTCTACATTCTTGAGTCAATCATTGTACTTTTTCATTTTATTGAGTCTTAGCACTAAGAGGATTGTAATAGAAGTACTTTGAAGGTTTTGATGACATAAAGGATTGGGTTATCTTTACTCTTGCGCGCTCTGTCTTTGTGTTGAATACACTAACGCTCTGATTGACATGATCAATATAAACTCATCACGTGTCTCCAGGTTCCTTCTGCGCTCGGGGCGTGATAGTTTTTGTGATATCAGAGCTTAGGATATTCAATTCATAGGAAACCCAAGTCCAAGGATAGGTTTAAACCTTTAACCGGTGAGATTGGGTAGAACCATGGTTAAGATAATCTAGATACGCAATTCTTGGTCGAATCTCATATTAATTAGTTATCTAAAATCCTTGCAGGAAAATGGCTGCCGAATGTGCTCAGTGGCGTAACATGCAACGCACTATTCAAGGCATGACACATGCACTTCAACAGGTGGCACAAGGTGTTGCGCACCGTGGAGCGGGAAATCTCCATCAAAGCTTTAGAAACATGAACCCTCCTAAGTTCATGGGATCCACCGATCCAGATGACGCCGAGCACTGGATTCGAGAGACGGAACGTATCTTCCGAGTTATGCAATGCACGGACCAAGAGAAGACCTTATTAGCCACATTCCAACTAGAGAGAGACGCCCGATGCTGGTGGGAGTCAGTAGAAGCCACCTTAGAGCAAGGCCAAGTTACTTGGGATGAATTTGTGGAACATTTCAACACTAAGTATTTCTCAGACCGAATTCAAGAGAAGAAAGCTGCCGAGTTCACCGCTCTTAAGCAACGATCCTTGTCGGTAGCTGAGTACGAGGCACAATTCTCTAGGTTGTCCCGGTATGCTAAACATCTAGTCAGTACCGAGAAAATGAAAGCTAGGAGATTTCTTAATGGGCTCAGGCCCCAATATATCACACAGCTGGCGCCGATGGACATACAGGTCTATTCGGAGATGGTATGACGAGCCCAGTTATTAGAAGATGCCACGGAACTATCTGATAGGATTCGTGGGAGAGATAAGAAGGAACAGGTCACTAGTTCTGGTTCCTTTAAACCCAATTTCAACAAGAAGAGGCCAAATAATGGAGGAACACTCTCCCAAGAGCAAAAGTTCAAGAAGACCAAACCTTTCTCCATTACCACCACACCTTCTAAAGTGGTGTGTAAACACTGTGACAAGGCCGGACATAAGGCCGAAGAATGTTGGAGAAAACTTGAAGCTTGTCTCCGTTGTGGGAGCCGTGATCATCAGATTCTCGACTGCCCGTTGCTCAATGATCAAGCCGGTGATGGGAAACGCCCGGTAACGAAGAATGCACGCCTCCAAGCTATTAAGGAGACAGAACAAGACAAAGGCAGACTAGTGGAAGGTACACTACAAGTTTGTTCCAAGTCTGCATATGTCTTATTTGATACTGGTGCATCGCACTCATTTATTTCCAAGAAGTTTACTGACCCATTACCTATGGAACCGGAGTGGATAAAATTAGTTATCTCAACTCCTCTTGGAAACGAAGCCGATATTGTTCACCATTATCAAAACTGCGAAGTCTTGGTAGAAGGAAGAAATTTACCCATCGACCTAATATGCCTAGACATGAAGGACTATGATATCATATTAGGAGTAGATTGGTTATCCAAATATCATGCAACTGTTGATTGCCTCGATAGCAAGGTTACTTTCAAGGAATTCCCGGAACTGGTCTATACTAGTCCGAAGAGTCGGAGCAAGTCGCCTCTTATTTCGGCCCTCCGAGCTAGCAAGCTAATAAGGAAAGGATGTGTATCTTTTCTTACTTTTGTCACCATTAAGGGAACTAAGGAAACTAAGCTAGGAGACGTTACAGTTGTACAAGAATTTCTGGACGTGTTTCCGGAATATTTGCCTGGACTACCCCCACAAAGAGAAGTGGCCTTCACCATCGACTTGGTCCCTGGTGCTGGTCCAGTTTCTAAGGCACCATATAGGATGTCCCATGCTGAACTCAAGGAGTTAAAGAAACAATTGATGGAACTTCTTAAGAAAGGATTTATTAGGCCGAGTACTTCCCCATGGGGAGCACCTGTACTATTTGTGAAGAAAAAGGATGGATCCATAAGGTTATGCATCGACTATCGACAGTTGAATCATCTCACTATTAAGAACAACTATCCACTGCTGAGAATCGATGAACTGTTTGATCAAATATCTGGATCCAAGTACTTCTCGAAGATTGATCTCGGATTGGGGTATCACCAACTGAGGATCAAAGATGAGGACATTCATAAGACCGCGTTCAGGAGTAGATATGGGCACTATGAATTTGTTGTTATGCCTTTTGGACTAGCCAATGCCCCTGCTGCCTTTATGCAGTTGATGAATAATATATTCAGGCCTCATCTAGATCAATTCATAGTGGTTTTCATTGATGATATATTGATCTATTCAAAGACCAAGGAAGAGCATGAGGAGTATTTGAGGATTGCATTACATATATTGAGGATAAATCGATTATATGCAAAGCTTAGTAAATGTGAATTCTGGCTAGAAGAAGTATCTTTCTTGGGGCATGTTATATCAAAAGACGGTTTGTCTTTAGATCCATCAAAGGTTGAAGCTGTAAAGAATTGGGAGAGACCGACCAATGCTAGCGAGATCCGTAGTTTCTTGGGTCTTGCGGGCTATTACCGGTGATTCATCAAGGATTTCTCTAAGATCGTCGTACCACTCACTAGACTAACACGCAAGGAGATACGTTATGAATGGAGTGAGGGATGTGAAAGAAGCTTCCAAGCCCTCAAAGATCACCTAACTACTGCCCCGGTTTTAGCTTTACCAATTGAAGGCGTGAAATTCGAAGTATACACTGATGCATCTGGCATTGGCCTCGGATGTGTTTTAATGCAACAAGGTAAAGTTATAGCCTACTCATCTCGACAGCTAAAGAAGCATGAAGAGAACTACCCAGTACATGATCTAGAATTGGCTGCGGTAGTGTTTGCATTGAAGATCTGGAGACATTACTTATACGGAGTGCAGTTCACTGTATACTCCGATCACAAGAGTCTCAAGTATCTTTTCTCTCAGAAGGAATTGAATATGAGGCAAAGACGTTGGCTAGAATATCTCAAGGACTTCGACTTCACAATACAATATCATCCTAAAAAGGGTAATCCTGTAGCTGATGCCCTCAGTCGCAAGCCAACAGTAATATTAGTCAATTGTATGATTCAGGAGTGGAAGTTGCTAGAACAGTTCACTAGACTTAATATAAGCATGGACAAGGAGAGTAGGTGTGTCACACTATCCCATATGAGCATACAACCAGATCTACTCTCAGAGATACAAGGACTGCAAGATAATGACCCGATATTAGTGGAAATCAAGGGCAAGATGGAAGAGCAATCTGATTTCAAATTAGCTTCAGACGGAAGATTGTTATTCAGAGATAGAAATTGCAACCCAGATTGTCCAGAGTTAAAGAAGAAGATCTTAGATGAAGCTCACAGATCAAGGTACACGATTCATCTAGGATCTATCAAAATGTACCAATATTTAAAAGGACCTTTTGGTGGCCCAATATGAAAAGATAAATAGCAGACTTCGTGTCTCGCTGTCTCACTTGCCAACAAGTCAAGGCGGAACACCAAAAGCCTGCCAGTAAGCTACATCCTCTTGATATTCCCAAGTGGAAGTGGGACGATATCGGTATGGACTTCATTATGGGTCTGTCTAAATCTAGAGGAGGTCATGATGGAATATGGGTCATCATAGACCGTCTGACCAAGTCGGTCCATTTCTTGCCAATCAAGAGCCGATGGTCAATTGACATCCTTGTTGCATTATACATTAAGGAGATAGTCAGATTACATGGAGTACCTGTCTCAATCGTGTCTGATAGAGACCCTCGTTTTACTTCTCACTTTTGGAAGGGTCTACAACATTCGCTGGGGACGAGACTTAACTTTAGTACAGCTTTTCATCCTCAAACGGATGGTCAGACCGAGAGAACCAATCAGGTAGTAGAAGATATGCTCAGAGCTTGCATCATTGATTTTGGTGGAAGCTGACATGATCACTTATCTTTGGTTGAATTTGCATACAACAACAGCTACCAGGCAAGTATACAGATGGCACCTTTCGAAGCCTTATACGGAAGGAGTTACCGATCACCCTTGTGCTGGGATGAAGTTGGCGAGAAACAACTATTAGGCCCAGACATGGTAAGGGATACCACCGAAAAGATTCAGATGATTAGAGAGAAACTTCATGTAGCTCAGTCTAGACAGAAGGCTTATGCTGATACAAGAAGAAGAGATCTTGAATTTCAAGTCGGAGATCACGTATTTCTCAAAGTATCACCTGGACGTGGAATAAGAAGATTTGGTGTTAAGGGCATGCTTACACCAAGGTTTATCGGACCATTTGAGGTATTAGAAAGAGTTGGTGAGGTTGCTTATTGCATCGCTTTGCCTCCTCAATTGTCCGATGTCCATAATGTATTCCATATATCCATGCTGAAGAATGTGCACGATCCGTCATATATCATCGACCATGGAGATCTGGTGATTCAAAAGGATCTCACATATGAACAAAAGCCTATGAAGATCCTCGATCGTAAAGTTCATATACTAAGAAATAATATAATTTCCATGCTAAAGGTGCAATGGAGTAAATGCTCAGAGCACGAAGCCACATGGGAGATCGAGGATTCTATGAAGAAGCGATTCCCAGATTTATTCTAAAGAGGTATGAGTCCTACACCCTCCGTAAATATGTGCGATTGAATTTGGGGACCAAATTATTTTTAACTGGGGGAGGGTGTAGCAACCCTAGTAAATTAAAAGAATAAAATCTTAAATAGAATAAAAGATTTAAAACCAATGATAAAAAGTTCAACTCATATACACTTAAAACATATAACAAAAAGGGCCAAGATAAATAACGCCTCCGTTAAAGTCGTCATTTAATTGAAGACTGTTCACGTAGACGCTAATTTAAGAATTGGCGCCCTCTTGACAGGCGTCATATAAAAGAATTGAAGACTGTGACAGAGACGTCATTTTTAAATAACGCCCCAACCTTAGGCGTCATTTACAAACAGAACCGTTGGTGTTTGGTTCGAACAGGAATGTTATCCGGGGTAAGTTTTGATTTAGAAAGGGATTGATACGTGTATATTTAAGTTTAGTAAGGATTCTACCAAGGAAATTTTAGTTCTAATCGAACTCCTAAAAACCCATTAGGATTCCTTCCCTATAAATACCCCCTCTCATTGAGCCAACCTGTTGGCTCTTTTCTTCATCAAACCTACTGCTGATGTCGATCATCCATGTATCAGGGAGCCTTCCTCTCCATCCTATTGTTGATACGAGGAGGGGTTCCCATCATCTTCCTCTTTGTCCTGCCGTGGAGAACATGAAGAACGTAGGAGTTCTTCTTCTTCCTCTTCCTCCTGCTGCTTCATCTGTTGCCGTTGTTATCAAGTTCCTCTGTTTGAAACAGAGTATCGGCTGTGGTTATTACTCTCATCTTCTTCATCATTCTATCAACCAAAGGCCATCCAAAGCATCAAAAGGTAGGTTTTCTCAAGACTTAGCAAAACCCTGTAATTTCTAGGTTAAAAATATGCATATCGATCTGTAAGAGTTACAGATTTCATTTCTGGATTGTGTTTTCTTCGTTTACTGCATAAATGGAAATAGCGACCCAAGCAACGGCGTTATTTGATTCAACGACCGTGCAAACAGTCGTCAAAAATTTCTTAGATAATTAATAATTATACCATGTTCAAAATTTAATAACTATGAACCCTTACATGTAAACTAATGTATGATCATGTCCATAAATTCTTGCTATTTTTCTCTATCTGTTCAGGTCTTTAGAATCTTGATTAGACATACTCCAAAAACCATGTGTCTGTGATTGTACCTGCCCGGTGCAAATCATATGACAAAGAATTAGTGACCCAGATTAGGTCGTCAATTGAATGAACGCCCCTATACATGGGCGCCAATTTAGTGATAAACTGTGAATTATAGAAATGGTTATAATATTCCTGGATATTGAAAATAAAATCTAAAAGCATGTTTTTGGTGTTTTCTGGATTTCTGAATTTTTTTTAAAATTTTCAGATTTTTTTAGAATTTTTCAAAATTTCACAAAAAAGGACATTTTCCTACGTATACTGACCTTTAGTGACACTTAAATTTCTCAGAATTTCTGATTTTTTACTTTCTACGACATATTATTTCCTGAGAATATGCAGGTCCAAATTTCTATAATTTTTTTGATTTTTTTATTTTTCCTGCAAAATAAAAAAAATAGAAAAATAAGTAAAACTATATACAAATAAAACACAAGGAATTTCCCAACAAAAAAATTAATTTCCTCCCCGACAACGGCGCCAAAAATTGATGCGCACTGACTAGTGTCGTTAAGAAAGTCATGCCACAATTTTAAAATAATCGCACACACTCACTTTTAAAAATATAAAAATCAAATATGTAGTGGTAAGTGGAGTCGATCCCACGAGGAGAAAAAATCCTTATAGAATAAGTTGGAAAAACACCTTATGCTTTGAAAATCGAATTTTGAGTGAGATTGAAACTAAGAAAAATAAAGTGCAAGAAAACTAATTAAAGAATATGAGAGGGTTTAAGAAAAGAATTTGGAAGAGATAGAGAGAGGAAAGACCACAATTTACTCAAATGATGAATTTCATTAAGATGATAGTGGAAAGTCACACTATGAAATAAAAATTACAACTTAGGAATATCAAAGAGAAAAGAGAAGAAAATATAGCCAATGGATGAAGAATAACGCCGCCTCCTTGCCAAGCCTTGGATGAAGATCGACCCGCCTTGAATGCCGACGCCGTAAGATGACCAATTGAAAGAGAATCCGCCAAAGGGATGTGTGGATGAAATATAGGAGAGGGAGATGAAAAGGTGGAGGAAGAAGAATAAAATTAAAACAAAAGCATGTGTGTTGTGAAAAGAGAGGAAGAGATGGCTACGGTGGGTGATAAAATAGAAAACACAGTAAAAAAAATTAAAGTTGAAAATAGAGAGAGATTGGAGGAGAAATAACTTAAAAACCGGTGAGAATTAGGAAACATTGACAACAGCAAAGTTGTAGAGGATGAGAAGAGGAAGAAGATTGGTGAAGACCTTAGAGTTTAAAAACGAGAGGAAGATGGAGAAAAACATGAAAAACCAGAGAGTAGCCGCGCGGAAGAACAGTAAACCTAAAAAATTGAATTTTAAAAAATTGATTGTAACTTGAAAATGGTGAAGATTTGGAAGAAGTGGTAGAAGAAGAAGTTGAAGAACTTTCAAAAAACGCACAACTTTTGTGAAGAACACAGAGAGAGATGAGGATCAGAAGGGGGAGAAAAATGAGAAAGAACAGAGTTTGTAAAAATCGGATGAACAGTAAAAACGCAGAGATAGATGCTTGAAAAATTGAGAATAGATTAAAAACGGTGGAGAATTAGAAGAGGATGAAGAAGAAGAATTTGTAGGAGACTTAAAAATGAAAAACTTTAAAGAAGAACTTAACTGTAAAAGATGAAAAGAAAAGCTTCAAAATCAATCCCTACGGCGGACCTCCAACTAGCTATCTCTCATGACCGCACACAGCATCCTATTTATAGGGTTTAGAACCTTTCCACGATCGTGGGTTCCCAATTTCAACCAGTTTCCAACAATGCAACTTGATCCATTTAGACTTCCTTCCGTCCTTGGAGTCCTCCTTTCTTTGAATATGGCTTGGATAAGCTTGAAAATTGGAAGGAGACTTCGATCGGGAAACTGCAGTTGCCACTTCTGGTTCAACTTGAAATAGCGACTTCAGCTAGGGCGTCATTCCTTGAAGTAGCCCCCCTTCACTCGGGTGTTATTTCTTTGATTTCCTTATTTGCTATTTTCCTCATTTTTCATAAAATAAGAATTGACGACTGTTCATATGGGCGTTCTTTCAATAATTAGCGACTGCATTTTGGGCGCTAATTACTTTTCTTTCTTTCTTCAAATTAATTGACGCCTGGTCTTGTGTCGCTTCTTACTGAATACACACCCTCGAAGCTGTCGCTCAAACTTTTACATTTTATTTTTATTTTCTGATCATATGAATTGACGCCCGTGACACTGTCGATGTTTACTTAAGACGCGCCCGCGCAGAAGGGCGTTCATTAAATAGCACCCTGAGCTTAGTCGCTATTCCCTTAAAATGCAAAAATTCATAATATCAATGTAATTCATCCAAAAAATGATTTTTCAAATAATTGTGCAAATTCATGAATAATTCTCACATGGTCATTTTAACTCCAAAACATGATAAAATGCATGAAGACTCAAATAATGGTGAGAATGAAATTAATTCATATTAATGCACAACTTTATTCATTTTAATGCTCAAATATGATAAATGTGATGCAACTTATGATATGAAATATAGCATTTATCACACCCCCCAACTTACTCATTGCTAGCCCCTTAGCAATACAATTAAATCAAAATTAAGGACCAACAAGAGTTCACAAAGATCATACTCTTATATCCAGCTCTCCCTTCATAGAATCAACCAAAGATTAGGGGTCCAGAATCATCAATGCTTATACTAGCCTTAGATTGGAAATTAAAGCACATGACTTAAGAATACAAATTAAAGTTCAATAGCACTTGTGTGTGTAATTCTAAATCTACAGTTAAGACAATTACATCCCCCATTTGTTATTCTAAGTAAATACCTTTCAACCCTGCACCTCTTAGATCAGAGTATTTAAGCATACTAGCTTTTGTCTGCCTTTTTCTTTTATCCTTTTGGAACTTTCTCTTTTATTTTTTTTTTCATTTGCACAATCATGATACTGCACTACCCTTCACCTTTTTACGCGAACCTCAACACGTCTTAGGTGAAGCAGGCCTGGTTACTCAAATCAGGGACATTTTTCATGGCGTGATCTTTCTATTTCACCATTTCTCTTTTTTTTTCAACAATACACCTTTGCATTTTCTTTTCTTTTTCCTATAAAACTTGGCAGAAAGCTTTTTCTTGAAATAGATCTCCTCCTCAAGAAATGCAGAGTATCAGATACAGTACCCAAAATAACAGAGGGCTTGTCTTATTTTGCTTCATCAGAGTGCATAGTTAATATTTTTTTCTAATAGTGCGCATGAACTTTAAAAAGATTCTTATATCAGTTTTCCATGGCTAGATCGCACTTAATTTTCCTTCAACCTTTTCCTAGTCTTTTCTAATCCAGAATTACTTTTAATTCAAGCATGAATTAATAAAACTCTATCGGGGATTTCATCTTTTCACTTTCATGCAAATTTGTAAAAAATGATATGCAAGAATTCATGCCAAATCCCTACCAGATTGTACTATATGCAATAAAAATTTTCTGCCCTCTCCCCCCAACTTGAATAATATTGTCCTCAATGGCATGTAAAGTTGAAATGAAAGAATAATGTAACAGTAAAGTTTGATGAGTAGGAAAGAGACAACTTGGTGTGCGGGGCAGAACCTCCTTTGGCGACAACTTCCTCTCCTTGGCTTGAATCTAATAACTAAAACACACTGAAACAAAAGCATTAAATAATAAAAACCTTGGGTTGCCTCTCAGAAGCACTAAGTTTTCCGTCTTCAGCGAGACGCATGAAGGCTCACAAATAATTACTCCAAATCACATAAAGTAATTGATTCTTTTGCAGTTAACTGTTCATTCTCCAAGTAAGGTTTTAACCTTTGGCCATTGACAGTAAAAATGTGACCATTTTGAGGATTTAAAAGTTTAACAGCTCCATGGTCGAATACTTTAACAACAACAAATGGCCCATCCCATCTGGATTTCAATTTACCAGGGAACAAACGCAGCTTTGAATTAAAAAGCCAAACCTTTTGATTTTCTTGAAAACTCTTTCTGTGAATGTGCTTATCATGAAATGCTTTGGTTTTAGCTTTGTAAATCTTGGTATTTTCATAGGCTTCATTCCTTAGTTCCTCCAGTTCATTCAATTGAAAGGCTCTTTGGGACCCAGCTTGAGTTAAATCAAAATTAACATGTTTTATGGCCCAATATGCTCGGTGCTCTAATTCTACTGGCAAGTGGCAGGCTTTTCCAAAAATGAGACGGTGAGGGGACATGCCAATGGGAGTTTTGTATGCAGTTCTATAGGCCCATGATGCATCATCTAGTCTCTCAGACCAGTCTTTTCTATCCGGCCTAACAGTTTTGTGCATGATGTTTTTAATCTCTCGGTTTGACACTTCAACCTGACCACTAGTTTGGGGATGATTGGGGGTAGCAAGCTTGTGAGTGATACCATACTTACGAAGCAAAGCTCGGAATTGAAAATGAGTGAAATGAGAACCCCCATCACTAATCAGTGCCCTAGGACAACCAAACCTAGAAAAGATATTCTTCTTCACAAACTTCATAACCACATTATGGTCATTTGTCCTAGTAGCAATGGCTTCAATCCATTTGGAAACATAATCGACTGCCACCAAGATATATTCATTACCAAAAGAAGATGGAAACGGTCCCATAAAATCTATTCCCCAAACATCAAAAATTTCAACCACCAGAATGGGATTCAGCGGCATCATATCTCTCTTCGAATTACTACCCACAGCTTGGCATCTCAAACATGATTTAGAAAATTCATAAGCATCTTTAAATAAAGTGGGCCAATAGAATCCACTTTACAATATTTTAGCCGATGTCTTCTTTCCAAAGAAGTGTCCCCCACAAGCAAGATTATGATAAAAATTCAATACTGATTGTTGTTCTTCTTCAGGGACACATCTTCGTATAATCTGATCAGGACCCATATGAAATAACTCTGGGTCCTCCCAAAAATAGTGTTTTACCTTAGAAAAGAAGTGATCCTTCTCCTACTTAGTCCACTCTCCCGGGATCTGACCTACCGCCAGGTAGTTAACAATGTTAGCATACCAAGGAGTTGAAGAATGAGAGAGGGAAAGAATCTGTTCATCGGGAAAAGAATCGGACATGAGGGCACCTTCCGGTATCACTATCCTAGATAAATGATCAGCAACTACATTTTCTAACCCCTTCTTGTCTCTTATTTCTAAATCAAATTCTTGCAACAATAAAATCCAACGAATGAGACGGGGTTTAGCATCCTTCTTGGAAAGCAGATATCTTAAAGCAGTGTGATCAGAGTAGATGATAACCTTAGCCCCTAAAAGATATGATCGAAATTTTTCTAGGACAAAAACCACAGCTAGCAATTCCTTTTCCGTGGTGGTGTAATTCATCTGAGCATCAGCAAGGGTGTGACTTGCATAATAAATCACCACGGGCTTTTTATTCACTCTTTGGCCTAAGACAGCTCCTACAGCATAATCAGAGGCATCACACATGATCTCAAAAGGAAGCGACCAATCTGGAGATTGAAGAATCGGAGCTTGAGTAAGGGCCGCTTTCAAAGAATTAAAGGCCTTGAGACAAGAATCATCGAAATGGAATGGAGTATCTTTAGCAAGCAACTGTGTGAGGGGACGAGCAATGGTGGAGAAGTTTTGAATAAATCTGCGGTAGAAACCCGCATGGCCAAGAAAGGATCTGATTTGCTTGACAAATGTAGGGGGAGGAAGATTAGAAATCAAATCTACTTTGGCTTTATCGACCTCTATTCCCCTTTCCAAAATCACATGGCCTAAAACTATACCTTCTCTCACCATAAAGTGGCTCTTCTCCCAACTTAACACAAAATTAGATTCAATGTACCTTTTCAAAACCTGAGTCAAATTTTTCAAGCACCCCACAAATGAATCACCAAACACCGAGAAATCATCCATGAAAATTTCCAAAGTCTCTCCCACCATGTCAGAAAATATCGACATCATACACCGCTGAAAGGTGGCGGGAGCATTGCAAAGCCCGAAAGGCATCCTTCTAAAAGCAAACGTGCCATAGGGGCACGTAAAAGTGGTTTTTTCTTGATCCTATGGATAGATAGCAACTTGATTATATCCGGAATAACCATCCAAAAAGCAAAAATATTGTTGCCCAGCCAGTCTCTCCAGAATTTGATCAACAAACGGGAGTGAAAAATGATCTTTCTTTGTAACTGAATTCAATTTCCTGTAATGAATACAAACCCTCCATCTCGTCTGTAATCGCATCGACACTTCTCCTTTCTCATTTACAACCATAGTCAGCCCCGACTTCTTAGGAACAACTTGTGTCGGGCTGACCCATTTACTGTCAGAAATGGGATAAATTATCCCAGCGTCTAATCACTTAACAACTTCCTTCTTCACAACTTCCTTCATATTTGGACTCAGTCGACGTTGCATCTCTCTGCTCGGCTTAGCATTGTCCTCTAAGTAAATATAATGCATGCAAACATCCGGACTTATACCCTTCAAATCTGCCACAGACCACCCTATCGCCCCCCTATGCTCCTTTAGAACTTCTAAAAGTTGAGATTTTTGAGTAGAGATAAGATTAGAAGCAATGATAACAGGCAAGGTATGATCTGGGCCTAGATAAGCATATTTCAATGAATCCGGCAGAGGCTTAAGTTCCAAAATGGGCGGCTGATCAAGAGATGAAAGAACTGGTTCAGATCTTAATAGAGGAAGAGGCTCCACACTAGAATAAGAAAGAGGTGAATCCTGAAGCAAACTACCATCTTCAATCACATTCTCATTCATATCCGGACCTTCTTCAATCATTTCCTCAAAAATATCAATGACATTACATTCTCCCTCATGATCCGGGTATTGTGAAGCTTTAAAAACATTCAATGAGACCTTCTCTCCTCCAAAGGTAACATCCATCATCCCAGTGGCACAATTAATATTGGCCTTCGCCGTAGCCAAAAATGGGCGTCTCAAAATGATTGGTGTATGCTTTAACTCTTGGGATGAGGCCATATCTAAGATTAAAAAGTCCACTGGGAAATAGCATTCATGAATTTTCACTATCACATCCTCCAACAAACCCTTTGGTGTCTTAACAGACCGATCCGCCAGTTGCAGGATAATAGAAGTGAGCTTCAATTCCCCTAAATCAAATTGATCATAAATACAGGTGGGTAACAAATTAACACTAGCTCCAAGATCTAGCAAAGCTTTATCAAATGTCACCCCACCTATATCACATGAAATTAATGGAGCACCAGGGTCCTTCAACTTCTTTGGTAAAGAATTCATTAAAATAGCACTAACATCTTCAGATAGACGGATCTTCTGTGTTGCCGCCTTCGGCTCCCTTCTTGGTGTACAAAGCTCTTTTAAAAACTTGGCATACGCCGGCACATGTTTAATAACATCCAAGAGTGGAATATTAATATTGACTTGTTTAAACAATTCCAACATCTCTTCTTGTTGAACCGGCTTCTTTTGAGCTTTTGGCTTTAGTGCATCCGGAAAAGGGACCTTAGGAACATATCCTTGAAAACCTTCATCAACCTTGACCTTTCCTTTGTCCATTGTCTTCTCCCCCCCATCCGACTTCTTTTTCTCTTGAACAATTATTGGCTCTTCTTCCTCATTATCACTCTCCTCTTCTTGGGTATCTTGGCCCGAACTACCACCCACATCCTTAGCCTGATATGGATCATTGAGAACCTTACCACTCCTAAGGGTAGAGATAGTTTTGGCATTCTCGAATTGAGGAACGACAGGAGGGGGAGGCTAAGGTTGATTAGGCTGATTGGGAGGAGGAAGAATGGGAGCTCTTTGCTGGAAATCCGGAGGTTGTTGATTGCAGGGATTAGCTATGGGTTGACTAGGTAACTGCCCAACATCTCTCCTCATATTACTAGCTGTCAGCTGACCTATTTGACCTTCTAACTTAGCAATTGATTGTTGCTGAGAAAGAATAAGTTGCTGAAGTTGGTCAAATTTATCCTCAAAATGAGGCTGAGGGGGTTGAGGAGGCGGTTGATAAGGAGCTTGAAATGGGGCTTGAGGTTGATAACGATGTGATGGAAATTGATTATATTGGCCCTGGAATGATGGAGCTTGTTGATATGGGGCCTGAGCATGATGGAACGATGGTTGCTGAAATGGAAGTTGTTGTTGTTGATTATGTTGAAAAGGGGTTTGAAGATGTTGGTGAGACTGGTTCGGAACTTGAAAAGATTGTTTAGGAATTGAAGGATTGACTTGAGTAGATGGTCCTTGTTGCGATTTTCAAGAAAAATTTGGGTGATTTCTCCAGCCCGGGTTGTAAGTATTGGAATATGGATCATAATTAGGCTTGAAGACTCCCTGAGCAGCAAAGACTTGTTTTTGAATGAATGGGGGAAGTTGAGCCGCTGTAGGGCAATCAATGACAGCATGATTTGGGCTAGAACATAAAGCACAAAGTTCTTGAAGGTTGGAATCTGAGAAAGGTTGATTTTGTTGGATAGAAGGAAAAGAAGGTTCTTGTTTATTCATGGATAATAATTGATCTAGTTTTTGTGCTACCAAATCTACCTTCTCCATCCTTTGTGCCAACAAGTCCACTTTATTCAACTTTTGAGCAAGCACATTAATATCCATCCTATTCTCCAACTCTCCTTGACTTTTGACTTTATATAGCCCACTTCTTGGAAGATCCAATCATTCTTTCATAGGAAGAAAGTGAAGCATGACTAATAGAGTTTTCACTCAACATCTCAAACAAATCATAAGCTTCATCTTCACTTTTACTCATGAAAGCTCCCCCACATGAGGCATCTACCATTTGTCTATAGTTTTTCGTTAATCTCTCATAAAATGCTTGCATGATTTGCCATCTAGATAGGCCATGATGGGGATATTTTCTCAATAGATCTTTCAACCTGTCCCAAGCCTCATGAATTTGCTCCCCAGAATTTTGTGTAAATCCAGTGATGGCCCTTCTCATGGAATTAGTCCTACCAATGGGGTAGAATTTCTTCAAGAACTCTTTTTACATCTCTCCCCATGTGTCAATTGTTCTACCCAAGGCTCCCAACCAATATTTTGCTTTGTCCTTAAAGGAGAATGGGAAGCGAGTAAGCTTAAGGGCATCATCTGAGAAGTTTTGAATTTTGACAGTTGAACATATCTGGAGAAACTCATCGAGATGTTTATATGGATCTTCATTGGTATTGCCATAGAAGGATGGCAACATTTAGATGGTACTTGATTTGATTTCATAATGAACCACCTGGTTCTGAGATGCTTGAATATAGAAGGACGGTTGATATTGATTAGGTATGAAGTAGTCCTTCATTTGCTTAGGGACTTGTTGCACTTGTTGGGTTTGATTTTGATTCTCCATGAGACTAGGTTGTGGATAATTTCTAAAATACACTAACCTCTCAATCTCACTAATGGCTCCTATCAAATGAGGGTGGAGGGATCTCCTACCTTGCATACAATGCAAAGGGCCCAAAAGGTAATGATGATTTTTTTTTCAAAATGCAATGAATCCCTATATGAATGGGTTATGGGTTAACTAGACTATGCAAATGCAAGGATTAACTATATGAATGCAAGAATGATGATTTTTTTTATTTTTATTATTATTTTTATATGGAAAACCTTCTAAGGGCACTCTAACTCCAAGGTGCTTCGTGGTACAACCGGCCCGACGTCCGTGAGGGAATCCACGGGTGCGGGGACTTATGGAGGTCTTGGAGATGGAATTTCAAGTCCAAAGAGATAGAATGCTCAATGGAGTGTCCTTTCAAATCCAAGAATGGTGTAAAGATCCTAATGCTCTTAAGAAGGAAAAATAGATGAGAAAAGAAAGTTTTTTTTTCAAATAATGTTATGAATGAACAAATAGATCAACTAAATGCATACATGCATGAAAGTAATGCAACTTAAATGAAGATATGATAGCATGATGAGATTTTTTTTTTCTTCTGTTTTTTCTATTTTTTTTATTTTCAGAGAATTTTTTAGATTTTTTTTTCAATTTTCAAATAGAGATATGAATGAAAGAGGCTATAAACTAAAAATACCACACAATATGCAAAACTACTGCAAAATAAAATCTAAAAGCATATTTTTGGTGTTTTCTGGATTTTTTGAAATTTTTTAGATTTTTTAGACTTTTTTAAATTTTCACCAAAAAAAGACTTTTTCCTACGTATACTGACCTTTAGTGACGCTTAAATTTCTCAGAATTTCTGATTTTCTACTTTCTGCGATAGATTATTTCCTGAGAATATGCAGGTCCGAATTTCTGTAATTTTTTTGATTTCCTGATTTTTTTTATTTTTCCTGTAAAATAAAAAAATAGAAAAATAAGTAAAACTATATACAAATCAAACACAAGGAATTTTCCAACAAAAAAAATAATTTCCTCCCCAGCAACGGCGTCAAAAATTGATGCACACCGATTAGTATCGTTAAGAAAGCCGTGCCACAATTTTAAAATAATCGCACTCACTCACTTTTAAAAATATAAAAATCAAATGTGTAGTGGTAAGTGGAGTCGATCCCACGAGGAGGAAAAATCCTTATAGAACAAGTTGGAAAAACACCTTATGCTTTGAAAACCGTATTTTGAGTTATTGAAACTAAGGAAAATAAAGTGCAAGAAAACTAATTAAAGAATATGAGAGGGTTTAAGAAAAGAATTTGGAAGAGATAGAGAGAGGAAAGACCATAATTTACTCAAATGATGAATTTCATTAAGATGATAGTGGAAAGTCACACTATGAAATAAAAATTACAACTTAGGAATATCAAAGAGAACAGAGAAGAAAATATAGCCAATGGATGAAGAATAATGCCGCCTCCTTGCCAAGCCTTAGATGAAGATCACCCCGCCTTGAATGTCGACGCCGTGAGAGGACCAATTAAAAGAGAATCCGCCAAAGGGATGTGTGGATGAAATATCGGAGAGGGAGATGAAAAGGTGGAGGAAGAAGAATAAAATTAAAACAAAAGCACGTGTGTTGTGAAAAGAGAGAAAGAGATAGCTACGGTGGGTGATAAAATAGAAAACACAGTAAAAAAAATTAAAGTTAAAAATAGAGAGAGATTGGAGGAGAAATAACTTAAAAACCGGTGAGAATTAGGAAAAATGGACAACAGAAAAGTTGTAGAGGATGAGAAGAGGAAGAAGATTGGTGAAGACCTCAGAGTTTAAAAACGAGAGGAAGATGGAGAAAAACATGAAAAACCAGAGAGTAGCCGTGCTGATGAACAGTAAACCTAAAAAAATTGAATTTTGAAAAACTGATTGTAACTTGAAAATGGTGAAGATTTGGAAGAAGTGGTAGAAGAAGAAGTTGAAGAACTTTCAAAAAATGCACAACTTTTGTGAAGAACACAGAGAGAGATGAGGATCAGAAGGGGGAGAAAAATGAGAAAGAACAGAGTTTGTAAAAATCGGATGAACAGTAAAAACGCAGAGATAGATGCTTGAAAAACTGAGAATAGATTAAAAACGGTGGAGAATTAGTAGAAGATGAAGATGAAGAATTTGTAGGAGACTTAAAAATGAAAAACTTTGAAGAATAACTTAACTGAAAAAGATGAAAGGAAAAGCTTCAAAATCAATCCCTATGGCGAACCTCCAACTAGCTATCTCTCATGACCGAACACAGCATCCTATTTATAGGGTTTAGAACCTTTCCACGATCGTGGGTTCCCAATTTCAACCAGTTTCTAACAATGCAACTTGATCCATTTAGACTTCCTTCCGTCCTTGGAGTCCTCCTTTCTTTGAATATGGCTTGGATAAGCTTGAAAATTAGAAGGAGACTTCGATCGGGAAACTGCAGTTGCCACTTCTGGTTCAACTTGAAATAGCGACTTCAGCTAGGGCGTCATTCCTTGAAGTAGCTCCCTTTCACTCGGGCGTTATTTCTTTGATTTCCTTATTTGCTATTTTCCTCATTTTTCATAAAATAAGAATTGACGACTGTTCATATGGGCGTTCTTTCAATAATTAGCGACTGCATCTTGGGCGCTAATTACTTGTCTTTCTTTCTTCAAATTAATTGACGCCTGGTCTTGTGTCGCTTCTTACTGAATACGCGCCCTCGAAGCTGTCGCTCAAACTTTTCCATTTTCTTTTTATTTTCTGATCAAATGAATTGACGCCCGTGACACTGCCGCTGTTTACTTAAGACGCGCCCGCGCAAAAGGGCGTTCATTAAATAGCGCCCTGAGCTTAGTCGCTATTCCCTGAAAATGCAAAAATTCATAATATCAATGTAATTCATCCAAAAAATGATTTCCAAATAATTATGCAAATTCATGAATAATTCTCACATGGTCATTTTAACTCCAAAACATGATAAAATGCATGAAGACTCAAATAATGGTGAGAATGAAATTAATTCATATTAATGCATAACTTTATTCATTTTAATGCTCAAATATGATAAATGTGATGCAACTTATGATATGAAATATAGCATCTATCAGTTGTGTACACTGGCACTATATTCCATTCCGTGAATATAGTCCCACGTTTCATGATGTTTTATCGATTACCCACTATTTCTTGGTGATAGATTAACCCTCCATGGGACATTCCGTTCCTTTGGACTGGTGACTTTATCATAGAGACCTCCGTAAGACTTCGCTAGCCTTGGATTCCCTCAAGACAGCCGAGCAGGTTGTACCATCAAAACCCATGACACTACTTGATTTCCATGTCACTCTAAAGAAACATGGTATACCGGCCCTCATTATATGCTATTTTGATGTCATGAGAATACTCTTTAATGGAATGGGAAACCATGCCATTAATACTGCTTAAGAATGATGTGCCATACTTGTGGACACTAATTCTAACTACCTTATCATGTACAAGAACGAGCGACCATCTCTATATGAGCGCTTATTCTTATTGTCTTGGCACCCATGTTAGGGAGCCGATTCCACCTAGTTTTAATACGAATCGTGGTTATACCGTTATTATCGTCCCTACATGTTCAATCCTTGTGATTCTATTCCGCACGATCTACCTTAAAGTTCATACCAGCTTGAATCCTTGGAATTCTATATTGGCTATAACTAAAGTGGATGTTAAAAATACATGATCAATGCCTGTGCATATAGGACCCGATCTGATCCTGGGAGGAGCACCCAAAAATACTAGTTCCTATGGGAGTTGTAATGATCACAGTATGGCATTGTACCGAAGTGCATGACTAGCTTGATAGACATTCCACAAATCTCGTACTTGACTTAACTTGACATGACATGACTTGCGTGACCCAGAAAGGGTATTTATTATACTTGCTTGAAACATGATAGCCAATTCTTGACATGACATGATCACTTGACATGATAGATATACGTGCTTGATTATCTTGCTATCTTAACATGAGTTCTTGACAAACTTGCCAGTTCACTCACTATCACTTGATATACATTCTCTATTCTCTTGTTATACATTCTCTATTATCGTTTTACGTGAACATGCATAGCTAAATTACATTCATCTAACTTGTAATTTACTTAAAGTAAGCTAGCTCTTGAGATATAATCCCTACTGAGCGTTCGCTCACATAGTGTTTTTCCCTTATTTTTCAGGTAAGTCCGAGGACGAAACTCTTTCGGATGGAGAAAGTCAAGAGTGATGAGATTAGAGCTACTCCAACTATCCAAGCGTTGTCTAGTCTTGACTTTTCTACATTCTTGAGTCAATCATTATACTTTTTCATTTTATCGAGTCTTACCACTAAGAGGATTGTAATAGAAGTACTTTGAAGGTTTTCATGTCATAAATGATTGGGTTGTCTTTACTCTTGTGCGCTTTGTCTTTGTGTTGAATACACTAACACTCTGATTGACATGATCGATATAAACTCGTCACGCGTCTCCGGATTCCTTCCGCGGTCAGGGCGTGACAGCACTGACCTTTGTTCTGCAATGCATGAATGTGCACCGACCTTCTGAGCGAAAATACATATGTGCACAGACCTTGGTTCAGCCTGTGCACCGACCTTACCTGATGTGCACAGACCTTACAGGCTATAATGCATATGTGCACCGACCTTAGTCTTCAGCATGTGCACAGACTTTCAGCAACGTGCACAGACCTTGTAGTTCACATGTGCACAGACTTTCAGCAACGTGCACAGACCTTGTAGTTCACATGTGCATAGACTTTGTAGCATTGAAGGCAAAACATGCACCGACCTTCACTTGCACATGTGCACAGACCTTAATGTTCAATGATATAAGATCTGCATCGACCTTAATTGTTGAAGTGATTATGTGCATCAACCTTGGTTCACATGTGCACATACCTTCTTCTATGTGCACCGACCTTGGTTCACATGTGCACAGACCTTCTGCTATGTGCACCGACCTTGTCAACTTGAAGCTTTTCAGCTTGATTTCTGTGCTGCTAGTTACCTTGATTTTTGTGCTGTCAATTGCCTAGATTTTCGTGCACCCAATATTATCATCTGCCTTAATTTCTGTGTATCCAGTTATCTCATTTTCTATGTCATTCTTGATTTCTTACACTCATCAGTGATGACACAGAGATGTATCTTCTTGCTTATGTTGTCATGACCTGAAATGTATGAATATATGTTTATCAAATGCTAGTCAGACTTATCAATGAGTCATAGTCGGACATCATCAAAATAATAGAATTAAGCATGTAACACATATGCCCAACATGGAGTTCAGTCCAGAAAATGATAAGTCCAGTTCAGCTGTGCGACAATAACTGAGCAAAATTGCTTGAATCATTTATCTTATAAGTGGGCTGAACTATGTGCAAAGCATGAAAACATTCAGTTAACAGTTATGCCACACAAGTCCATAGATCTGTCTCTAGTAGAAGATCAAAGTGTTCGATGGAATGCTGATTAACTGCTATAGCGGTGTCAAGATTGTAGATGCTAGCAGTCCGTGTCAAGAAGATGTTTCTGAAGTTATTGGCTCAAGCCAACAAATCCCATGCAAGTCTGTAAGGCCAAGTACAAGCATTAAGCAGCAAAGTTCAGTGAGTTATAGAATTGTAAATGTCAGCAACGTCAGCTCAGCAGCTCAACAGCTATGCCAAGAGCCTTGCTACAAAGGCTCAAGTCCAGCAATTCAGAAAAGTCAACAATAGGTTGAGAGGGTCGACGCAATGAAGCCTTGCATCGACGCATCAAGGCTCAATAGAGTAGCAGCTCAACTGAACTCAGCAGTTCTGCTCAAGTTCAGCAAGCTCAGGCCATGAAGAAGCAAGTCAAGCCTTCTGAGCTGTAAGTGAGACAAATGCAAGAAGATTTACACCATGTCTTTGAGCAATTCTGAGGACGATAGTGAGGGTAGAAATCAAGTTCACAAGAGGGAGATATGAGTAGTTAACAGGGTTGTCCAGCAAATGTTAAGCTCAATAGCAATATGCCAACTAAAGTGCGTCGACCCCATCTGCATAGTAGGTTGATGCATCTGAAGCAATAACAAGCATGCACAAGTCAATAGTCTTTGTGAAGGAAGTGCGTCGACCTTAAAGAGGGGTTATCTCGCGATGCTCCTGAGCGGGGAAGATGATGTCCACGTACCCTTGAAATGTGAACTGCAAGAAGGGAAACGAGTCAGAGGTGCCCAGGGATAGAACCCCGAGAAAGACCCTCCGATGCTTAAGTCAGCAAAATAGTAGAGCTCGGATGCAAAGGGAAGAGCTAGGAGGAAGATGGGAGCGCGAGATCCCTCTCCATCGAAAGGTGAAGTGGTTCCTGCTCAGGGTTCTTGGCTCTTGCCTTGCTTGCGTCCTGTAGTAGGGCTATTCCAGTTTAAATAGTGGCATGTTCGTGTGACTAATCCCTGTAAGCGGAGGAGTCTCAGGGGGGGTTACGTCCTTCATGCGGGCTCCTTATAGCACGCGGACTCTTGGTTTCCCCTGTCCTCTTGAGCTTCCTGTCATTAAGGGACCCGCAACGGCCGTGATCAATAAGCTTACATCAGTGAGCCCGAGCGATAGGCACTGGCCCAGGAGAGGTCTCCCGAGCGATGAGTGTTTGGTCGGGATAGGGAAAAGGGGCTCTGGGGGAGCTTTCCCGATCGAACTGATGCTCGGACTTCCCAACCCGAGGGCCACCTAGGAAGCGCTTGTACCGAGTGAGTTTTTGGGCTTTATATTAAGTGGGCCCGGGGGCTACCACTTCAAGAAGTTGGGCCTCGTTCGGTCTGGTTGGACCTCTTTTGGCCTCTCTGTACGGGCGACGAGATTTCCCCTCTCCACTTGTGCCCCTCCTACTCCCGAGCCAAAATTAGGCTCGGACGAGTAGCGTTTGGGCTGGACTTTTTGTGGCACTGGTTGGGTATAGGTCTCTCTTTTTGATAGGGGCCACATGACGCGGCTCGCCTTGAAAATATGCCCGTTATGATGAATAAGAGATGGCCCCTCCCTGGGAGATCGGATCGCCGCGCCGCCTCCGGTTCAAGCATTGCGCGTTTTGCGTCCTTTTATCTCCGGGGTTTAGGGGTTTGCCTCTCTTTATATTTGTGGGGGCTTCTGCATTGCTGAGAGCAGCTCGAAAGAGTGGAGAATCGTTGCGGCCATCGATGGTAGGAGAGCATTCCTGAGGCGGCAATTCATCAGCTTCCTTCTTCTCCGGAGTCCTGTGATTCAGAGTTTTCCCCTTCTTCTCCCAGCTCTTCTGGCCGATCCATGGTGGACCAAAATCCAGGGGCCAAGAGTCGAGAGGGAGAATGGGCCTCGAGGACTTTTTTGGTGCCATCAGAGCCTCTTCGCAGTGAGCTGGGTGAGGCGGACGTGAAGCGACTGGAGAATCGGTATGGGCTGCCATGGCGATTCAAGTTCCTCGCACCTAAATCTCATGAATCCAGTCTGGTCGCTTGTTCTGGCCTCTTCTGTTCTTTCCTCCTTGCCTGGAAGTGCGGCTTTCGGCTGCCCCTCCATCCCTTTGTTGCCGAGTTACTTCGATTCTACCGACTGGCTCCTGTCCAGTTGGTCTCCAACTCTTACACCCTCATCTTCCTCTGCGGCAAGAGAGGGGTGCGCACCTCGCTGGATCTCTTCCACTATTTTTTTGAGTTGAAGGATAATCCTTTTGCATGGAAGGGCTTCTTCTTCATTCAGGCGAGGTGGGGAAGGAGTTGTGTGTCCCTTTCTGTGAAGGATTCCTCTCACAAGGGGTGGAAGACCCAATATTTTTGGGTGGGTCCATCGGCGGTCGGCATGGTCTGGGATTTTCCGACGGTGCCCAACTTTCACCCGAACATCCCTCCGAAGCAAACAGAGGTCTCTCCGGAGGTGGAGAGGGATGCTGCTATCCTTCAGCGGGACCGCCTGGGGACTGCTGAGTTGGTGACTCCTTCTAACATCGAGGAGTATCTCTCTTGACTGCTGTTGCCAACGGGTAAGGTTCTCAGGAACTTGTCCTCTTTCAAGCGAGTGATGTCCTCTTCTCAATTTGCTCTTCTTCGCGCAGATCTGCGACGAGCGGCTAAGGAGGAGGAGGCGCCGTCGGTCGAGCTGGAGGTCATCAATGTGGATGATATGCCGGCTCCGAGCGATCTCCCAGCTTCGGAGGGCTCATCCCGCTCCCGGGAAAAGGGCAAGGGGGTTGCCCGGGACGATGCTTCTGAACGCCAGGGGGTCAAGCGGAAGGATCCCGTGGCGAAGTTGTTGCGGTCTTCGATGCAGGCTCAGTCTGCTGAGAAGAAACGGGCGAGGAAGGCGGAGATCATCCGCCCAGTTGATGAGGTTCCCCTGTTGCCTCCTCCTTCTGCGGTGCAAGAGGGGGAAAATGACGAAGGGGTCGTGGCTGATGCTAGGGCACCGAGCAGAGCAGAGGGGCCACCGGATGAGGGAGCCCGGCCCAAGCCGATCGAGGCAGGAGGGTCGCAGGGGGAAGTGACTCAATCGTAGCCGACCGAGGCCGGGGAGGTTCGTGACGGTGCCGCTCATCCCGAGCCAACCGGTGGGGTCCCCGAGACGGGATTGCTCGGGGGAGGTGCCCCGATCCCGGCCGCTTCGGAGAGGGCTCCCTTTCCCTCGACCAGTGCCTTCAGCGTCCGGTCCTCCCTATACCAGAGGTGCCACTCTGTAGCTTTAGGGGTCGTACGAGCGAAACTTCAGAGGAGTCCCCCCTCCACGCTTTTCGAGCAACTCATGGAAGGTAGCCAGATCTTGGCCCAGCTCGGGGCTGAGGCAGTGGGCGCGTATGCTCAGGTGGAGTCGGAGCGGGAGGCTAACTTGTGGGCCCGTGGTGCGCTCGATCAGAAGGTCGAGCGTTTGACCCTTGATCTTGGTGACCTCCTGTGGACGCACTTTTTATTTAAAGATCGTTTGTTTATTTGTTCATTGGGTTTATTAAGTGCGTGGGCGTGCCAGTCACAAAGTGACGATTTATTCGGGCTTCATGGAAGCCCATGGTGCGCGCGATCTGACTGATCAGAGAATTGTGTAGTTCGTGTCGGGACCGAAACCCGCCGTGCCGTAAAGGCCACGGCGTTATTTACATCCCCCATACGAGGGAACACCCTTGATTGATTGCCGGGAATAAGGGCCCTACGGCCTAAAGAGAATATTAATAATGCAGGAGGATAGTGAAAGACGAACTATGCTAGAAACCCGTATCGGGACGTGAATGTTCAAACTATGTCGGCCACTCATGGGTCACTTCATGTTCGGACGAAGGTCTGTGTTTGTAGTATAAAAGACGGTAACAAAACCACGCAGATGTCTGCCACGAACAAGGCAAGTTTAATGAGAATGCGGGATTGGATCCCGGTAGGGACGGGTCAAGTTGATAGACTGTTGGCCGGAGATGATTTCGGACTATGGCCAAGTCGGAAATTCCATAAACCACGTCCGATACCATAAGGCGTCGTTGATTGTCTCTTTGCACCCAGTCCGAGGGAGTGAATTATTAAGTGCGTAGCCCAAGCTCACCAACGTGCGCCCTCACACACGGATCGACCTGCGCTATCAGGTCGCGGGGTTCGACCTGCCCGGTCAGGTCGCGGGGGTCAAGGGGCAGCGCCCCTTGCGGGGGTTTCCGGGTGCAGCGCCCCCGGAACAAAATTTGATTATAGAAAGGGTGACAGTGTTTGTTTCATTTTTTTTTATTAAGATTGATCTTTTCATTTTTTAGTTTTGAACATTTCTCCTTTCTTATCGGCTGTTTATCCCTTTTTTTGTGTTAAGGAGGCGCGCCGGTTAAATGGATATGAAGGAAGAGAGGGGGGGCGCGCCGGTTAGATGGATATGAAGGAAGAGAGGGGGGGCGCCGGTTTAGCATGATACAAGGGAGGGCACGCCGGAATTGGAGGTGCAAGGGAGGCGCACCGGTTTAATGGGTCTTCAGGGGGGCGCGCCGAATTAGGTTCAAGAAGGATGGCGCGCCGGATTATCAAGGTGAATAGTAAGGGGGCACTATTCATCCTAAGATTTTAAAAGTGGTTTTGAGTGTGGGGTTAAACCGGCGTGGGGGGTGAGCGCGCCGGATTAGCCCGCGCCGGATTAGAGACGCGCCGGGTTAAGCTTTATTTCATTATGTTTGATTCTTTTTGCTTCTGTTCTTGTTTCTTCAACCTGTAGATTGACGTTTTGATTGGTTTATTCACTTGATTGATGGATTAAGTTGATAGAGAAGGAGGTTAAAGCTTTTTAATCGTTTATCAAGATGAAGGAACATGAAGATTGAATGCTTTATTAGGAGGGATTATGAAGGAACTCAGAGGCTCAGGTTGATTCAGGGGCTTCAAACGTACGTTGTTCTTTTACCCATAGAGCTTATTCTGTTCGTCTGTTCTTGTGTGTTCTTTACCTGGCAAAATTTGGGCAGCATCTCCCCTGGACTAAGGTTTTGCCAGAGAAAAGTGGGGAACACCAAACGGATTGCTCCGGGGTAAACCTCAGAACTCGGAGTGAGGCCTCCGTTAACCCGTAGGCGCTTGTAGAGGCTCGAGGACTAGCCTTCAAGAGCTCCAGCAGCTTACAGGTGGTGATTTCTTGAACAGGACGAGTGTATGCCACAAGAGGGCTATGAATGTTCATCCATCACGTGGATTCCTTTGAAGGCCATACCATGGAGAGGTAGGCCTCAAAGACCCTGGATGAATAGAAAGTGAAGAAGGGAGGCAGAGGCTAAACAAGGAACAGGAAGCTCGCAGAAGAATATTTTCTTTTATTCATCCACATAAACGGGGGAGGTTTTTAACACAGAGAAGGTTCATCCAAAGATAGAAAAAGAAAATACATTGCGGGGGGGCAAGAATACAACGGATAAGATAAAAAAAACTAGGTGTCGAGGTGGGGGGAAGAAGAAGATACACCGGTGGGGGAGAAGAAGAAGATACACCGGTGGGGGAGAAGGAGGAACAGAGCACAAGCTCCTCCCCCTCTCTCCTCTCTCTCTTTCTCACCCTCTCTCTCCTTTTTCTTCATCTTGCAGATGTGAATGGACGGAGCTTCTTCCTCTCTACGGACGCCGGAGACCTTAGCCAAACCCCCCTTCAGCCTCTCTTCTCCCAGCCTCCTCTTCTTTTTTTTCCCTCTCTTCGCAATGCTACCCCTTTTATAGAATGGCCATCCTGGGAGCATCCCTGCACTTCCACCTCATCCGCAACGAAGTTGGGAGTTGACTCGATGCGCTGGACGATGCTGGTTCACGCCGTACACTGCCGTTCATCCGAGGACGGGATGTTCGCAGGTCTGCCGGGGGTTGCTTCATCGTTGCCGCTTCTGTGCTGTCGAACGGAGGTAGAAGCAGAGCCATGGGCATTGAATGTTCTTTGTGCGTTGCATTTATGCTGAACAGAGCATCGGTTGGCAGACGGGACAGGATGAGGTTAAACTCATTTGCATTTGGCGCGCCGTATTAAGAAGAGGATATTGTGATGGGTTCTCCAAAAGTAGCGCGCCGTATTAAGTTTTTGGCCTTCAAATGGCCACGCCGCTTTAGCATTTGAAGGAGAAGCTTTTAAAAATGGGCAAATGGGTACTTCGGTTAAAACGGCGCGGCCGGGGGGCGCGCCGGATTAAACATTTGCAAAGGGGCACCGTATTAGAGCATAAAGGGGGCGTGCCGTATTAACAAAGCAAGGGGCGCGCCGGATTGATGCTCTACGGTGCCGTTTTAAGCCTCAAAGTGATTCTTCTCAAAAGCGCGGCCATTTATATAAATGTTGGCATTCCCGGAATGTTTTAGTTGAGATGCATGGCCTCCGCAATGTTCCGTTCGTAGCTTTTGGGGCTCGGTCCAGACTTTACGTGACTTTTGGTGCATGCCGAGGCTGTGCCGGAGTTCCCGACTTTTCTTTGATTCTGCTCTCGGCATGGCCGGTCGGAGAGTTGTAGCCGTATCTTCTGCCCGAGGGCCTCCTTAACGGATGGCGGACCACCAAGTGAGTTCTCGTCCTGGTTGGGTGAGGTATGGGTTTGTTCGGCCCTCTCGTCTTCAACTTGCGCTTGAACGCGTAGACGCGAGTGTCGTATGATCATCATTGTCATCATTTTTTGATGTCCACACCTCCGTCGGGAGATGTCCCCGCTTCGGGCTCAGGTGCAGTCGAGCCAAGCGGAGGCTCGGTCGTTGGCGAAGCAGCTGGCCCAGGCTCGTCATATGGTCGACCGGAAGAATGATCTCCTGGAGGCGGAGCGTATGATTCAGGTCGAGCGCGGCGAGTAGTGGAAGGCCGAGCGGGAGACGCTCGAGGGCCGAGTCCGGGGAGCCGAGGATGCACTGACCGAGGTTGAGAGAAGGTTGTCCGAGTCAGAGCGGAGGATAGCCGAGCTCGAGGGGCAGGCGGAGTCGGCCGGGGTGGAGGCACTCGAGCGACATAAGTGCTCTGAGGCCTACCACGCGACTCTTCTCCAGGCCGCCTTCCCTTATTATGAGTCAGGCTATCGCCGAGGCCTTCGGAAGGGCTTCTCCTAGGGCTACGATCGGGCCGTCATAGAGGCAGAGGCCCAGGCGTCTAAGCTCATTTTTCCTTCCGGGCAACGCTATGACTCGGACTGGGGTTCGACCGACTCTTCCCATTATACTTCGAGCAAAGAGGAGGGTTGGGAGTCTTCGTCCGAGAGATTGCCAACTCTAGCATCTTCGGGAGAGCACACGACCGAGACAGTTCCCACACAGGTGGGGTCAGTGCCTGGGTCGGCCGTCGCCGAGAATACTGGGGCCAGATCATCTGGTGCTGAGGAAGCCTCGCCTGCCGAGCCTGAAGATGGGCCTGAGGCCATATGTAATAGCTCTTTCTTTCTTTCTTTCTTTTTTCCCTTATGTAGCCTGGTAAGGCTTTTTTGGAAAATATTATAGCGACAGTATTAAATGCTGAATTGACTGTTTCTTACTGCTTTTGGTGTGATTTGACTACTGAATTTGTAGTCGTTGGAGAAGGCGCCCATTTTCTCTGCAGATTTCACGCGTGCCGATCTGTCAAATGACTGACATGGCGCTAGCACCTTTCCGTTTTCCATACCGCCCTTAATGACTTGTCGCTTCGTGCGTCCCGCTGGCGGGATGTTTTGGGAAATGGGAAATGAGGTAACCATCTCAGGGAAAGCCCCTTTTAGCGTGTTTTGTAAGGGGAGAGTCATTTAAGGCGATAAGCTCCCCCTTCGTCCTATAAAAGGTCTGCGGGACGTCTCCTTTTCCTTTCATCGCTTAAGGCCATCCCTAGCGGTTTCTCCTTCTTTCCCTTCTGCGAGGCATTGTGCTGTCGATCTTGGCGGGCATGGAAGGCGCTTCAGAAGATGATGATGATGTAGATGACGGTAGGATGGAAGCTCCTGCTACTTCAGTCTGGAAGAGGGTTCGTCAGTCAGGGGTCACTCTGGGAGAGGGTTCATGCCAGAGCATGTCGCCTTCCTTTCCCTGACCTGCCGACGTTATCCCGAGGGAAGGGGGATGAAGCTCGTCGAGCTTCATTCTTTCACTGTCTACCCGGCCCCTCTTTCCACCGTCGACCCCATTGCTAAGAAGGGGAGCTCTCTCAAGCTTCCTCTCCATTTTGCTCAGGTCGACCTCTTTTCTTTTTTCTTTTTTGTTGTCCTTCCAATCCCTTTGGCATCTTTCCTCCGAGCTTTTCTCAAACCAACGGGGCCGGCAATCCTTTGTCTGAGCCAGTTTCTGCATGAGGCAGAGTCAGTGGCTGGACGTAAGAGTGCCTACCAGATTGGCCGAGCGTTCTGCTCGCGTTAATAGTGCCAGAGGGTGTAATTTTTGTACATGTATACTGTATTGGCTATGGCCTTCTTGATGTAGATCAAATTTTAATGAGAAGAGAAGAATGGTGTTTATTCTACTTTGCTTACATGTGCATGCTTGCCAAATGATCAAAAGTAGAACTTCCGAAGATTTGTCGCGTTCCACGTCCGAGGGATGAGTGTTCCTTCCATAGTGGACAGTCGGTATGCTCCTTTCCCGAGCATCTCGACCACTCGGTAGGGGCCTTCCCAGGTTGGGGCCAGCTTCCCCACCGCCTCTAGTGGTCGAGATGCTTCGGCCTTTCTCAGGACGAAGTCTCCCGACTGGAAGTGTCTGTCTCGGACTCTGGAGTTGTAGTATCGAGTGATGCGCCGTTGGTATTCTATTGCTCGGATCTTTGCAATCTCTCAGATTTCGTCCGTTAGGTCGAGGTTCTCCCATAGTTTCTGCTCGTTTACCTCAGGCTCGAAGTGGACGACTCGGAGAGAGGGGTTGCCGACCTCCAACGGAATTATGGCTTCCGTGCCATACACCAGCTGAAAAGGCGTTTCACCGGTGGCCATCCTCGGAGCAGTTTGGTGCGACCATAGTACGCTCGGTAATTCCTCGAGCCAGCTACCCTTGGCCTTACCGAGCCTGGTTTTGAATCCTTTTAAGATAGTCTTATTGGTATTTTTGACCAGTCCGTTAGCCTGAGGGTGGACTACCGAAGTGAAGTGGTTGCAAATGTTTAGGTCGACACATCTGTCTCTGAAGTAATGAGAATCAAACTGCCGACCGTTATCGTTCACGATCACTCGCGGGACACCGTAGCGACAGATGATCAACTTCCAAACAAAACTCCATACGACTGACTCGGTGATCCTGGTGGTGGCTTCGGCCTCGATCCACTTGGTGAAATAGTTGATGGCGACGATCACGAACTTCTTCTGAGGTTGGGCTGTGGGGAATGGCCCCAGGATGTTGATCCCCAATCGAGCGAAAGGGTATGGCTCGGCAAGGGTGATGAGCTCCGCGGCGGGCTGATGGATCAGGTGGTCGAAGCGTTGACATCGGTCGCACTTCTGTACGTAGATCGTGCAGTCGCGCTGGAGAGTGGGCCACCAGTAACCCTACCGAAGCAAGATCATGGCGAGCGATCTTCCTCCTTGGTGCGCTCCGCAGGTGCCTTCGTGTACTTCTTGAATAGCTTGGCTGGCTTCATCGGCGCTGATGCACTTGAGGAGAGGACCGAAGAAAGATCTGCGATACAAGGCCTCATCTAGCATGATGAAACGTCGGGCTTGGTACTTCAGCTTCCGAGCCTCCCGAGGGTCGGTGGGCTCTTGAGAATCCTGGAGCCAGGATATGTAGGGGGTCTGCCAGTCACTCGGGGGTGTCGGGTCAATGGTCATAAGCTCGGATTCAATGCTCGGTCGCCCGAGCTCTTCGAGGAAGACCGATCGTGTACCTGCGGGGTCGAGCGAAGAGGCCAGTCGAGAGAGGGCGTCCGCTCGGGAGTTTTCCTCCCGAGCTATCCGGACTACCTCAAAGCTCTCGAAGAGTTGGGCCATCCTCTTGACCGCCTGGAGGTATTTGACCATTTATCCTTCTCGAGCTTCGTACTCACCGTTGACCTGCCTAGCGACCAATTGGGAGTCTGTGTGGATGCTGACCCGCTCGGCTCCCAGTCGTCGAGCCATCCTGGCCCCTGAGATAAGGGCTTCGTACTCGGAGGCGTTGTTGGACGCCTGGAAGTTGAACTTCAGGGCGTACCGCAGCTCTGCTCCTTTGGGGGACTTGAGGAGGACACCGGCGCCCCATCCGGCCAAGTTGGAGGACCCGTCGACGAACAGATCCCAAGTGGGCCCGGGCGCTGGCGAAGGTAGTGCTTCAATCGGGACTGTACTTTCAGTGATGAAGTCTGCGAGAGCCTGTCCTTTGATGGCCGAGCGGGGGCGATACGAGATATCGTAGGCCTTGAGCATGATGGACCATTTGACGAGGCGTCCCGAGGCTTCAGGGTGAAAGAGAATCTTCTTCAGAGGTTCGCCGGTCAATACGACGATGGAGTGCCCTTGAAAGTAGGGTCGGAGGCGCTTGGCCGAGGTAACCAACGCTAGCACGAGTTTCTCGGTTGCTGGGTACCTTTTCTCGGCCTCATTAAGCACCTTACTGGTATAGTAAACTGGTCTCTCGATCCATGCGTCATTCCTGACTAGGACCGAGCTCACTGTAGAAGGGGTCGTCGAGAGATAGAGGTGTAGAGCTTCGCCTTGGACCGGCTTGGATAGTACCGGGGGCGAGGCCAAGAATTCCTTGAGTTCGACGAACGTCTTCTGACATTCCTCGTCCCAGGCGAAGGTAGCATATGCCATTTTGGGTCCCCTCAACAATTTGAAGAAGGGTAGGCACCGTTCGGCCGCCCGGGACAGGAAACGGTTGAGCGCAGCAATGCGTCCCATAAGGCGTTGAACGTCATTGATGCAAGTGGGTGGCTGCATGTCCAGGATGGCCTGGACCTTGTCGAAGTTGGCCTCAATTCCACGCTGAGTTACCAGGAAGCCTAGGAACTTCCCGGATCTAACTCCGAAGGCACATTTGGCAGGGTTGAGCTTCTTGTTGTACTTCAGTAGGGTGTCGAAGCTCTCGGCTAGGTCGGTGAGGTGGTCTTCGGCCTTCAGCGTTTTGACGAACATGTCACCAATGTAGGCCTCGACGTTCCGACCGAGCTGTCCTTCGAAGATGTGGTTGATCAGTCTTTGATATGTTGCTCCGGCGTTCTTTAACCCGAACAGCATCCAGGTGTAGCAGTGTACGCCGAAGTCAGTGATGAAGGCGGTCTTCTTGATGTCCTCCGGGTCCATCCTGATCTGATGGTAGCCGGAGTAGGAGTCCAGGAAGCTGAGCAGCTAGTTGCCAGAGGTTGAGTCGACCAGTTGATCGATGCTCGGCAACAGGTAGCAGTCCTTCGGGGTAGCCTGGTTGAGGTCGGTGAAGTCCACGCACATTCGCCATTTCCCAGAAGCCTTTGGTACAAGGATGACGTTGGCGAGCCACGTAGGGTATAGGACCGGACAAAAAAGGCCAGTCTTCTACCCCTTGATGATCTGCTCTTTGATGACCGCTTGCTTCTCTGGGGCGTGCTTTCTTCTGCATTGTTGGACAGGCTTCACCGTTGGGTCGAGGTTGAGCTTGTGCATCACCACATCTCCTGGGATCCCAGGAAGGTGCTCATCAGACCACGCAAAGACTCGGATATACTGGGTAAGGAAATCCTTATATTTTTCCTGTTCCTCAAGTGGTAGATCGGCTCCGATCTTTACTCCTAGAGTCGGGTCACCGTTAAGGAAGACCATTAGCAACTCGCCACCGGGCTCAGATGTTGCGGGTCCCTCTTCGGCTCCCTTTACTCCTTTTTTCCCTTCTGGCCTAGTGGCTTCTACCTAGATTATATAGCACCGTCTAACCAATGCCTGGTTACCTCGGACTTTCCCCACGCCATGTTTGGTTGAGAACTTCATTTTTTGGTGAAAGGTAGAGGGCACTGCTTTCATTCGGCTGAGAATGCCTCGGCCGAAGATGGTGTTATATGCTGTCATCCCCTTAATCACGATGAAGTCTACCATAACCGTAACAGTTTTGGGCGGGGTGCCGATAGTAACTGGCAGGCTCTGGGCTCCCTCGGGATAAGTTGCCTGGCCGTTGAACCCACAGAGGGGCGTTCGGATCGGGCGGAGTTTAGATGGATTCTCTCCCATCTTGAGGAAACATTCATAGGATAATACATCAGGGGCACTACCATTGTCAACTAAGATCTTGTCTACGTTATAATGGTTTATTGTAGCCGATACAACAAGAGCGTCGTCATGCGGGGTGGTGAACCCTTCCAGGTCCTGGTTAGAGAATACCAAGGCCTGCGATCCGCTCGCCTGCGGGGCCGTAGAGTGCTCAATGGAGGCTCGGCTCACCCGCTCGGCGTGACGCTTTCTTCCTTGGCTGCTATCTCCGCCTGATGCCATGCCGCCTGCGATGACATTGATGTGGACTCCGCGGGGGGCATTGTCGATCTCTTCAGGGGCACCTCGATCTTCCTTCTACCCGGACACATATCGGGATAGGTGTCCCTGGTGGACGAGGCGCTCGATCTCATCTTGAAGTTGATGGCAATCGCTAGTGTGATGCCCGTGGTTGCTGTGGAACAGGCAATGCTTGCGGCGATTTCGGTGCTTGGTCTTCATAGGCTCGGGTTGGTTGAGGAGTCCTGAGCCTTTGATGTCTTCATAGATTTCATAGACGGGGGCGGTAAGGGGGGTATACCGCTCATACTTCGGGGACGGCTCTTTTCGGTCTCTATCCTGGTTCTGCCTTTTTCCTTGGCCAGTCCCCTGGTCAGACGATCGCTTCTTGTCCCCCTCCCGACCCGAGCCTGTCGTGCCATGGCAGGCGTGGAGGGCTTCCTCGCACTCTGCATGGCGCAAGGCCAGGGTCACTAGCTCGGCAAGGGAGGTGGGAGGATGCAGCACTAGCTCGCGCCGCAGGTTCTCGTCACGGGTACCCCCGGTCAATGCGGTGATGGCAGAGGCCACATCCAGGCGGGGGATGCGCAGGGCTTCCGATTTGAATCGGTTGATATAAGCCTGCAACTTCTCCCCCTGTTCCTGCTTGAGGGCCAGTAGTCCCGCCACTGACCATGGTGGACCGCTACCGGCGAAGCTTTCCTTGAACACTCGCCCGAATTGCTTGAAGTTGTGGATGCTGCCAGGGGTGAGGGCCCTGAACCAAGCCTGAGCGCCCTGGACCAGAGTGGTCACGAACACTCGGCACTTGATTACGTCGGACGCCCCATGCAGGGCCATTAGGGTGTCAAAGCTGTCGTAGTGGTCGGCCGGGTCTCCCTGGCCGTCGTACGACTTGAAGGTCGGGAGTGAGATTCTGGGGGATATCTCTGCCTTCAAAATATAGTCGGAGGACGGGGATCGCTCCTCGTCCTCCACAGGAGAGGTCGTCTGCAAGGCTCGGAGGGTGCACTCTTGCTCCACAAAATGCCTCTCAAAGTCTCGCAGCCGGAGAGACAGCTCCGATTGTCGCTGACTCGAGGGGCTGGGGGGCGCACTTGCATGCTGTCCTGACGCTCCTCGAGGGCTTCGGCTTCCGAAAACGGTCGACATGCTCCAGTCTTCTCCCTCCTCGGGGTTGAGGAGGCTTCCTGCTCCGGGGGAGGGGCATGCGATGGTCCTCTTGACAAGTTGCGAATGAGCCGCCGCCCTCGGAGGGTAAAACGGGCTCCAGCGGTTTGTTGGGAGGCATCTTCACGTGGGGGGCTCTTCCGGGGGAGCTGCGACTTCTCCTCCCTGGTCGCCTGGGCCCTCATGAGATCCACGAGGACATCCAGTTTTGCGTTGAGGGTTTGGAGGGCGTCGATGCTCCCTCCGGGAAGCTGTTCCCCCGTCACCGATGGAGGTATCTTGTTGGCGTGGTTGCTCAGGGGGGAGTTCTCCGTGGGGAGAGAAGGTGCGCCTTCTTCCGTCACCAAGGCTTTCCCCAGGTCACCGGCAGTCCTCCTGCCAGAATTCCTTCACACCATGATGGCTCTTTGTTCGTTTCCCACAGACGGCGCCAGATGAAGAGGGGTTATCTCGCGCTGCTCCTGAGGGGGGAAGATGATGTCCACGTACCCTTGAAATGTGAACTGCAAGAAGGGAAACGAGTCAGAGGTGCCCAGGGATAGAATCCCGGGGAAGACCCTCCGATGCCTAAGTTAGCAAAATTGTAGAGCTCGGATGCAAAGGGAAGAGCTAGGAGGAAGATGGGAGCGCGAGATCCCTCTCCACCGAAAGGTGAAGTGGTTCCTGCTCAGGGTTCTTGGCTCTTGCCTTACTTACGTCCTGTAGTAGGGCTGTTCCAGTTTAAATAGTGGCATGTTCGTGCGACTGATCCCTGTAAGCGGAGGAGTCTCAGGGGGTGTTATGTCCTTCATGCGGGCTCCTTATAGCACGCGGACTCTTGGTTTCCCCTGTCCTCTTGAGCTTCCTGTCATTAAGGGACCCGCAATGGCCGTGATCAATAAGCTTCCATCAGTGAGCCCGAGCGATAGGCACTGGCCCAGGAGAGGTCTCCCGAGCGATGAGTGATTGGTCGGAACAGGGAAAAGGGGCTCCGGGGGAGCTTTCCCGATCGAACTGATGCTCGGACTTCCCAACCCGAAGGCCGCCTAGGAAGCGTTTGTACCGAGTGAGTTTTCAGGCTTTATATTAAGTGGGCCCGGGGGCTACCACTTCGAGGAGTTTGGTCTGGTTGGACCTCTTTTGGCCTCTCCGTACGGGCGACGAGATTTCCCCTCTCCATACCTCATCTGCACTGTGTGTCGACGCATCTGAAGAATTTCAGCCCAGCACGTGATGTACTTAACTGGAACACGTGGCTGCGATGTTCAGTGCCTAACACATAATCCAAGGGAACGTGACATCATCTTTGGAGTGTTTTTGAGTTAGAATACTTCATCTTTGAGGTGGACCAATCTGAAAGAGTCCTGGAATTAAGAAACTACTTAGTCCTTATCTGCTAGTCACGCAAGACTCTTTTGAATTACCTTCTTTGAAGAGAAGTCAGTGGATATTCATCTTTGAACCTAATATCTCGGATCTGGAAGACCTCCAAAGGTCTGACTGGTCCAGGTTAACTTCTTCCAGTCATGGAGGGCTCTCGGTTATCTCTTCCTATGTGTATACCGCGTTAATTTTCTTGATGGGGGCTGGCTGAGCAGAACTCTTCAAGGAAGTCCATGATAGCTCATCCCAGGAGAAGGAAGTTTGAAGAGAAGGCAAGAAGAAGAATCTGAGAAGACAAGAAGGAGAGAAAACAGAGATTGAATCCAGCAACCCAATACGTGCTGATCAAGAGGAAGAAAGAAAGAGAGTTTAGAAGACTGGTTTTCCAGTGAAACGTCTTCAATAGAAGCAACCTAAATTTTCATCTATTGTTTGGTTTCGTTGTTTATGTTCTATTCTATCTTGATTGAATTTTTTCTTTTCTTGGTTACTACTACCATATCACTTTGGTTTGTGCCTAACCGTGCTTGGGGGTGCGGTGAGGTGGTTTGCACAGAACTCCACTGTGCAGTCTTGGTTCTGGGTGACCAAAACGCTTGAGGAAGGTGTTCCTCAGTGGCTGTGGTGAGCAGCTAGTCTGGTTGTGTGGGTTGCACGATCAGGTTGTGCACAGTAGTGGCTACGCACATTGCACATTGTGTGATCAGTGTGGGTGTGAGGATTTTTTCCTCTGGTCAAGCTGTTTAACAACAGTTTGTAGTGGAGTTTTTCCACGATCTTGCTTTGTGCAAGGGAAGCCTCACTTGGTTGAGTGAGGGGTGGACGTAAGTCTGCAGGTTACAGACTAAACCACCTTAAAATCATGTGTGCAGTGGGTTGATGTTTGTGTGATTGTTCATTATCTTCTTTCATTCGTTCACAAGATGGTTTGTTCATAAACATGTTTGCTTGGTACGTTCAGTTCAATATTTGACTGTTCAGATAGCTAATCAATCTGGTGTGTGTATGAGTAAGGTTCTGTTGAAGTCATCTTATATCCAGTAATATTTCTTACTGTCTGAACATGTTTGGCTATCTATCGGTCCAGAATTGTTTTTATTGCATTTATGTCATTGGCAACATTGGTTCAATTGGTATCTAGTTAATTAGTTTCAATTCAGTTTAAAATTGGGGATAATTTTCCTAGAGGATCTATTCACCCCCCCCCCCTCTAGATCCAATTGCGCACCCAATAGGGGTTTTAACATTTTTTTTTTGTTCTCTTTTTCTTTATGCAAGAAACCCTCTAGTAAACCAAAATTATGGTTATGCCCATTCTTTCTTTAGTTTAATTAAATAAATTCCAAAATCTCAAAAAAAAATCCCACAATTCCTTCTAAAATCTTTTAAAATAATATCTCAAAAATTCACGGCTCTTAAATATTCAAGAAAAATAAATCCGACGCCTAATAGGTGGAAGTCCGGAATCGAGGGTACTACAACAGGGGTAGATAGGGGGTCACCGATAGCCCGGAGAGTGTCAACAATAGATTTCACCTTTCCAAAATACTATGTCATAGATGAAGTGCCCTTCTTGACAGTTTGGATTTGGAGTTGAGTGCATAGTTGAAGAGACCCTGTACGAGAGTGAGAGGCAAACACACGGCAAAGGGAATCCCAAATAGCATGAGAAGTGGATAGACCAATTATCAAAGGAAGAATCGATTCTGAGATGGACACGATGAACCAACTCTATATGAGTTGATCAATCAAGATCCATTCGTCATGTGTTGGGTTGAGTGTAGGAGGCTCAGCAGATAAGGTGGATGGAAGAAACTTGGGTGGGCAGGGTTCCGATCAATCAACGAAGCACGCTCATGTAGCAGTGGCTTCTTAGGAGAGGAAGGAGTTGTCCCCTCCAAAAAATGTAATTGTCTGAGGTGAGTTTGAGAGGTAGAAAGTGAAGAATATTGGAGGAGGGGAGCAGTGTGGGTGAAGCAGCAGGAATGGTGGAGGAGGCAGCGGTAGTAGAGGCTATGAAAGTACCTTCGCCGCCCTTGGTAAGAAGTAAAAGGACAATGAATAGAAGAGAAAGCAAGCAAGGTAGGGAAGCAAACCAGGGGCGGTGCTAGCCAAGGTGCTCTGATACCATGTAAGAGTGCAAAACACCTGCAAATTGAAGGAATATGATCTCACGTTGTTGGCCCACTTCTTGGAACCGGTGAAGGAATATGTTACAGCAGACGAAGGGATTACAACAGAGTTCCCTTCATCAATAGCTCTCGCATGGACTCTAGGATTCTATCTACACGGCTTCTTTCCCTTAGCCTTGGTCATCTTCTTGAGTAGCTCGGGGCATTCTCCTAGCATGTGCCCGGGCTTTTTGCACTGGTAACATATAACTTTGTCAGATTTCTTTGCCTGTTCAAGTTTAGGATTGGAAACTTTACTTACCTGTGCCGACCGTTTCCTCCTGTGGAATTTACCTCTACTTCTCAAAAAAAATTGAACTACCTGGTAAATAAGGCATGATCACCCAGGCTCTCTTGACGATCATCTTCTTCTTCTTCCTCATTGGACTCATCGATGCTCTCCGAGACTCTGAGAGGTACTACCATCTTTTTCTTGTGTTCTTCTTCATTTCTTTTTAGATTAAGCTCATATGTCATGAGCGATCTGATTAACCCATCAACTGTCATTGCAGACCGGTCTTTTGAGTCTTCAATCACCGTGACTTTTGTGTGCCACACTGGTGTGAGAGATCTTAGGATCTTTCTCACAAGCTCGCTGTCAGAATATTCTTTACCCAAGGATTTCAGACAGTTTGTTAATTGAGTGAGTCTAGCATACATCTCAGAAATAGATTCGTCTGGTTTCATTTTGAACATTTCATAGTCAGATATTAGCATATTTGCCTTGATGGCCCTTACCTCAGACGTTCCTTCATAGATCAGCCGTAGCCGATCCCACATTTCTTTTACTAATTTGCAGGTTGACACTCTGGAGTATTCTGTAGGATGGATGGCACATTGTATCACGTTCATCGCACTCCAATTAACTGTGGACTTCTTGATATGGTATGCAGTCGAGGTGTCCTCATCTTTAGGAAGTTCATAAGGACCTCGACTGACTACCCGCCAGATCAGATGATCCTAGGCACGAAGAAAGACTTTCATCCGATTTTTCCAGTATGTGTAATTTGCCCCATCAAAGAATAGGGGTCGATTGATAGAATGACCCTCAGCTATGAAGCTGCGAGGGACGTTCCCATCAGATCTTCCTTGGTCGTTGGACCACATCTCTAGATAACATGCTCTGATATCAATTGATGAGTGGTATGAGAGGATCAAGAGGGGGGTGAATAGATCCCCATGCGCACTTTTTAACCACTTTCAAAATCATAGGAAACTGTGAAGTAGAAAGAACGGTTTCAAGCTCGATTGCAGGCTAACACATGAATTGATTGAAGTATAAGGACATGAAACATATTGATTAAGTCACAGCACATGTGAAGGAGGTAGAGGAGATGGAGTACGCCACAGTAAACCACAACACATGGATTTTTAAGGTGGCTCAGCTGCTATCTAGCAGACCTACATCGACCCCTCACTAACTCGGTAAGGATTCCACACTTGGCCTAAGAGAATACACACACACACGTGCGGAGCTACTCCGCTACAAAAGTTGACACACAGCTTGCAAGAGGAGCGAGCTCCTCGAACCCACACGGCTACACTGCAGCCAAAATGAGTTCCGTTCTCTAAAATAGAGCACTGGAAAACCGCTGAAAAGCTCAGCACACACACACGAAAAAGTCGAGATAAGGATTGCAAAACAAAAGAACAAGACAAAGAAAACTAAGATGTAGCTTCTATAGAATGAAAGAAGGTACACAATGAAGATGTAAACTTCAGTCTAAAACTACGAAGTGATTGGACGGACTCGGACTAGCTTCTTGGCTACTAATCTCTCTTCTTTTCTTCCTCTCAAGTTTTCTTCTGAAAGCTCAGGCCATTTCTCAATGGCTAAGGGTTGCAACAGCTTCTTCTGAATGGAGCTTCATATTTATAGAGGAGAAGGATAAAAGGTTCTCTCCCTTTGGATCTGCATTCTGATAGGTCAAAAATAAAATACAGTTCTTTGCCAAGGACCTTTTCCAGTTCTGCTTTCTTATTAGCTTATGACAAAAAGGACAGATCTCTATCCTAGGAACTTTTCGGAGATGAAATCTGATTGGTTGACTGTAGGAAGGAGGACACCATTAAAATAGACTTTTCCCAATTCTGTTATCTGATAGGTCCTTCTCATAAAAAGGCATTCTGACTGTCTCATGATGAAGGGGACGCATCTCTATCTTAGGACCTTTTTCCAGACCTTGAGACGCATGTTTTGGGAGCTTGCGTCGTTGACTTCTGAGGACGTTGCGTGTTTGAAAGAACGGGCTTTGGTCAGACGAAAAACTCTTCATGTGCGCCGATGCACCTGTTGCCCTACGTCGATGCAGCTTCTCATCTACATGAGCGGCTGTGAGCTGAACCAGTGTGTGTCGACACAACTGGAAGGGTGCGTCGACGTAGCCTTATAAAATTGTATCTGAAGCGGCTTCTGTGAGTGAAACCTATGTCGACCTACTGTAAAAGTAGGGTCGACGCAGCTCAAGTGTGTCGCCTGTATGATTGTTCTGGAGCTGACGCTGTGTCGATGCATTAAGGTGCTTGTGTCGACGTAATTGCCGATGTACACTTGAATCTGCTTCTAGAGGCCGTCCTGAGTTGACGCATCATGAGGATGGAGTCGACGCAGCCGAAGCATATTTGTGACGACCTAGAACTCGTATACCGAGTAAACCCGATACCACTTGGATCCTCAGAGGCCTCCCACGAAAGGGAAAGCTCGGAAGGGAAAGTAAGGTGTGTGAAGGTACATTGAAATTAGAAATATATGCAGGAATAACTAAATAATTATGATCAGGATTTCTAAATTAGTAGAAATAAAATTACATTTCCAATTAACAAATTAACTACAACAGCTAAAGATAAAGCTACTAACAGAGTCCAGTCTAACTAAAGTATGGTCTACGGAAAGGGAAACGTACTATGAAGTCGGGGGAAGCCCGACACTGGCAAAGCTAGCACTAAAAATCACTGCACTGCACCTCCAAACCTCGAGGCAGAATCGCTACACCGGAACGACAGGGGTGAGCCTCATCTCATTGGCTCAATAGGGGTCCCGCGGATCCCCACCACGAAATAACAGCGGTAAACAATAGTGCTAACAACAACAGTAGTAACAGTAGCAGGAGTAATAACAGCAAAAGTAAAGAGAGGAAAGCCGTACTGAACGGAAATACGGAAGCCGATAGAACCTCGGCTCTCTAAACTACTCCTAACGGCAATAGAAGTGCACCCCGATCTCACAGTCAGGAATTATCGAACCATCGATAAATCATGAAATCCTATCGTGAAGGCCCATGGAAACATACAAAGGCCCTATTAAGACCTACACGGCCCAAAGGTATGGTCACGACTCCGTTATCGAGCACCCTACGCTGTCTACGGGTAGAACCACGGTAACTTTCTACCGGCACCCTAGACCTTAGTGTCGGAAGGACGCAAAAACCACTCAAAGTACCACATCAACATATATGGGAACTTAACCTCGAATCACGAGACAAAATCATAAGTCAAGAGACTCACGCTCCACGACAACCACACGAGCCATGAATCATTTATTATGTGACAGAAGTACCTCCTCACTAGAAGAAAGGCCAAATGCGTCCACTGACATCTTACACTACGCCTCGGGTGTCTCCCACTCGTCTCGAACGTGGTAACTGAGACATCATAACAGTAACCAAGAAAAATAAGGACTAGTCAGGGTCACGCTCGTCAGCACAGGTCAAACATCCCCGACCACGTGTGCACACACAGGCTCAATGTCTTGAGCCAGGCCTCTAGCTGGTTTTCCCCCCTAGTCGGACTCTAACTATAAGGCAAGGGAGCCCTCTGAAACCAGCCTAAAAATCATCTCAACAGGGACTATCCCGCCACCACTCCCAAGTGGGCTGACATGAAGTGTCGCCAGGCTACGACTAGTGGAGGCTCACTAGACACAGAGATTCTTTAAAAGAAAACACTGAAGTACGAACAGGCTACACACGCACCTGTCATACGTACCACTGAACACAAGGCAGCACGCAACCTCCAGACTCAGGACAGTCAATTAGACCTACTGAAACCACGATCCTTGAGTCACGTGACTTAGGTCTAGATCATCGCACAAAGCGACAACATGCCATCAAATCAGCCTAGTCCCTGGGTCAAAAAAATCACGGGAAAACACTATGGAAGCGGCACACCACAGTCGGATCCATTTCATCAATCGAAAGTCCATGGCCCATTGGCTGCTCATCGGACTGACGATTTGACATGACGAGAAAACACAGAACATGACGGGTCACCCGAGCCCTCAGACCACATTGGCACGTAAATTGAGGTAACACAATACCTCCGAGCGTCCAAAAACACAATCTCGATGTAGCAACCGGGATAAATTATAGGAATAAAAATTTCCTAAATAAATAAATCCTCTGATTAATAAGACAGGGGCCCATAATAAAAGCCCAAACCATAATCATCACTATTAGGCTTTAACTCAAACATAATAAGGCCAGATGCATCCACTGACGTCTTACACTACGCCTCAAGTGTCTCCCACTCGCCTCGAATGCGATAACTGAGACACCATAATAGTAACCAAGAAAAATAAGGACTAGACATGGTCATGTTCGTCAGCACGGGTCCAACGTCCCCGACCATGTGTGCACACACAGGCTCAATGCCTTGAGCCAGGCCTCTAGCTGGTTTTCTCCCCCAGTCGGACTCTAACTGCAAGGCAAGGGGGCCCTCGGAAACCAGCCTAAAAACTGTCTCTACCGGGACTACCCCGCCACCACTCCCAGGTGGGCCGACACGAAGTGTCATCAGGCTACGACTAGTGGAGGCTCACTAGACACAGAGACTCGCTAAAGGAAAACACCAAAGTACGGACAGGCTACACACGCACCTGTCACACGTACCACTGAACACAAGGCAACACACAACCACCAGACTCAGGACAGTCAACTAGACCTACTGAAACAACGATCCTTAAGTCACGCGACTCAGGTCAAAATCATCGCACAAAGCGGCAACATGCCGTCAAATCAGCCTAGTCCCTGGGTCAAAAAAATCACGGGAAACACTATGGAAGCGGCACACCACAGCCGGATTCATTTCATCAATCGAAAGTCCTTGGCCCCTTGGCCGCTCATCGGACTCACGACTCCACATGACGAGAAAACACGGAACATGACGGGTCACCCGAGCCCTTAAACCACACTGGCATGCAAACCGAGGTAACACGATACCTCCGAGCGTCTAAAAACATAGTCTCGATCTCCACGGGACAACCGAGACACTCACGAGGTCAAAAGTCAACCACTAGGTCACAACCGGGTCGACCGGATACCAAAACAGTGAAACAGGATGAAGAAATCCTAGTACTAATTGTCACCAGGCCGCTATTTCCAAAAGAAATCAAGTTGCAATCATGGCCAGACCGCCATCACCGAATAGGACCATAAAGAGGTCAAGGCAAGGCCACCTCCTGCAAAGAGAACCAGGTAACAGCCAAGGCCAGACGGCCACCTACAAGGAAGAAAGGTTGCAGTTGCCAAAGGACCGCTACCTTCAAGCAGTGGCCAAGTAGCGGTCAAGGCCAGACCGCCACCTGCCACGAACGAGAAACACACACACACACGGGGGTAGCGTCGACGCTTCACGATGCGGAGTCGACGCCGCCCAAAACACGGTTGCAAGATGACCGCTACCATCAAGTAGCGGCTCTCAACGGACCGCCATCTGATGGGGGTCACACGGTAGGCTGGTAGCGGTTAAAGGATGATCGCCACCTATAGGGGCTTCCCAGGTTGCGGTTCCAACCCGACCGCTACTTGAAGGTAGCAGTCGTCGCAAGACCGTGACCTCAACCGCCTTACCTACACCGGCTTAAAGAGAAAGCGGTTCCAATCGGAATGCTACTCCAACTGAGAGCATAATGCGGTTTGTGATGAACCGCGACCTACTTCCGATCTGAGATTCGTAAAATCGTACAAAACTCGATCGTTCCACGCCCCAATCGTTCCCAAACGATAGGAAAATAATCACAAATCCATTACATGCCTTCCACAAGCCAGAAGGGATCCATAAAACTACAAAACGACAAGGAAAATGGTGATTTCCTCAAATCAACCCAAAATGACTCACATGGACATTCGGCCTCATATTGGCCCCAAATCATAAGCAAATGGAACCAAATGAACGGGAATTGCATCCCGGCAAGCCAGGGGTTCAAATTCTACCATTAGAATCGAAAAACATTTTCTGGGGCGGCGATTTCATCTCACACCCCCATAACATACTTTTCACCCTAAAATGGGAAAAGCCACTCAAACTCGCACTAATCGGCATGAAATCGTGAGGAAATGTAGGACAAAGGTAGAGCATCCTTCCCCCTACCTCCACCAACGATCTCTCACACTGAAAACACCAAATCCATGCCGAAAACATCACACGAACCCCGCCGGCACTTCGAATCTATGAATGGGATCGCGCCAATGCCATGCCTCGATCCTCGCACCATCACGATGCTCGTCGTCTCCACGGCGTCTCCACATCATTCTCGAGCCTCCTCCGTCGGCCGCCAGAGCAGAGGGGAAGAGAAGAGAGAGAACGGAGGGAGAGAGAGTGAGCACAGTGGGGAGAGAGAGGGTGAGGGTGAGGGTTAAAAGAAAAATAAAAAAAGAAATTATGAATATTTCTGAAATCTATTTTTTATCTCAAAATTTTGAAAAAATAGAAAAATGAGAAAAAATTACCTCTGCGATCCTCGGAAAGAGCACAACGCACCTGCAGCGTCCCAGAGTCCGAAATCTCAATGCTTCACCCTCCACGGTGATCCGAAGATAAAACAGCTCGAAAACCCGATTCAAAGGCCAAACTCCACTCGGGATCCACAAAAGTGCTCTGAAAACTCTTGGATTCTGATCCAAATGATCCAAGGTATTATATCCTCCCCTCCTTCAAGAAATTTCATCCTCAAAATTTGAGGAACCAACAGGGAAATAGGGAGGAACCCAACCAACTGGCATCGCTCTCAAAGCTCCAGCCAAACCCATACTCGCAACAAAACAATCCGAGGAACACTGCCAGACCATAATCACAAGAAAATCATCACGCTCCGAATATCAATACACTGATTCTCAAAGCGGACATGGCACACAAAGGAACACAAGTCTAGCACTTCCAATCATGGCATCCATAGACCACCTCAAATCACAACCTTGTCACCTCAGGGGCTGACTAAACCTCAAGTTGGGATGGCCAAAACAACATTAATCTGCACCGGAGAACATGCACGGCCATTAACCCATCAATAATTCCCATCAGCCACCTGATCTGCGCCGGATATCTCGAACGTTGCACCACAGACTCACACCTGCTAGCAAACTCTGCCCAATGCATCATAATCGGGACCACGACCTCGAAGAAAGATGACTCTTAATCACATTCCTCAGGTCCCGCGCCAACATTCTAACGAAAGCAAAACCACCTTTACAGTGCCAACACAGTGCACACAAGCTCTCACGCGAGAAGCAAAGCGGCAAACAAACATAAAACCCTATGCCAGCTACCGACTGTACTGGACCTTATTGACTCTGATCACTGTAATATCTCAAATTCACATGTACTTCCACACCACTCGCTCTGATACCAACTGTGACGACCCAAAACTTGGATACCAGGTAAACTCGATACCACTTGGATCCTAAGAGGCCACCCACGAGTGAGAAAACTCGAAAGGGAAAGTAAGGTGTGTGAAGGTACATTGAAATTAGAAATATATGTAGGAACAACTAAATAATTATGATCAGGATTGCTAAATTAACAGAAATAAAATTACATTTTCATTTAACAAATTAACTACATTAGCTAAAGACAAAGCTACTAACAGAGTCTAGTCCAACTAAAGTACAATCTACCGAAAGGGAAACGTACTCTAAAGTCAGAGAAATCCTGACACTGGCAAAGCTGCACAAAAAACCACCGCACTGCACCTCCGAACCTCAAGGCTGAACTGCTACACCTGAAAGGACAGGGGTGAGTCTCATCTCATTGGCTCAGTAGGGGTCCCGCGGATCCCCACCACGAAACAACAGTGCTAACAACAACAGCAGTAACAGTAGCAGGAGTAACAACAGCAAAAGTAAAGAGAGGAAAGCCGTACTGAACAGAAACACGGCAGCTGACAGAACCTCGGCTCTCTAAATTACTCCTGACGGTAATAGAAGTACACCCCGATCTCACAGTCGAGAATTGCCAAACCATTGATAAATCATGAAATCCTTATCGTGAAGGCCCATGGAAACAGACAAAGGCCCTATTACGACCTACACGGCCCAAAGATACGGTCATGACTCCGCTGTCGTGCACGCTACGCTGTCTACTGGTAGAACCACGGTAACTCTCAACCGGCACCCTAGACCTTAGTGTCAAAAGGACACAAAAACCACTCGAAGTACCATATCAACATAGATGGGAACTCAACCTCGAATCACGAGACAAAATCGTAAGTTAAGAGACTCACGCTCCACAAGAACCACACGAGTCACGAATCATTTATTATGTGACAGAAGTACCTCCTCACTAGAAGAAAGGCCAAATGCGTCCACTGACATCTTACACTACGCCTCGGGTGTCTCCCACTCGTCTCGAACGTGGTAACTGAGACATCATAACAGTAACCAAGAAAAATAAGGACTAGTCAGGGTCACGCTCGTCAGCACAGGTCCAACATCAACGACCACGTGTGCACACACAGGCTCAATGCCTTGAGCCAGGCCTCTAGCTGGTTTTCCCCCCTAGTCGGACTCTAACTGTAAGGCAAGGGAGCCCTCTGAAACCAGCCTAAAAATCGTCTCAACATGGACTATCCCGCCACCACTCCCAAGTGGGCTAACATGAAGTGTCGTCAGGCTACGACTAGTGGAGGCTCACTAGACACAGAGACTCTCTAAAAGAAAACACAGAAGTACGAACAGGCTACACACGCACCTATCATACGTACCACTGAACACAAGGCAACACGCAACCGCCAGACTCAGGATAGTCAACTAGACCTACTGAAACAATGATCCTTGAGTCACGTGACTTAGGTCTAGATCATCGCACAAAGCGACAACATGCCATCAAATCAGCCTAGTCCCTGGGTCAAAAAAATCACGGGAAAACACTATGGAAGCGGCACACCACAGTCGGATCCATTTCATCAATCGAAAGTCCATGGCCCATTGGCCGCTCATCGGACTGACGATTTGACATGACGAGAAAACACGGAACATGACGGGTCACCTGAGCCCTCAGACCACACTGGCACGTAAATTGAGGTAACACAATACCTCCGAGCGTCCAAAAACACAATCTCGATGTAGCAACCGGGATAAATTATAGGAATAAAAATTTCCTAAATAAATAAATCCTCTGATTAATAAGACAGGGGCCCATAATAAAAGCCCAAACCATAATCATCACTATTAGGCTTTAACTCAAACACAATAAGGCCTTAATCCATAAAATGGACCTCAATCGTTATATAAAGCCTTGAGTATATATATGGGCTTAAATGGCAAAAGAAGGCCCATGGCCTTCCCACGTCTTAAGAAAGGAAAAAATACATTATATATATATGTATATATACATATATATAATATGGGTGAATGCAAACAGGACGTGCCACGGTTGGAACACTGCACGACTTTAGGGTTTTTAACTCTAATAGAGAAAGCGGTTGTGGTTTTAGTAGTGGGAAAGATAAGTCTAAACCAGTAGGATCCATGCGTGGAAATTTGAAAGTCATTAGGATTCTAAAACCAAAACTCTATAAATAAACCTCTCCATCGACGAGCTCCGGCTACTGTTGTTGCTTGTATTGGCTTCCCTGCGTCGACGACATCATCCTCATCTTCTTTCGCTTGGAAACGTAAAGGGGGAAAGCTTTTCTCTCCTTCCTCCTACTGTTGCTCTTCTGCTACTACCGCTGGTGTGTTTGCTACCGCTATAGTTGCCATTGTGCTTGTTGCCATAATTGTAGCTGCTCTTATTAAATCTCTCATACCTCTGTCTGTCGTCCAGAAACAAGCCAAAAAGGTAGGTGTTCTCAAGATACAAAGCCCAACATGATAATCAAAGTAAATCCATGCATATAGGTCGTATAGCGTTGATTCTATGAGTTCTGTTTAGTTTTTCTGAGTTTTTATAAATATCGACCATGGCAAGGGCGCTTATTGAATAAACGCCCCCGCAAACGGTCGCTAAATCCTTAATGCAATTTAATAAATGCTACATGTTAAAAATTAATATCTATGTAACCTTATGATAAAATTATTGCGTGAAAATGTTTCTGGATTCCTGATAGTTTTCTCTATCTACTCATGTCTGTATTTTTCTGATTATGTGAACTCCAAGTTTATGAACAGTACCATATGTCTACGGTTGTACCTGCCCGATGCGTAGCATCAGACAAAGAATGAGCGATAGTCACCTAGTCGCTATTTAAAGAATAAGTGCCCCTTTACGGTGGCGATGTATTGTAGAAAATACAATAAATAGAATTTATATCAAAAATCATGAATATGCGACCTAAATAATGCCGCTATTTAAGGAATGAACGCCATCTTGCACAGTCACTATTTAAAATTATAAATATTAATTTCTGGGAAATTTCTAGAATTAGCGCCCTTATACATTGCCTTTAATTCTTATTATTATCTTGGAAATTCTGTTATAATTTAGGATTGAACGACCTTTCAGAAGGCCGCTATTTCATTAAATAGCGACTTCTGTAGAAGCGCAGATTCCTCTCTCTCAGTTTTTATCACGTTTTCTGGCCCATATCGCCGATCTATTGACACTCTCATCTCGCATCCGTAGATGGGGTTTCTGTTTTGATTCTATCGATTACACACTAACTCTCGGTGATGTTTAAACTCTCCGCGAGATATTCCTTACTTCGGACTGGTGATTTCATCATGGAGACCTCCGTAAATCTCCGCTAGTCTTGGATTCCCTCAAGACAGCCGAGTTGGTTGTACCCTAAAAACCCTTGAACCTTTCTTTGTCACATCACTCTAAAGAAACGTGATGCCTAGCACTCATAGAGCGCTGTTTCTGGCCTCTCTGAGCAGTCTTGCTACTAACTAGAATCTGCGACCTGGACATGGACGCCAAAAGAAATTGGCGCCCTGACCTAGGGCGCAGTTTACTGTTTTAGTGACCGTGAATTGGACGCTAATTATGAATGAGCGACCGTATGAAAAGTTGTTAATTCTTCATGCCTGTACTGTTCACAGGAATGGGCGACCATACAGTGGATGATATTTCTGTAATTGATGGTGACTGAGTGGACGTCAATTTTCCAGTTTTATGCTATGTCACGGTTTTCATGCAATTCATTGGTATGTCATTCTTGTTCAAAGTGCTGTCCTTGAGCTCATTCGATGAGATCTACCTTGTCATCCTACAATGGATTATTCTTGGAATTCTATATTGGCTATACTATAGTGGATGTCTAAATAAAATATACATGACTCAATGTTTGTGCGTATAGGGCCCGATCTGGTCTTGGGAGGAGCACTCGAAAGTACTTATGCCCATGGGAGCTATATTGATCACGGTGTGGCATTGCACCGAAGTGCATGACTTGCTTGATTGTTGACATTCCACAAACTCTAGTACTTGACTTGACTTGGCATGATGTACTTGCGTGGCCCGGAATGGGTATTTACTTGCTTGATATTGTAATAGCCAATTCACGTAACATGACTTGATATATTTACATGCTTGACCATCTTGATACAATTTACATGATTATCTTGAAGTCTTGATAATTCATCTCTATTAACTCTTGATACTCTACTCTCTCTCATCATTATCATGTGTACATGCATAGCTAGACTTGCATTCATGAACATGTAATTTACTTTAAGCAAGTTTGTACTTGAGATATAATCCCTACTGAGTGTTCGCTCACCCTTGATTTTTCCCATATTTTTTAGGTAATTCCGATGACGAGAATCAATCGGATGGGAATGGGAACGAGTAAAGAGCGTAGAGCCGTTCCAGTTATCGATGCCATTATCTAGTCATGTCTTTTCTACTTTCTTAAGTCTATCATTGTAATATTTTTTTTATTGAGTCTAGAATATCCTTTAGTACTCTCTTCTAAAAAGGGAGATTATGTAATGGTTTACCTTAATGGTTATTATGAATAAATTGGATTTGGTTATCTTACAAATTACGCATCTCTATTTATAAGGTCGAATTCCTTATGCTCTGATTGACATGAATGATATAACTCATGCATCATGCGTACCGGGTTCCTTTCGCGCTCGGGACGTGACAGTTTTTGTGGTATTAGAGCCTAAGATATTCAATTCCTAGGAAAAACCAAGTCCAAGGATAGGTCATATCGTTTACCCGGTGAGATGGGTAGAGCCATGGGTTAAGCTAACTCAGGACCCTTGAATTAAATCATATATTAATATAGTTACTTAATTCTTGTAGGATCATGGTTGCCGAACGTGCTCAATGGCGTGACATGCAACGCACTGTCCAAGGTCTCACGCAGGTGCTACAACAAGTAGCGCAAGGCAGAGCAAACCGTGGAGCAGGAGATCTCCACCGTAGTTTCCGTAATATGAACCCACGAAAGTTCATTGGTTCAACCGACCCTAACGATGTCGAGCACTGGATAAGGGAGATCGAACGTATATTCCGTGTCATGCAATGCACGGATGAAGAAAAGGTGTTATTGGTGACTTTCCAACTAGAGCGGGATGCTCGCTTTTGGTAGGAATCTGTAGAAGCTTCGTTACCCCATGAACATATCACGTGGGGCGAGTTCGTAGAATACTTCAACAACAAGTATTTCTCGAACAAGATACAGGAGAAGAAAGTCGTAGAATTTGCCGCACTCAAACAAAGGGCTCTATCTGTGGCCGAATATGAGGCACAATTCTCCCGTCTTTCAAGGTACGCACCGCACCTAGTGGGTACCGAGAAGATGAAAGCTAGAAGATTTCTCAATGGGCTTAGGCCGCAATACATTACCCAACTAGCACCGATGGACATTCAAGTCTATTCGAAGATGATAAGGTGTGCCCAGCTGTTAGAAGATGCCACGGAGTTGTCCGACCGGATAAGTAGAAAGGATAAGAAGGCGCAGGTTACAAGCTCTGGCACTTTCAAGCCGACCTTCAATAAGAAGAGGTCAAGCAACGGAGGAGATTCCTCCCAAGAAAAGAAATTCAAGAAGAATAGCAAGCCCTTCTCCATTACTACCACACCTTCCAAAGAGGTGTGTAAGCACTGCGACAAGGCCGGCCATAAGGCCAAAGAATGCTGGAGGAGATTGGGAGCTTGTCTCCATTGTGGGAGCCGTGATCATCGGATTCCTGACTGCCCCTTACTTAATGATCAAGCTGGAGACGAGAAGCACCCGGTGAAGAAGCAAGCACGTCTCCAAGCTCTTCAAGAGGCAAAGCAAGATGAAGGCGGACTGGTGGAAGGTACATTAAAGATTTGTTCCAAGTCTGCTCGTGTCTTGTCTGATACCGGTGCGTCACATTCTTTTGTTTCCAAGAAGTTTGCTGATCCATTACCTATGGAACCGAAGTGGATAGATCTAGTTATTTCTACTCCTCTCGGAAATGAATTCGAGATTTCACATCACTATTTAAATTGTGAAGTTATGATAAAAGGGAAGAATCTACCTGCTGACCTGATATGCCTAGATATGGACGGATATGATGCCATCCTAGGAGCCGATTGGCTATCCACACACCAGGCAATTATAGATTGCCGAAATGGCAAGGTAACTTTTAAGGATTTCCCAGAACTAGTCTACACTAGCCTTAAGGGTCGGACCAGGTCACCCCTTATTTCGGCTCTCCAACCTAGTAAGCTCTTAAGGAAAGGATGCATGGCTTTCCTAGCTTTTGTGACTGCCTCGGAAGTTAAGAAGCCCAAGATAGAAGACATCCGAGTAGTTCGGGAGTTTCCCGACGTATTCCCGGAAGATTTGTCCAGATTACCCCCGCAAAGAGAAGTGGCCTTCACCATCGACCTTGTCCCTGATGCGGGTCCAGTTTCTAAGGCACCGTATAGAATGTCCGCTGCCGAACTCAAGGAATTAAAGGAGCAACTGATGGAACTTTTGAAGAAAGGATTCATCAGGCTGAGCACTTCCCCGTGGGGAGCGCCCGTGTTATTTGTAAAGAAGAAAGATGGATCTATGAGGCTCTGCATCGACTATCAACAGTTGAACCACCTTACTATCAAGAACAAGTATCCACTGCCAAGGATCAATGAATTATTTGAACAGATATCCGGATCCAAATATTTCTCGAAGATTGATCTCAGGTCGGGATACCACCAACTGAGGATCAAGAATGAGGACATTCATAAGACCGTATTTCAGAGCAGGTATGGGCACTACGAATTTGTTGTTATGGCTTTTGAACTAACGAATACCCCTGCAGCCTTTATGCAGTTGATGAATAGCATATTCAGGCCTCATCTGGATCAATTTGTTGTGGTCTTTATTGATGACATATTGATTTATTCAAAGATCGAAGAAGATCATGAAGAACACTTAAGGATTGCATTACAAATATTGAGGAATAATCAACTTTATGCCAAGTTTAGTAAGTGCGACTTCTGGCTCGAGGAAGTGTCTTTCTTAGGGAATGTGATCTCAAGGGATGGGATTTCTGTTGACCCGTCAAAAGTCGAGGCCGTGAAAAATTGGGAAAGACCAACCAATGCAATCGAGATCTGAAGTTTCTTAGGTCTAGCTGGATATTATCGGTGATTCATCAAGGACTTCTCCAAGATCACTGTCCCTCTTACTAGGCTGACACGCAAGGAGATTCCTTATAAGTGGGACATAGATTGTGAGAAAAGCTTTCAAGCCTTGAAGGATCATCTGACAACTGCACCAGTTCTAGCATTATCAACTGAAGGAAAGAAATTTGAGGTATATACCGATGTGTCTGGCATTGGCCTCGGATGTGTCCTAATGTAACAAGGGAAGGTCATTGCTTACTCTTCCCGACAATTGAAGAAACATAAGGAGAACTACCTGGTGCACGACTTAGAGTTGGTCGCGGTAGTGTTTGCTTTGAAGATCTGGAGACACTATCTCTATGGAGAACAATTCACAGTGTACTCCGATCACAAAAGTCTCAAATACTTATTTTCACAAAAAGAGTTGAATATGAGACAATGACGTTAGCTAGAATATCTCAAAGACTTCGACTTCACAATACAATACCATCCTGGAAAGGGTAATTCCGTAGTTGATGCCCTCAGTCGAAAGCGGAGAGCACTATTAGCCAACTGTATTGAAGAGGGGCGATCTCGTGCTGGTCCTAAGCTGGAGGAGATGATCAGCAAATAGTGAACTGCAAGGAAGGGAAACAGATCAGGGGGCCCAGGGATGGTTCTTTGGGGAAAACCCTCCGATGCCTAAGTCAGTAGAGTAGTGGTGGAAGCTATAAAGGGAGGAAGAAGGAGATGCACGAGATCCCTCTCCACCAAGGTGGAGAAGTGGTTCCTGCTCAGGGAGTTTTAGGTGTGTGTTGGCCTTACCTTTCGCTGGAGGGAGTCCCATGTTTAAATAGTGCGCCAGTCTTATGAGTCCCGTAAGCTGAGGAGTTTCAGGCGGGGGTTACGTCCTCGACGTGGGCTCTTTACGTCCTCGTCACGGGCTCTTTATAGCCTTGAGGATTCGTGGGCCCCCTTATCCTCGTAAACTCCTTCTTAGAAAGGGTTCTCAATGGTAACGTGGATAAGCAACCGTCGGTCGACCCAAGCGTGAAGAGTGCCAGCCCTGTCTCGGGCAATAGGCATAGCTTGGGTGAGGTTCGGCTAGAGTAGGCGCTGGGCGCCAGCCCTTATCCTGACGAGGGGGATAGGTCGGGAGTGGGTCTTCCTCCGACCGGACCGACGCTCGGCCTTCCGAGCCTAATGGCCGCCTAGGAAGTGCTTGATCCCGAGTGAACTTATTGGGCTTTTATGCTAAGTGATCCCTGTGGGGCGGTCACTTAGATGAGTTGGGCCTCGTTTGGTCTCGCTGGACCTAGTTCGGTCGCTCTTAGATGGGCTACAGAAATCCCCCTCTCCACTTGTCCCCCTCCTACTCCCGAGCCTTGGCAGGCTCGGAAGAGTAGCCATTGGGGTTTTGGACCAGCGTGGCTCAGGTGGGTGGAGATCTGGCGGTGTTAAGAAGCCACATTTCGTGGTCACCTAGGCCCGTAATAATGATAATCCTGACGGATTTAAAATGAAGGGGCCCCCCTTTCTCGGAGGTCGGAACGACGCACCGCCTTCCGCGAGGGGATATAAGCGTTGTGCGCTTGCTGTCGTTCCATACTCCCTCCGCATTAGGGTTTTGCCCTCCTTTGTACTTGCTTTCGGGGCTCTCTGATGTGCCGTAGGGATACGGTGGAAGAGGAGGGACTCGCAGCGGCGTTTGCAGAGTTGGCGGAGATAACCGCAGAGGTGGTCCGACAGCTTCCCCTTCCTCTAGAGTCTTGGGAGCCTTCCTCTTCAAGTTCCTCTTCAGATTTCATGGCAGACCAACGTCCGGAGGTTGAGGAGTTGGAGGGTGAGCCTGAGGCGAGGGTGGTGGTGATACCGCCGGCTCCGAACTGCAGCGAGCTGGGGGAGGCGGAGGTGAAGCGGCTGGAGCACCAGTTTCGCCTACCCTGGCAGTACTACTTCGCCGCGGCTACCCCAAATGAGACGAGCTTGGATTCTCGTACAGGCCATTTCTGCTCCTTCCTTCTGTCGTGGAAGGGTGGGTTCCGTCTTCCCTTCGACCCTTTTGTTCTTAACCTTCTCAATTTCTTCCTGTTGGCTCCCATACAGTTGGTAGCCAACTCTTATCTTCTTCTCTCCGCTTCATCTACCCTGTGCAACTTGGAAGGTAGCCTTCCTCTTCCTAATCCCTCTGTCACCTTTGTTCCGAGTTACCCGAGCCAACGGGGTCGACTATCCTTTATCCGAGCCAGTTTCCGCACGAGGCAGAGTCAGTCGCTGGACGCAGGAAGGTTAACCGAGTCAGCCGAGCGATGGGCTCGTACGGCGACGCCAGATGGATTTTTGCTCTTTTGACATGTATTGTATTGGCTTCGGCCTTTCTGATGTACAAACAATTATTTGAATAAAAGAGGAAGGAAATTTTTGTTTTATCTCATATTGCTTACACGACTGAAGTGTTCAGAAGTAGAACTTGCGTAGTGTAGTCATGTTCCACGTCCGAGAGATGGGTTCTCCTTTCATAGTAGATAGCCGGTACGCTCCTTTCCCGAGCGTCTCAACCACTCGGTAGGGGCCTTCCCAATTAGGGGATAGCTTGCCCGCCGCCTCAAGTTGTCGAGAGGCTTCAGCTTTTCTGAGAACGAAGTCTCCCGGCTGGAAGTGTCTGTCTCGGACTTTGGCGTTGTAGTATCGAGTGAGGCGGCGTTGATATTCTGTTGCTCGGATGCTGGCAATCTCTCGGACTTCATCTGCTAGGTCGAGGTTTTCGAGCAATTTCTGATTGTTTGCCTCGGGAGAGAAGCAGATGACTCAGAGGGTGGGATTGTCAATCCCCAACGGGATCACGGCCTCGGTGCCATACACTAGCTGAAAGGGACTCTCACCGGTTGCCGTTCTGGGAGTCGTTCTGTGCGACCAAAGTATGTTCGGTAATTCCTCGAGCCAGCTGCCCTTGGCTTTGCCGAGCCTAGTCTTAATGCGTTTTAAGATAGTCTTATTGGCATTTTCGACCAGCCCGTTAGCCTGAGGGTGGGCGACCGAAGTGAAGTGATTGCGAATGTTTAGGTCGGCACATCTATCACAGAAATAACGAGAATCAAATTGCTGACCATTATCGCTCACTATCACCCGGGGGATGCCGTAGCGACAGATGATCGACTTCCAGACGAAACTCCACACGACTGTCTCGGTGATCCTAGCTGTAGCTTCGGCCTCGATCCACTTGGTGAAGTAGTCGATGGCGACGATGATGAACTTCTTCTGGGCCTGAGTCGTAGGGAACGGCCCAAGGATGTCGATCCCCCACCGAGTGAAAGGATAAGGCTCGGCTAGGGTGACGAGCTCCGTTGCCGGCTGATGGATCAAGCGGTCAAATCGTTGGCATCGGTCACACTGTTGCACGTAGGTCGAGCAGTCGTGCTGCAGAGTGGGCCACCAGTAACCCTGCCGAAGCAAGATCCTGGCGAGCGACCTTCCCCCTTGATGCGCTCCGCACAGGCCTTCGTGAACCTCTTGAATCGCTCGGCTGGCTTCGTCAGTACTGATGCACTTCAGGAGGGGACCGGAGAAGGATCTGCGGTATAAAGTGCCATCCAGAATGACGAATCGCCGAGCTTGGTACTTCAATCTCTGAGCTTCCCAAGGGTCGGGAGGCTCCTGAGTGTCTCGGAGCCACGACAGATAGGGGCAACGCCAGTCGCTTGGGGAGGTCGAGTCAACGGCCATGAGCTCCGAATCAATGCTCGGTCGCTCTAGCTCTTCGAGAAGGACGGATCGAGTTCCCTCGGGGTCAAGAGAGGAGGCTAGCCGAGAGAGGGCATCCGCTCGGGAGTTTTCCTCCCGAGCTATCCGGACTACCTCAAAACTCTCGAATTGTTGTGCCACGATTTTGACCAGCTAGAGGTATTTGACCATCAGTTCTTCCCGAGCTTCGTAATCGCCGTTGACCTGGCTAGCGACCAGTTGGGAGTAGTGTGAATTCTGACTCGCTCAGCCCCCAACCGCCGGGCCATGCGGGCTCCCGAGATAAGGGCTTCGTACTCGGAGGTGTTGTTGGATGCCTGGAAGTTGAACTTCAAGGCGTATTGCAGCTCTGCTCCTTCGGGGGACTTCAGGAGGATACCGGCGCCGCTCCCGGTCGAGTTGGAGGATCCGTCGATGAACAATTCCCAGGTTGGCCCGAGCGCAGACGGAGATTTTCCTTCGGTCGGGACTGTGCTCTCGGAGATGAAGTCAGCGAGCGCCTGTCCTTTGGTAGCCGAGCGAGGCCGGTACGATATATCGTAGGCCCCGGGCATAATGGCCCACTTGACGAGGTGTCCTGAGGCTTCAGGGTGAGCGAGGATCCTCTTCAGTGGTTCGTCGGTCAACACGATGATGGAGTGCCCTTGGAAGTAGGGTCGAAGGCGATTGGCCGAGGTAACCAACGCTAGCACGAGTCTCTCGATTGTGAGGTATCTTCTTTCAGCCTCGTTGAGCACCTTGCTGGTGTAGTAGACCGGTCTCTCGACTCCCGAGTCATTTCTGACCAGGACCGAGCTAACTGTGGATGGAGTTTCCAAGAGGTAGAGATGCAAGGCTTTACCTGGAATAGGCTTGGATAGCACCGGGGGCGAAGCCAGGAACTCCTTAAGCTCAGCGAACGTCTTTTGGCATTCCTTGTCCCATGCGAACGTAGAAGATGCCATTTTGGGCCCCCTCAACAGTTAGAAGAAGGGTAGGCATCGTTCGGCCACACGGGATAGGAATCGGTTGAGCGCAGTAATGCGCCCGGTAAGGCGTTGAACGTCCTTGGTGCAGGTGGGCGGCCGCATGTCCAGGATGGCCTGGACCTTATTGAGGTTGGCCTCGATCCCACGCTGGGTCACCAAGAAACCCAAGAATTTCCCGGACCTTACTTCGAAGGCACACTTGGCGGGGTTGAGCTTCATATTGTACCTCAAGAGAGTGTCAAAGGTCTCGGCTAGGTCGGCGAAGTGGTCCTCGGCCTTGGGGGTCTTGACGAGCATGTCGTCAATATAGGCCTCGATGTTCCGGCCGAGCTGTCCCTCGAACATATGGTTGACCAGCCTCTGGTACGTGGCTCCAGCGTTCTTCAGCCCGAAGGGCATCCGGGTGTAGCAGTGTACGCCAAAGTCGGTGATGAAGGCGGTCTTCTCAATATCTTCTGGATCCATTCTGATCTGGTGGTAACCTGAAAAGGCATCCAGAAAGTTGAGTATCTCATTGCCCGAGGTTGAGTCAACCAGTTGGTCGATGCTCGGCAATGGATAGCAGTCTTTTGGTGTGGCTTTGTTCAAGTCAGTGAAGTCCACGCACATTCGCCACTTTCCCGAAGCTTTTGGCACCAGGACGACGTTAGCCAGCCACGTCGGGTACAGGACCGATCTAAAAAGACCAGTCTTCTGCCCCTTGGTGACTTGCTCCTTGATGACCGTCTGCTTCTCTGGTGCGTGCTTCCTTCTGCGTTGTTGTACGGGCTTCACGGTCGGGTCAAGGTTGAGTTTGTGCACTACTGTCTCTCCCGGTATCCCGGGGAGTTGATCATCAGACCATGCAAAGACTCGGATGTACGCGGAAAGAAATTCTTTGTACTATTGCTAAACCTCGGATGGTAGGTCGGCTCCAATCTTTACTCCTAGGGTCGGGTCATCATTTAGGAAAACCGTTAACAACTCGCCTCTAGGCTCGGATGTTGCGGGTTTTTCCTCGACTTCCCGGGGGCCCTTGTTCTTCCCGTCCGGCCTTGTGGCTTCGACCGAGATAATATAGCACCTTCTGGCCAACACCTGGTTACCCCGGAATTCCCCCACCCCATGTTTAGTGGGGAACTTCATCTTTTGGTGATAGGTAGAGGGTACCGCTTTCGTTCGGCTAAGGATCCCCCGGCCGAAGATTGCATTGTATGCCATCATACCCTTGATCACTATGAAGTCCACCATAACCATAACGATTTTGGGTGGGGTGCCGAGAGTAACCGGCAGGCTCATGGCTCCCTCGGGATAAGTGGCCTGGCCATTGAACCCGCAAAGGGGGGTTCGGATCGGGCGGAGTTTAGATGGATTTTCCCTCATCTTAAGAAAACACTCATAAGACAATACATAAGGGGCGCTTCCATTGTCAACTAGAATCCTATCTATGTTACAATGGTTTATCATAGCCGATACAACTAGGGCGTCGTCATGCGGGGTGGTCAGCCCTTCCAGGTCTTGGTCGGAGAAGACTACGACCTGTGGCTCACTTGGCGGGGCCTTGGGAGGCTCGATGGCTCGGCTCGCCCGCTCAGCATGACGCTTCCTTCCTCGGCTACTATATCCTCCTGATGCAGCTCCTCCAGCGATGACATTGATGTGGACCCTACGAGGGGCGTTATCGATCTCCTTTGGGGCGCCTCGGTCTTCCTTATGCCCGACCACGAACCGGGATAGGTGTCCCTGGCGGACGAGGTGCTCGATCTCATCCTGGAGCTGGAGGCAATCACCGGTATGATGCCCGTGGTCACTGTGGAACAGGCAGTGCTTACTGCGATCGCAGTTCTTCGACCTCATTGGCTCGGGTTGGCGGAGGAGGCCCGAGCCTTTGATGTCTTCATAGATCTCGTACACTGGAGTGGTTAAGCCGCTCGTACTTCCGGGATGGTTCTTTGTGCTCCCCGTCTCGGTTCCGCCTTTTTCCTTGGCCCGAGCTTGGCTCGGGTGCTCGTTTCTTGTCCCCCTCCCGACCTGAACCGGTTGCGCCTCGGCATGCGCTGAGAACTTCTTCGCACTCAACATGGCGTAAAGCCAGAGTCACTAGCTCGACAAGGGTCGAGGGAGGGTGGAGGACAAGTTCGTGACGGAGGTTCTCGTCACGGGTGCCTCCGGTCAGCGCGGTTATCGCCGAGGCAACATCCAGGCGGGGGATTCTCAGGGCTTCCGACTTCAATCGGTTGATATAAGCCCGGAGTCTCTCCCCCTGCTCCTGTTTGAGAGCCAATAGCCCCGCTACCGACCTTGGGGGGCCGTTGTCGGCGAAACTCTCCTTAAACACTCGTCCAAATTGCTTGAAGTCCCAGATGGATCTGGGGGCGAGGGCCCGGAACCATGCTTGGGCGCCTTGGACCAGGGTGGTCATGAAGGCTCGGCACTTGATGGTGTCGGGCGCCCCGTGAAGGGTCATCAAGGCGTCGAAGTGGTCGGCCGGGTCACCCTGGCCATCGTAGGACTTCAAGGTCAGAATGGAGATTTTGGGAGATATCTCTGCCTTCAAGATGTAGTCGGAGAACGAGGATCTCTCTTCGTCCTCCGCTGGGGAGGTCTTCTGCAAGGCACGTAAGGCGCGCTCCTGCTCTGCGAAGTGCCTCTCGAACTCTCGTAGTCGGAGGGATAACTCCTGTTGTCGTTGCGTTGTGGGGCTAGGGGGCGTGCTGGCGGGCTGTCCTGGCGTTCCCCAGGGACTTCGGTCTCTGGGTGCAGACGGCATGCCCCAGGTTTTCCCCTTTTCGGCGCGGAGGAGGCCTCTTGCTCCAGAGGAGGGGCTTGTGAAGGTCCTCCTAACCTGTTGCGAATAAGCCACCATCCTTGGAGGGTGAAGCGGCCTCCGGCAGTGTGTTGGGACGCGTCTCCGCCGGGTGGGCTTTCCGGAGGGATGCGTGACCTTCCTTCCCTGGCCGCCTGGGTCCTCATGAGTTCCACGAGGACATCCAGTTTTGCATTGAGGGCTTGGAAAGCGTCAGCGCCCCCGTTGGGTGGTAGCTCCACCGCCGCGGGCAGAGGCAGTTCGTCAGCTGGGGTGCTAGCGTTGGAGGGGGGGGTTCTGTGTGGCCTGAGAGGGGGCCTCTCCCACCGCCACCACGGCTTTTCCCCTATCGTCGGCGGACCTCCTCCCTGTACTCCTTCGCACCATACTGGCTCTTTGATCGTTTCCCACAGACGGCGCCAGATGAAGAGGGGCGATCTCGCGCTTGTCTTGAGCTGGAGGAGATGATCAGTAAATAGTGAACTGCAAGGAAGGGAAATGGATCAGGGAGCCCAGGGATGGTTCCCTGAGAAAAACCCTTCGATGCCTAAGTCAGTAGAGCAGTGGTGGAAGCTATGAAGGGAGGAAGAAGGAGATGCACGAGATCCCTCTCCACCACGGTGGTGAAGTAGTTCCTGCTCAGGGAGTTTTAGGCGTGTGTTGGCCTTACCTTTCGCTGGAGGGAGTCCCAGATTTAAACAGTGCGCTAGGCTTATGAGTCCCATAAGCTGAGGAGTTTCAGGCGGGGGTTACGTCCTCGACGTGCGCTCTTTACGTCCTCGACGTGGGCTCTTTACGTCCTCATCGTGGGCTCTTTATAGCCTTGAGGATTCGTGGGCCCCCTTATCCTCGTAAACTCCTGCTCAGAAAGGGTTCTCAATGGCAACGTAGATAAGCAACCGTCGGTCGACCCAAGCCTGAAGAGTGCCAGCCCTGTCCCGGGCAATAGGCATAGCTTGGGTGAGGTTGGGCCGGAGTGGGCGCTGGGCGCCATCCCTTATCCCGGCGAGGGGGATAGGTCGGGCGTGGGTCTTCCTCCGACCGGACCGATGCTCGGCCTTCCGAGCCTAATGGCCGCCTAGGAAGTGTTTGATCCCGAGTGAACTTATTAGGCTTTTATGCTAAGTGGGCCCTGCGGGGCGGTCACTTAGATGAGCTGGGCCTCGTTTGGTCTCGCTGGACCTAGTTCGGCCGCTCTTAGATGGGTTACAGAAATCCCCCTCTCCATGTATAATCCAGGAGTGGAAGATGCTGGAGCAATTCTCTAAACTTGATATAAGTACGGGCCAAGAGAAAAGGTGTATTACTCTATCACACATAAGGATACAACCGGATCTACTCTCCGAAATCAAGGAACTTCAAGATAACGACCTGGTGCTAATAGAAATCAAGGATAAATTAGAAGATCGATCAGATTTCAAGGTAGCGTCTGATGGAAGATTAATGTTCCGAGAAAGAACTTGTGTACCAAACTGTCCCGAATTGAAGAAGAAAATTCTAGAAGAAACTCACAAATCAAGGTACACAATTCATCCCAGATCGACCAAGATGTACCAGGACTTGAAACAGACCTTTTGGTGGCCCAACATGAAAAGGGAGGTAGCGGACTTTGTTGCTCACTGTCTCACATGCCAACAAGTCAAGGCGGAACACCAAAAGCATGCCGGTAAATTACACCCTCTAGACATTCCCAAGTGGAAGTGGAGGATATCGGCATGGACTTCATCATGGGTTTGTCTAAATCCAAAGGTGGACATGATGGAATATGGGTCATTGTTGATCGATTGACCAAGTCGGCACACTTCTTGCCTATAAAGAGCCGATGGTCAGTTGATGTTCTAGCTACTTTGTACACCAAAGAAGTCGTTAGACTACATGGAGTTCCCGTATCGATCGTGTTTGACAGAGACCCGCGCTTCACTTCTCATTTCTAGAAGGGTCTACAACACTCCTTGGGGACGAGACTCAACTTTAGTACTGCTTTTCAACCTCAAACGAATGGTCAGATCGAGAGAACGAATCAAGTCGTAGAAGACATGCTACGAGCTTGTATCATCGATTTTGGTGGAAGCTGGCATGATCACTTATCTTTGGTCGAGTTTGCATATAACAACAGTTACCATACAAGTATTCAAATGGCACCTTTCGAGCCGTTATATGGAAGGAGTTGCCGATCACCCTTGTGCTGGGATGAAGTTGGCGAAAAACAACTACTAGGCCCGGACATGGTGAGAGACACCATAGAAAGGATTCAGCTAATTAGAGAAAGACTAAAGATGGCTCAGTCTAGGCAAAAGACTTACGCCGATGCCAGAAGAAGAGACTTAGAATTCCAAGTTGGAGATCACGTCTTTCTTAAAGTTTCCCCAGGATGGGGTATCCGAAGATTTGGTGTTAAGGGAAAGCTTACACCAAGATATATCGGTCCCTTCGAGGTGTTAGAAAGAGTTGGCGAGGTTGCATACCGCGCCGCCTTGCCTCCTCAACTATCCGAGGTCCACAATGTATTTCATATTTCCATGCTCAAGAAGTATGTTCATGATCCATCTCATATAATAGATCATGGCGACCTGGTGATACAAAAGGATCTCACATATGAACAAAAGCCTTTGAAGATCCTTGATCGCGAGGTTCGTGCGCTAAGGAACAAAACTATTCCCATGGTAAAGGTTCAATGGAGGAAGTGTTCAGAACAAGAAGTCACATGGGAGACTGAAGAATCAATGAAAATGAGATTTTCGGACTTATTTTAAAATTGTAAGTACTCTGCACCCTCCATGTCTATATGAAATTGATATTGGGGGCCAAATTCTTTTAAGTAGGGGAGGGTGTAACAACCCGGATAAATTATAGGAATAAAATTTTCCTAAATAAATAAATCCTCCGATTAATAAGACAGGGGCCCATAATAAAAGGCCAAACCATAATCATCACTATTAGGCTTTAACTCATACACAACAAGGCCTTAATCCATAAAATGGACCTCAACCGTTATATAAAGCCTCGAGTATATATATGGGCTTAAATGGCAAAAGAAGGCCCATGGCCTTCCCACGTCTTAAGAAAGGAAGGAATATATATATATATATATATATATATATATATATATATATATATATATATATATATTATGGGTGAATGCAAATAGGATGTGCCACGGTTGGAACACTGCACGACTTTAGGGTTTTTAACTCTAATAGAGAAAGCGGCTGTGGTTTTAGTAGTGGGAAAGATAAGTCTAAACCAGTAGGATCCATGCGTGAAAATTTGAAAGCCATTAGGATTCTAAAACCAAAACTCTATAAGCAAACCTCTCCATCAACGAGCTCCGACTACTGCTGTTGCTCGTATTGGCTTCCCTGCGTCGATGACATCGTCCTCATCTTCTTTCGCTTAGAAACGTGAAGCGGGAAAGCTTTTCTCTCTTTCCTCCTATTGTTGCTCTTCTGCTACTACCGCTGGTGTGTTTGCTGCCGCTGCAGTTGCCATTGTGCTTGCTATCGTAGTTACAGCTGCTCTTATTAAATCTCTTATACCTCTGTCCATCATCCAGAAACAAGCCAAAAACGTAGGTGTTCTCAAGATACGAAGCCCAACATGATAATCAAAGTAAATCCATGCATATAGGTCGTATAGCGTTGATTCCATGAGTTCTGTTTAGTTTTTCTGAGTTTTTGTAAATAGCAACCACGGTAAGGGTGCTTATTGAATAAACGCCCCCGCGAACGATCGCTAAATCTTTAATGCAATTTAATAAATGCTACATGTTAAAAATTAATATCTATGTAACATGGTGATAAAATTATTGCATGAACATGTTTCTGGATTCCTGATATTTTTCTATGTCTACTCATGTCTGTATTTTCCTGATTATGTGAACTCCAAGTTTATGAACAGTACCATGTGTCCACGGTTGTACCTGCCCGATGCATAGCATCAGACAAAGAATGAGCGACAGTCACCTAGTCGCTATTTAAAGAATAAGCGCCCCTTTATGGTGGCACTGTATTGTAGAAAATCTAGTAAATAGAATTTATATTGAAAATCATGAATATGCGACCTAAATAATGCCGCCATTTAAGGAGTGAACGTCATCTTGCACAGTCACTATTTAAAATTATAAATATTAATTTCTGGGAAAATTCTAGAATTAGCGCCCTTATACATTGCCTTTAATTCTTATTATTATCTTGGAAATTCTATTATAATTTAGGATTGAACGACCTTTCCGAAGGTCGCTATTTCATTAAATAGTGACTTCTGTAGAGGCGTAGACTCCTCTCTCTCAGTTTTATCGCATTTTTTGGCCCATATCGCGGGTCTATTGACACTCTCATCTCGCATCCTTAGATGAGGTTTCTGTTTTGATTCTATCAATTACACACTAACTCTCGGTGATGTTTGAACCCTCCGCGGGATATTCCTTCCTTCGGACTGGTGATTTCATCATGGAGACCTCCGTAAATCTCCGCTAGCCTTCGATTCCCTCAAGGCAGCCGAGTTGGTTTTACCCTAAAAACCCTGGAACCTTTCTTTGTCATGTCACTATGAAGAAACGTGATGCCTAGCCCTCATATAGCGCAGTTTCTGGCCTCTCTGAGTAGTCTTGCTACTATCTAGAATCTACGACCTAGACATGGACGCCAAAAGAAATTGGCGCCCAGACATAGGGCGCAGTTTACTGTTTTAGCGACCATGAACTGGACGCTAATTATGAATAAGCGATCGTATGAAAAGTCGTTAATTCTTCGTGCATGTACTGTTCACAGGAATGGGCGACCACACAGTGGACGCTATTTCTATAATTGATGGCGAATGAGTGGATGCCAATTTCCCAGTTTTATGCTATGTCACGGTTTTTATGCGATTCATTGGTATGTCATTCTTGTTCAAAGTTCTGTCCTTGGACTCATTCGATGAGATCTACCTTGTCATCCTACAATGGCTTATTCTTGGAATTCTATATTGGCTATACTATAGTGGATGTCTAAATAAAATATACATGACTCAATGCTTGTGCATATAGGGCCCGATCTGGTCCTGGGAGGAGCACCCGAAAGTACTTGTGCCCATGGGAGCTATATTGATCACGGTGTGGCATTGCACCGAAGTGCATGACTTGCTTGATTGTTGACATTCCACAAACTCTAATACTTGACTTGACTTGACTTTACGTACTTTCATGACTCGGAATGGGTATTTACTTGCTTGATATTGTAATAGCCAATTCACGTAACATGACTTGATATATTTACATGCTTGACCATCTTGATACAATTTACATGATTATCTTGAAGTCTTGATAATTCATCTCTATTAACTCTTGATACTCTACTCTCTCTCATCATTATCATGTGTACATGCATAGCTAGACTTGCATTCATGAACATGTAATTTACTTTAAGCAAGCTTGTACTTGAGATATAATCCCTACTGAGCGTTCGCTCACTCTAGATTTTTCTCATATTTTTTAGGTAATTTCGATAACGAGAATCAATCGGATGGGAATGCGAACGAGTAAAGAGCGTAGAGCCGTTCCAATTATCGATGTCGTTATCTAGTCGTGTCTTTTCTACTTTCTTGAGTCTATCATTGTAATTTTCTTTTATTGAGTCTAGAATATCCTTTAGTATTCTCTTCTAAAAAGGGAGATTATGTAATGGTTTACCTTAATTGTTATTATGAATAAATTAGATTTGGTTATCTTGCAAATTGCGCATCTCTGTCTATAAGGTCGAATTCCTTATGCTCTGATTGACATGAATGATATAACTCGTCACGCATACTGGGTTCCTTCCGCACTCGGGGCGTGACACTCGATCTCCACGGGACAACCGAGACACTCACGAGGTCAAAAGTCAACCACTGGGTCACAACCGGGTCGACCGAAGACCAAAACAATGAAACATGATGAAGAAATCCTAGTACTAATTGTCACCAGGCCGCTATTTCCAAAAGAAATCAAGTTACAGTCATGGCCAGACCGCCATCACCGAATAGGACCATAAAGCGGTCAAGGCAAGGCCGCCTCCTGCAAAGGGAACAAGGTAGCAATCAAGGCCAGACGGCCACCTGCAAGGAATAAGGTTGCAGTTGCCAAAGGACCGCTACCTCCAAGCAGTGGCCAAGTAGCGGTCAAGGCCAGACCGCCACCTGCCACGAACGAGAAACACACACACACACTGGGGTAGTGTCGACGCTTCACGAAGTGGAGTCGACGCCGCCCAAAACGCGGTTGCAAGATGACCGCTACCATCAAGTAGCGGCTCTCAACGGACCGCCATCTGATGGGGGTCACACGGTAGGCTGGTAGCGGTTAAAGGATGACCGCCACCTATAGGGGCTTCCCAGGTTGCGGTTCCAACCCGACCGCTACTTGAAGGTAGCGGTCATCGCAAGACCGCGACCTCAACCGCCTTACCTAAACCGACTCAAAGAGAAAGCGGTTCCAATCGGAATGCTACTACAATTGAGAGCAGAATGCAGTTTCTGATGAACCGCGACCTACTTCCGATCTGAGATTCGTAAAATCGCACAAAACTCAGTCGTTCCACGCCCCAATCATTCCCAAAAGGCGGGAAAATAATCACAAATCTATTACATGCCTTCCACAAGCCGAAAGGGATCCAGAAAATCACAAAACGACAAGGAAAAGGGTGATTTCCTCAAATCAACCAAAAATGACTCACATGGACATCCGGCCTCATACCGGCCCCAAATCGCGAGCAAATGGAACCAAATGAATGGGAATCACATCCCGGCAAGCCAGTGATTCAAATTCTACCATTAGAATCGAAAAGCATCGCCTGGAACGGCGATTTCGTCTCACACCCCCATAACATGTTTTTCACCCTAAAATGGGAAAACCCGCTCAAACTCGGGCTAATCGGCACGAAATCACGAGGAAATGCAGGGCAAAGGTAGAGCATCCATCCCCCTACCTCCACAGACGATCTCTCGTGCCGAAAATGCCAAATCCACACCGAAAACATCACACGAACTCTGTCGACACTTCAAATCCATGAATGGGATTGCATCAACGCCACGCCTCGATCCTCGCACCATCACGCTGCTCGTCGTCTCCACGGCGTCTCCACGTCATCCCCGAGCCTCCTCTGTCGACCACCAGAGCAGAGGGGAAGCGAAGAGAGAGAATGGAGGGAGAAAGAGTGAGCACGGTGGGGAGAGAGAGGGGTGAGGGTGAGGGTTAAAAGAAATTATGAATATTTCTAAAATCTGATTTTTAGCTCGAAATTATGAAAATTCATAAAAATGAGAAAAAAAATTACCTCCGCGATCCTCGGAAAGAGCACAACGCACCTGTAGCATCCCGGAGTCTGAAATCTCAACGGTTCACCCTCCACAGGGATTCGAAGATAAAACAGCCCGAAAACCTAATTCAAAGGCCAAACTCCACTTGGGACCCACAAAAGCACTCCGAAAACACTCGGATTCCGATCCGAAGGGTCCAAGGTATTATAATATTGCTTGCATAGCAGTTGCTGATGTCGACGTAATGAAAGGATGGAGTCGACGTAGCCTTGGAGGAATTCCTGGTAAGTGATGTTCGAATTTGAAGATGCGTCGACGCACATGAGGACTTGGGTCGACGCACTCATGAAGACTTGGTTAATTTCTTCACATTCAGTCAATAAGGAAGATGTTTCAGATTTTCTCAAATTAACTAGCTAATGACTTATAGTAAGACATCATCAAAATATAATGCACCCAACAGAGCCGCCACAGTGGACGCATCTGGGGTTGCTTCTAGTGGGCAACAACACCCGAAGTGCGGACTAAGTCGTCAGTGCACGCATCCGGCCTTATTTCTAGCGGGCAGATTCTCTCGTCACGTGACGCGTGACTCTTGTGACTAGTGGTTTTGGTTTCTGACAGCGAGGTCATGATTTTTGAGTGACGTCCATGTGGCGTTTCTGAAGTTTAGGTCGAAGGTTCCTAGTAGATCACTCGTAGTCTGTGTAGGGTTCACGACTGTAAGGTCGTGACTATACCCTTAGACCTCGTGGTCTTGGTTGGGTCTTCATCAGTGAGGACGGGCCCTCATGACAGAGATGTCGTGGTTTCTTTCCTAGTAGTGTAGCCGTGATTTTACCGGTGGTTCAGCGGTCCCGACTATGGGATCGGGGTTTACTTTCCATTGTCGTTAGGAGTAGCTTAGAGAGTCGTGGTTCCACTGACTATCGTCGTTACTATTCTTGTCACGACTGTTACTTCCGTCGTTATTGTTGCCGTCGTTGTTGCCATCGCTACTCCTGTTGTTGTTGTAGTTGCTATTATCATTGTTATCGCTGTTGCTTACCGCCGTTATTTTATGGTGGGAATTCGCAGGACCCCAACTAAACTAATGAGATGAGACTCACCCCTATCTTTTCAGGTGTTGTAGTTCCTCTTTGAGGTTCGGAGTTGTAACGCGAAGGTTCGTAATTGTCAACTAGTCAGAGCCGAGGGCGTACCCGACAATTGAGTATGTTTCTTTTCCTGTAGACTGTACTTTATATACTGGACTCTATAATTAATTTATTAATTAAAAATATAAATTTATTATTTATTATTTAAATAGTTAATTTATGATTGTTTCTTACATTATTTTAAATTTCAGTGTACTTCCACAACATCCAGATAACCCTTCTGAACCTTCCGGATCGTGGATGGCGAGGCATGATTCAAATGGTGTCAGATAATTCTCGGTATCCAGATCTTGAGTCGTTATAAGGAACAACTCATTCAACCCCCTGTGGTCGAATCTCGTAACATAGCGACTGGGTTAGGCATGAACGGCGGTCATGCGGTGAGGAGGCAATGGCGTCCGACGTCGACACTAGGATTGGGGTGTGGAGCTGTGTCTGGTGGCGTCTCCGGCATCATCTGGCGGTGGCTTCGTCGTCGTCCAGGGTGACTGGTGTTGTCCAATCAGGCTTCTTCTCCATGGAATCCGACGTCGAGCACAAACAGGGCAGGTTATGGCGAGGAGGCCATGGCGTCCGGTGTAGGCTGCACATTTGGGATGTACAGCCGCGTCCAGCGGGCTTCTCCCCTGCTCAACATTGTACCCCCGTGAACCTTGTTTAAAAGCAGAACCCATGTTAAGGTCGGGCACGTCACCCGCAGCTTTTTCTCCTTGCCCTAATCGATTATAATTGTGGGACTAGTGGATTGCATTAATTAGTGGAGCAACTCTCCATGGAATGTCCTTCAATGTTGTCCATAGATTATCTCCTTCTATGACACTATGCCCATAGTGCAGCATATTTTAAGAAAGGGCAACCAGGTTGCTGACTCTACCAAACCTTGTGGTTAATCTGTCAGGCTTAGGTATATTTGAGAGGAAGCCTTCCTTAACCTTGAATCACCAAAGGTCTTGTTCGACTAGATAGATTGGGTATGCTAAACGATGGCTACCAATGCTCATCGCCAGGAGGCTATCGCCTCATGATGCTCTCTTGTTATATAGATGTATTTATTATGCATTGATCAATGAAGGCCAACGTGCACTTTGTTGTTGGTAAAAAAAAGGTGGGGTCAAATGAATGATCATAGATAATGGATAAACATGTATGAACGAACTCTCACGGATGGTCAAGTATAGTCAATAAACATGCAAAGACAAACATCCAGAGGAACAATGGAACATGATGGACGATCACGTATACAATAAATAAATGTGTATAGATGAACTTTCATATGCATAACTATGCTCAGTCCATAAACATGCATGTTATAAACATTCACAATGAAGCACAGTGGATAAATGAATATGTATTTACTAATATTCAAACACATGGCCATGTGTGTAGTTTAATAGTGCATGGATGAACATTTGCAGGAATAATCATGATGAATGAATATGTATTGACTAGCTTTGACATAAACATCTACAACGAAAACATGGATGTACAAACTTTCCTTCTTACAATCATGTAAGATGAATATGCATAGACAAATTATTGCACAAATAATCATACATGGTGGACGACAATTAATGAACACAAATAATATTTGTAATCATGTAACATGAACAAGCTTACATGGACAAGTTATTGCATAAATTATCATATCTAGTGGACGACATAATTAATGAACACAAATAATCATACATAGACGTTGTTATTGCACAAACCATATTCAAAATGTTTACATAAGCAAACGTGCGCAATTCGAGATTGAAACAAACATCTATGCATAATGGGAAAAGAATTGTTTATTGGTTCAAAATATTATATACATAACTTTCTACATTCAAACTTAATGAAAATCTTTGTTTTTTGGGTCAATTTTTACTTCTAAATTTTCATAGTTAAAAAGGGTAGATCTAAGAACTTTTTCACTCTCAAACATACAAGATTCAACTTTTTCCTAAAATCTTTAAACATCATAATTTTACTTTTTACAAGGCACCTTGTTATCTTAAGAAAGAACATTTTTGTCCCTCAAAGAACAAGATGTTTTCATAGACCTTCAACTCCCACCCTTTCAAGGTTCGATGAAAAATCCACTTCATTTTACTACTATGGAACCCAATTGTTATTCAGAGCTTCAAGGTTCATCATAACCCTAGTAACCCCTGGAGTTGCAATTACGAAAGATGGGAATAGGATCAGAAAATATGGAGCGTGCTAGAAAATTTCGCGGACTTGGCGAGCATGAATCATCCAAGATTTTCTCTTTAAAAGGGCCCCAATCGGATTCAACAGGGTAATAGGGAATGAAGACACAGTATGCCTCGACCCTGGAGTGTACTCCTAGAATATGTAATAACTTCATGAACCTACGCCAACGAGCACCACTCCAGTGGAATGGAAGGCCTATATATCAATGTCAGATGTTTCCATATGGTACAATTACACGCTATGTTCTTGGGTATGGAAGACCACTAGCCATTGCCAAGTTAAAAAGATGTTACCTTCTCGCCGTCTTGAGCAGCAGCAAGATCATAAATGGGAACGTTGTATGTCACACACGTTCACATCTTTCAAAAACTACGTAACAAGGTAACCACCAACATAGGATCTTTCTCGGAGGCTCATGCAGGAAAGAATTCTTGCTTACATTGGAGCGAGGTAAGGGGGACACCACATGCCCCTGTTGGCCATATGTGCTGCATGCAAGCAAGCAAGCTATCAGGGCTTGTGGTGGTGCCTCCCCTATATTAGCCGAGTGAAATGCTCACAATTAAAACGCAGTGATCTGGCTTGGCTGTACCCACACCATGTTAATAATATACATCCACGAGTATCGTGAGGAAGAGACTCATAACCAGTCAAAATTGAAGTGCTTCACCCAGCGTAAGTAATGTCATCGACGCATTGGCAGAACCAGGGGTGACATGCCTTGGGAGGAACTGTGGCCCATCTGATGACATTAAACTACGTAAAATCTTGAGTAAGCAAGCAAATATCACTTCATGCATGCTAGCTACATATCGGACACCTGCAGGCACTTCTCTTTTAAATAAAATAAAATAAAATAAAATAAATAAACCAGAGCAGTCGTACTGGCCATTCACATGGTGTAATTGAAGACAAACATGTCGCCTATTTTCTACTCACAATCTAGGTTAAGAATATGATATTATAAATCAAAACTAATGATACATACTATATGTCCTCTTGACTAATTCAGAAATGCATAGATATATCAAAAACCCTACAAAACCTAACTCACATCACCAATAACTTCCTTCCTTGCCTTGACTTAGCGCTCTTTAGCAACCGGCACTGAAACATCTTTATTTGCAGGGAAAAAGTGCATCGTGCGGCACCCAAATAAATTGATATTGAACTGGGGTATTTATCAAAAAACTCTTAACCGTCGGTGTCACATTAGTTGACACTGGAGGGCAAACTAGATGACAACTTAGATCCAGAAACATCTGCCAAATCCAGGTGAAGGGGCAAAACGGCTATGGTAGGAACAACTCAGGATTGCACTGCCAGCCTCTGAAGATGCTCGAAGAACACTTGAAGACTAACATCATCTGTGAAAATAACATCTGAACCTGGAGCTACATCGTGGGCAGAATTATGTGTAGCCGATGGGTTCAATTTTGCCAACAGAAACCTTGCCTGGATGGATTTTAATCATAAAATGTTGTTAGAAAGCCAAAACAAATGAGACTGAAAAAAGGTTCTACATGAAATAGCTATTTAGAACATATAAATTTACAGAAATCATCTCCATCACAAGAAAGATGATACACACTCATTCACGCCCGTAATTATGATGCGACCACGTTAGGGTATCATACCCTTTAAATCATTGAAATGCACCGTACATCATCAGGTTTATATAAAGAAATAGTATATCTCACAGCCGCACCAACCCACTCACCCACCCACCCAAAAAAAAGAGAAGAAAAAAGTACCTTTTGGGCTCGATGGAGGCTCTAATCTATCCTTTTAATGAAATAACATCTTTATCCTTATTCTTATCCTCACATATTCTTTTATTGCAAGTTTGATGTTGGGTTAGGGTAGCATATGACCCCGAGTAAGCGATTTATGTGTGAGGAGAGTAGATGAGACCCACATTTTCTCTCTCATCAGATTTGGTATCCTATTCCAATATCAAAAATGACCTTAAGTTACAAAATGATATACTAATGTTAAATTCTTGGACAATATCATATGCTGCTTCTAAGGGCAAAAAATGGTAAATCTGCTCCCAAAGCATAATTAAATTATAATTTCTTTCAGACTCACCAATCCGAAGTATTTCTACACAAAAACATGTAGTGTGAAAATCAGCTTTATAAACAAAGCAAATTGCCACAGGTGGTGCAATAAGCACCATGTCGCCTACTCCAGAAAGAATACTCAAATTCTAATTTCTAATCTAAACTGTGACATTGTCCGATAATAAAAGTAGTTATGGATAAAGAATTAGATGCATCTACTGCTTATTTCCCGGCCATCAAGGTATACAAAATGATGATCTAGATAGTGACATACATAGCACTATGTAATCTATCTATTACCCTATGATATCAGAGCTGAATGACTAATTATTTGTAATTTGTATGGCTTTCAAATCACATTGAAGGCTTAAACATTCAGATTATAAACTAGAATATGAATAAAGTATTTCTGGAGTAAGTAATACGGTGATCATTGTGCCATTGCAACTATGGACGAATAGGGGTAGAAGTGTAGATAATAGGGCATGAAATAGGCCGTACAAATGAATAGACCTATCTTTACAGACATGTAAGAAGTAACAGTCACAAATAGGATAGGATCAGCAGCACAGGCGAGCAATAAAAATAGACAGATAATTGGATTTATAGGAAAGGAATATCCTTACCCAAAACCACCCAGATACCGATAGAATCTTTATCCTAAGACCCTAAAAGTTGTATCCTTACTACCTTCAACAATGGATAGATAAATGGACATTAAGTATCCTGTTAATTTCCCATATTAACCTAAGAAAACCATACAACTATCAATTAAATTTTAAAGCCGCAAATTAAAATAAGCATTCATATGACAGTCAGGTTGTCATCATTTTATTGAGTTTTCGAGTTTCCAGGAGGTAGTCACCATAGAGGAGGAAATAGCCCTCCACCCAGCATACACGAAACAATAAACAACATTTGATGCTGCACCATCTGGTAAAACAGATAGCACAAGACTGGCCCCACATCCCCACACATTTCCACCCATGGTTGTCAAGGCGTTCAAAGCAACCAAGGAAGTGGCCCACCGCCCTACTGCTTAGGCGACAAGGTGAGGCTCCTAAGCGAAGCCTAGTTTATATAACTAAGTACATTACAAGAGAACTACTACTATACATTTTCTACATATAAGTTCTATCTTTAGTTAATAGAAAAATTGATATTCACAAATCTTCAACATATACTTATATTTTAAAAAGCAAAACAAAATAAATGGCAAACAATAGCAAATTAATAAGGAGAAAACTAATAAGAATTTGCGAATACCTGTCAATCAATATAAAAAGTTTAATCTAAAATTTGGTATTCACATAGTTATTCTCTAAATTAAAGGGAAGCATAAATATTACACATTTATTGTTAAATTATAAGCACATCAACAAAATAATTTCATAATTTTTCACTTGTGAGTTATCAAAAAGAGACACAAAAATGGTACTAGCTTCAAAAAGTGCACCAAGTAAATATGAATCAATGTCCTTAAGTGGAGAGAAGAGAAACCGAGAAAAATTCGAGAGAAAGGGGAAAAGGGAAATGAAAGTCTTATCTTCTCTTTCCAATCTTGACATATCATGTGTCAATTTTCAAAATTACCCATATTGCCCAAATATTAAAACAAACCTAAAAACAAGGAGTGGATGTCCTACCAAGGCAGGCTAAGCGGGCCCAAGGTGGCATATGTGTACCAAGGCAGCCAAGTGAGTGCCTTAATGGGCTGCTCGCCTAGGCGTCTGGTCACATTGGGCACCTTGTCGCCTAGGCTGCCTAGGTGACGCCTTGAAAATAATGTTCACCTTCACCTACATGTCCGCTCCTACCTTTACCCACAGCTCGCCTAGGCGACGCCTTGAAAACAATGTTTCCACCTTCCCCTACTTGTCCGCTCCAACCTTTACCCACAGCTAAGACTTTTGCCAAGCTCACAAGTTATTTCTCAGCAAAGATAATACTGCCATATGATATTCATTAGAATTGTACAAGAGGGCCAGCACATTCAACATGAAAGTTAAACATATCTTGTTAGACTAATTTGGATAGCTTGTTGGCCCTTCGATAACATTACACTAAGATTACATGATTAAAGTGCCAATTCATTTTTTAATAGAACAATTGATCACATCATAATCATACTGATACCAAGGAATCCAAAGCATCCAGAGGGTAATCAGAGGTTGCAGCAAGAAGGAAGATGGCACGCAAGGCAGGCGAGCAGCAGAGGGAGGGGGCAAAGGCGGGGAAGACATGGTTCTCCTCCTGCCGGAGACCAGTAAGACATCGGAGAAACACAAAAGGTCATTTTGCGGCCGACCTCCTCGAGGAGCTTACATTTTTCTGATGCCAGGAGAGGGCAGGCGGCAGCACAATGCCGGAACAGGATCGTTTGTTGGAAGTGTAAAAGGGTGGGTTATTTATTGTAGTTATCTATGTGGTGGGGAGGATGGTCAAGCAGTGTGTTCGACACTTCCGGAGGTGTCCAGTGCGGCTGGCTGGCAGAGCAGCCCTATGGTTTCCATACTGTGGTTCCCTCTGCCCCAGAAGAATCTTGGCGCCTTAAATGATAGCTTGGCAGGCACTTGTGCTCACCATGGTGTTAGAGAGGATGATATTCTTTACGCGCTCTGCCGTTGGTGGCCTTTGGAGATGGGCCGGCGGGTTTCTAGATTTGCAGAGGGTGAGCTTCTCCTTTAAGGCCACACAGCAGCAGCTTCTGCAAACAAACAGTCCACTAGGGGGCATCGGCTCTGTTTCGTGGTGTCCGTGGTCTGTCCGCGACGACGCTATGATGGCACAGAAAGGCCTGATGAGGTGAGTCAACATCTTTGGCCTTCCACTGGTGTATTGGGATGTGGAAGCTTTCAGGGGACTGGTTGCTTCCTTCGGGACTCTTCTTGAGGTTGATCCTGGTGAAGTGAACTGGGAGAAGTTTGAGTTTGCTCGGCTGATGGTGGAGATGGAGGACGGGCGGACGGTACTAGAGTTTGTAAAGGTTCACTAGGGAGATAACCGCTTGTGCATCTCTTTGGCTATTGAGGATCCTGCATTGAGGGCTGACAATTAGTCCTACGAGGACATCACTACTGCCTACAGCATTGTTGGCAGTTTCGGCCGAAACTGATACGTTTCGGCCGAAACGTATCGGTTTCGGCCGGTACCGATCCGAAACCGGACCAAAACACTGTAGCAGGTCCGAAACAATTAAAAAAATATTATTTAAATAGTTTCGGATGAAATTGGTCAGTTTCGGTCCGAAACTGGTCAGGATTATTACTTTTTTAAATTTTTTAACTTGTTTCGGCCGAAACCGAAACCGAGTCGTATCGGTTTCGGACCCGGCCGAAACCGAGTCCGAAACCGACACTGCCATCCTTGGCCTACAGGGAGTCACCGATGCCACAAAGGAGACGACTGGGTTGGCCGGTGTTCCAGTTCCCCTAACTCAGGCCGAGTTCAAGGACGGACGTTCCAGAAGGTATCTGGTTATCGGGTGTGTTGGACCCAGTAACTTGAATTCGTCAATGATCCAAGGGCTGGGGGGGGGGGGTCGTGGTTGGTGGGGGATTGGGTCACCTTGGGACCCAACAAAACTGAAGTGGATGGTGATAATGTCAAAGATGCCCTCGGTTCCCAGTTTCAGGATACGATGGCCCCTTCTGTCCCTGGGGACAGAGGGAAGTTCACTAAGTGGTATCAAGCCCTCTCGTCCTTTGCATCCATAATCATGAGAGTTTCATAGAGAGGTGCAAGGCCAACAGTGAAAGCCCAGCCTTAGGTTTTATCACCGCAGGTTGAAGCAGCAACCTCTACTCCTGATGACGGGCAAAGGAAGGAAAGTTGATGGAGGACTTCCAGATAGACATGCCAGCTTGTGTACTTCAGCTAACCAATGTAACTTGCCTGTTCTTCCTCAATCCCCTGATGCATCCCTGATTCTTCCCTCATTTTCCTCCGAAGGTGACATCAGGTTTGGCAAGACAGTACAAGACGGTGCTCAGAGGAAGGAAGGCAGCGTGAGGGTAAGGTCCGATGCTCAGGCCGTGGCCGAGGGGTCTCTTGAGTCCATTTAGGATTCTCAGCAATTCAACGGGGGCAGTTTTGCTGTCCCTTGCTTAATAGAGGGGAGGTGCCATTGCCAAGGAAAGCTTTTTCGCATGCAGCTGGTTTGGAAAAAAAAAGAAAGCTGTCGATCACAATGCTGGCTTCATTTCTGATTGGCAGATCTCTGAAATCCTGGAGATGAAGAATTTTCTTGGACTTCAGATTTCATCTGCAGGGCAGTTTCGTAACTTATGGGCTCAATGTGAGGGTATTGAAGGGCGAAGCAAGAATAAGAAAGGGCGGCGGAACTTAGAGGCACTCCTCAAGTCAGCACTGACCAGCTTGATTCCACTGGTGCAGACAAGCAGTCGGGTGACAAGAGCTGCTAGGTCGCAGAGATGAAACTGATGACTTGGAACATCCTGGGTTTGAATGATAAAAGAAAACAGATGGTGCAGCGAGATATTACAAAGAGGAAGGGTTTGGACATTGTCTGTATTCAGGAAACAACGGTGGAGCAGTTTACTTCTCAAATGGTGTCTGCTGCTGTTGGTGTTTCCCAGGTTGATGTTGTCTTCAGACGATCTGTGAGACAGACAGGTGGTATTTTGGTGACTAGGAATGCTGCACAGTGGGAGGAGAAGCTTCTGGATGTGGGAGAGTATTGTGTCTCTGTAAAAGTTTTCAGACTCCACGTTAAAGAAGGTTTGGATGTTATCTTCAGTTTATGCATCGAATTCATATATAGTCAGAAGACTGGTGTCGAAGGAGTTGACTTTGATCAGGGGAAAGTTTCCAATGTTGTAGTGTGCTTTGGGAGATTTTAATGAAGTCAGGCAGCTGTCAGATAGAAACAGAGGCGGCAGGTTGACCGTTGGGATGGATGAGTTCAATTCTTGGGTAGAAGCTCAGGCCTTAATAGACCCTGCACTTCCCAATCACACACTAACTTGGTCAAATAACAAGTTGCCACTGTCTCTGTCAAAGCTGGACTGGTTATTCATTGATGATCAATGGGAAGGGCTGTTTCCGTCTGCTAAACTTTCTGGCATGCCCCGGGTTGTCTGATCACAACCCAATTTTGCTTAGCTGTCGGAGGGATGAATCCAATCATAATATCCCTTTTCATCTGGAGATAGTGTGGCTATCGTGGGATCAGTTTAAGGACTTGGTGCAGCACAGCTGGCAGTGCAAAAACCTCCATCCTTCGGGTGTTAGAAGCTTGGCAACGAGGCTCCGGAATTTGAGAGTGGAAATTAAGAAATGGGCTTTCAATTGGTGGCAGGAAAGACAGGAGGAAAGAGTTGCTATCCAGTGAACTTGGTCAGTTGGATCAGTTGGAGGAGCAAAGGCAGTTGTCTTCTACGGAATTAGAAACTCTGGCTGGCCAGCTAACACAATTGTCTGATTGGTTGTTGGAGGAAGAAGTTATGCGGAAGCAAAAAGCCGGAATCACTTGGCTGAAAGAAGGTGGTGCCAATACTGCCTATTTTCACAAGATTGCCAATGGGAGACGGAGGAAACATACACCTGCTCTTAAGAAAGGTGATTCTTTCCTGGAGGAGGAGCAGAACGTTGCTGGTGAATTGATAAACTTCTACAGCCTTCTTTTTTCATCAGAACAGAGAAGCTTCCCACCTGGCAGGCACCACAAACTAAGACATTGTCCACAGAGGACCAGAGGTTGTCGATCATGGATGTGTTAGAAGAGGAAGTCCAGCTTGACACTTTGCTTTGTGTAGTGATAAGGCCCCTGGCCCTGATGGATTCCCACTTTTCTTTTTTCAGCAGTTTTGGGATTTGCTGAAGGCCGATGTCACGAAAGCAGTCAGAGATGGTCTTTGCTTAGGGGGTAATTGTGGTTCTATTAACCATACTTTTCTTGTGTTACTCACCAGGATGCTCTGGAACCCAAAGATTTTAGGCCCATAAGTTCATTGAACAGTGTCTACAAAATCATCATGAAGGTCCTTGCATCCAGATTGAGCAGGGTGCTACCAAAATTATTGAAGAGAATCAATCTGCCTTCATAAATGGCTGGAAGTTAGAGACAATTTCCTTTTGATCCATGAGTAGTTATTTGCTGCTAGGAGGAGCAAGGACCCATTTATTATTTGCAAGTTAGATTTCAATAAAGCTTATGACAGAGTTCATTGGGAGTGTTTGTGGAATATCATGAGACACCAGTTCCCAGATCACTTCATTGAAGTCTTACAGAATCATATTCAGTCTGTCAGTTTTTCAGTGATTTTCAATGGTCATATATATGGATTCTTTAGGAGTTCACAAGGGGATCCATTGTCCCCACTGTTGTATGTTCTGGTCACAAACCTGTTGAGCAGGATAATGAAAAAGACAGAATCGAGAGTGGATTAGTGGTATTCGGGATTGCAGAATGCCATTCTCTATTTCCCATCATCAGTATGCTGATGATACCTTACTATTTGTCCAAATCAAGTTTCTCCTCCATAGCATTGAAACTTGTGCCAGGTTTAAAGATCAATTTTGATAAAAGCTCCTTAGTGGGCATTAATATGAAAAACGAGCTCCTTCAAAAGTTAGCCCATTGTCTGAACTGTCAGGTGGAGGGTTTACCTATCCATTACTTGGGCCTGCCATTACACATTCATCAGCTTAGAGGTCATGAATGGGACTTGCTTATTGTAAAATTGCAGAAGTGGTTATCAGCTTGGAACGCAAGGTCCTTATCGTTGGGAGGTAAAGTTACCTTACTGAATTCAGTGCTATCTAAGGCGGAGGTTCTTGTGGAATGGATGCAGAGATTCCTTTGGTGAAATGGGAGGCAGTGTGCAGGCCCAAGCAGCAGGGTGGTCTAGGGATCAAGAATATCCAGCAAATGAATCTGGCATTCTTAGGTAAACAGTTGCGAGAGATCCTGCGAACAGATCAGACTTTATGGAAACCAAAGTATTCAAAACCGGTACTGGTCAGGGCGGGTCGGTACTGGTACGAACCGGTACCGCCTGGTACTGTACCGGTTGGCCCTATCCCACATCCCCCCCTCCCCCATGGTTCCCCATATTGAATATATATAGGCCCGATAAGGAACCATTTATCCTAATAAAAGAGCCCCCCCCACCCCCGGGTCCCCGATGCCGACGCCCCACCCACAAGTCCCCAACCTCCCACCCCCACCAGTCAAAAGTGGAACGAGCCCTAGCAGCTTCCCAGATGGCAGCGATCGGTGGTTAGCGGCTTCCTGGACGGCGGTGATCGGAGGATGCGAAATACCAGCAGTATCGGTACGCCCTCTCTGGCTCTCTATCTCTCTCTCCCTCTGTCTCTGTCTCTCCCTCCCGACCTCCAGGTCCTCCACCGCCATTGCCGCCACGCAGCCTTCGCGGCCGTCCGCAGGCCCCTTTGCCACCATCCTGGCCGTCGGCACCCCCTTCACCATAATCCACAGCTGTCCCGGCCTTCCTTTTTTGTTTTTTTTTTTGTTTTTTTATTCCTATACTGGCCAGTACCGAGCTCAAATGGCCAGAACCAGACCGGCCAAGGCCGGTACCGGTACGTACCAGGCGGTACTGAATACCATGATGGAAACAGCTCACACCGCATAAGCATTTCCAAGGCATTGGCGTTTCTATTTAGCTATGGATAATGCTGGTCTCATGTCACCTGCTTGAAAGGGATTATGAAGGTGGGTATTGCTCGTCACAGGGAATTACGGTCAAAATTGGCAATGGAGAATCCACTTTTTTTGTCATGATAGATGGTGTGGAAAGGGTGCGCTGAAAATAAGATTTCCAAATATATTCCTTCCTTCCAGGAACATATGGTAACAGTGTGGGACTGCTATCAGGTGGTGGGTGGTGTATTTCTAGGTCTCTCATCCTTCATCGGGCCTTAAAGAATACAGAGGAGGTTGAGTATTTCTCTTTAATGAAACCTATTGGTGAGAGTTGGCTGTCACCTGAAATCCTAGACAAATTCGTTTGGCAAAAGACTGCTGGGCCGTTCACAGTCAAGTCCAGATATCAGGCTTTAGAAGGTGCAGAGCAGGAATATCCCCAATTTCCTGTAGTCTGGAAGGTTAAATCCCCTTTGAAGGTTCAGGCTTTCATGCGGTTAATGTATGCGAAGCAGATAATTACGAAGCTTTACCAAAGAAAGTGGGAACTAAGTTGTGATACAATTTGTTCGTTTTGTGGTAAATGATAATGGGGAGGAAGATGTGGATCATCTCATGATTTGTTGTCCAGTTAGCCATGAGGTGTGGTCAGTCTTCAACAAGATTACAGCTGTTTCTCTCAAATGTGGCAGTTCCTTATGAGGGCATCTCACGACACTCCCTCTAGCTCGGGTCGCCTGCACACTCTTGATGTGGATTGATTATGGTCTACACTTGTTATCTTCATTTCCCAAGTTTCATCTTATGTATTTTCCTTTTATTGAGTCCTATCTTTTGTATTTCCCTTTATTGAGTCATGTGATTCTAGTCCATTTCCCTTGTTATGCTTAATTGGACCTTATTATCTTAGTTATGGGCCCATAGGATTGAGTCTAGGATATGCTCGGTCTTTTGTCTTATTGTCAGGGACATTTTGGTCATGTAAAGAATGGTTGCCTATATATAGGCCCATCTCTCCTCATGTACTCAACTTTTGATGAATCAATTTGAATAGAAACATTTCCCACATCTCACTCCCCTCCACTAAATTTCTCTTCTCTCTTATTCTCTCATTATCTCTCTCTCTCTCTCCCAAGGGGAAGAGTTCGCCCCCCTCTCTCTCTCCTCACTTCCCACCCACTTTCTCTCTCTCTTCCCCTCCCCAATAACTCCTCCCAAGTTCCCACACCACTCCCATAACTCCACCCCAGCCCCAAGGTATCCTACACCAATCAAAACCCCACCTTCCAACCACCACCTACCCCTTCCACTTCCCAAAGCACCTTCCCACCCTCCCAAGGCTGAAGGGACTTCCCCCAAAGACCCAAATTCGAATTTCCCTCCCCTTGGGCTGTGCCCTTTCATCTCCCCCACCCCCAAGCTCCCAAGTTCGCCCCCCACCTCCCCTTGGTCAAGCCAAGTTCGTCCCCCCCCCCCCCTCTCCCTTGCTCTCCCCTTGCACACCAAGAGCTCCACCTTCCCTCCACTCATCTCACAGCCCTCTCCAGCCATTTCCCCCCCACCCTTCATTCCCCCACAGCTCTCACAACCCCTAAACACCTCACATCTCTCTCCCATAGCCACTAGACACACCTCCCACCCCATTTCCCCAACCACACCTTTCACCTATAGCCATTTGCATTTTCAGGTTCAGGCCAGGACGCCGCTTGCAGATTGGCAGCAGATTGCAGAGGGCACCCCGTCGTCTCCTGAGGGCTCCTGGCGACCTATCTTACATCGTCGGAAGCGTCATCGAGCTAGCTTTCCAACGGTGGTTGTCTCGCATCCATCTGAGTCCGGAGCTGTTCGGAGTCGAGGATCTCGTCCAACTGCGCAATCTGTCCCTGTCTGAAGGCCTGAAGCTGAAAGAAGAGGTTGCCACGGCCAGCTCGTGAATGATCTGAGCTCCATTTTTGGAGGGCAGAAACTAAGTCCAGTTAGCTTTCATCTCCAATAAGAAGGACCTCAATCGGCCACCGGAGCTACCAGTTACAATTTTCTTCGCCGGAGGGTGCAGTCTGCCACCTGTGGGTCCAGGTTTGACCTGTCCTCACTTATCCGGCCACCATTCTTTTCTCCGACCTCCGATTGGGGCCCCGTCAACTCCTGCTTGAAGCTACTCCGACCACGATTGCGTCACCGCCAGTTTCGTCTGGATTGGAGTTCGGGAGAGTCCGCAGCGCCTTCTGTAACAGACTGCACCAACCCTACACCAGTCTGAGACAGAACGTTGCTGTCCTGTTCCAGTCGCCGGCCCGATCAGTCCCGAGTTTCAGAGCCTTCCCAAAAAATCAGACATCACCCTCGGTCAGTTGGGGAACTTTTGACACAGGTTTCATCAAGATCTGAGTTCCGAGGAGTCCGTGGCAGCGTCAACACCAACACCCTGTCCAGCGAATCTGAAGATTGGCAGAACCGGCAAAGCTTGGAAAGTCGGGTTTTCTCGCATAATTCCCCCACCCCACTTGGCCGGATGAAGGCCCCTCCCTGCGAGGAGGTAGTATTGATTGTAATAAGTCTAATCCCCACCCCAAGATTATCCCTCCTGCGAGAGGCGTAGTGTTGTACCCCTTTAATTTTCAGGTCAAGCGACACCGCCGCAGCGATCGGGTGTATACCCTCGCTTCCCGGCGCGCCCTAGTCTCCGAGCGGGATCGATGTCTTCACACCGATCAGGTGAGCCTCTGATACTACCTTTGATTGCCTTATTTCTGCGAGTTTAGTATTGCTTTGTATGCCCGTCGGACGGTGAGAAGAGATCCCGTACTTGTATGCTACTTTGAAGGTGTCCCCCGCGGACCGGGAGAGAGTGCCACCCAAACCCCGCCCTGCGGGCCAGCCGCCCACGAAGTTGGGAATCCTAGGCCCTTTGAGGTCAGCCTAAGCCAACTAAGTCAATTAGAATCATTGGGTCTCGCCCCGGACCCTTGCCATCATCCCCCGGCCCCGCCGGGTTATCGCGTGTGCCGTGAGAGTAAGACGCTATTGTGAGAATCATTGGAGTGCTTGTATGCTTGCGGGTCTAGGTCCTAGGTTGCTCATTTCATGCTTAGTCATCCTTGGGCTGTTTCACATCAGTTCCCCACGCACATAAAATCAGATAGGGCATTCCCTGCCCACCTCACATGTTATGGCTTCTTCATCATGCTGTTTGTGGGAGCATATGGCGGGAGCAGAATGATGTCATCTTCTGGGGAAGTACTTTCTATGTGGAGAATATTTGTCTTCGAACCATACATTTTCTTTTTCTTTGGAGTAAGCATTTGTTGGGAATGTCCCGTAGTTGTTAGCACCAGATTATGATGTAACCAGTTAGATTAAAATATTACATGGTTAAGCATGAATTCATGCTGCTTACAAAGGATGTCAATCAAGGTTGGCAAAACAGGAAACTGGCAGGTGGGCAGTTGCGGTTCAAATACTTGTATTATTAAGTTGTAACCCTAATCTCACAAGATTAAGTGAGATTTAAACCCTATTCTAACTTAAACCCTGATTGCAAAGCAATTAAAACCTTAATCTCAAGAAGATTTTAACCTATTATGAGATTTTATCCCTAATCTCACTTAATCTCATTAGATTTGAGTCTCTAATGACTAAATCTATAATATTCTTAAAAAAAACTCACAATTTTATTTTTTCTAAAGGACCAGCCACCCAGTCCTGAAACCGGCTGAACTTGATCGATGACCTCCTATTCACTATCCAGAACAGGTAAGGCCAGTCCAACCCGGACCAGCTGGTTTGCAATCGATGTTGCCAATGGTGACTTCCCTCAAGCAGTGATCACCAGAAAATAATTGAGTAGGGACCACAAGTCTAGATATCTCATGTCTAACTACATGGGATGGAATTAGGGTACGTGAATGGAACATTTATTGCTCCAGGAATTTATTTTAAATTTTCTTTTTTTTTCTGCTGTGTTGTTCCTTCATAATGCTTTCTAAAGTCACTGTTAACGCTTTCAGAACAAGCATCAATCTTTTTATTTTCTGCATTGCATTGTTGCTTCTCCCGTGGATCCCACTCCCTCCCCTCTCACCACATTCACACACGCTATGTCTCCTCATCTTCTAAACCCTTTTCCCCTCCCCTTCTCCCACCTCCCTCCTTTCTTCCACAAATTTTCTTGACGGTAGTATTGTTATTCTTTCCATCCTTTCCATGTCTGGGTATGGAACTGCTAAACAATGCAGGTCCATCTAACCCCTTTCTGCAGGATCTCAGCTATTTTAACACGCGAAAAAAACATGCAGGACACATTGATGATGAATTTAGATTTCGCGTTTTTTTCTCTTTTCGAGTATCATTAGCATGTTTATCTATATGTATTTATTTCGCATTTTGAGTTTATCAGACGATTTAGAGTTTGAGTGTAGGACACTTCCCCACTGACTGCAGTCAGTGTTTATTTACATCGGAACAAAATCCGAACACCCTTGATTAACTGTCGAAGAAGTCATTGACCCCCAATACTGGTCGCAATGCTAAGAATGTATCTGCGAAGGCGCTAGCCGACACACTTAAAAATGGATGGGGGTTTATTTAAAGTTTGATGCTGGCTATGGTGTGGACTCCAGTTTGGGCACTGGGTAGGTTTTCAACGCATTTTAGTACTAGCTAGGTTTTGAGGTAGTTTGTCACTAACTGGGATTTTGGACGCGATATGGTATTGGCTAGGGTTTTGGGCACAGTTTGATATTGGCTAAAGTTTCGAGACAATATGGTACTACCTAAGGTTTTAGTTACATCGGACCGTGTCTCAATTGGACGGCGTGGGACTTGGCTCCATTAATTAGCCTGAGACCAAAAGGACTATTTTACAATTAGTTGGAAACTCGGGGTATTTTTGTAACCCCAAAATATTTTCTCGATAACAACTTTACATGATTTTACAAAGACTCAATGAGCTTAATTACATGACTGTTGGATCACGGAATTCTTAATATTATCTTGTCTCATGTAATGAGTGATGGGTATAGACTTCTCGACCTCAGCAGATTCCGAGAGATTCAGTAGCCCGTCACGATGGCACACGTAAAAAATTTTCACTTTTCTGGCTCCTCATCCTCAGAGGAATCTAAAGTCTTCAGAGAGCCATCCTCCCGACCTTGGAGGTATTCGGGCGACTGATGATGCCTCTGCCCCCTGCATGTGTTGAAGCAGATTCCCTGGGAAACGGCCCAAAGGGGAAAGTGGCCAAGTGCTCGTCGACACTTTTCAAGAATTGCAGTAGCTCTCGCTATTATCTTCGTAGTTGCCAAATCTCCCTTCTGATCTTCTACATGATCCTCCGCACTGCTAGACATTCAGGCATCGGCAAGGGGAAGGATCCGGAAGCAACTTCGGGATCCTGATTTGATGGCCTGACCTCGGGTGCATTTGAACTCAAGCCAGTCGCCATCATGTAGATCACATTAACCGACCAGTTCGATCAGTTCCAGACATAAGGCTGCGGCGGGTTGACCACATGACCCAACATATTTATCAGGTCCTTCTAGATTAGCTCCTCTGTTATGTTTTGAAAACACAACAGTCCTCGATGGTATGACCTAACCTCCGGTGATACACGCAATAGTTAGGGTCATCCGTTTTGTCCACCTCCGCGGACTTTCGCAGATCAGGCAAGGCGATGAGCTTTTCCTTCATACATAAATCAAACAACATCTTCGTATGCTCTTTTCTGAAAGAGTAAGGCGTCTTCATGCGCTCTGCTAATACAGCGACTGCCGTCTTGGTGTCAGACTTGTTGCCGTTACCCTTTGATTTTCCTTCCCCCTTATCTCCATTCGTCGGGGAGAAGTCCATTGAGTTTACCTCCTTGTCGCTGGCTGGGTGATCCTTGGAGGACTTGCCTTTGGCAGGAGTGTGTACTGAGTGATCTGCGAAGAACATCTCAATCTCCGCTACCATTGTGTTCAGTTGGTCGAAGCTTCTAATGTTTGATCCCAGAAGCTTCTCAATAACCTCCGCCGCTAAGCCTCTGCGACATATGGTGATTGCATCTTTAGACATTAGAGGATTATCGCAGCGCATGCTGACGTCCCTCCATCGCTTGATGAAGTCCAAAGCGGTTTCACCCTTTCTCCATTTGAGGGCACAGAGTTTCGCAAGAGATACCTTGCTTTCGGCCATTTGAAAGCGATTGACAAACTTCTTCTGCATGCAGCCCAATTAGCTACTGAGTTGGGCTTCAGTCTAGAATACCACTGAAAGGTGGTGCCTATCAAGGATGTGGCGAAATACCGCAAAAGATACGACTCTTCCAACGCCAGTTCACCCATGGCCGTCATATAATAGGCCAAGTGTTCATGGCGAGCCTTGCCCATCGGACTTTTGAAGTTTGGGGACTTTCAGGCAATCTGGCGAAAGTTTCTTGAATTGATGGTGAAGGGGATAGGGCACGCTATACAAATCAACGGTGGCCACACCCTCGCCATGTTAAACGAACTTCGCCTCCACAATTCGTTCGATCATCTACCTCTAAGCCATTAAGCTTTCGACGGCTGGAGTGGCGGACGATCGCATGTTGGCCTCATTTTGTGGAGCTTCAAACTCTACTGCTACCGGTAGTTTTGCCGCAGTAGTGGAAGCATTAACCGTAACTGGAATGGCAGGCGACGGTTGTTCCACTCCAGTGGGCGTTGCTTGAGGCTAGAGATGAACCTCCCTTTCACGCAAGAGTGCTTGCAAGAGGTTCTTCAATTCTTGATTTTTGCGTCGGAGTTCATCCAGTGCGACAGTCTAAGCCTCTCTTCCAAGATCTTCCTCGTGTCCTGGGTTGTTGTCTCCGTCGACACTATGGACATCGTCTTGGTGCTCCTCTGGCCGCGCAAGCTCGGGGTGAGATGTTCCAGCAGTAGCGGTTGTATGGTGCATTTGGGCGAGGACCCAAGAGACAGGCCTTGCTTGCTTCAAAGTCTGAAGCAGCTCGTTAAAATCCCCCGACCCTTCCTCCAATTGTCTATCCGTGGAGGACGTATAACAAGTGAATATTTTGATGGTGTCACCAGTCACCTGAACCACCCTTTTCTTCCTAAGGGGTTGTCTTTCCAACTTTTGTGCCATCCCTAGTCTATCAAAAACAGACACACGAGAAGTTGAAGCCTGAGTAAAACAAGCCTCCTCCGTATGCGTTGAGCTGGCAAACAGAGAGGTTGGCCGAGACTATTTGTAGACTCCTCGGCATTTTTGCCCTTGCGGGCGTTGAGTTGTGGACCTCGGAGAGGTCGAAGCTTTAATGCTTGTTGGACCTCGCATTTACTGTAAGTTTGACATACGAAAAGGCCTTTATGACCTCCCCCGCTTGATGACTCAAGCCTCCTCTTTAGTGACCCATATTTTCTTCATTCAAAGCAGATGCTCCTCGGTGGGGTTGCCCCCTGATTTGGCTCAAGGAGTTGCAGGCTTGAGCCGACACATCTGCCCCTGGTTTGTCACCAGTACGGCGGACTTTTTCAGTTTTGCTCCGTCTTCTCGGACCTGCCGAAGGTGCTCGAAGCGGTTGGAGGTGGGAATAGTTGGGGCGTGCCTATCCCAGGGCATGATCAGCTCGCTTCCATCGAGTCGGATACGGAGGTCTCCAACAATGATTGTCTTGCCGGAGCGGGATGCTGCCGCAACAGGCTTTGTGCCCTTGCGGCCTTGATGCCGCCCCCGTTGAGCAGAAGTGGCGTTGGTGGCGCCCGCCATAGGCAGGGCGTTGTTGCGGCGGCGACACTGCCCCCGTTGAGCAGGAACAACATATGAGGACGGTCGCTGCAGGTTTGGCGCCGTTATAACGACAGCGCTACCCCCGTTGTGCAGGGGCAACATCAACAGTGATTTGGTTGACCGAGAAGACTCGGTCAACAGCTGGAACTGAAGGGCTGACACCTTTGGCCGTTGGTTGACTGACCGGGAAGACTCGGGCAAAAGCTGGGGCTGAAGGCCTGACACCTTCGGACGTTGGCGCTGCCATTGTGACCGATCTATCCTCGACCAACGGACCACGCCCAAGAAAAAGGGCGAACCGACAACAACCGGGAAGTCACCAAATACTATTGGCGTTGCCAGGTAGCCGTGGTTCGCGTGGTTGGCAATGACTTGCGGTCCGTCACCACTTCCATCGCATATTTTGGTGGTGGTGGTGCAAGCGCAAGTAGGAATGCACGCAAATGCACGAAGGAGCAAGCGAACAAAGGAGATGCCCTCCTCTTCCTGTATGTAAAAAGGAAAGGGCAACAATCAAAACCTTGAAAAAGATTTAGAACTTCTTTGATAGAAAGAAGAAAGGCGGGAAAGATCCTACCGGACATGCCAGTCTTTGGATCGCATAATTTTTAATATTATCTTGTCTCGTGTAATGAGAGACGGGTATAGACTTCTCGACCTTCTCAGAGAAAAGGGAAATCTACACCGACACACATATAAGGCTGTTTAGGTAGCCTATGCATGGTTCACTCCGTAGGTTTGGTTTAGGATCAGACGATGCGGGTGCGTACGGGATCTTTCATCACTAACCGAAGTCAGTGTTGATTTACAGTGACGTAAAGTTCGAACACCCTTGATTGACTGTCAAACACCCTTGATTGACTGTCAAAGAAACTCTAAAGTCCTTCATCTAGATTCTGACACTGAGGGCATACTCGCTTGCAGGGTTCTAGGTTAACTCTTGTTCACCGCCAAGAATTGATAAATTTGGGGTTTCACCAAAGGCCTCATTAGGTTACGCAAAATCTTCCGATTTAAGAGTGTGTATGCAATTTTGCAAAGGCCGAAGGCATATGTCGGAAAGATTTCTAGACTGCAAGGGTATTTTGACAATTTCTTAGTTCCAAGGATATTTTGATAATTTTACCAAGCTAGGGATTTTTTTGTAATTTCTGGGTTGGAGAGAAACGACGGTGCAATGTATGACTTCTAAGGGTATTGAGGCAAATTTCTGGAAGGTTCGAGAGTTATTTGGCCATTTCTAGACTGTAGGGGTATTTTAGTATTTTTACCATGCCAAGAGCCAACTTAAGATTTTAGATGACACTTGGGCTCAAGGATGGTCTGACAAGACCCCTAAGTCGAAGAATAACCTTGGACCCCGTGAAGAGCGCACGTGAGTTTGTTCTGAGCGCACGTGAGTTTGTTCCAAGAATAACCTTGGACCCCTAAGGGTTCATTCACGATTTTCCTTGGCACACATAAGAGAAGACAACTGAGTGCATTCATTCTCATTTATGTGAGGACAAGAACTGTCGGCGAGTTGTCGACTGTACAAGAGTAATCTCCGCACTGACACAGAACGTAGGGGCATAGCCACCATTAAAGAAAGTCGCAAGCCAGAACTGCAATTTACAGGACTTGTGTATTTTCTTGCCACCAAAGGAAGGGCATTTTTGTAATTTCTGATTAATTCTAAAAATTATAGACATATACCGCCCAATGCGCGTAGAAAATTACACCACAACACCCCCGAGGGCATAGATACAAGGCCTCAGATATTTATAAAACATACCCTTGATAGGCCATCACAAACAAACAAGGATGGCAGTACCGATTTTGATCTCGATTTCGACCGGGACCGAAACCGAAACGTACCGATTTCAGTTTCAGTTTCGATTTCGACCGAAACCAGTTCAAAACATTCAAAAAAAATCAGTAAAATACAGAAAAATTTGAAGAAAAAAAATATAAATAATCAGATATAAATCAGCAAAATTCATTAGGCATGTATTTGACTATAAAGAAATTGGATTAAGTGCAATAAACATGAAGTAGACATTGGACATGTTAAACTAATATTCTTGAGTACATATTAAGCATGAAGTAGGTCAAGCAATACAATAAACATTATAAACATAGTAAATGTTACGGAAATTAAATGATCCTTACCTAAATGATGATGCACTAATATGGATAATAGCTAGAAGAACATTCTCCCTCATCATCTGACTCCTGATGTTGATACCCATAAAAAGGTTACATGTATTCTGTATGTTCACTGTAACCAAACAATGGTGTAGCCAAGTCCTACATCCCTCTTTGGATCTCTCTTGGAGTGTAAGGTTGTTGGCTTGATTGAAATCCAGAATCAACATAAGCAGAACCTTGAGGATGAGAAGAGGATGCTGACCCATAACTACTATTGGGTGGAACTGGATAGAATTGAAATTCTGGTTGATGACCCCACCCATACATGCCTGCTTCTTGTTGGCCACCTCCATAACCTGATAGATGTCCATATTGGCTCTGTGAATCATATCCTCCTTCACTATGACTGTATCCTTTGCCTATGTTTGCCAGCGTGGAAGGAGGAAATAGGTGCATATGTGCCACCGCCAGTAATAGCACCTGCAGTTACACTAGGATCATCATCATCATCATCATCAACATCAACATTAGAACCATAAGAAACCAATCGCCTTCTAGCCTTTGGCTCCTTTTTTTTCTCTTTTGGTGTGATAATTTCATTCATCTTTGAGGAGTCCTTTTTCCCTTGGCGTGTACCTCACATAAATTTGCTTCGACAGCTCAATTGTCGGATCCTCTCGAGCAGCAGCACTAGTCCTCTCAGTTATCTCATGCACTGATGTATTTCTTCTTAAAGATGGAGGTGACTTAACCATTCAAGGAGTGACTGGCCTGCTAGTTGATTTTGAGTGTCTAGCTAGCTCAAACTCAGGCTGTTGCTCAGTGTCGTGAACAAACAAAGTTGGGTCCTCTCTCTGGTGTGCATGAGTCTCTCTGGACCTCTTTGTTGGTCTTCTGAATTCTGGATCCCTTGGCTCATCTTCATCTAATATGCCCTCTGCCCATGTTCTATCATCAACATCAAAAATGGGCTCATCAACCTGCTCTCGTACCTCAACCCAAGACTCAAGGGATTGTCATCATCAAATAATGCGTCCACATCAATTTCTGAAGTTGTATCCTCTGCGATGCGTTTGTCCCGCAGCTGTTGTCTCAACTTCATGTTCTTTATTCTCAGTCTTATATTATAGTGACAGTGAACCAATTTTTCTAATCGTTCAGCCTTTAACCGATTACGAACCTTTGAGTGTATAAGACTGAACGTGCTCCAATTTCTTTCACATTAGTTTGCTGATGTTGTTTGACAAAGCACCATAATTGCAATGAAAGTCAATGCATTACTACCCGCATCTCGGTTGTTCACCATTATTCACCAGTCAGTTGCTCCACCAACCATAAACAAATAAATGTAAGGTATAAATAAAGATCAATTCTCCATGATGTACTAATACATATTAACTCAATTTAAGCACAAAGATTTAGTATACCTGGGCTCACTCTTCCCACAACGTATTGCAATTGAGAGTCAGAATATGTCCCAATCCTCATTTTATAATTATTCATCTATAAGGATAAAGTAATAGATTAACATAAATACTTAAGTAAATTCTATGTCTTATTGATAAAATTAATAAAGTCCAACCTCTACTTCGACCTGAAATCTCTTTTCTGGTGTCCTCGATAACTGACCAATGATTTTTAAAGTGCCTTGAAGCACCTCGCCATCAAGATTTGCATTGGCATTGTACATAAATCGAGGGTTGAAGAAATAACCTGCATTTGTGTATAGTTAACTAAATATTAGATATAAATTAACCTAAAGAATAATGAACTTTGTATCAATACAATTAATCACTCACCAGCTACATGCAAGTCGTGGTGTAATGTGTTGTCCCGTCTGTGGTCAATAATTTTCCACCACTTTTCATATTCTCTGGGAATATATTTCTGCAAGTCTAATTTGGCACGGTCCATGGCCTCGTACAGATATCCCATGCCATTCTTCTCATCGCCATCTACCATTCTTAGGACCTTCACGAGAGGTGTGACTACTTTCATGTACCGTGAGACCCTGACTCAGAATTTGTTGTCTTTCATTATGTGACAGACATCCAAATAATCCATATAAGCATCACCATTAGATTTGTATATGTATTCCCGCAGGACATTGTGGTACATGAAAGCTTTGAACTCATTCTTATACCTGTGCAAAGACTCCAAAGAAATGAAATTCGAATCAAATACGGATGATATCTATAAGGATAAAGTAGAAAGAATTGTGCTAATTATTATACCTGTGCAAAGACTCCAAAGAAATAAAATTCAAAGTAAATCCGGTTGGCCCTACATGGATGATATCTCGCCCCCCACTTGCATACTCCCTGAACATGTTCAATATCCTAGGATGGCCATAAATATACTAGGTGATTTTTTATGCCCTCTCAATTGTCTTTTTCACATTATTTTCCTTCCCAATGTCTTCAAGTATCAAATCCAGACAATATGTTGCACATGAGAGCCAATATAAATGTCTGCACTTCTGCATTAACTTCCCTACAGCCTTATAACAAGCTTCATTATCAGTGACTATTCGCACAACATTGTGCTCTCCAATTTGGTCTACCATCTTATCCATCAAATGAAACAAATAATTTGCATTCTTTTCATAATTTGATGCATCTATTGATTTAGCAAATACTGTACCTTCGATACAATAGACTAGGAAGTTAATCATAGACTTCTTCGTGATACCAATCCAGCCATCACACATAATGGTGCATCCTCTCTCCATCTAGATATGCTTGAAACTTTCAACCCATTGATGGAGCTCCTCAACCTCTCCCTCAAGGTCACGCCCATATATGTCTCGACGTGACGGGACCTTCAAGCCAAGGCCAACATCTGCTATGGCATCTAGCATAGGTTGGAAATATTCTGATTCAGCTGCATGTGCAAAGACACTTGCATGAAAAAACCATTTGCAAATACTTTTAAATACATGCCCTGCAACTTCAGTCGATTTTTTTACCCCTATCAATACTTGCTTGATTTTTGGTTATGTAGCACTTTGCCTTCTGTGCAGATAGTTGTCCATGAGGCCTCCTCTCTACGGGGCCGCACCAGTGTCAGGACGTCGTGCAGCTCGTGCTACACCAGCTGTATTGGAGTATGTCCCTGAACCTACCAGTGCTTTTCCTTTCCTTCGAGCGGCTTGTTCACGCTCTATTACTTCAGTCAACTCTAGATTTGAATCCTCAGTGCCTTCCTCATCATCATCATCTCTCCTTCCCCTTCTGCCCGAAATCTCCTCAGCAATTTCAGCCTAATCTTCAACCTTTTGTTGCATCCTCTCTTTTTTGCCCAGAAGGTACTGACGCATTTCTTCTCAGACCTCTCGGGGACATCAGTCAAATTGTTTGACCTCTCCTCTTATCCCTGTCAAATGTTGCTTTCCTCAAGTAATTCCGCCATGTATCTCCTTACCACAATAATTGCATTTCACTTTTCTTCTTCTAACATCAACTAAGGAGAGGTGGGCCCACCCCGAATCATCATGTCCTTGCTGCTCCTGATCTTGTTCACGTCTAGGTATGATGCTACATTAAGACAATCAAAGACAAATGATTGTAAGTACAATGAAAAAAATATAATGAAACATAATTAAGCTTCAAATTACGCTGAATTGAGATAATTAGACAAAAGTCCCAAAATAAATAGCTAATTAGGGTTTAATTTAAAATTTTACCCTAATCACCCTTCATTAAATATACTTAACAGTATACTCCCGCCCTAAATTATTTAATGAAGCTTAATTGAGCTTCAATTGACCCTAACTAAACCTAATTAGACAAAAGTCCCAAATTTAAATAACTAATTAGGGCTTAATTTAGAGATTTAACATATGAAAATTATTCTATTGAAGAGAACCTTACCTACAACAAAAAAACTATCAAACCAACAAAAAAACCAAAAACTTACAAGATATTTGAGGAATCTACAGTAAGAAACAGCGACGGCTGCGGCTACATGCTGTAAACAGCAAAAAACGGCAACGACGACGGCAACGGCGACAGCAAACCCCTCCCCCTGGAAGGCTGGAACCTCCTCCACCTGCACTCCTGCCCCTGCAACACAAAAACCCCTCAGATCTGAGAATCTGAGGGAGAACAGAACTGAACTCCCCTTAAGAGGGAAGTTCGCGTCTGGTTTCAACCGAAACCGGGCGATTTCGGGCCAAAACGGGCAAGTTTCGGGTGAAACCGGTATCGATTCCGCCCGAAATGATTAAAAAAAAAACTAAAGTTTCGGATCTACTACAGTGAGAAGGTCTGAACTCGTTTCGTTTTGGTCCGAAACCGATACATTTCGGCCGAAACTGCCAACCTTGCAAACAAACACACAACACTCGCTCCTTGGCGCTCCCCGTCCGTGGCTCCCCGTGCGTGCGTAGATGTTGCTCTCCATGTATCTCCCTGTGACCAAAAGAGTGATTTTTGAACCCCACCTTGACAAAAAAAGCCATTTTTAGACCCCAAGTTGTCAAGGTGGGTCTTCCACTTCCCTTTTTTTCTTTTTTTTCTTTATCTTCTTTCTTTTTTTTGCGGAGGAGGGAACGGACCCCAGCGGGGTCCACAGGCTCATTTGACTCTGCGTGGGCCCCACCAGGGTCAAATGACCCCGTCGGGGGTCATTTGACCCCATTGGGTCCCAACAGGGTCAAATGGACCCGCAAGAGCCCATTTGACCACGGAGGGGGAGCAGGGTCAAACGACCATGCTGGGATTCGTTTAACCCCACTGGGGCCCATTGGGGTCAAACGGCCCTGCGCGGGTCATTTTGGCCTCGGATGGGCCTCCCGGTCCCCCCAGGTTGACACCCTGGGTCTAGAAAAAGGGTCGCCCTCCCCTTTTAAACCCTACTCGGGCTTTTTTCTACCCCTGTGCTAGCAACGGGATGTGAGGAGAGAAGAACGGGGTTGCTCCATTATTTGTTTGTGCCCGTTTTACGCCATCAGCGACAAGGAAGGAGCTTACAGCTGTCTGGACCTCGTGATACACTTCAATTGGTCTCTTCTACTAGTGCACGTATGAATTCCCTCCATCCTTCTTTGCTATGACGCAATTTGCCATTTGATATGGTTGAGTTCCGAGACCCGATTGTATGGAGATACTCCACAAAACGATGGTGTTGGCTTCAAACCGTAGTTTGACCATCGATTAACATGAGGGAGGTGTCTCAAGCTATTCGAGAAAGTTAGGGGTACAACAATAACTTTCCTAATTCACGGGACATTTCCACAATTAAACAAGTCCTCGGGTTTTCTGGGAGCTCTAGGGGTATTTTTGTAATTTAAAAAGTTACAAGACTTTCTCCATGGAATACCAAGACATTTGCATGACCCGAGGAGCGAATTTGCCTAAATGTCGTTGCAAGAGTGTTTTTGTAACATAGCCTTGGCACTGGGCCACACAAAGCCACCTAATCGCGGAGTTGGACGTCCGACGTCTTTGCTCGCACCCGTTCTTCTCTTTCTTCTTTTTGTTGCTGTCCTGTGGAACACGGAATTTTTCACGTAGGAAAAATAGACAATAAAAATGTTCCGTTTGAAAAGAGACATTCCTCTATGTATAGAGGTTTATTCTGTGGGTGCGCATAGTATCAGACGATTTAGGTTCGAGTGCCGGACCTCTCCCCACTGACCGAGGTCAGTGTTGATTTACATCGGCCTAACGTCCGAACACCTTTGTTTGACTGTCAAAGAAATCTCAAGGTCCTCCCCATAGGTTCAAACGTTAAGGGCACTCTCACTTGGGTGACTCGCCGCAACCACTTTTTTTTACCACCAACACACAAACCAGATAGGGTTTCATCAAAGGCCTATTAAGTTCAGACAAAAAACCCTAAGATTTAGGAGTATGAATGCAAAGATGCAAAAATCGTAGGCATTTTTGAAGTGGAGGGAGGTTTTCTGGACCCCGAGGGTATTTTGGTAATTTTACCAACCTAGGGGTATTTCTTGAAATTTTCGAGTTGGAAGGAAAATAAGATAAGACTCCTGGCTTCCCGAGGCATTGAGGCCATTTCTGGGAGATTTCGGGGGCTATTAGACCTTTTCTAAGTCACAGGGGTATTTTGGTAATTTTACCACACCCTAATTAGACCTAGGTTTGGGATGACATCTAAGTGTCGGACTGAGCTGACAACACTAACTAGATAGGGTTTCATCAAAGGCCTATTAAGTTCAGGCAAAAAACCCTAGGATTTAGGAGTATGAATGCAAAGATGCAAAAGTCGTAGACATTTTTGAAGTGGAAGGAGATTTTCTGGACCCCGATGACATTTTGATAATTTTACCAACCCAGGGGTATTTTGATAATTTTCCCAGACCAAGGGTATTTCTTGAAATTTTTGGGTTGGAAAGAAAATAAGATAAGACTCCTGGCTTCCCGAGGCATTGAGGCCATTTCTGGGGGATTTCGGGGGCTATTAGACCTTTTCTAAGTCACAGGGGTATTTTGGTAATTTTGTCACACCCTACATAGACCTAAGTTTGGGATGACATCTAAATGTCGGACTGAGCTGACAACACTAACCAGATAGGGTTTCATCAAAGGCCTATTAAGTTCAGGCAAAAAACCCTAGGATTTCGGAGTATGAATGCAAAGATGCAAAAGCCGTAGACATTTTTGAAGTGGAGGGAAGTTTTCTGGACCCCGAGGGCATTTTGATAATTTTACCAACCTAGGAGTATTTTGGTAATTTTCCCAGATCAGGGGTATTTCTTGAAATTTTCGGGTTGAAAGGAAAATAAGATAAGACTCCTAGCTTCCCGAGACATTGAGGCCATTTCTAGGGGATTTCGGAGGCTATTAGGCCTTTTCTAAGTCACAGGGGTATTTTGATAATTTTGTCACACCCTAATTAGACCAAGGTTTGAGATGACATCTAAGTGTCGGACTGAGCAGACAACACTCTCAGACCGAGGGGATGACAAGAGGCTTCATAGAAGGCACACACATGTCAATTCTGCCAAGAGAGGGGTATATATGCAATTTTTTAAAGCCTAGGGGTTTTCCTATAATTTTCCCCGATCAATGCATAAAGAAGACATGTGAAGCCATGGATTGCATTTATGGCCCAAATGGGTACAAGAGTTGTCGGCGAGTTGTCGACTGTACAAGAATCTGCACTAACGTGGGAAGTTGGGGTGTAGCCCTAATTATAAGAAGTTGCAGGGTAGAACTGCAAATAACATGACATTTTTGTTTCTCGCAGACCCGACGAAGACGTTTTCGTAATTCCCACGTTATATGGATGGAACTACTTAATTTAGTCGCCCCAGGACGTAGAAACTTACAAACATGGCCCACTGAGAGGCATAATTATAAAAATATCCCGTAGGGGCATATACACAAGACCCGGGGACTTACCCCTCGCGGGTCAAAACAATGAACAAAAAATCCCAAGTGTGCTTCGTAGGTTGCAGATGCTTAATCCCTTCTCAATTGCTCCTTCTGGACCCTTGGGGGTCTATTTATAGAAGTGGGAGGCTACCCGGGGTCGTTTGAACCCGTATGGGTTAAACGGGAGGGTGTTTGAACCCGTACGAATTAAACGGGTGAAAATGACCCCGGGGAGGCCTATTTTCCCTTTTTTTTCTTTTTGGTTTCCGTGCGTGGGAGAAAGGATCGGCCCGGGGTGGGAGGTCCCCGGGCCCACCCGAGGTCGAATGACCCCAAGCAGGTCCGCGCCCCGTGCAGGTCCGCCCAGGGTCGTGGGACCCCGAGCGGGCCTGCCTGCCCGCTCGCGTGCGGACCCCCCCCCCCCCCCCCCGGGGTCGGGTGACCCCGTAAGGGTCCCCCCAGCCCCGGTTGGGTTCCCCTGTCGCCTTGTTTCAATAAAAGGGGCTCTCCCGAGCTCTTTTAGGGCTGTTCGCTCACTGCACCGCGTGGAGAGGGGAGAGGACGCGCCTCCTTGTTCGTTTGTCATCTTCCTCGTGCCATAGGCCGTGAAGGGAAGACTTGTCGTCGTCCGTACTGCGTGGTACACGTGCGAGGGACTTCGTTCTTGGTGCGTAGACCTCCTTTTGCGTCTCCTTTTCCTTTTGTAGGAGCTTCCCTTGCCCGTAGTTGCACGTTCAAAGGAGGGAGACTTCAACCCTTAGGGATTTTTCAGGAACTACACAATCCTGACAATCGTAGTAGGTTGAATCCGGCTCCCAACCGTCTCGACTGCTGCGAGAGGTCGATAATTTGGAGAAATATGTGAGCTATGAAGCCCTATTATGGGGGGAATACTCCGTGGGGAGAGGATACGCCTAATGTTGAACCCCGCGTGGAAATACTCCATAGGACGGCGATACGCCGAATAGAGACCTCGGCCAATGCTAGGATAATATCCCGGAATTTTGTGAGATAAATTACGGATGCAACAAATGCCCCCCACGGGACATCCGTCAACGTCGGAGGCAGGGGCCGGGTGACCCGTGTCTTCCATGATTTTGCTAATCCCCAAGCTCATAGGCATAACGGTGTCTTGTAGGACTGCTCAATAATCTTATTGTTGTCCATATGCTGATTTAAGTAATGACTGAGCTTTGTCTGGTCTTGGCTTTGCAGCTCTTGCAGATATGGCTCGTCCCAGCCGCAGCAGAGAGACCTCCCAGAGGCCCCGAGTTGGAGGTTCTGATGACCATTATGTGCGGAGGACGGACAAGCCTATGCCACCATTCCCTCCTCGCAGCATTACCTCTGAGGGTTTTGACGCGGTAGACCGCGGAGTCACTTGGGTCACTGAAGGCCCAACAGGGGAGACTGCTATCGCTGAGGGTTTTGTTGATGTCTCCCGCATCACGAGGAGGCAGGGGGTCTATGTTTATGACCGCTCAGGAGGATATCCACTGCATTTCCCACTCGACCGAGATCTCTTGGCTTTTATCCAGAGCTTTGTGCCTCCTGGTATAGAGGCTAATGACTCTCGCCTGTGAGCAGAAAGGTGCCGTCTTGAACGGGCTATATTGCTTAGAAGAGACAGCATGCAAGGCACTTATACTTTCTCATATCCGAGCTTCCCTGAGGGCTTTATTCGACAGAGGCAGTACCCCGATCAAAAGAATCTGGGCTTCTTCAGAGATTTCGACAGCTTCAGAGTTCGGGTGGGGCCATCCTCACCAGCTATCTGGCACTTATCCGGGCACCATAAGGCCGCAGATGCTATCGTTGATGGGATGTTTTTGACTCCCTCTGACGCAGCTTATACACATGATGATCATGATTGCTTTTTGGAGAGGATCCTAGCACAGAAGGCTCCCAGCTGGTATGGGAGGTGGGCGGTGGTTCCTTCCCACTGCTACCGTCGAGATACGACGGAGTGGTTGTGGGGGATCCTGACTGTGTACAGAGCAGCACTTGACAGAGCAGGGATTCGCCACGCGGTGACCGCAGCTTTGTTTTCCTACTCGTGCCACACATGGTTACCCCAGGCCTTAGCTGAAAGATTCAATCGGCGCTAGAATACATTCATGACCGCTGAGGGAGAGACTTCATTAGACCTGTGGGCCTTTCACAGGATTTCTGGTTTGTCAGTTTGCGGACAGCCCTATGAGGAGCTGTCCCTGGATGATCTACACCTCAGTGCTTCAGACGAAGTCGGCCGATATCTCCTCCCCTACTGTTTCCGATATTTGATGAAAACTTGGAGGGACTTAGCCCTCGTAGGCAAAGAGAAGGCTGCCCGGACACCAAGGGTGACCCTGAATGCTTGGGTGACACACTTCTACAGTGGTCCATATGGCTTCTATGAGGAGTTTGCCTCCTCTGGTATGACATGGGAGCAATGCAGAGAGGTTGAGCTCCGATTTGCTTCACACCCGCGTCATTTGCCCGCCCCAACATAAGGATGGAATTCGAGGGAGCTGCCGTCGTTGACGTACTTGGCAACATACTTGGCCTACTGGCTGGCCAGCTTCGTGATCCCCCACGGGGAGGAGGAGATTCTACGGGCCGAGGTGATATATCCGGCTTGCCTAATGGCATGTGGACGTAGGATTGCGATTGCTCAGCCGCACTGGCGAATATCTATCATTCTTTCGGAACCTTGACTACACATTCATCACCCCGAGACAAGCATATTTTGATGCCCACTCATTATTTGAGTGCGTGGGCGGGTTTGCTACTGCCAGAGCTTTCACAGAGGACGCCAGTCGACAACCCAGCTGCCCCGATTATCTTCAATTTTGCTGGTCACTTGGACCAGGATGCAGTTTCGCAGCTTGCCAGCGCCCGCCGTGCTTTGTCTTTCCTCCATACTAGGAGGGGTGAGAGTCTGGACTTCGACCACAACTCCTACCTACACCGTCTGTACTTAGAGCAGCAGGGTGGTAGGATCAGGTGCAGGCTGTCTTCACAGGCTCTACTTTCTTCACATGCATTGGCAGAGTGGGTCATTTGTATCCGACCAAGGGTTCTAGTCTACCGCCGCTCCAGCACAGCGGTCCTACAGCCATATTATCCGCATCGATTTGCTAGGAATTTTAGGTATGACCAGGCGATTCCCCCGAATGCGGATTTCCCTCTAGCTCTTCGGCAGTACAAGCAGAAGGATGTCCATCTGATGGCGGCCGCTTGGCAGTCTTTCCTCTTTCGTGACATTAAAGAGGACTATTCCATTCCAGAGCAGACACACAAGGGCCATTTTGACATGCACTATGCACGCTGGTGGTCCAAAATCAGCAATGTCTTCAGGCAACGAGCTGACACCATCCGAGCTGCAGAGGAACAGCGTCTGAGGAAGGAGGACCTGCCTCCATTGTTCCTTGACCTCGAGTTTGTAAGATCTCACTTTTCTGGGGCTGCCCGAGTTATTCGTGAGATTGAGGCCCATTGGAGGGAGGAGGAGCTCCCTATTCTTGTGGATTCGGAGCCAGTATACTGGGGCTTTGAAGCCCTTGAGGAGTGCGCCCACGGCAGCTTCTACTTCCGGGTCTACCCGTCAGGGGATGGCCCCTGGACCTTCAGCGCCTTACTCCTGGTGGGAAGACTTGAAGGCCTCTTGTGGTTTTAAGGCAAAGGCCCAGTTATCAGAGCCAGTCCCTGAGGGGGCCTTTGCAGGTAACACTTTCACAGAGTGGAGGGCCCACATCATCAATGCCGTGAGTTGTGCTGGTCCAGTGGAGTACATTTCAGATTTAGAGGTGGCTGCAACCCCCAATGCCATTTTGGCCATTGTCAATAAGGTGGCGCGGACTCTCTGACAGAAGCCCGAGCAGATCATCCTGAAGCCCGAGGGAATCATAAGGGCGCCAGGTATAAGATGAATTGTCTAGCTCCCTTTTTTTGTGCTGCAATTTGAGATGCTTATCCATGCAATCCTTCATTTGCAGATCACGGCAGCGGCCATGGAGGCGATACTTTTCCGCGAGAGCATGCTTCTGGGAAGAGGCCACGAGCTGAAAGCCAGCAAGATGGTGACTCGCGGCCTGCTGTCCGCCCACGTTCCAGGCCGGAATCTCCCACTCCAACGGACGTCTCCAGTAAGTACAGGGAGTTTTATTTCATATCAATATTATAACATGTTCATACAATGTTATAACCTGACTGCTTTCTCCCTCATTTTCCTTGATACAGCCCCTCCTAAGACTCGGGCTGCTGCGAGCTTTTCTCCTCACCCCGGGGATGTCTTCAAAGAGGCGGGACTGGATGTCGATGAGTCTTTCCCTGATATTAGTGTGGACATTGAGGGATTGGACCCTCCCACCGATGATTACACGCCGGTGACTGGCGCCTCTCCTGTGCTTGACATAGGAGGAACCTCTGCTACTCCGGGCTTGGGTATGACATCTTTTTTACTCAACCCCTACTTTTCCTCTCTTCTTATGCTTGAGAGAATGTATATCTTGGCTGACATGGCATTGCCTGTCGCAGAGAATCCCATGGTCTAGCCCACTATCCCTGTTGAGGAAAAAGGGAGTAAGTCCTCTGGCAGCAAGGGGTCTTCTTCGCCCTCCGATTCCCCAAATAGGGGAAGCTCCAACACCTCGTCAAGCAACGGAGGCTCTTCTTCTTCCTCCTCAAGCTCCTCTGAAGAGGGAGAGATAAGGCTGGGCCCAGGTAATCTTATGATTGAGCACCTCTTCCTGTTTGAGTCATGAGCCTTTTGACTGACTCTATTGTATGTGGTGCAGCTGCCTAGTCGACCTCCTCCTTGGACGAGCTCTCTAGGCTCATTGAGTCAGGGCCTTCCATCGATTTGCCGGAATATGATGGAGAGGTGAGGGCTTCGGCCACTGGGGCCGAGGTACCAGATGGGGTAACATCACCCTCGGCCGTGGGGCCATTAGCAGGTGGTGCCGGCGTTGCAGAAGCCGGCGAGATGCAGGCTTCAGGTATGCACAGAAATATTTTGCACATTCTTCTTGCCACATGTCCCTGCATATTAATATTGTATGGTCCTCCTGATCTGGACAGCTGTTGATCATCCGGAGGAGAGGCCTGTCCCTCAACCTGAGGGGGTTGACATGGCTGTAAGATCGCCCCATGCTCTTTTGGCGGAGCGGGACACTGCTGACCAGGGGGTTGTCTCTGCTGAGCCCTCAGTTCCAGGTACATTCTTCTTGGATCAGAAGCTCACATTATTTGCTAAGCGAGGCTTCCTTTCTTGTGATAATAACCATGACTCTACATGTTGCCGACACCCTATTGTTTCAGCCATCTCTCCTCCTGCGGAGCCGGCAGCGAAGGTTGGCATCGCCGCGATTGAGGAGGAGACCCTCGTAGAGATCGGTATGCTTTTATCACTTTGAAATGCCCGTTCTTGTTATTGATGCAAATGAAGTATTAAGACTTTCATGTCTCATTTCACTTGCAGAGAGATCAACGGCACCCGTACTTGAAATCTGTACTTCAATATCACGGAATCCGTCTTTTTCTTAAAGATAGAATCAAAGATTTTTGTGGGACACGAGGCCTATTTGATTCCAAACCAAAGCATAAGAAAGCTTATAAGTCTGGAATGAATAAATGGAAAAACTGGTTAAAGAATCATTATCAATACAATTTATCTCAATCTCAATGGTCTCAATTAGTACCACAAAAATGGAGAAATAGAGTCAATCAACGTTGTACAACTCAAAAAGAAAACTCGCCTACAGAACAGGGATCGGCCCTTATTGATGCCTCTCCTCCCGTCTTGCAAGAGGGGTCCTCTGTCAGGCGGCCTAACCTGGCAAGCATGGCGGCTTCGGGTCTATGTAGTCTGAGGCGCGCCTCAGAGGTGAGGCGGCCCTTAGTCGCCTCGTCTCGCTCTGATCGCAGTTTGTCTCACTCTCTCTATCTCACATAGACACACAGAATTTGGTTTTTGACAATGGTTTGTGTGAATTTAGTGATTCATAATAATTTGAATCATAAGATTGAATGAATTTAAGAAATTTATTGACTTTATATAGGTATTTTTGTGATATTTAGACATATAATTTATTTTTTGAACTATATATACATATTTAAAAAAAATCTCGCCTCAAACGCCTAGGCCATCGCCTAGGCGTTTGAGGCCTGAGGCGACCCCCTGGTCGCCTCGGTCGCCTCACGACTCAGACTACATAGCTTCGGGTAAGGACATCATGTCTTGTACTTTGGAACCCGACCCATGGTGATTTTATTATGGTGGTACACTCACAATCTTCTGTTTCTTCTTTCCCTCTCTTTTTTTTTTGCTTCAGGATCAGCAGAGGGGGAAGCAGCGATGCCCGCGGACTTTCCCGCCTTTGGGGTTAAGTGGCCCGACACCCCTCAACTTGGGGTAGTGCTGGCAGATGCCTATACGGCCAAACGGCTTCTCCGGGGCCTTGAGCAGCTGATCAGGGTAGACCCCTTGCCGACTATGGAGACTTTGAGGAGGAGCACGGAGACCTTTACCCGAGGTTATCATATGATGGGTCTCCCTCAAAATGTGTGGGCCGCTAGGCTGACAATTTTGTGGGGCGAATTTACCCGTATTCATCTAGCCCAGAAACAGAGAGAGAGGATCCAGATGCAGATCCAGCAACAGCAGGAGCAGCTTTGCGGACTTCGGGCGGCCCAGGTAGAGGCTGGCCTCCAGCTCGAGAGCATTGAGGAGCGTAGCCAGAGGGCCTCCTTTCGAGTGGAGGAGCTGCAGAGAGAGCTTCGGGAGGCCAACGTCGAGCATCGTAATGCCCAGGCTGAGGTAGAGACGTGTCGCCGCCGACTTGAGGAGCTCCGAGAGGAGACTCTTCGACACGAGACTCTCCTTGCCGAGTTGAGGGGGAGCGGACCTGGAGCTTGATGAGCTTTGGCTCTTTCTTGTACATAGGGCCTTCGCGCCCCATTTTTGTCTGAGTTATCCCCGAGGGCTTGTCTCGGTCTCCATTGATGATATTGATGAATAGAGGACAGAATTTAGCAGTTTTGCTTCTATCCCCTTGCATGTATGCTTTTTTCCTTCTCTTTTTTTTTCACTTTACCAGCCCTACCGCCCTTTCAAGTTTTCGCCAGGACTGGCCCCCTTTAGCTTTTTCCAGTGCGCCCTTGCGGGTTTTCACATTGAGGGGTACTCATTTTTGTCTAAGACGCCCTTTCGAGTTTTCACCTTAGCCGGGTTAAAGCCTTTTTGCCCTTGATTGCTCCCCTAATAGAAACAACCAAGTCCGATGAGACATCAATATTTTTAACCCCGTTTTTTCTCTTTTTTTTCTTTTTTTTTTTTGAATACCTATAATGCCAAAAGACAGGTGTGGGGTTCCCAGAGCGACATGTGTGCCGCACTGGTGAGACAAGGTGGGTGGATTTGACAGCCCTAGAGAGGCGCGCTTAGTCAAATCCGAAGATCGATAGGTTGGATGGGCCGACAACCCGAGGAGGGCATGCAGAGGCCAAGCCCGGTTGGGACAACAAATAAGTAGGTTTAACAGTCCGAAAGGGACATGCGTGTTAAACCTGGAAGCCGATAGGGGAGATGGGTTGGCAGCCCGAAAGAGATACATAGGCCAAGCCCAGTAGGATGAAAGAGGGGATTTGACAGCCCGGGTGAGACATATGAATCAAATCCACAAGCCGGTAGGCAAATAGAGCTGGCAGCCTATGCCCGTGGAGACAAAAGAACGAACTTGACAATTCCGGTAGGATATGTGAGTCAAAGTCTGAAAGCCAAGAGGCGAGATGGGTTGACAGCCCGAAAGGGGCATGCATAGGCCAGACCCAGAAGAAGGAAATGATGGATTTGACAGCCCTAGTAGGACGTGAGGATCAAACCCGAAAGCCGATAGGCGAGATGGGTTGAGGGCATACCGAGGCCAATCCTTAGAAGGTAAAATGAGCTGAAGGACATGATGGGTTGACAGCCCGATAGGGCATGCTGAGGCCAATCCCTAGAAGGTAAAATGAGTCGAAGGGCATGATGGGTTGGCAGCCCGATAGGGCATGCTTAGGCCAATCCCTAGAAGGACGCAAACTAAGTAGATTTAACAGTCTGGGAAAGACGTTTATGTTAAATCCAGAAGTCAATGGGTGAGGTGGGTCGGCAGCCCGAAAGGGGTATGCATAGACCGAGCCCAATGGGACTGGAAAGGTAGATTGGATAGCCCGGAGGGACACGAGGTCCGAACCCGGGAAGTCCAAAACATGGGTAATCCCGATGGGACAGAATATGACAATGTCGGGACGCCCTGGTAGGACTAGGTGTCGCAGGACGACGTGGGAGATGTAACTGAGGCATTAGTATAATGCTCTTGCCATTATAGGGTGAAGTCGTTGACTTAGAACCACCCGTAAAGCATGGTGAAAGAGGATTTTTTTTCACATTACCAACCACACCGCCCTTTCGGGTTTTCGTCGAGGCTGGCCCCCTTTACCTTTTTCCGGTGCGCCCTTGCGGGTTTTCACACCGAGGGGTTGCCCATTTTTGCCCGAGACGCCCTTTCAGATTTTCACCTCGACCAGGTCTATGGCCTTTTTGCCCTTAGCCAACCATTGAAGGGTGACTAAGTCCGCCGGGGTATCAATATTTTTAACCCCATTTTTTTTTAACTTAAACCTTCACTGGGGAGAGGTGTGCCCTATGAGGACTGCTGCAGAAACTCTTGCGATGACGCATGGTAGAGCTACATGTGTTTGCCATTGAGAGGAGGGAAAGGATTATCTCCTTTGTGGTCGATGACCGTGTAGGCTCCTCCTTCGTAGACCTTCTGAATGACGTAAGGCCCCCGCCAATTAGGCTGGAGTTTGCCGCTGAATCTTCCCGCTAGAACCTCCTTTTCTTTGACCATGACGAGGTAGCCTTTCTTGAAGGCCCTTTGCTTGACCAGCTTATCATAGGCACGTGTCATACGAGCTTGATACACTTGCAAGTGTTTATAGGCCTTGAGTCTTTCTCCTTCAAGGTTGGACAACTCTTCAAGCCTTCTCTCTATTTCAGACTGGTCCTGGCCCGGTAGTCCAGCATGCACAGCAATGCGATAGGATGCCAGCTCGATCTCCACGGGGATCACTGCTTCGGCTCCATAGACCAAGGAGAATGGGAAACAACCCGTAGGGGTTTTATAAATAGTCCGATAGGCCCATAGGGCTTCATGAACCCTCTCGCCCCAATCTCGTTTAAGACCACCGACTATCTTGGACAGCAGCTTACAGAGAGTTTTGTTGAAGGCCTCGGCCAAGCCGTTGGCTTGGGGGTTGTAGACGGACGATGTCCTCCAATCAATATGGAACTTAGATGCCAAAGCATAAACAGTCTTGTTCCTAATTGGCGTGCCATTGTCGAATATAATCCGACTGGGGGTGCCGAATCGGTATATGATGTAGTGCCTCACGAATCGGGCAACTATTTCCCCTGTAACTTCTCGTAGCGGGACGGCTTCTGCCCATCTGGAGAAGTAGTCTGTGACAGCCAGTATGAACTTGTGCCCTTGAGAAGATGGTGGGAATGGTCCCACAATGTCCATGTCCCATTCCGCAAATGGCCAAGTAGGCGCCATTGGATGGAGCGGATTGGGCGGCCTCCGAGGCACTGGCCCGAATGCTTGGCATTAGTGGCATGTACGAGCATATTGGTTACAATCTTCGTACATGGTGGGCCAATAGAACCCCTTTAGCTTGATGTTGTTCTTCATCTTAGCTCCTGTCAGATGAGCTCCGCACAACACGGAGTGGACCTCATGCATCACGGTCTTTGCTTCTTTAGGTGAAAGACGATGTAGGAGGACCGCCCGATCCTTTTCATGGACAAGCCTGAAGAGTAGGCCGTCGACTAGCTGGTAGGATGTTGCCCTGCGTAGCAGTTGTATCCTCTGAGCCCGATCAGGAGGGAGCCAGCCGATCCTTATCTTTATAATCAGCTCTCGCCAGTCTTCTTCTTCGGGAGCGTTCTCCTCTTGAATGTTGTCGACCTCGTAGACAGTGAGGCCTGACTCTTCGTTGAGCACACATGGCATAAGCCTTCGGTGTCTGAAGGTAATATTTAACTCTCCCTCAAGCGGGAGCTTTAAGGTTGCTGCTAACTTTGCCAAAGCGTCAGCATGAGAGTTGCTGCCTCTGGGGACATGGCCTATTTCAAAAAGGTAAAACTTTTCCCTTAGCCTCATGACGGCTGCATGATAGGGGATGAGCTCCTTTTTCCGGACGGCATAGACGCCCAATACTTGTCGGATGACGAGCTGAGAATCCTCGTACACTTTGATGCACTTGATGTCCATCTCCAGGGCTAGTTGAAGCCCGATAATCAGCGCTTCATACTCTGCCTCATTGTTGGTCAACGACTTCATGAGGGCACAAGAGTTATGGAGAATGCCGCCTTGTGGAGATACAAAAACTATCCCCGCGCCTGAGACAGAGTCTATAAGGCCACCGACCCTTCTGATTGTCCGAGAAGCACCATCAAAATACAACTCCCAGTGTGGGAGGTCGAGGGTGAGGACGCCCAGCTCCATCTGTGGTGGGACTTTTTCAAAATGTTCCCCAGTTTCTTGAGAGGGCACTAACACCTCTTCATCGGGTAACTCGAAGTTGAGTGGCGAATCTTCTGGCACTGTGTGCGTAGCTAAGAACTCCGCCATTCCTTGTCCCTTGATCGCCTTGCATGAGACGAAGGTGATATCGAACTCTATGAGGATAAGTGCCCATTTGCCGAGCCTACCAGAGAGGACGGGCTAGCTGAGCAGAAATTTGAGCGGATCACACTTTGAGATGAGTTCCACCCGATGAGCTAGGAGGTAGTGCCTGAGTTTCTTGACGGCAAACACCAGAGCCAGGCACACCTTTTCCATGGGCGCGTACCGATGCTCAGGCCCGATCAACTTCCGGCTGAGGTAATACAGCGGCTGCTCCTTGCCCTCTTCATTGATCTGGGCTAAAAGCGCCCCCAAAGAGGCGTCCATGGCAGCAATGTAGAGAATAAGGGCCTTCCCTCTGACAGGTGCCCCTAGGACAGGGGGAGTCAGTAAGTGCTCCTTAATTTGCTTGAAGACTTTCTGGCAGTCTTCGTCCCATACAAAGGGTGCTCCTTTCTTCATCAATTTGCCGAAAGGTAAGCATCTTCCTGAGAGATTAGAAATGAACCGCCTAATATAGGCAAGTCTTCCTTGCAGAGATCTGAGCTCTGTCAAGTTCTTGGGCGGAGGTAGTCTTCTTATGACCTTGATTTTGTCAGGGTCGATTTCTATGCCTCGATACCTGACAAGAAAGATAAGGAACTTGTCGCTGGAGACGCCGAAGGCGCACTTCATTGGGTTCATTTTGAGTTGGTATTGTCGGAGCCTTTCGAAGACTCGACGCAGGTCAGTTAAATGATCTGCCCGTCTTTTTGACTTGACGACCAGGTCATCGACGTAACATTCGACAATGTCATGCAGCAACTCGTCGAAGATCTTGGTCATCGCCCTTTGGTAGGTTGCACCGGTATTCTTCAGACCAAACGGCATCCTTTTGTAGTTGAAGATCCCCCTAGGAGATCGGAAGGCCGTGTGGTCCTTATCTTTGATGGCCATGCGGATTTGATTGTAGCCCGACGACCCGTCCATGAAAGACAAGGCTTCGTGACCAGTAGTCATATCAACCATTGTCTCAGTGGTTGGGACAGGGAAGTCGTCCTTTGGGCATGCCTTGTTCAAATCCCTGAAGTCGATGCAGACTCGGACCTGGCCGTTCTTCTTCTTGACATGGACTATATTGGCGAGCCACACAGGGTACATGCAAGGCTCTATGAAGTCCACGTTGAGCATTTTGTCAACCTCAGCATTGACCTTCAGCTCCAGCTCATGGCGCATACGCCTTTGGGCTTGCTTGACTGGCTTGACTGTTGGAAGTATTGCTAACTCATGTTCAGCCACAGAAGGGTCAAGCCCGGGCATTTCTTTGTAAGTCAAGGCGAAACAATCCCTGACCTCTTCTAGGAGCTGTCGGTACGACTGCTTTTCTTTCTCACTGAGGAGGGCACTTACAAACGTTGGCCGATGGTCTTCTTTGCTTCCGAGATTGATCTCGATCAACTCGTCCACAGTTGCTTGGCCACCATCTTCAAGCTCTGGTGGAGCTGGTTGAAAGTCGACAAAGTCTCCCTCATCATCAATGTTTGCTTCGTAGGCTCCGAACTCTTCGGAGCTATCTTGATGTGACACGACTAAGGGGTATGCAGCAAGATGGACACGGGTCCTTGGACCTATTCCGCAAGCACAAACACAAAGCAACAAAGTACTAGATTGGACCGAATCGCCGTCACACACACACGAGCCCGGGTGACTTGATGATGCCAAGTGGAGATGATGGATCAAGGCCCTTGCTGGTAGAGTGCCAATAGGGCTAGAGTTGCCCTCCCGAAGGTACGAGGCCCACACTTAAGGGGCTGGCCGGGTGCCAATTGGGGCACTAGGTCCCTCTCTCTCACAGCCCACGGTGACCGCTCGTAAGTGGAACACACGGGGTCGGGCGCTCTCTCTCTTGCTCAACGGAGCAACTCCACGGATATTAGATGAACAAGTACTAATAATGAAGCAAAGGTCAGAGCTTACCCCGGTTGGTTTGAAGAAACCAACCCCGTTCGGAGACGAGGGCGAGCGGGGAAGTGTGGGTTCCCCGCACACTGCAGCGATGAAGCTTGAACCCTGTTTAAAAGTTACAATCACTACGCCTCACACAGGAGGGTGGACTTGGGATGGGGATTTATGTATTACAAATCAAACACTACCTCCGCACAGGGAGGGGCGTTAAGCCAGCCAGGCGGGGAGGGAAGGTTTGCTCGAATCGCGACGTCGGGGCACCTTGCCGGTTCTGCCCGATTCTGGGACAGCAAGACAGGGGGTCGGTGTAGTCGCCGCTGTGAGCTCTCCCGGACTCGGAACTCGATGAGACTGGCGCTGAAACGACGCTGACAGACCCAGGTACGCTTGTGAATTTTGGTGGGCGGTTCCTGCGTTGCCTCTGGTCTGAGTGGACTCTGGAGCAGGTACCCGGCGTTCTGGTTCAGGCAGGTCCAGAGGGTTGCAGCTGCTTGTAGAAGGTACCACGGTCACTCCCGAAGTCTGAATGAGGCGAGACCAAGTCGAGGACGTCCGTGGATGAGTCTTCTTCGAGCAGCAACCAAGAACAGCACCAGAGGATGTCGGGGTGGTGAGGAGGAGTCCGTTGAGTGAGGCAGTGTCGGGGCAGGACCCAAACGGACTGTCTGCGCACCCGGGGGAGAAAAATTGGAAAAGGCACTTCCTGATGCCGAACGGGACGCCGCTTGTTGGTGGTGGTGGAAGACTCGTGGTAACAGCTCTCAGCCAAGTGGCGCCTCCAGAAGTTGAAGGGTGTGGCCGTGGGAGCTCCTGCAAGTCACTTCTGGTTGCAGACCGGACTGGATCTGCACAGTTGGCGAAGAACGGCTCTCCCAGGCAGCTCCGACCTCGGATTGAGACGAAACCGCCTCGCCTGGGAAGACGACTGGGAGAGCTTTCCGTCGATGTAGGCCACGCCCCCAGGAGATCCGGGATGGAGACTGGGGCGGTGCTGCTACAGACTGTCGGCCTGCTGGTCTTCAGCTGTATGCAAATGAGGAGAGTGAAAAGGTGGAGGGGGTGATTTCTTTGGTGGAGGGGTAAGGGATGTGGGTGCTTTGGTGGAGGGGAGGGGTTTGGGAGGTGGGAAGGGGTGGTGAGGTGAGGTGGAGGCCAGGGGCAGAGCTAGCAGGGGGAGGGGTTGGGTGCGCAAATGGCCAAGGGGGAGGTGGTGGGGAGATGGGGGCGCAAGTAGCTTGGGGAATAGGGAGGGCTTCCTTTGGAATTGGTGTGATGGGTTAATGGTGGGGTTAATGGTGGCCTAGGGAGGTGGAGGGGTTGCCTTGGGGAGGGGAAAGGTTACTTGGGAGAGGGGATTCTCTCTTGGGAAAATTAAGGGTTGTATGGGGAAGGGGAAGGGTTGCTTGGGAAGTGGGGGAAATTGAAGTGGAGTTAAGTGCCTTGGGAAGGTGAAGGGGTGGGAGGCTGATGTGGCAGATGAGGTGACAAGGAGAGGAGGGAGAGGGTGGTGCGAATTTTGGAGAGAGAAGGGAGGGGAGAGAGAGAGGGGTTCGCCCCTTTTAGTGAGAGAGAGAGAGAGAGAGATAGAGAGAGAGCTAGAGAGAGAGAGGAAGACAATTCAAGGGGCTAAGCTTTCTTCAATATTTCATTAGCTTCTCCAAGTGGGGATTGGGGTCCTATTTATAGGAATCCCAACTTTTACAAAAAGTCCCTGAGAAAAGTACTAATAACAGATAACCGAAGGAGCTGGGGAAGGGAAAGGGCGCCCCTGGGCCAGGCCCATCTAAATGGGCCCAGAAGCCACTCAATCCCAACATGATGAACATGAAATTAGACACATAACATAATAACCTAGGGACCTGACTCAAACAAAGGGGAAATTACATCAAAATGACTCAAGAAAGATATGAAAATTACATAGCTAGACTCAGAAAATCAAGATGAACATAATGGCGAGCATCAGGACCCTTGGAGAAATGGGAAGTGGTAAGCGATGTCCCCATCATATCTTGCTCGCGACTTGAAGTCGAGGAGCTTACTTTGTATTGTTGATGGTTGGCAGGCTGGGCTGCTTCTCCCTCTGAGGGGTGGTCATTCTCGACTTTCGGCGACAATGTCATTGACGTCTCGCCGGACTCCCGTACAGAGTCGCCGATCTCGAGCTCAACTTCTGCTTGCCCGTGAGGAGTAGGTAGCAGTCTTGTGGTATTGACTGCATAGTGGACCTCGAAGTCCATTTCTTGGTCATAGCCGAGCCCCCGCGTGTCTTTGCGGGAGAAGGGAGGTTGCCCACAAACTTGCGGAGGGTTCCAAAGCTGGTGGAAATATGCCGCTCGCGCGGGATCCTGAGCCTGCGGGATGTGCTGCTTTTTGCACATTTCCCTAATGTGCCTTGGCATATCGTCTATATCCTGGACTGGCTCTGGTGCAGCATCAGTGGGAGTGTCCCAGCCGAAGTCATCTTCAGAAGGGCCCGGTGGGACTAAATCACCTTTGTAAAAGATGATCGGCCTGTCTCCCTTGCCCTTGTTGCTCCTTCTTCTTCGCTGATAAGAGACTGTGAAGGTTTTCAGCTGCTCCACCTCGTACTCCTCCCGTTGGGACGAGAGTTGAAGGCATTTGGGCGGTAAGGAGATGCTCCGGTCAATGACCCAGCTGATGAGGTTGGCTTCAAAGTCAACACTTCGCCTTTCCGGCTGAATCGGCTTGGAGGCGGCCTGGAGGCTTAGCCTATGCAGTCTCACTAAATCTCGGTTGACGGTGAACAATTGTCCTTCCTCGACTTCATAATTCACTTTTTGTTTCCCCTTTTCCTTTGCAGGCTCGGGGATTGCTAGAGTAGGCTCCCCAAAATATAGGGAAGCATCGGCCAAGTGGCACTCATGAGGGTGGAACGGAGCCTGATCTGCAAAGACCGTATGTTGCTCCCCTCCCTTGGCATATTTGATGCACTGGTGCAGAGTTGATGGGACTACCCAATTCTCATGGAGCCAGGGTCTCCCAAGCAGCACCTTGTATGATGTGTCGGCGTTGATGATATAAAATGTCGCCTGGGTGATAAAATCGCCCAAGGCTAGCTTGACTTCAACCCGACCAAGCGCCTCCTCGGAATCCTGGTTGAATCCCGAGATCTTGACTGCGCTCACCTTCTGTAAATAAGGTGTCAAGTATAAGGACTTGAAAGTCTTCAAAGGCATGATGTTGATGGCCGCTCCGGCGTCAACCAGAATGCGATTCACATCATGCCCATTAATCGTCCCCCGCATATACAAGGGGCGATTGTGGCACGGAGAGGAGAGCAACATGTCTTTGTCCGTGAAGGAGATGTTGGCTGCAAACGCCTCATACGTCTGAGCTTGCAACTCTGCAACATGGGCTTCATAGGCCTCCGGGTCTTGAAGTATCTTGACAAGAGCCTCCCTGAGATCCTTGCTCCAAGCGATGGCTTCCCAGATAGTGACATTTGTTGGAAACCGCTTCATGTGATGAATGATTTTGCGGTCCGCCCGAGCACGGGTCTTGTCAAATGACGGAATGATCTCCGCCAAAGTCTTCGGCACCTAGCGGGGCTTCTCCCGCTTTTTAGAAGTAGGCTCCTCCTCATTGTGACCCTCCGCGTTTTCTTGGAACAGCGGTGCCAGAGACTCCTCCAGAGGTGGCAAAGACTCATCATGCTGGTCCTCATTAGGACCTGCCTGGCTTGCCGGCTCGCCCCTGCTAGAGGGGCCAGCCTCGTCTGATGCCTCCTTTTGCACTGGCAGCTTAGCTAGCTCTTCTTCTTCATCAGAAGAGGCGATTATAAAGGGGACACCACCCGATTTAGCTTCTGAGCCGAGACTCGAACCCTCTGAGGAATCGAGGATAAAAGGGATCCCCCGAACTTGGGTTTCCGGGACCGAACCCGGTTTCTCCCCTCTGAATATTATAACCCGGTCAAGAGTTAGGGGACCCTCACTCCCACGTCCTCGTCCCCGGCCACGTCCCCGGCCATTTCTCGCCGAGCGACGTTGATATGTTGCCACAGGAGCCTTGCCTCCGGTGTTATCAGTCGAAGGCGCATTAATGTTGTCGGGAGGCGGGATCGCCACCATGTTGTAGGAGAGCTCTTGCAACATTTCCTCGAGCATCTCGACAGTGAGCTCCTCATCTTTGTAGAATAAGGAGAGCTCTTCCGGGATTGGGAACTCCTCTCCCTCTTCAAGACGGTGAACCATTTCCCGGAGCCATTGAAGAAGCCGGGCTTTACGCCCGAACTTGTCTCAGGGAATGTATTTGTCTAGAGTGATAACCCTGGTGGGACGAGGGGGAGTGTACTCCTCCAGCTCATCCATAAGCTTTTGAAGTCGCTGCAAAGGAGTTGGCTCCTCTTGGGCCTCCATGGATGCCGCTTGCTCAGCTTGCTTCTTCAACCTCCTCTTCAAGTTCTTCCTGCGATTCTTCTCCTGCTTCTTTTGGTGTGCCGCCTCTTGAGAATAAAGTGGACCTAATTTAGGAGGTGGGACTGACTTGCCCCCGGAATTTTGCTTTCTGCTCTGGGGCGGCTCCTTAGGAGTCTTGGTTCCACGGCTCTTTCTGGGGGTGACCTTAGTCCAGTTGGCCTCCTCCGGCTGCACCTGGAAGGTGGCATTGATCGCCTGAGCAATTATCTCGAGCGGCAGCTCTTGAAACTCTGCCAGTCCACAGTGGGGCCCTTGGGGGTTTTGTAACTCCACCGACTTTGCTTTGATTGGCGGCTTTGCATGTTCGAGCTGTTGAGGTCGTTCTACAATTGATGACCTTGTTGGCTCGACAGGAGCTTTGACTTGAGGCTCCCTCACCTTGGCTTTGCCTTTATTGCCCGGCGGAGGACTTTCCCTTATGACGATGCCGAGTTGACTTTGCCTGGACAAAGATTTGGAACCTTCTCCCTCGGCTTGGCTTTTTGGGCTCTGGGCCTTAGGCCCCTCGCCCTTAGCCTTGCCTTTGAGGTCTGGTTGAGATTTGCCGCTTGTGGGCTTGCCCGTAGACTTGCCCGATTGGGCTTGTTGAGAGGTGAGTTTGGTCCCACGCAGCTTGGTCTGCTCCTGTTGAGCTTGCTGGAGAATCTTCTTAACGGCCTCTTTAAGATGTCGCCTCGTCATATTACTCCCCTCCGCATCGATTTCCCCTCTTTGAATGAGGACTTCAATGCAATCTTGCACTTCCGGGCATTCCCGAGTGGGGTGAGACACCCTGGCATGGTATTTGCAGTAGTGGGGGTGACTCTTGGCCGTCTCATTGTAGTAGAACGACGGATCATGCGTCATCACCCGACCATCTTCCAAGAGCTTGTCAAAGATCTTCTCAGTGTCTTCCTTGGGGAAACAACACTGGTGAGAGGGACGCCACCCTGGATACCACAGTGTTGATTTGGGTGGTTGGGAACTGACTCCCTCCTCCTTCAGCTCCGGGAGTCGGAAGGCTGCTGAAGCATGTATGACATTCACAGGTTAGAAGTTAACGGCTCCTGGTGTGAGGATCAGCAGATGCTTCATCAGGAGGCGGTTCGATTCTTTGCCAACCTGTTATCCTCGGAGGGACACACCATGGATGACTCGCTGTTACAGGTGATACCCTCTCTCATCAGTGATCAGCAGAACCATTTCCTTATCTCCACCCCCTCCGTGGAGGAAATCAAAGCGGCTGTGTGGGGACTGTCTGGGGATAGCGCTCCGGGGCCTGACGGATTCACTGGAGTATTTTATACGTCCTGCTGGGATATTATCCATGAAGATGTTGAAGCGGCAGTTGCTGGTTTCTTTCAAGGCTTCCCCTTACCTAGGGGCATTACTTCTAACATCATCGCCCTCATTCCTAAAGTCAGCTCTCCCACTCATTTTGGCGAATTCCGCCCTATAAGCCTCTGCAACTTCAGCTACAAGATTATCTCCCGAATTTTTTGCGCCAGGCTCACGGACATTTTGCCTCAGATTATATCGGAGGAGCAAGGTGCCTTCGTGAGGGGTAGACAAATCTCTAACAACATGTCTTTGGCCAGACAGATGACTGCTGATCTCGGCCGTAAGGTGCGTGGCTGGAATGTGGTTTTTAAGCTTGATATGATGAAAGCTTATGACCGTGTCGAGTGGGATTTTCTTTTGGAAGTCCTTCGCAGGTTTGGCTTCTGTAATCGCTTCACCTCCTACATGGCAATGCTCATCTGCAACTGTTGGTTCTCGTGCTTTTCAATGGCTCCTTAGCAGGTTATTTCCACTCCTCCCGTGGCATTAGACAAGGTGATCCTTTAGCTCCGGCGCTCTTTATTATGGCGCAAGAAGTTCTCAGCAGGGGCATTTCCAGTCTGTATCTTCACGGGGGTCTCAAGCCATATTCTGGTCCCCGCGTCTGCCCGGTTGTCACACATTTATTGTATGCAGACGACACCCTTCTCTTCCTCAATGGAGAAGCCTCTAACATTCGGAAACTCATGAAATTCTTGCAGGCCTTTGAGCAGTGTTCGGGGCAGAAAATAAATCATTCTAAAAGCAGCTTCTTGCTGGCAAAGTCCGCTCCAAATCGGCTGGCCTTGCGTATTTCTGATGTCACGGGGTTTCGGCATAACACCGGTGTGATTACTTACCTTGGTGTTCCTATAAGGCAAGGGAGGACTCTAGTTGCTGATTACAAGCCCCTCATTGAGAAAATTAGTGCTCGTATTGGCTCTTGGCACTCCAGGCTATTGTCCCAAGCTGGCAGAGTTGTTTTAATCAACTCTGTCTTATGCTCCATCCCCATCTACCTAGCAGCTGCTGCTTCAGTTCCCAAATCAGTCCTTGACTACATCGAGCGGCTGTGTGCGGGGTTTTTCTGGGGAGAAGCTGACGGCCATCATCGCTGGCACTGGGTCACCTGGAGCACTATTCAGCGGCCTATTTCTGAGGGAGGATTGGGCGTGCAAAGCTTATGGCACCTTCAGCTATCGCTTGCAGTGAAACTAGTCTGGTCCATTCAGCAGGGTACCTCTCTTTGGGCGACCTATGCTCGACAGCGCTTCAAAACAGCGCAGGAGTCGTCTCCTCTATCGCACTGTCCCCATGGCATTCCAAGGAAGATTTTCAACGCTGCTCTTGAGGTGGTTAACTCTCATACCCGTTGGGTTGTCGGCAATGGTAAAGACACTAATTTCTTGGATGATACCTGGCTCGGAGACGAACCCCTCAGGCTTCACCTTACTACTCCCTATCGTGGCACCCCTGCTACTGTCCGAGATGTTCTCTCCTCTGCCAGTCACCCGATCAGGTCGATCCTCATGAACACTCGGGTCTTGGACGGTATTCAACTCTCTCACCACGCGGATAGAAGAATTTGGACTCCTTCAACTTCTGGGAACTTCACCGTCAAATCTGCTTATGATCGACTACGCCCCCAAGGTGTCATCCGGAAAAATCTGAGCTTCATATGGAACAGGTCCTTTAACCGGCGAGCCTCCATTTTCTCTTGGAGGCTCCTGTATAGAGCCATCCCCGTGGACTCCAGAGTGTCGGATTGTGGGATATCCATGGCTTCCTGCTGTAGGGACCCTCGCGTAGAGGATCTCAATCATCTCTTCATGGAGAGCGACCTGGCTTCGGTACTGTGGAATTGGGTATCCCCTTTGTTGGGTGCTGGCCTTGGTACTCAGCCACACATTACCCAGCGTCTTTGGAACATTCTTAGCCAACACAACCCATCTAATCCTCATGGTTTCACTGCCATTTATGCTTCTATCTTAATTGTCTGGCATATCTGGAAAGCTAGGTGCAAGAGGCGTTTCCAGGAACAGCAAGTTTACAGTACCCATCTCATTCGCAACATCCATTCCGCTATTAGTGAAGCTCTTGGCTCGAAAACCTTCAAGCAGAACTGCAGCGTGCAGCAGCTCCAGCTCCTCTCGGAATTTGGCTTCACGCATAGGTCCTCTCCTACCACCATAAAACTTGTCAGATGGATTCCTCCAGCTCATGGTTTGGTTCTCAATGTGGATGGCGCAAGTAAAGGCAACCCGGGCCATTGTGGCGGGGGAGGGTGCATTAGTGACTATAACGGCAATTTCATCCAGGCTTTCATTCATTACTATGGGATTGGCTCCAGCTTGATTGCAGAAACGCGAGCGATGTGTGATGGGATTCGTCTCGCCATCGAGCATGACATATGCATCTCTGAAATTCGGACTGATTCTGCCATTTTAGCTTCTAGGATCAGCACCTTCATGGGTTTGTCTAACATGGTGGCGAGAGATCTATGACACGATACAACGCCTGGGAATAAATGTCACCCATGTCTATAGAGAATCTAATCAAGTCGTTGATGCCCTTGCCTCATCTGCCTGCTATACTCGTGCCAATGTTGTCTTCTATTCTACCAAAGACCTCCCTAGATCCTGCTTTGGTCCTCTCGTTGTTGACAGACTGGGCGTTGTTTCCCTGCGGATCAATTAGCTGATCCTCCTCTTTGCTTTTTGGCGCCATGTCTGCTGTACTTTCAGGGGTATGCCCCGGTGACTTTGTACATCATTGAATTACTTAATAAAAATCTCTTGGACTGTCTTGGTCGCCTGGAGGAGTGAGCCCACTCCATTCCTATTGGAAGGGAGTGCACTCGAACGGTTGCGGCTATACAGCCTTTCTATTTTAAAAAAAAAAAAGAAGCATGTATGACATTGACGGAGAAATGAAAATTCTCCTGCACATGCGGCTGCGGTGGATCGACCAGGAATTCACCCATATTGACCTTCCCTCGCCTGATTAAGTCTTCGGCGAGGTCCTTGAATGGCTGACAGTTGTGGATGATATGGCCTATCACCTCGTGGTAGGGGCAATAGCCCTGATGAAAAGCCGCCCCTGGCGCCTGCTCAATGGGCGATAGGCTGATAGGTCCCGCTCGCTGGCACGCGAAGAAGATGTTCGGAGTCTTCTCGCGAGAGAAAGAGTATAGTTTTTCTGGCTGCTCGCCTTGAGGTGAAGCCTCTTCGCTTCAGATGAGTCCTCCTCGCCTTCAGATGAATCGAAGGATTCCTCAGAGAGCCAACCCCTGAGCGAAGCTCAGCCAGTAGGCGGCACGCCTGCCTCCCTTATATGAGTTGGAGTTAACCCCCTGGCAAATGGGCCAAAGGGGAAAGTGGCCAACTGCTGATCAATACTCTCCAGGAACTGCAGCAAATGCCTCTATTCCAGTTGCAATTGTCGAATTTCCCATCGGATCTTCCGAATAGTCCTCCGCAATGCCAAGCATTCTGGAAGTGAAGAAGGACCGGCTCCGCGGCCAGTGTTGGGCTGCTGATTTGAAGGCCCGGCCTCGGAGGCATTGGAGCTTGAAGCCGTTGTCGCCATGAAGACAACATTAGCCAACCGGTTCGATCGACTCCAAGCATAAGACTGTGGTGGGTCGACCGCATGACCCAACATATTTACCAAGCCCTTTTGAATAAGCTCATCTGCTATGTTCTTGAAAACATAACAGTCCCCGACGGTATGACCGAACCTTCGATGATATAGATAATAGGTGGGATCATCTATTTTATACACCTCTGAGGGCTTCCGCGGATCCGACAGGGTAATGAGCTTCTCTTTCATGCAGAGATCGAACAGCATTTTGGTATGCTCTTTCCTGAAAGAATAAGGCGTCTTCATGTTCTCTGCCAACCGAGACGCGCTCGCCTTGGCATCAGGTTTTTTGTCATTGCCTTTGGATTTTTCTTCCCCCTTTTCTCCATTCGTCGGGGAGAAGTCGACAGCATTTACCTCCTTGCCGCTGGCCAGACGGTCTTTGGAGGATTTGCCTTTTACTGAAGCTTGTGTCGGGTGGTCAGCGAAAAACATTTCAATCTCCGCTACCACCGTATTTAGCTGATCAAAGCTTCTGATATTTGAGCCCAGAAGCTTTTCACTGACTTCTGCCGACAGACCTCTGCGGCAGATGGTGATCGCGTCTTCGGGTGTTGGGGGATTATCGCAGCGCATGATGACGTCCCTCCATCGCTTGATGAAGTCCGATGTTGTTTCATCTTTCTTCTGTCGGAGAGAACAGAACTCCGCAAGGGAGACTTTGCGTTCGGCCGTCTGAAAACGGTCGACGAACTTCTTCTGCATGTCAGCCCAATCAGGCACTGAATTGGGCTTTAACCTAGAATACCACTGGAAGGCGGTACCAATCAATGACGTGGCAAAGTACCGCAGCAAATATGCCTCCTCCAGTGCCAATTCACCCATGGCGTTCATGTAATAGGCCAGGTGTTCACATGGGGAGCCCTGCCCGTTGAACTTCTGAAGCTTCGGGGCCTTTGGGCAGTCAGGCGAAAACTTCTTGAATTGATGATGGAGGGGATAAGGCACGCTGTACAAATCGACGGTAGCCACACCCTCACCATGTTGAGCAAACTTCGCCTCCACGATGTGCTCGATCATCTGCCTCTGCGCCATAAGACTTTTTGCAACAAGAGTGGCAGACGATCGCGCGTTGGCTTCATGTGGCGGCACTTCAAATTCCACCGCCAATGGCAATTTTGCCGCAGTGACAGAGGCATTGGCCGCGACTGGGATGGGAGAAGGCTGTTGTTCCACTCCAGTGGGCGCCACTTGAGGTTGAACAGGAACCTCTTTTTTACGCAATAGCGCCTGTAAGAGATTCTTGAGTTCTTGGTTCTCGCGTTGGAGTTCTTCCAACGCGGGAGTATGTGTCTCTTCCCCCAGATCTTCCTCGTGCCGAGGGTGGTTGTCCCCATCAACACTGTGGACGTCCTCTTGGCGCTCTTCTTGTCGTGCCAGCTCGAACTGAGATGTACCAGTAGCTGACGCCTGTTGTGTTTGCGCCAGGATCCGGGACACGGGCCTTGACTTCCTCAATTATTGGAGAGGCTGGTTGAGCTCCCCTGAGGTGTCCTCCAACTGCCTGTCGGCGAAAGTGGCATAACAGGTGAACACTTTGACAGTGTTATTGGTCACCTAAACCACCCGCTTCTTCCTGGGTGGTTGTCGATTCGGCTTGGGCGGCATCCCTAGTCTGTCAAAGACAGAAACTCGGAATGTAGAAGCTTGAGGAAAGCAATCCTCCTCCGTGTGCGTGGAACTGGCCCACGGGGAGGTCGACCGCACCTTCTTGCCGGTTCATCAGTGCTTTTGCCCCTGTAGGGGCTGAGTTGTAGATCTCGGAGAGGCCGAGGCCTCAGTGCTTGTCGGACTCCGCACACGTTGCAGATCCGACATGCGGAAGGTCTCCTCCGCCCTTGCGCGCCTTATAATTCGGGCCTCCTCCTTGGTGACCCATATCTTTTTCAAGTGGAGCTGACGCTCCTCAATTGGGTTGCCCCCTGACTGCGGTCGGGGAGCGGGTGGTTTGGGCCGTCGTACTGGACCCTGATTTGCCGCCGGTACGGCGGGCTTCTTCTTTTTCGCTCCGTCTTCCCGGACCTGCCGGAGGAGTTCGAAGCGATTGGAGGTGGGGATAGTCGGGACGTGGCGATCCCGTGGCAAGATCGGCTCACCTCCATCGAGCCGGATACAAATGTCTCCAACAATTACGGTTTTGTCGAAGCGAGATGTCGCTCCTGCAGGCTCTGCACCCTTGCGGCTATGGCGCTGCCCCCAATGAGCAGGGGCGGCGCTGGCGACGCCTGCCACAGGCCTGGCGTCATTGTGGCGATGACGCTGCCCCCGTTGTGCAGGAGTAGCACCTCTGAGGGTGGCCGTCGTAGAGCTTGAGCCGTTTCGGCGACGGTGTTGCGCCCGTTGAGCAGGAGCGGCGCCAACGGTAATCTGGTTGACCGAGAAAACTCGGCCATTTGCTAAGACGAAGGGCCTGACACCCCTGGTCTGTGGAGAGCTGGCCGGGCGAACCATGCCGGTTGCTACAATAGAGGGCCCGACACCCCCAAGAGCTGACCTGTTGGCCAAGCGAAACCGGCCAGTTATTGAAGCCGAGGGCCTGACACCCCCGACAGTTGGCTTGTTGACCGGGTGGACTCGGCCAGCTGTTGGAGTGGAGGTTCTGGCACCCCCGATAGATGGTTTGTTGACCGAGCGAACCCGGCCAGTTGTTGGGGCCGAGGGCGTGACGCCCTCGACGGTTGCTGTTACGGGCGTGGCAGAACTGGCTTCAGCCATAGGTACCAAGCCCAGAAACAAGGGCGAGCCGACGACCGCAGGGAACTCGCCGAAGACGAGCGGCGTCACCAAGTATCCGAACTTGGCGTGGTTGGCGATGATCTGGGGGCCGTGACAGCGGCCATCGCTGCTGTTGCTGTTGTTGTTGGTGGTGGTGGTGGTGGTGGTGGTGGTGCGTAGCACGTAAAGAGCGGCGTGCGAGTGCACGAAGAGCTCTCAAGCGAGCAGAAAGATGTGCCCTCCTCTTCCCGTCCTGTAAGAGGAAGAGGGGCGGTCAGAATCTTGAAGAAGGTTTGAGGACTTTCTTTGACAGAAAGAAGAAAGGCGGGAAAAGTCCCACCGGGCGTGCCAGCATATGGAAAACGGAATTTTTCACGTAGGAAAAATAGACAACAAAAATGTTCTTTTTGAAAAGAGACATTCCTCTATATATAGAGGTTTATTCCGTGGGTGCGCATAGTATCAGACGATTTAGGTTCGAGTGCAGGACCTCTCCTCACTGACCGAGGTCAGTGTTGATTTACATCGGCCTAACGTCAGAACACCTTTGTTTGACTATCAAAGAAATCTCAAAGTCCTCCCCATAGGTTTAGACGTTAAGCCCCTCTTTGGTATTGGGTTAGCATTGAGTTAACCCAAAGTTAACCCAAAACTAACCACTTTTATGCTTTGGTTGATAGTTTAGACTAATCGGGTTTGTATCTGGGCTAACTATGAGTTATCCCCAGATTTTGAAATCCACCCGTATAGGTGGGTTTATAATGGGCTAAAGGCATTAAATGAGCATTAAATGCACCTTCTCTCTCTCTCTCTCTCTCTCTCTCTCTCTCTTATTTATTAGTTAAAGTTTGTTTAACATAAAATTGTTATAACTGTTATCATCTTTAAATTTTTAGTTAATAATATTAATGATAATTTGTATCAAAAAATTTATTATAATAATGATATATTTAGCATATAAAAATTATTTAAAAAAATTTTTATGAGTTAAAAATAAACATATTAAAATAAATAGTAACTCTTAAAAATCGTTGTGACTTTTAAATTTTAATTAATGAGATTAATGATGTTTTATCAAATATTTATTTTTATGATAAATTCAATTTATAGAAGATATTAAGAATATTTAAAATTTTAAATAAAATATTTTTTTAAGATGAACAATAATCTAAACCCGTAATAATGTCGTTTTTGACTTTTACGTTTTAATCAGTGAGATGATTGATGTTATTCATCAAAAAAAATATTTTCATGGTATATTTAATTTATAGAATATAATAAAAATATTTAAAAAAATAAAACAAAATAATTTTTTAAGAAGAATAGTAACTTTGGCCTATAATTAATGACGTATCTGTGTTTTGAATTTTAATTAGTGAGATTAATTATATTTTATATCAAAAATATTTTTATTTTTATGATATTTTTTTCATTTTTTATATTTTTTAGACTTTTTCAAATTCATAATTAATGTTGTTGTTGACTTTTAAATTTTCATTAGTTATATAATTGATATTACTGATCAAAATAAATTTATTTTATGATATATTCAATTTATATTACATATTAAAAATAATTTAAATTATAATAAAATAAAAAAATTTTAATTAAAATATATACTTAAACTCGTAATTAATATATGTTTGTGAGAGAGAGAGTGACGTGAGAGAGAGAGTAGAGAGAGAGGAAGAGAGATATATTAAAATAATCACGAAGAAAGGATAATTATGATATTTTGATTGTCATGATTAAAGAATTAACCCACTTATTATCAAATCACACTAGAATAAAAGTAGGTTAACACATTATTTTATTTTCAGGTTAACTATCTTTCTACCAAATCAAAATTGGGTTAATCTGAGATTAAGTTAAGTAGATTTACTTAACCCACAAATAATCTAACCTCTTTCCAAAGTGAGGCTAAGGGCACTCTCACTTGGGTGACTCGCCGCAACCACTTTTTTTTACCACCAACACACTAACCATATAGGGTTTCATCAAAGGCCTATTAAGTTCAGGTAAAAAACCCTAGGATTTAGGAGTATGAATGCAAAGATGCAAAAGCCGTAGGCATTTTCGAAGTGGAGGGAGGTTTTCTGGACCCCGAGGGCATTTCAGTAATTTTACCAACCCAGGGGTATTTTGGTAATTTTCCCATACCATGGGTATTTCTTGAAATTTTCGGGTTGGAAGGAAAATAAGATAAGACTCCTGGCTTCCCGAGACATTGAGGCCATTTCTGGGGGATTTCAAGGGCTATTAGGCCTTTTCTAAGTCACAGGGGTATTTTGGTAATTTTGCCACACCCTAATTAGACCTAGGTTTGAGATGACATCTAAGTGTCGGACTGAGCTGACAACACTCTCAGACCGAGAGGATGACAAGAGGCTTCATAGAAGGCACACACATGTCAATTCTGCCAAGAGAGGGGTATATATGCAATTTTTGAAAGCCTAGGGGTTTTCCTATAATTTTCCCCGATCAATGCATAAAGAAGACATATGAAGCCATGGATTGCATTTATGACCCAAATGGGTACAAGAGTTGTCGGCGAGTTGTCGACTGTACAAGAATCCGCACTAACGCGGGAAGTAGGGACGTAGCCCCAATTATAAGAAATTGCAGGGTAGAACTGCAAATAACAGGACATTTTTATTTCTCGCGAACCCGAGGAGGACGTTTTCGCAATTCCCCCGTTATATGCGTGGAACTACTTAATTTAGTCATCCCGGGACGTAGAAACTTACAAATATGACCCACTAAGGGGTATAATCACAAAAATACCCCGTAGGGGCATATACACAAGACCTGGAGACTTACCCCTCGCGGGTCAAAACAACGAACAAAAAATCCCAAGTGTGCTTCGTAGGTTGCAGATGCTTAATCCTTTCTCAATTGCTCCTTCTGGACTCTTGGGGGTCTATTTATAAAAGTGGGAGGCTACCCGGGGTCGTTTGAACCCGTACGGGTTAAACGAGAGGGTGTTTGAACTCGTACGGGTTAAACGGGGTGAAAATGACACCAGGGAGGCCTATTTTCCCCTTTTTTTTCTTTTTTTTTTGGTTTCCGTGCACGGGAGAAAGGACCGGCCTGGGGTGGGAGGTCCCCGGGGTCGAATGACCCTGCCCGGGGTGGATGACCCCGGGCGGGCCTGCCCGCCAACGCCCCCCCCCCCCCCCCGGGGCCGGGTGACCCCGTACGGGTCCCCCCGGCCCCGGTCGGGTTCCCCTGTCGCCTTGTTTCAATAAAAGGGGCTCTCCCGGGCTCTTTTAGGGTTGTTCGCTTGCTGCACCGCATGCAGAGGAGAGAGGACGCGGCTCCTTGTTCATTTGTCGTCTTCCTCGTGCCATAGGCCGTGAAGGGAAAACTTGTTGTCGTCCGTACTGCGTGGTACACGTGCGAGGGACTTCGTTCTTGGTGTGTAGACCTCTTTTTGCGTCTGCTTTTCCTTTTGTAGGAGCTTCCCTTGCCCGTAGTTGCACGTTCAAAGGAGGGAGACTTCAACCCTAAGGGATTTTCCCGAAACTACACGATCCTGACAATCGTAGTAGGTTGAATCCGGCTCCCGACCATCTCGATTGCTGCGAGAGGTCGATAATTTGGAGAAATATGTGGGCTATGAAGCCCTATTATGGGGGAAATATTCCGTGGGGAGGCGATACGCCTAATGTTGAACCCCGCGTGGAAATACTCCATAGGACGGCGATACGCCGAATAGAGACCTCGGCCAATGCGAGGATAATATCTCGAAATTTTGTGAGATAAATTACGGGTGCAACATGTCCGTTGTCGTCTTCTTTTTTCTTTGAGACCCTTGGGGGGGGGGGGGGGGGTTCTAGATTTAAGGATGGGGGGTCTACCAGACCAGGTAGACACTTGGGGAGTCTACACTCCAAGGGGGGGGGGGGGGGGGTTACCCAATCCCCTTTGACCGGAGAGAGAGGAGGAGGGAGCGGGCCCTATAAAGCCCCCCCTCCACATTTTTTATTTTATGATTTTTGGTGCGCAGGCTACGTGGGGAAGAAGACAAGTCTCCAAGGTTACTTAGTGCTCCGTTTCTTGCGCCGTTTGCATCGAGATTACTTCCACTCCTCGCGCAGCAATTCTGTAAGTATCACGGAACATCTTCATGAGCGCCCACTTGTTGTGAGCTGCCTTTGCTATGGCGAGATGCCCTGGGACTCGTATCCGGGTGTCGCAGAGGTGTTGGCTTTGTGCCATTTTCCAACCTTCACGGGACTAATTCCCTCTTCTTTTATCTCAATTATTTTGAGGAAACAAATGGGTGCAACATCTGCCAACCTACTTGTTCTTTGCTTCAGCTTCCTTTATTCGTCTTTCATTCCTCTTACTCTTCCTTTTCCCTCCTTGGTAGAGGTGTACTCAACGCACATTTTATCAATTCATATCACTATGCCCTCAGAACTAGGTTCACTAAAATCTTAATAAGATTGTGAAAACATGTCAGAGATGTAAAAACAAAGTACAAAGCTAGAAACCTTTGTTACCTGAGAGCCATGTTGATCACAAACAACTAATCTGGGAACAGGAAATCGGTCTGTGATAATCATTTTGCCATCATCCTGAGGAGCTTGTAATAGCTGAGCAAAAGCCTGCAGATGATTAAAACAAAAAACAAAAAAAAAATCAGGGAGACCATGTGCAACTGTCACCACACCTTTGGATGTCAGGTATAGGCTACTAGAATAGCAGAGCAACACTTCACAAGATCATGTCATTAACAGAGTCAATAGCAACAACAGAGGGGGGGTGAAACAATGTAGTGGAACAACATGAAAATTAATGACATCATCATACTCCCATCAGATAATATGGTTGCCAAGACATCATATAAAAAGCTTACAACACATGCAAAGTTAAATCATGCCCAAAACTTGAGTTAAAAAAGGTGTGAAGCATTCAAGACTCATGGTTCAGGCATGTAAGATAAGAGACAGCAGCAGACGATGCATTGATGCCTTCCTCCTTGACAACCAATGTGCCCTCTGTGCCCCAAGCAGGTGGGTAGGATGGCAAAGCACCTCAAGGTCATCCATCAGGTGTGTTTTATCCCACCCTCCTGCTATGTTTCCAGAATAAAAGTCACTCACTTTACCTTGGGCAGCCATGTAAACCAGGAATTTCATCAGACCTGCCCTCACCGCAGCCACCAATATGCTAAGCACTGCGGTGCCCCCTAGCGCCCCCCCCCCCCACCCTTCTTCCCTGACATCAAAACAAGCGGAAAATATGTGCCCTATATTTCCCAGATTCGCCATAGGGAAGGAGTCCCCTACCAGATACACCCAATCTCATATTGGATATGATATGATATGATCCAATTCCCTACTTTATATTTCCCAAAAACTTGATCACTGAGCTCAATCCCATACTATCATGGTTTGATATGAAAAGTAGTATGAAATATTACCAATCAACTTCCTGATCAAACACCCAAAAAGAAGCACTTAGACAAAAGAATATGGTTGCCTAGTCACATAAGCTTAAAGATACGCAGGTAATAGCTGCCAACCAACAGAAGGAACTACAAATTGATATGTAAGCGGGCTATGAAAGGCCAATTGATGACACAGATCCATAAGGAGATGAAATATGACAAGGGAACGAATTTACTTGCACAGAATTACCTCTTGGCTTATACACGACGTTATGTGAATCTCCATTCTCCAACCACATAATCCAAACTTTGTTTGATTATTGAAGCAAAGTTTTAATGCCTGATGCCTTAAAAGGATACCAGCATAACCACTAAAGCAAGAAGTTCATGAATAATGAATGGAAAGCTAATATTCTGGAGCATGATGTTCCAACAAAGCATGACTTAATGTGATCCAGATGGAAGAGTCCTCCAGATAATTGAACAGACGCAAACTCCTGTGGCGCTCGAAAATTGTCATGCAGTATGTTTTGGATTCTATAGATTATCTCAGACAAAAGGAAACAAAGAATTGCTAGCAATTGATGAAGTGCAGAGAATGCATTGATTTATATCATGTCAGGTAGTATTAATGTCCATCGTGAAAGCAAAACACATTCTTTCAGCATTCTTTTTCCAAAGCTAGACAGAAACAAACTTCATATTCACCTGATGCTCCGGTTGATTCTGGTAACCCATGTTGCGCCATTGAGCAATAGTCATCCCATGAAAGATGACTACACTAAAATATGCATCAAGCAACAATATGCGATCAGCAGATATAGATGCTACATCCAGCAATGCAGGAGAAGGAGGTGAATTGAAAGAATATGAGATTAGTGAAGGCTGGATCATGACAACAGAATTGGTAATATTCTCCCGGTTCAATAATATGCGAAAATACGCTGTCTCATCAGGACTGTTGTTAAAAACCTGTATGAAGCAAGATAGTCCAAACTGAGTAAGTATAAGAAGATGGGTAAATGGGTAGCTGAAGTTCATACATGTCCTCACATCACCTGCACAAACTGTGACCTCCGCAAATTAAACATAAATTGTGGGAAAATGGAGAAACTTGGATTTAATGTAAATGAGGTTGGATCATCTTTTCGGTAATCCCCAAATCTTGCACAAAGTCGAATAAGCGATCGATCCAACCATCTTGTTGCATCGAATTCTTCCTTAAGAAGGGAGGGGAAACAGCATAAAGTTAGTGAGAACAAGATACATATGTTGGAAAGGAAAGTTCCTAACCAGTTACAACATCAAGTTGATGGGGTATATTAGAACTAAAGAGTATGAACTCTGCCAAATTTATCTACTCACATGCATGGATAAGTTTGGAATTGGATGGTATCAATCAATTACCTCTGCCTCCATTTTCAAAGATGCATATCTTGCCATTACAACAGCTGCAGTCTCCTGGTCAAACCCTTCAACCAGCTCCTGTGACCCATTTGTTCAGATCAGTAACACCTTCTAGTACTGTAAATTTACAATGGCAGATGCCCCAATAACATCTAAGGAAACATTGCCGCCCATTAATCCAGATACATTCAATGAGCATTCATGTTCCTATTCGTTAACTTCTATACGAGAATTAAGGCATTGAAACAAGGGCATACTAGTTGCACATGCATATGCACATAATTATTTCTACACCCTTCACAAATGGTGTTCCCATTATCAGTTTCAAGCTTTTAAGAACAAAGGATCCATTTCCCAACAGTTCAAACAAATGGTAATAGAAATAGCACCCCCCCACCCTTAGGAAATGGAAAAAGTTTGTGACATCTATAACAATGCAAGAACATGTGAACAAATTATAATGTGCTGCAATGGCCCTAAGTACAGTAAATTTATCCTTGTAAGTGATATTTTGATCATCTCTTCCATGCAATATATCATTTTTTGAGGTGTTTCCATGCAAAGTATCTGAAAGCATTCTTCTTGAAAGAGTGAATTAAGCACATAAACATGTGGAGATAAATCCAATCTCTGATATATTGCAACCAACCTCTGTGTTAGCAGCACTGTCTACCCATTTCCTTGTGACAGTTGTAACCCTAAGCCTCATTTGACCTTCAGGATTTTGATAACTGAAACAGTAATCATGTGCATAATTAAACTAACAAGAACGGCAGGTGAAAAAGACCACAGACATATACATCAAATCAACTACATAAAATAGCACTTACGTTGTTAAGAACTGCAGGTACAACTGTGGATTTGCATATCCAGGTTGGTTTGATTTTTCACTAGGTGAAATATCAAAAAAGACAGTCAAACAAGTGCTCTTGTCAAGGCCACAGAGTTTCCATGATGTGGTGTTTCCCTGTCCAATGACTGTATCGGCACAAGAGGCTCCTTTCTGCAGATAGCAAATAATAAGTTACACACGATGTCAGAGAGTGAGCAGACTATATCGTGGGTATGGATAAAAGCAACCTTCTCCAAAGATGTGCATGGACCAATAATCCCTTGAATCTTGATGTCCTTTGAACAAATAATGTCATGTGTACCACTGAAAGAAAAATGTACTTGAGTTTTTCCATGCGTCAAAATATATGAATTTTTCTTGAATCAATGAAATCTGCTAAACCATAAGAAACATCGTGAAAATATAAGCTCATGAGAAATATCTAATGTTGTCTGACCATTATCCTCAAACTTAAAACTCATTAATAATAATGAAGCATGTGACGGCTCATTATCTTCTTAGAGCTTTTCTTTATTATACACCATAGGGTACATTAGAGTAAGCAACATGAATTAAGATGTGATCCATAAGGGACTTAGCAGTAGTAGTCATCATGTCCACTCATCACAAAATAATAGTACATTAATCCAGTTAAAAAACGTATTGAATACTGATCAAGTAGTTATCATATCCATTCATCTCAAATGATGGTGCATTAATAAAGTTAAAAAAAGATATTAAATATTGATCACAGTATAAACAAGTCAATAAACATGCTTGTGCAACTAGGACATAGCTAAAAGGGAACTAAAGAGTGTACTTACTCCCGTGCAGACTGCAGAAAGGTTGAATGCTTAAATACCACATATGAACAATTAAGGCCTAAAATAAAGGCAATTGTACAAGGCTTACTTGAAAGAAAGGCCAAGAGACTGTTCTCCATCCTCAAAAATTCGCTTAAAAGAATCTTTGAAAACTGGGTGCCCAAAGCTTTCAGCAAGAACAACAAGGCCACCTGTCCTTTCAACAACCACCTTCATCTCTGCAACTCCTACCTGGGTATCATTATTTATAGTTTCAGAATACAATTAAATAACGCATGTGTCATTTGCTGAATGTACATAAATCTACCAGGCAAAATTAAGATAGAAATGATAAGTACATGATACTTCATGAAGATACAGCTAGACCTATATCTTTTTTAATCATGGCTATTAGAATCTCCTTTTAGAAGTCCACCATTATTTCATTCATAAAGGTGTTCAAAATTTGTCTCCATCCTGATTTTTCAAGGTAGGCCAATTAATTTGCCTTTCTTGAAAAAAGTATGTAGAATAGCTATATATAGACTCAGACTATATGACTACTGACCATGTCAACCTTAGTGAGAAAGTTCACAAGAATCCTAAACAATGATGATACAAAGTGCCTAACCAACCCTATCTTTTTAGTTTGCAAATAGCTATAGGCTGAAATCCTTGGAACCATCATATATCCTGATTTTCGATTTTCACATTAATGAAAATGTGGTGCCACACTTTCAAAAAGAGAATCTTACATAAACAAGTGTTTAGGAGTCAAGAATATTCTTTTAAAGCATCCAACCCATCATTAATAGCATCAAGATACCCTTCCCCCAAAAAGTGAAATCATTGCCACATTGTTCCTAGTTTAGCAGTTTTATAAGCAATTTTTAACCTAAATAGAGCAGTTCTGAACATAGAAATGTATGAATATTTTAGCCTTGCACCATAGTAAAAAGGTCAGCCAGAAGACATTCAAGTAATCATCTGGGAGACTGGGAATGGCATTGTCGTGCTAATATTTGCACATTATGCTTCTTTGAGAATGCCAGAATTTTGGAGAATGCCAGAAGTTTGGAGAATGCCATATCGAACTGAGAAAACTTTTCAATAAAATTTTAAACAAACGGAGAATGCCATAAGTTTGGAGAAAACGTGTTGTAATTCCTTTTTATAAAAACAAAGGAAATATTCAAAACTGCAATAATTATCGTGGAATTAAACTTATGAGTCATACTATGAAACTTTGAGAAAGAGTAATCGAAAAGTGCCTCCGATGTATGACTACTGTATCGGAAAATCAGTTTGATTTTATGCTGAATAGATCTACTACAGAAGCTATTGACTTACTACGGCAGCTAATGGAGAAGCATAGAGAGATGAGAAAAAAATTATATATGATTTTTCTTGATTTGGAGAAGGCATATGATCGAGTACCGAGAGAATTGATTTGGTGGACATTAAGAAAGAAAAGAGTCTCTCAATGATATATTGATTTGGTTAAGGATATGTACGACGGTGCTATTACTAGTGTGCGAACTATTGCTGGAGAGACTAGTGAATGTCTAGTTTCTATAGGTTTGCATCAAGGTTCTGCACTAAGTTTGTATCTATTTGCCTTAGTCATGGATGAAGTAACAAAACAATTGAATGAGAATATCCCTTGGTGTATGTTATTTGCAAATGATATTGTCTTAATTGATGAGAGTATTGATCCTTTAAATGATAAGTTAGAGCGTTGGAGACTTGCTTTGGAGTCTAAAGGTTTTAAAATTAGTAGGAGCAAGTCAGAGTTTATGCATTATAATTTTAATAATGGGAGAGTGGTACAGGAAGACATGGTTCTAATTGATGGACATAACATTCCGAAGAGTAATACCTTTCGGTACTTAGGGTCTATCATACAAGAGAATGGGGAGATTTATGACGACGTTGCACATAGAATTAGGACAGACTGGTTAAGATGGAGAAGCGCATCAGGAGTCCTCAAAGGGAGATTTATATATAATAATTTCTGGATTATTTATGGAATAAGGGCTAAATAAATTAATAAATGGATTATTGAATTAATAAATGGGTTATAAGGCCCAATTATGCTAATTAATCAATCTAGCCTTGATAATTAAAACCCAATAGGTTTATGGATCAAGCCCATTAAGTTTGACCCATATTCTAGAATGTTATTTAGCCTATTTACGAATTTTAAGGATAAATACTATTTTTATAGATAATTAAATAGATAAAATGAATAAAAGAGTTTTAGTAAATTGAAACTCTGCACACGTTGGATATAACGGTCTATCGGGCGACCGCTACAGTGGTGTAACGCACTAGTCCACGACCGTCACGCTCTGATAGTTCCGTGACTGGAAGAAAGAGCAAAAAGATTAGATCTTTGGGATCCTATCTGCAGGAGACCTAATTAGGAGAACATGTAAGGTTACTAGGGACTCTTAGGGATCAGGTTCTAGCCAACTAAGGACTCTAGAATCGATCTAATCCTCGAACCCTAGCCAAAAAACTATAAATAGGATCCAGTTCTGAACTGAGCGACCCTTACTTTGGGCTCGTGAAGAAACAAGGTAAGGAGATAGAATCTCGGATAAGTTCTTTAGAGTCTTTTGTTCATAATACTTTAGACTAACTACCCTCAAAATTTCATGTTAGGAGGTCGAGTATCCAAGGAGTTAGGATCTTCTAAAGTTGCTGGTTTCATCACGCCGACCCAGGAAACTGTACGACAGGGTGCTGAAGATCAGGAAATTAGAGAAACTAAACGAGGTAATTAGAGTTAGATGCTTTAGAACTTTTTGTTCCCAATAGTTTCATCTTCCTAACCTCCAAATTTCACGTCTTTAGGTCATGAGAGTGAGGAGTTAGAGCGACGTGAAGTTGCTAAAAAATCACAGGAAGAGAAGAACTAGGGCGACCCTTGAAGACTCAAATTAGAAGTTTAAAGCCCAGTTAAGAGGTAGGTCATCTCATGAACGGCAAAAACAACATGTTAGGGACAAAAGTCCTCTGATTTTACTTGATTATGTGCACTATAGATCATGAATTTCATGCTTAAGTAGGGACATGCATACATGCATATCTTTAGCCTTAATGGAAGATAAAAAGGTACTATCTTGTTATTTCATTATTGCCTATGCATCTAGATAGCCTTTTTCCTCAGTTTGACATGATTAGAGTAGTTAGCATGCCATGATTTAATCATAGGTTTCTATAGTTTCTATCAGCAGAGGACCTATCGGTCCTATCGTAAGACCGCCAGGGACGTGTAACGGACCTACCTTGATCCGTCACACCCTCTGTAAACGACTGAAGGGTTCTGAGAACTCTGACGAACCTACAGTGGACCGTTACCATATTGTGACGCGCCCAGACAAGTCCGTTACACAACACTGCGTTCTGTCAACTTAGGACAGAATCAAGATCGGTCCAATTGATATATGTATGACTAGTTATCTAAGTTTTGACCTTATTTCATGACTTTGAGTTTATTGAACGATTTATGATAGGAAATTGCATGATTTATGGTACTTTAGAGTTATTTTCAAGTAGATGATAATTTCAAGCCCAAAGCACTATAGTTTTGTATTTAAACTTTGATTTAGAAAAGATATTATCGAGTTTTATCATGATTTTATATCGTTACACATTCCTTCTGTCTATAGAGTCAATTCTTTAAGTACATGGCATATATCCCAGTATGTGATCATTAGTTCACACTTTGCACTACAGGAACATATTCTTGAACATGAGGACCTCTCTATTTGGATATTCCTTCCAATGGACTAGGAAATCTTGTTTCAAGGCCTCCGTAATTCTCCGCGAGCCTGGGATTCCCACTAGGACGCCGAGTTGGTTGTACCATCAAAGCCCAATTATCTAGAAAAGCACAAATCGAAGTTTTAAGTCTTGTTCACATAACGGACCTGCACTAGCCCGTCAGGCACACCTAACGGACCGGTGTTCGACCGTCAGGCTCATATAACGGTCCAATATATGACCGTCACATTATTTGAGTCATTTATTTTGGATTCAACCCATTGTAACGGCCCAATACTAGAGCGTTATGTTCATGTAACGGCCCAGTATTAAACCGTCACAGTTCTTGCATACATTAACCCAAGGTTTGACCAAAGGGTTGATATTCTAAAGTTCCTACATGGATTATTGATGGCCTAGGACTTGTCATATTGTCTAAGATACTTAACTTAAATTATGAATGATAATAAATGTACCGTTATGCTGCCAAATTATTTCCATGAACATAACATCGTCTTAAATCATTCTCGATCTCTTATGTTCATTAATTGAGGCATTCATTCATTGATTACTATTGTCATGAGTTGATTGAACTTATTTACATTCTTGGCCATAATTTTATTGCTTGAAACGTGGAAATAACTTGATTTATACTTGAAGATGCGATCGAGCACTGATTGTGTTCAAGGGCTCTATGCTAGTCCCCTCGGCTGATTGCCGGAAACATACTATTATAAACCATGGGATATGATGCTACTGGCGTCGCATTGCGCTGGGAGTACTTTCTCTATAAATAAGTGAAATCCACGATACACGTACACGTTACATGACTTTCTTGATTGTTACATGATATTCCACAGAAATTCACCAAATACATGCTCATAAGCAAAAGATGTTGGGTGAGGAGTATGTAAACTTGCTAGTACATTATCGATACATTCTTGTTCATGAAAGGCCATGCTACACTCTTGTTACATTCTTGCTAGTTCATACTTGTTCATTCTATCTTACATGATCATCTTGTTACTTTGGTTTAATCGCGTGTTTGATCGCATTCGCATGATTTTACCTAATTTACTTTAAAGCGAAAATGCTAATTACTTAAATATTGCTAATCATGTTGATGCGAAGATACCTACTGGGCAAGTGTACTCGTTACCTATTTCCAATCTTTTCAGGAGATGGAAGTGAGTCGGGTTTGGATTCGGAATATTCAAGTAGCGGATCCGAGAGTGAATGAAGAATGAGCGAAGACTTAGGAAGTCTATATTGTTTAGATCGAGTCTATGTAATTTTTCTTATTCTTGAGTCTAGTACGAGAAAGAAAGTTGAATTGGTGGTTGTATTTGAATATTGATTAATAATGAAATAAAGATTGGAGTTTGAGTTAATTATTGTGCAATTGCATTATTCTTATGTGTGATTGACTTGCGCTCTGATCGTTCTTGCTTGCAAGAGGCTTACCATGCCGACTGTTCACGTTCCTCGAGCTAGTCTTCCGTTGTAATAAAGGCTCGGGTCGTGACAGTTAAGTTGGTATCAGAGCTTAAGTCTCAGGACTTAGGGAGAAGAATCATGTCATAGGATAAGTCCAAGGTTAAGGACCCCTACCTATGAACTAAGGAAGAAATTTCCATACCCATGTGAGAATTGGGTAGAGCACGGGATGAGATAATTAATTAGCTTTAAGATTGATTTTCTTTCAATTCCACGAGAAATAACAAGTTGTTATATTTCTCTCGGGTACCTTATTTTACAAATGACTCATCGTGTAGATTGGAATGGCATGCAATAAACTGTTGCCGGCCTTACACAGGCGTTGCAAACTATGGCCCAGGCAGGCGCAGGGGCAAGGGCTGGCGACTTACATCGCAATTTCCGGAGTTTAAACCCTCCGCGTTTCTATGGCTCTTCTAATCTAGATGAAGCAGAGAACTAGATTGACGAGATGAACCGTATATTTGACGTCATCCAATGCACCGATCAAGAGAAGGTGCGTCTTGCAACTTTTCAACTTAACAAGGATGCCCGTACATGGTGGAAGTCGGTTCCGGCACCTCAGGCCGAAGCACCTCATACATGGGATGGTTTTCTCACCTTGTTCCGTGCAAAGTACTTCTCTGAGCATGTAAAGGAAACAAAGGCTATGGAGTTCGCCTCTCTTCGACAAGGAATGATGACAGTGGCAGAATATGAACTGCAATTCTCCAGGTTAGCACCTTATGCACCGCATTTAATCAACACCGATCTATTGAAAGCCAATCGATTTATGGACGGGTTACGTCCTGGTTTCATTCAGCAGCTCGGGACCCAAAACATCCGTACTTATGCGGAGATGGTTCAGCGGGCATACTTATGTGAAAGAACCTTAGAAAAAGTTGAGAAATTGAAAGGAAAAGGAGAAGAGTCTAGCCGACGATCTGATCGGCGTTATAAGAAAGAAAAGTTCAGTATCACGGAGCCTCACAAAAGCCGTGATAGTAAGAAGTGATCCAGGAGCGGGAACGATGGAAGTTTCCATAAGAATAAGAAGATTAAGGAGGAGGAACAAGTCGCCACGGCTTGCACTTTTTGTGAAAAGTTCGGCCACTCGGCTGAAGAGTGCTGGAAGCGTCTTGACGCTTGTTTACGCTGTGGAAGCAGGGAGCATCGCATGCCGGATTGTCCCCTTATGAAGGACCAGTCATCTGGTAGTGGACGCAGGAGGCAGGCTCGCCTCAATGCCGTTCTAGAAGAAGAGGAAGCGCCCAGGGATGGTGGGCTTATGGAAGGTACTCTTCAAATTTGTTCTCGTCCTGCATTTGTGCTATTTGATACTGGTGCCTCTCATTCTTTTATCTCCACTACGTTTGTCAAAACATTACCAATTGCATCAGTTCCCCTACCTTCAGATCTTGCTATAACCACACCTCTAGGTTCTGGAACAAAGCTTACCGAGTATTACCCTGATAGTGAGGTGATAGTGGAAGGTCACAATCTCCCCGCAACCTTAGTATGTCTTGATATGAAAGGTTATGATGCCATTTTAGGGATAGATTGGCTTGTAGACCATGATGTCGATATTAACTGCCGAAATAGGATTATATCCTTCCGAAAATCAGGTCTTCCAAGATTTTCTTTCCTTGGCATCAAATACAAGAAACAACCCACTATCATATCCTCTCTTCACGCTTGCAAACTCATCTCGCAAGGATGTGGAGCTTTTCTTGCTTCTGTCATTGTTACCGAGTCCAAGGAAATCATTCTAGCAGACATTCCTATTGTAAATGAGTTCCCAGATGTGTTTCTACCCGAATTACCCAGTTTACCGCCCGAAAGGGAAGTAAACTTCACTATTGAACTCATTCCAGAAGCAGCACCTGTTTCTATAGCCCCTTACAGGATGTCCCTCACGGAACTTAAGGAACTAAAGAGGCAGTTGCAAGAATTACTAGATAAGAGCTTCATCAGACCTAGCACGCCCCCCTGGGGTGCGCCAGTTCTTTTTGTCAAGAAGAAGGATGGTTCTCTCAGGCTATGTATTGACCCGGCGACTGAATCAACTTACAATCAAAAACAAGTATCCGTTGCCACGTAGTGATGAGCTCTTCGATCAGCTTTCAGGAGCAGAGTATTTTTCTAAAATAGACCTCAGATCAGGTTATCATCAGCTTAGAATTAAAGAAGAAGACATTTATAAATCGGCTTTTCGAAGTCGTTATGGCCACTATGAATTCGTGGTAATGCCGTTTGGGTTAACAAATGCCCCAGCAGCATTTATGCAACTCATGAACAAAATTTTTCAACCATATCTGGACCAATTCATCGTCGTCTTCATCGATGACATCTTGATATATTCCAAGACAAAAGAAGAACATGAGGAACATTTGAGAATAGCTTTGCAAACACTTAGAGAACATAAACTTTATGCCAAGCTTAACAAGTGTGAATTCTGGCTCAAGGAAGTTTCATTCCTCGGCCACATTATTTCAAAGGAAGGTATCGTTGTGGATCCTTCGAAAGTCGAAGCTGTCCGAAATTGGAGCCAGCCAATGACTGTATCAGAAGTAAGAAGCTTTCTGGGTCTAGCTGGTTATTATAGGAGATTCATTAAAGACTTCTCAAAAATTGCGATTCCTTTAACTAGACTCACCAGAAAAGAAAATCCTTTTGTCTGGTCAGAGGAATGTGAGAAGAATTTTCAAATTCTTAAGAATCACCTTACTACAGCTCCTATTTTAGCACTACCGGTGGAAGGTGGCAGATTCGAAGTATATACGGATGCATCTGGCATTGGCTTGGGATGCGTTCTCATGCAAGATGGAAAGATAATCTGTTATTCCTCAAGACAATTGAAACGTCACGAGAAAAATTATCCTGTGCATGATTTAGAATTGGCAGCAGTTATTTTCGCCTTAAAAATTTGACGACATTATCTTTATGGAGAAAAGTTCACGGTCTACTCGGACCACAAAAGCTTGAAATACTTATTCTCTCAAAAAAAACTTAATATGAGGCAGAGGAGATGGTTAGAATATCTCAAAGACTTTGATTTTGCTATTCAATATCATCTTGGCAAGGCTAATGCTGTAGCAGATGCACTCAGCAGAAAATCAATGGGTATGCTATCAAGTCTTATGATTAGTATGACTAACCTTATTCCTCAATTTGCTCAGATAAACTTATATATTGACATAAAGGAAGAGGATTGTTTTATAACCAATATCCGAGCTCAACCTACATTAATAGAAGATCTGGTCAAGCTGCAAAATGATGATCCCGTGTTACTGGAAATTAAAGCCAATATTGAACAAAGGCCGGATTTCTCTGTTTCCAATGACGGAAGATTGCTATTCGAGGGCCAAGTGTGTGTATCAGATCATGAGAATACGAAGAAACTGATCCTAGAAGAAGCACATAATTCCAAGTACACCATTCATCCAGGAGGTACAAAAATGTATCAAGATCTCAAAAGAAACTTCTGGTGGCCCAATATGAAGAGGGAAATAGCCGAATTCGTGTCCCGCTGTCTCACTTGCCAACAAGTCAAGGCAGAACACTTTAGACCCGCAGGTAAATTACACCCCTTGAATATTCCCGAATGAAAATGGGAGAGTATAGGGATGGATTTTATCATGGGTTTACCCAAGACCAAAGGAGGACACGATGGTATATGGGTGATCATAGACCGATTGACTAAATCTGCACATTTCCTACCAATAAAAAGTCGATGGTCTGTGGATATTCTAGCAGCATTATACGTATGGGAAATTGTTAAATTACATGGTGCCCCTATCACTATTATATCTGATAGAGATCCTCGATTCACATCACAATTCTGGAAAGGCCTACAACATTCACTAGAGACTAGATTGAACTTTAGCACAGCATTTCACCCTCAAACTGATGACCAAACTGAAAGGACAAATTAGGTAGTAGAAGATATGCGCAGGACTTGTGCTATTGACTTTGGAGGAAGTTGGCATGATCACTTGCCTCTGGTTGAATTTGCATACAACAACAGTTACCAGGCCAGTATACATATGGCGCCCTTTGAAGCTTTATATGGAAAAAGCTGTAGATCACCAATATGTTGGAACGAAATAGGGGAAAAGTAATTTCTAGGCCCCGACCTTATCAGGGATTCTACAGAGAAGATCAAGCTCATTCAAGAAAGAATGAAGATGGCGCAAGATAGGCAGAAATCTTATGCTGACAATCGAAGACGCGACTTGGAGTTTCAGGTGGGAGATCATGTATATCTGAAAGTTTCTCCAGGCCGTGGTATTCGGAGATTTGGCATTAAAGGAAAGCTAACTCCAAGGTTTATTGGTCCAATTGAAATTCTCGAAAGGGTCGGTGAAGTGGCTTATAGACTGACTTTACCTCCACAATTAACAGGAGTTCATGACGTATTTCACGTCTCTATGCTAAAGAAGTATGTATATGATCCTGACCAAGTAATCACTTACGATAATTTGGAGATCCAAAAAGACCTGACATACGAGCAGAAACCAGTCAGGATTCGAGAACGAGAAGTGCGTCAACTAAGGAATAAAACTATTCCTATGGTCCAAGTCCGATGGATGAAGCAATGGCCACACGAAGCAACATGGGAAACGGAAGAATCTATGCGTAGAAGATTCCCAGAATTATTCAATTGTAAGTACACTCTCCATCCATGTATTGAATTTGGGGACCAAATTCTTCAAAGTGGGGGAGGGTGTAGTGCCCCAAAATTTATATATAATAATTTCTGGATTATTTATAGAATAAGGGCTAAATAAATTAATAAATAGATTATTGAATTAATAAATGGGTTATAAGGCCCAATTATGCTAATTAAGCAATCTAGCCTTGATAATTAAAACCCAATAGGTTTATGGATCAAGCCCATTAAGTTTGACCCATATTCTACAAGGTTATTTAGCCTATTTACGAATTTTATGGATAAACACTATTTTTATAGATAATTAAATAGATAAAATGAATAAAAGAGTTTTAGTAAATTGAAACTCTGCACACGTTAGATGTAACGGTCTATCGGGCGACCGCTACAGTGGTGTAACGCACTAGTCCACGACCGTCACGCTCTGATAGTTCCGTGAATGGAAGAAAGAGCAAAAAGATTGGATCTTTGGGATCCTATCTGCAAGAGACCTAATTAGGAGAACATGTAAGGTTACTAGGGACTCTTAGGGATCAGGTTCTGGCCAACTAAGGACTCTAGAATCGATCTAATCCTCGAACCCTAGCCAAAAAACTATAAATAGGACCCAGTTCTGAACTGAGCGACCCTTACTTTTGGCTCGTGAAGAAACAAGGTAAGGAGATAGAATCTCGGATAAGTTCTTTAGAGTCTTTTGTTCCTAATACTTTAGACTAACTACCCTCAAAATTTCATGTTAGGAGGTCGAGTATCCAAAGAGTTAGGATCTTCTAAAGTTGCTGGTTTCATCACGCCGACTCAGGAAACTGTGCCACAGGGTGCTGAAGATCAGGAAATTAGAGAAACTAAACGAAATAATTAGAGTTAAATGCTTTAGAACTTTTTGTTCCCAATAGTATCATCTTCCTAACCTCCAAATTTCACGTCTTTAGGTCAAGAGAGTGAGGAGTTAGAGCGACATGAAGTTGCTGAAAAATCACAGGAAGAGAAGAACTAGGGCGACCCTTGAAGACTTAAATTAGAAGTTTAAAGCCCAATTAAGAGGTAGGTCATCTCATGAACGGCAAAAACAACATGTTAGGGACAAAAGCCCTCTGATTTTGCTTGATTATTTGCACTATAGATCATGAATTTCATGCTTAAGTAGGGACATACATACATGCATATCTTTAGCCTTAATGGAAGATAAAAATGTACTATCTTGTTATTTCATTATTGCCTATGCATCTAGATAGCATTTTTCCTCATTTTGACATGATTAGAGTAGTTAGTATGCCATGATTTAATCATAGGTTTCTATAGTTTCTATCAGCAGAGGACCTAACGGTCTATCGTAAGACCGCCAGGGACGTGTAACGGACCTACCTTGATCCGTCACACCCTCTGTAAACGACTGAAGGGTTCTGAGAACTCTGACGGACCTACAGTGGACCGTTACCATATTGTGACGCGCCCAGACAAGTCCGTTACACAACACTGTGTTCTGTCAACTTAGGACAGAATCAAGATCGGTCCAATTGATATATGTATGACTAGTTATCTAAGTTTTGACCTTATTTCATGACTTTGAGTTTATTGAACGATTTATGATAGGAAATTGCATGATTTATGGTACTTCAGAGTTATTTTCAAGTAGATGATAATTTCAAGTCCAAAGCACTATAGTTTTGTATTTAAACTTTGATTTAGAAAAGATATTGACGAGTTTTATCATGATTTTATATCGTTACACATTCCTTCTGTCTATAGAGTCAATTCTTTAAGTACATGGCATATATCCCGGTATGTGACTATTAGTTCACACTTTGCACTAGAGGAACATATTCTTGAACATGAGGACCTCTCTATTTGGATATTCCTTCCAATGGACTAGGAAATCTTGTTTCAAGGCCTCCGTAATTCTCCGCGAGCCTGGGATTCCCACTAGGACGCCGAGTTGGTTGTACCATCAAAGCCCAATTATCTAGAAAAGCACAAATCGAAGTTTTAAGTCTTGTTCACATAACGGACCTGCACTAGCCCGTCAGGCACACATAACGGAGCGGTGTTCGACCGTCAGGCTCAAATAACGGTCCAATATATGACCGTCACATTGTTTGAGTCCATTTATTCTGGATTCAGCCCATTGTAACGGCCCAATACTAGAGCGTTATGTTCATGTAACGGCCCAGTATTAGACCGTCACAGTTCTTGCATACATTGACCCAAGGTTTGACCAAAGGGTTGATATTCTAAAGTTCCTACATGGATTATTGATGGTCTAGGACTTGTCATATTGTCTAAGATACTTAACTTAAATTATGAATGATAATAAATGTACCGTTATGCTGCCAAATTATTTCCATGAGCATAACATCGTCTTAAATCATTCTCGATCTCTTATGTTCATTAATTGAGGCATTCATTCATTGATTACTATTGTCATGAGTTGATTGAACTTATTTACATTCTTGGCCATAATTTTATTGCTTGAAACGTGGAAATAACTTGATTTATACTTGAAGATACGATCGAACATTGATTGTGTTCAAGGGCTCTATGCTAGTCCCCTCGGCTGATTGCCGGAAACATACTATTATAAACCATGGGGTATGATGCTACTGGCGTCGCATTACGCTGGAAGTACTTTCTCTATAAATAAGTGAAATCCACGATACACGTACACGTTACATGACTTTCTTAATTGTTACATGATATTCCATAGAAATTCACCAAATACATGCTCATAAGCAAAAGATGTTGGGTGAGGAGTATGTGAACTTGCTAGTACATTCTCGATACATTCTTGTTCATGAAAGGCTATGCTACACTCTTGTTACATTCTTGCTAGTTCATACTTGTTCATTCTATCTTACATGATCATCTTGTTACTTTGATTTAATCGCGTGCTTGATCGCATTCGCATGATTTTACCTTATTTGCTTTAGAGCGAAAATGCTAATTACTTAAATATTGCTAATCATGTTGATGCGAAGATACCTACTGGGCAAGTGTGCTCATTACCTATTTCCAATCTTTTCAGGAGATGGAAGTGAGTCGGGTTCGGATTCGGAATATTCAAGTAGCGGATCCGAGAGTGAATGAAGAATGAGCGAAGACTTAGAAAGTCTATATTGTTTAGATTGAGTCTATGTAATTTTTCTTATTCTTGAGTCTAGTACGAGAAAGAAAGTTGAATTGGTACTTGTATTTGAATATTGATTAATAATGAAATAAAAGTTGGAGTTTGAGTTAATTATTGTGCAATTGCATTATTCTTATGTGTGATTGACTTGCTCTCTGATCGTTCTTGCTTGCAAGAGGCTTACCATGCCGGTTGTTCACGTTCCTCGAGCTAGTCTTCCACTGTAATAAAGGCTCGGGGCGTGACAATGAGGAGATTTATGATGACGTTGCACATAGGATTAGGACAGGCTGGTTAAGATGGAGAAGCGCATCAGGAGTCCTCTGTGATCGTCGCATGCCTATGAAACTCAAAGGGAGATTTTATAGAACGACTATGAGACCTGCTTTGTTATATGGTACCGAGTGTTGGGCAGTACGAAAGGAACACATTCACAAAATGTGTGTAGCAGAGATAAGGATGTTGAGATGGATGTGTGGCAAGACTAAGAAAGACAAGATTAGGAATGAGCGCATCCGTCAGGACTTTGAGATAGTCCCAATTGATAGTAAAATGAGAGAAAATAGACTCAGGTGGTTTGGACATGTGATTCGTCGCCCTAACTCAGCGCCAGCTAAAAGATGTGACCGAATCTTAGTGGATGTTAGTAAAAGAGCTCGGGGAAGACCTAAAATGAGATGGTGTGATGCTATTAAGGACATTAGTTTCTTGGGTTTAAATATGAATATAGCACTTGATAGAAATCTTTGACGAAATAGGATTCATGTAGTCGACCCCAAATAATTGGGATAAGGCTCTGATGATGATGATGCTTCTTTGAGAAAAACGTTTTAAAGCCTTTTAAAAATCAGGTACATATTTGGTGAGAACTAGGAAATTCCTTAGTCCTCTTTTGATAAAGGACCTGTCAAAAAGAAATTCATTATTAGGGTTTTTCGGTTTTTAGTCCCTATAAAATATCCTATTTAGTTTTTAGCCCCTGTAAGTTAGTTATTTAGTCTTGACTCCACAAGACTTGGAGTTCTAATGCTGATCTAATCCTCCTCCTGCAGCCACCCTCCTTGCCTTCCTCCAATCCCCCCCATTGCGCTAGCTGCCATCGGATGCCCGCTAAGCCCACCAATGCTGCTGTTGCTGCTCCTCCTGTGCTAACTACTGCTACCTTCCTCACCAAAAGAACTAGGGTTTTGGGGGCGCACGTTCCTCAGACCAGAGGGAGGGGGAAGATGGAGAGCACCCTAGTGACCGCATCCTCCATATCGGACCAGAGTCAAAAGGTCGAGCAGTACAAGGCCATCCTCGCCTCCATGCCCTCGCCCTCCTCCACCACATCCCCCAGGCCAACCACTCCATCGACCACGGTAACAGATCCCCCCCAACCCTTTTTCCCCTCTGTTTCACCATCACATTTGGACCCCCCCCCCTCTTTTCATCTTCTTACCCATGTTCTTCTAATTCTGATTCTTTTTCTTCTTTTTGCTGCTTGCCATGGTCGCGGCCCATTAGTGGTATCCAGGCAGCTCCTGCAGACTTTCACGCAGCAGCTGGGGAAGTTGGAACCGGATGCCCAAAAGGAGATTACTCACTATGCCCTCACCCAGATTCAGCCCCGGGTTATCTCATTTGAAGAGCACATCCCATTGGAAGGCACCAGAGAAGAAACTGCCAGAGTTGACACCTCACCCAGCAGAAGGGGGGAGAGGAGGCAATTTTTATTTTTTATTAGGGGTATTTTTGTCTTTTTATTTTTTCGTTTATTTTAACCAGAATATTCTGTGAACATTCCTTGTCCTCAAACAGTTGTTAACCAGGGGGACTTAGTTCTAAAGGACCCCAAGTTTTAAGGAGTCAACCTCAATAGCTAACTTATAGGGATTAAAAGTTAAATACGATATTTTACAAGGACTAAAAACTAAAAGACCCAAAATGAGGTGCCAAAAATCAGTCCATGCTCACTGCAATGAAAATGAAGATAGCCAAAGAACATGATCAAATTAGGTGGTGTGCATTCAGAATCAAGGGGTTCCGTAGCTGGTGTGTTTGAAATCAAGACTTAGTGAGAAAAGCAGTTTGAAAAAAGTTTTTTTTTTCCAAAAAAGGCAGTGGATTATATGACCAATTTTATTGCTAAATAGAGGTAAAGCAGTTTCGCAGAGGTGAGGAGAGATTCCTCAACCTCTAAAAGAAACTACATCAAAATAAGAACCTTGAGCTCCTTATTGCAATGCGGTAGGGATACCCGAAAAATATATATACCCCAATTATATAAAAAATAAATGACACTCAAACAAAGGTTCTGAATATAAATTGGACTTCCCCTAAAGATTTTGTGGTTGTGCTCCCTCCAAAGACCCCAACAGATTGCATGTGATAGCATAGCTGGTACCTTGATGTGCACTCCCCTGGCATGAACTGACTCTAATTCTCTGAAATGAGCACCATTCCTTGGACTGTGGCAAAGGGGATTTGAACGGAAAATAACTATGTGAAGATCCTCCAAACCGTTTGGCTAACTGGACAGGTGATGAGAAGATGTTCAATGTCCTCAGCTCACCTCACAAAAGCAACAGACAATATCACAATTTGGCTTCCTTCCTTCTACACTTTCATCCTCTGCCAGATAGAGAGGATGAGTGGAAATGGAGATGGGAGAGGGAAGATTCCTTGTTGGTTAGATCTGCCTATGACATTATCTCGGATGGAGGTGCTCACCACAGCCTTTATGCTCAGGTTTGGAGACCGATGAGCCCATTGAAGGTGAAGCCCCGGACTTGGAGAGGATCTCCCATGGGAGGTTACCTACTTGGGACAAGCTGCTCCAATTCCTTCCCGATATCCAGCCGACTTGCTGTCTTTGCGGAGAGGACAACAAGACCCTCGACCACCTGTTTGTAGGTTGTACCTACTCACAGGGGGTGTGAAGGGAGCTTGCTAGGAAGACACGCAACGTCTTCAGCCGGTCCAGTGAGGTGCATCACTTGATTGAGCACTGGGGCAAAAAGCTGACCCCTATGGGGTGATAGGACGATGTGGTAGCTTATTCTCCATGCCACACTGTGGATGTTGTGGGGGGAGCAAAACAACCGGATTTTCAGGAGGGAGACTAGAGCTAAGGATTCAGTTGTCTCTTTTGTTTGTGATAGAGTGAGAGAATGGGCTGTCATCCTTTGTAATGTGAATTCCCTTGACTCTTCTATTTTTGCTCGCTGGGGGTAGTGTGCTACACACTGTCTTAGTGTGGCCTTCACTTGTATAGGGATTTTTTGGGAATTGATTGACCATACTTGTACATCATCTTTTTTAATACATCAGTGGAATTACCCATTTTCAAAAAAAATCACAATTTGGCTTCCATTTCTGCTGAGATACTTTAGAGATGATCTGTCATTGGACAACCCGCCATACGAATGCCTGAACTTTAGGGAAGATTTTATTTTCCAGATTTCAGGGAGGTTGCAAATTGTGGGCTTCCTTTCTTCCATCAGGCTATAGAAGGATTTAACTGAGAATTGCTATTCGACTTTTCTCCAATACATAGTGTCTTCCTGGGATGTATCTATCTTTACAGTACTTAGCACCTGTAGTAAGGACAGGTGCTCCTCTTCTGTCTTTCAGCCTATGGCAAAGTCCCAACTACCATGTGATTGTGCCATTCTAAACATGGTAGCACTGCCGGCACTGCCGGCCTCTAATTTCTTTATCACATGCAAGACCAAAACTGTTAGGAATCTGTCCTTAAAGTATGCATCTCTGCACCACCCATGTTTCCAGAAAAGGATGTGACAGTCATTCCCTACTCTCCATCAAATCTCCTTCTGAAGATAATCCCCTGCTTTGATGATGCCTTCCATATAGGTGAAATACATGTAGTATTATCAAATGGGATAAATTTTCCGTGCACTCTGTAATGTCGTAAAGAATAAAGGATCCCCATAAGCTCTGCTCCTGACTAAGGGATTCCTGCAACCATTTCCCCAGTAGAGCTGAACTCATTTGATGAAGATTCTTAATCCCCAAACCTCCGAGCTTCTTTGGCCTACAGATGGAGTTCAATTTCACCAAAGGTATACCTGCAGGATTGTTGTTGTTACCGCCCCATAAAAGCTTTCTTCTGATACCATCCACAGTGCATTGGCATGGCTGTCAAGACAGAGTTCATTAGTGTAATTCTTCCTCCCGATGACAAGGTTGTAATTCTTCCTCCCGATGACAAGGTTTAAACTTTCCATCAAAATAATCTCTTTTATACCCTCACAATTAGAGGATCCCATTCTCTCATTTCAGTTTGAAAATAGTTGCAAATCCAGAAATGGATGGAAGAGGGTAACTTGTAGATCTTATTACATGAGTACATCTCTATGTTGGATAAACCGTACCATCAATTGTTTTATTCATCTTCTAAATTGGGGAAACTTGTTTATGGACCAAGTGTAACTTACTATTTATTCACACTTCGTCAAAAAAAGTGAGAACCTAAACAACATTATCTGAATAAATGCAAAAAAAATCAACAAGTGCATATATGATCTTTAGAAGCATGGGTAAAATGGCTGAGCTTTTTAAGTAGCTTCCTAGAAAACAAGATTGCCATAGACTGGTGAGATACACCAGGGGCCTTCTTAGGAACTGAGCCGTGGTGCTTTGTTGGAGATGCCATGTCTCCTGCGACACTGTTAAGCGAGGCAGGGATATGAGAGTCAGCTTTCTACCGCACAGTGATAGTGATTGGGGGCCCTTAGGGGGGCTTTTAGTTGATGTAGTACATTTGTACATTTTTTTACTTATATCTTCTAGTAGTAATTATAGCACCAACCACCTGCCTAGGATAATCATCTTTAAAGAACAGAGATATGTTGCTAGAAGTCAAACCATCAACAACTGACCACTCATAAGATTTTTTTATCTCATCTAATTCTGTCCACCATGAGACAAGTCTACGCCAAAACTTTCGTGGAGTAGCCAAAAGCCTTTTTTTCGAGAAATGTGTGGATTGTACCACCAATTTTAATAAATGGAGCAGCCAAAAAGTCATAGATACAATCACAGTAACTTTGAGGTAAAGTTTCTCAGCAAGCTGTAAGTATATCTCTACCAATACATGATTACATATTGTAAACATAGAAGCTTAAAAATAAAGCAACCACAAACCTGATCGAGTGCAGATGCAAATATGTCTAATACATGGCCCTGGTTAACAAGTTGTTTGGCAAGGCCTTCGTAAAATTTTACGGCTTTGTGAAAATATGGAGCAGCATCCTTATCAAGATCCTTGTGCGAACGGACAGGCTCTGACAAATCCTTTGATACAATCTGCATGTAGCAGTTACAATAAGCAAATTGAATATCTTCTCCAAGAATCCACGGAGGTTTCAAAAAGGTAACAAACACCAGAGATACCAAAAGCTGCATATTTTTAGTCATCAACAAAATAACCTTGTTTTAAGGTAAAGAGGTGCATAGAAGAAGGATTCCATAGGTATACCATACTTCAGTCAAAACCTGAATCATCAATTTGTTGCCACTGATGTATGCAGAAGTAAGTGAATCTATCATATCAACACAACAATTTTTTTTGCTATTAGCAATCTGTCAAATATCAGGAATCGTTCATGTCAATGATTGATGAGAAGTGGCCCCTTAAAATATAATTTCAAGGATATCACAATCCCACATATATGGATTTAGCATGCATGTTATTCGGCCGGCTTTCCACCTTTCATTCATGAAGCAACTATTCTTGTCAGTGCTAGGCAAAGTTCCCCTTTGTTCAAAGTTAAAAGGTAATAAAGAAAGCTCAGAGAAGCAAATGCACTGTAGGAGGTACGGTCAATCTGAACTCGTAAAGAAAATGCACATTGTAACAACATTAATGCCTTGGCACTTGTATCATTAATAGGAAGCTCCCTAATTACAGAGGTGGAAGAATTTACCGGAGAGGAGTGAAACTACAGAGTGACATATTCACTGTCAACACCAGACTCCTGCAATCCACTGTTTACACGCGCAAAGAAAATAAATAATTGCAGAAAAATATGCACATATATTTAGGCTAATTAGCATGCACATTATAATTTCCGCGCGCGTGATTTATCAGACGATTTAAAATTTGTGTATGAGACCTGTCCCCACCGACCGGAGTCAGTGTTAATTTACATCGGACTGAGTCCAAACACCTTTGATTGACTGTGTAAGATCTCTTTTGTCTTTACGGCACCGGCTATGATGAAGAATTCTTCTTTCTTTCCTTTTTTTGTTTGCCCTGGGGAGACATCCCCTTATCTCAGGTTATTACTACAATTTTCCCTTCATGCGAGGGCTTATCTGCAAGTTTTCCCTTCAGCTGAGTTTATTTGCAATTTTTCCTTAGGAGGGGTTTATTTATAATTTTTCCCATCATTAGTGCATGCTTGAACACCCCTTGATTTTCCTGAGCTTCCCTTTTATTTCTGTATTTTTATGGGCCCTCGTGCAATTTTATAATAGTTTTGCGGCAAAACCGTCATTTTTGACCCTTTGAGATGAAACAAGGGTATATCTCTATTGAACCGTCTCTTTAATTTCAGAGTTTTTGGGGTTTCTCTTGAATTTCATGGATATTTGCACAATTTCATGAAATTTGAGGGCAAAAATGTAATTCTCAAATTATGCAGAGACTTCTCCATAATTTTCATCAATGTAGCAAACTTGATACATTTCTAACATCCATCTATTTTTCTACTAATTTTCATGATATATTTCAAGCAATATAAGACCTTCTATGCCAGGGGGCATTTTAGTCAACATACCCTAGTATAAAGGCCTTCTTGTAATGTGTTGTTTTTTTCTTCAAACTTGGGAGGGTAGAGGCAGTGAGAAGGGCTGCGCAGGCTGGCTCCCTCTCTTCTTCTTCTTTCGTTCTCAAGCTTTCTTCTTCTCGCTCCTTCAAGTCTTCTTCTCTTAAGGTCCCCCTCTTCGAAGCCTCCTCTCCCCTTTTATAGGCGTTGTAAAATGGAGCGGAAGGGGGAATACTCCGGTGGAAGGTGAGGAGTCAAGGTATAGACCCCCTCCCCCCTTGCACATTTCTTTTTTTTTCTATCTTCCTCTTTTTTTTTCTACTTTTCTTTGCGCAGAAAAGAGAGACCCCCCCTCCGTGACCGAAGGGACCCCCTCCGGTACTGCAGTGACCGGAAGGACCCCCCTCCGGTTGTACTCAAGGATGGCAGTATCGGTTTCGGTACCGGTTTCGGCCGGTCCCGAAACCGATACGTACCGGTTTCGATATCGGTTTCGGCCGAAACCGGTTGAAACCATTCAAAAACCTCAAAATTTTAGTAAAACATGTCCGGTTTCGGCCGAAACCGGACGAAATCGTCAGGTTTCGGACCGAAACAGGTGAGTTTCGGCCGAATAGGTTTCGGACTTGCTACAGTGTTAAGGGCCGATTTCGGATCGGTACCGGCCGAAACCGATACGTTTCGGCCGATACTGCCAACAGTGGTTGTACTATATCGAAGGGGGGGGGCCTCCGATTATAGCCCACCGGAGGAGAGATCCCCTCCGGTTCAAGGATGATCGGAAGGGGTCCCCTCCAGTACTGCAGATCGGAGTACCGGCGGGGGCCTCCTCCGGTACTGCAGAACCGGAGGGGGTCCCCTCAAGTGTGGCCTGGCTGGAGGGGGTCCCCCTCCGGTCTCCCTGCGGCTTTCGAGAGAGGAGAGGGGCGGAGGGGGAGGCCTGCTCCCTTGGGCTATAAAAGGGCCCTCCCATCTCTTTCAAGCCATTTTTTATTGCTGGAATCCAGGCTGCAAAACGTGGAGGATTCCTCCTCTGTCGGCTTTTGGTCACTTTTGCTGCATGGAACTGCCGTCACATGGGGAACAACACCCCGGTGCGCCGAACTCGGACTAAACGACCTTAAAATTCCCTTTGTAGTCGATTTATCGCGTAAGTAAGCAACTCCACTTCGCCCATCAACTATTTGATAAAAAAATTTGTGCACGGAAGCACGTGTAAATTTGTGAATAGTCCCATTTAGCAGGACCCTTAAAGGCACCCATGTGATGACGACAATTCCATGTCATTTTATGGCCATCACATGGTGCATTTAATCTTTTTACTTCTAAAAAATTCTGAAAATATCAGAAATTGACTGCGAGCTTTGTGGGGTTCAACATCTATACAACACAGCCACCATGCAGCAGATTGTCACGATGTTTGTTAAATATCTTCAGATACAAATTCCCTCTCAACTGATGAGCACCAAAATAAATAAGAAAGAAGAAGAGGATAAAATGAAAATCAGATGCTTTAAAGTTATCTTATCAGATGCTTTAAGGTTAAATTATCTCATCTACCAATGCCAGCACATACTTTATTGCAGGTTTCGGCTCTAGAAGAGTGGCAATCTGAAGTTTGAACAGGCTCCAGACTCTCTTGCTTGAAGAAAGACAACCACTGTTCTTATCTATACAAATCCTCTGCTCCTGGTTGAACTCCGGAATAATCATTCCAAAGTTTTTGGAATCACCCAATCTTCATTCTACGAGAAGTCCTAAAGGAACTACCTTTTCCGCAAGTTCATCATCACTCCACGTCTGGAGAAGATTTTTTGCCACTTCCTTTGAATTGGAGCATCAAGCATAGTCATCGTCGCAATGCCTTTATTGTGCACTTCAGAAGTGGAAGAAAGGGAATTTTGGAACTGGAAGAAGATCTAATTATGGCTTCCTTACCAGATTCTCTTAGTTCCATTACAAAAGCTATGCCGAGGTTGGACATCACCCCCAGTGAAAAGGCTTCAGAACTCAACATGCTTCTACCAAATTTTGCACTCAAAAGGAGACAAATCATGACCAGCATCATCCTGCTTCAGTTACCTTTGCCAGAGATGCTGCATGGAAGAGCCCCCCCAGGAGACTGGGTTGATCCACCTTTCAGTGTTAACTTCTCCTCTAGTGCATCAAGTCCCCCTCTTGGTGGGTCTTCTGAGAACCTCCAAAAGAAAGGAGAGCTTTTATGTTTTAAAACATGAATTTGGAAATTGCATTTAGGTTGACCCAGTAGAGTTAACAATTTACGGTTCAAAAGTTGGACTGTCCCTACCAGCCTTGTCCAATGTAGATCACATTGTCCTGACGAATGAAAACCCTTCATTAACTTTCTGTCATAATGACCGAGTAAAACTAACCACAAAAATATGCAGATCTAAATATAGCAATGCAATTTGGGTTAAGCTCCGAAACTCTGCCATGGCCTTAATGTGTTCCAGCAAATCTGAAGGTGTTTTAGAGTGTCTTACACTGAGTTCAAGTGCTATGAGACATAAGGGTATTTTGGTCATTTAACTTGGATTAGGGGTCGAGAGATATCAGTCATTTTGAGGTTTAAATGGTGTTTCATTGAATTGGGAATGTTTAAAAACCCTAGTGCCAGATTTGTGGCATATGTGCATGTTTTATGGTTCCAAGCATATAGCCACTTTCAAAAAGTCCAGGTGACTTCAGAAAACTTGTGATTCCAAAAGTTTTCTAGTGATTCAGGAGTCACCTCATGGAATGTGAAGGGGGATTCGTGGGGCGGGCGAAACAAGGAGGGTGGTGAAGGAGCTGAGAAGAAGATGCAAGATTGACATCACCAAGTGTGAAGGGGATGGGGTGGGGATCATGAGAGAGATGGAGGGAGCCAGACTCGAAGGGGGTGGCTTCCTCGACAAAGGGGAGGGCAGGTATCATGATACTGTGGAATCCGTTTGAGGTTGAGGAGGTGGAGGTGGATAGAGAGGTCGGCCGGGGGGCTATTTCCCTTCATTTCCGCGGCATCAGGGATGGCTTCTCCTTGGACTTCTCAGGAATCTATGGCCCCCAAACGAGGGAGGGAAAGAGATCACTACAAGAGGAGCTACTTCTCTACCACCAAAGCTCGAGTCAGCCCTAGTGCACAGGTGGTGATTTCAACGTAGTTACAGTGACTTGAGAGAGGACAGCAGTCAACCCCAACACAAGGGAGATGGAGGACTTTTATGACTTCATAGAGAAGGCTGCTTTAATCGACATTAAATTAGTGAATGCTCAGTTCACCTGGTCCAGTATGAGTGACACCTATTTGTTCTAGACTAGATAGGTTTCTGGTATCAATTGGGAAGATCATTTCTCACATGTGCAAGCATCCTGCTTGGCTAAGCCGATATCAAATCACAAACCCATCCTCTTGAGGACCAGCCGCCGCCAAGAGAGGAGGCAGGGTTTCAGATTTGAAAGCTTTTGGCTTAAAAAGGCAAACTTCATGGAGACAGTCAAGAGGACTTGTAGTGTACAGAGGTAGGGTCACTCTACCATGGCTACTTTGGTGGGGAAACTGAAGCACCTGGCCCAAGTGTTAAAAGAGTGGGAGGGGTTGGCAAAACCATACCTGACAGTTTGGCCAAGGAGAGGATTTTACAACAACTGGAGAGTCTGTATTACTTGAGGAGGTAGGGTTGTTGGATGACTCTGACAAGTTGCACAGGGACACACGCAAGGTAGAGTTTGAAGATATCCTCACACAGGAAGAGACCTACTGGAAACAGAGATCAAGGGAGAAATAGCTCAAGGAAGGTGGCAAGAACACTACTTATTTTCAGAGGATTGCCTCAAGAAGGAGAATCAATCTTATAGCCTCCAGCAAGGTTGACGAGCAGACTTTCACTAGGGAGAAAGAGATTAGGAGATGTGCCAAAGAATTCTATTCAAGACTCTTCACGGAAGATCAGATGTGCAGACCTGGCATTGCAGACGACCTTCTACGTCAGCTCTCTACAGCAAAGTGCGAGGCTCTATCCAACCCCTTCTCGGAGGAAGAGATCAGACACGCAGTCTTTTCTCTTATAGGTGATAAAGCACCAGGCCCTGATGGTTTCCTATGGTTTTCTTCCAGAATTGTTACGATATTATCAAGAAGGACCTCATTCATACATTAGCAGAGTTTCAGAAGGGTAGGGCTCACTTGAGAGGTATTAATAAAACCCTCTTGATCCTCATCTCTAAGAAACAAGGTGGACAAGGCTTCATAGACTAGACCCATCAGTCCACTAAACAGTACATACAAGATTAACACTAAATTGCTGGCCTTAAGACTAGACAAGGTGATTGGCAGAGTGGTTAGTGGCCACCAAGGGGCTTTCATCAAGGGAAGACACATACAGGAAAAGTTCCTAGTGGCTTATCAGTGTTTGTATTCCATGAAGACCCAGAGGAAGAGGGGGTTGTGTTGAAGCTGGTTTTTGAGAAGACATATGACAGTGTTAGTTGGCATTGCCTACTGCACACCTTGGCTAAGTAAGATAGGTTTTGATCAGAGATGGATTGGGTGGATCCGAGCATGTATTTCCTCAGCATCCTTTTCGATCTTGGTTAATGGGCATCCTACTTCACCATTCCACAATGGCAGAAGGCTCCGTCAGAAAGACCCTATGTCTCCCCTCCTGTTTGTCCTAGTTGCATAGATTTTGAGCGAAACACGAATGAGGGCTGAAAGAGCAGGTTTGATCAGAGGCTTCCAAGTAAGGCACTGCAGTGTTGGCATCAACCATCTATAATATGCTGATGATATTATTCTCTTCCTAGCAAATAAGAGCCAATTGTATACTGCCAAGTTGATGTTGGAGCTACTACAGAAAATTAGTGGGCTGAAAGTGAATTTCAACAAAAGCCGCATAGCTGGGATCAACATGGAGGAGAAGGCACTAAGAAAAGCAGCATTAATATTAGGTTGTCAGATAGGAGAGTTTCTTTTCTCCTATTTGGGCCTACCACTGTCCCCAGGGGATCTGCATTGTAGTTGATTGACAGGTGGTAGTGCATAGATTTGAGTCCAAACTAACAGGGTCGAAGGCGAGGCTCCTCTCATATAGGGGAGAATGGTTTTATGCAAATCGGTGCTAACAGAATGGTTTTATGCAAATCGGTGCTAACAGTGTGTTTCATGCAAATCGGTGCTAACAATGTTCCTATATAGTACCTCTCTATTTTCAAGATCCCTAAAATGGTCGCCAAGAAGTTGGAGTCTATTCAAGCTAGATTCTTCTGACATGGTAGTGATGATAGGTGTACGAGTTGGCATTGCATCTCATGGGGTAGAGTGTGCAAGAGCAATAAAGCAGGAGGAGTGGACATCAAGACTTTCAAAGACTTCAACTTGGCACTTCTTTGTAAATGGTTGTTGAAGCTTCGAGCGGAAGACAGTGGGATATGGCTATAGCTTATCAAGTAGAGATACTATGGTAGCGTAAAAGATTGGGACGTGACACTAGCATCTTTGCACAATGTCTCCCCAATTTGGAGAGGCATCCTTCAATGCAGTGATATCATCAAAATCGAGTGTTCGGGTCCGTTTAGGTGATGGACAGAGGTGTTTGTTTTGGAAGGACAGGTCGTGCGGAGACTCCACACTAGAAGAATCCTTCCCCAAGCGCTTTCTAATTTTAGTTGCACCTACGGCATCAATGGCCCATACCTTTGACACAAAGTTGTCTTGCTTGGGCACCCACCTTCAAGAGGAATTTGAAACATGAGGAGATGGATCAGCTAGAGAGTCTTCCATTATTCCTCCTAGACTACACTTTGGTGGAGAACATGCCTAACTGGTGGTGGTGGAGATGGGAGGAGGGAGCCTTCTCAGCCAGGTCTGCATACTCACTTACATCAGATGGGGGTTTGCGCCATCATTTGGCTCCGCAAATATGGACCCCCAAGAGCCCACTAAAGGTAAAGCTATTGATATGGAAGATATCACATGGATAGCTGTAGACCGGTAAACGGAGCGGATACGGAGCGGATAGTCTGATATCCGAATTCGTATCCGATTATAATCGGTCGGATATCCGAATCCGACACATTCTATTAGGGTGTATTTTTGTCACTATCCGAATCCGAATTCGACGGATATTATCCGGATTCGGATATATCCGACTATCCAATTACGTGTAATCGAATAGCCGAATATCATCCGGATTCGGATATATCCGACTATCCGATTAAGTATAAAAATATGTTATATGTTCATAGTTTTTTAGTTTTTAAATATATAAATATATATAATGAATTAAAAATATAATAAATATAAAATATGATTATTAACTAAAAAATCTGAGAGCCAACCTAAAGTGATTCATGTATAATATCAAAAAAACTCATATTTATATTCGGTCGGATAATATCCGACACGGATATCTCAATATCCGAATTCGTATCCGATTAATAATCGGATATCCGATATCCGATTAAATTATCTGTCGGATATTTTATTCGGATAATTATCCAATTAAACGAATACAAATTCGAATTCGGTTCAAATTTTAAACGGATAATTGCCGGGACTAGATAGTTGCACACTTGTGACAAAATTGCCCCACTCCTTCAAGGCATACCTACACTTTGTTGTTTATGTGGGGAGTTGGAGGACCTTAACCACCTCTTCACAGGATGTTCCTTCTCCAGGGAGGTTTGGACTAAAGATCGACGACAAGATCGATCAAACTTTGGGCCCATTTGAGAGTGTGCAGCATCTCCTCCTCAAATGGCACAAGAGATGAAATCTAAAAGAGGACATGATTATCTGGTGACTCATTCTTCATGCTACAGTTTGGGAACTGTGGAGAGAAAGAAACAGCATAATCTTGAGAGGAGAAGCAAGAATTGAGAATACGCTTGTCTCTTTTGTTTGTGAGAGTGTGAGCGAATGGGCAAAACACTTATGTAAAGTGGAGTCTCACAACTCTCCTTTCCTTTTGTTGAGGGGATAGCAAGGTGGACCGACTCGGTGTAATGTTTTGCATAGGGATTTTTGGAGACTAACCGACTATACTTGTATATCCCACTTTCTTTTTTACAATTAATACACGTGTGGTACAATCCACTTCTCAAAAAATGTATGTGAAGTGTTTGATCGATTCATCAATTCATAGGCATTATTTTTATATGTTAAACAACCCAAGTTAGGACCATCCCTAGGATTTAAGTAAGTCGAATTGTGGAGGCTGGTGGTGACCCAATGACCAATCTGTTCCATTATCTAGTTTCCCATTTTCAACATGCAAGTTCAACCACAAAATTCAGGCAAATGCATCTCCCTCATACCATCGGTTTTTGCATCATTCAGATTTGCAATCCAAAGCTCCATCAGCATACCTCCATCAGTATTTGCATGTACTCTACTCAAACTACTTTCCCACTGTACTCAGGCTAAACTTCCCACAAAAGGATGTAGCATCAAACCATGGAAAATATCTATTCCTACAGATAGAGCTGCACTTCAAAAATTTTACATAAAAGCACTTAACTGCAATTCAAAAAACTTACATGAAGGCACTGCACCTACTTACCATCTAGTCTGTCTCCACTGCCTATGAGGTCTTCTGCAACACCATTCCTCAATGTGCACAACCCATCAACCTCCATCACCCAAGAACACATTTTATATCACCGAACACATTGTATATGACCGAAAGAACACCACAACTTTCAGTTGTTCACCTATTTAACTTTTCATTATGAGTTCCACGTCACATGTTCCCCTTTTTAATTTTTGAGGAAAAGAGGGATTGTACCACCATGGTTGGCAGTATCGGCCGAACCGAAACGTTTCGGCCGAAACACATCGGTTTCGGCCGGTACCGATCCGAAACCGGACCTGCTCACTGTAGCAGGTCCGAAACCTAATAAAAAATATTTTTAATGGTTTCGGACGAAACCGTATCGGTTTCGGCCGAAACTCACATGTTTCGGTCCGAAACCGGACGGTTTCGACCGAAATCGGACATGTTCACTATTTTTTTGAGTTTTTTGATGGTTTCAACCGGTTTCGGCCGACGAAACCGATACTGCCATCCTTGTGTACCACCGATTTTACTAGGAATAAAGCATGGTGATACAGAAATTCATAGTCAAATGTTATATGAAGTTTTGGCCATTTCAAATTGTGCTGACTAATCTTCCTAACACTATATTGTCCAAATGAACAAAAAAAAACCTTTACTGTTTAAGAAACCACAGAAACTCCATTAGGTTACGGCTGACTCCACACATCAAATACAGAGCAATAATCATCCCATGCTTTCTCTCTTGTTGCATGAACATTAATGACATGCCCTAATGTTCATGCCTTATTCTCATTCCGACATCCTCCCTGAACTGTTACCCAATCACCAATGATGCCATTAAAGAAGGGGGCCTTCTTCTTTGTTCAGCCATTCTCTTTCTCCTTTGCTCATATGCTGGTAGTCTTAAGAAGCAATTTGTCAATTGACGCATAACAATGGCCTTCACTAAGCATAATCCATGGATAGGACCCACGCTGTCACACCCATCCATCATATTTATGAACACTTAACCGATTTGATAACCCTGATCACGGGTCAAACCTCATAGGATTAAAGCCTGTGACTTTGCCTCAAACTGATGTTTCCTTGCAATATGCACAAAAGTGCAACTGCAAGAAGTGGAACTATAGTCAAATGGAAAGAAGACCCAGAGCCCATGAGAATTTCACCATGCCATTATTTCAACAAAGACAGCCACTTGAAGTGCTCAGATGAAAATTAGATCTAATACATTCAAGGAAGCTGAGTTGTGAAGACCCCAGGAATGCGGTTGTACACTTGTACCACCATTATATTAAATGAAAAGGGAAGAAATGTACAAGTAAAATCAACATGTTCCCAAAATATCCCTATACAACCAAAAACTCAACATCAAGACGGTGTGACCCACACTAGTCCCCAACAAAATAAAAACAGAGGAATTTTGTGAGTCCACTCTACATAGATGCTCAGCCCATTTTTTCACTTTCATAAATAAAGGAAACAACCTATCCATGGCTCTAGTTTCTATTCTGAAATTTTTGTTGTTCCTTTCTTCCCATAAGACTCAGAAGGTGGCATGGAGAATAAACCACCATATTAGGCTCTTTCGAGGTCAACTCTCAATCAATTGTTGCACACTACCCTGAGAACCAACAGCACATTGAATTCTATTTCCCCTTCTTGAGGTTGGTGATAGTTTACATATTTTTCAAATTAAAGGTGGACTTTTCATAAAAATATCTTCTTTAAAATCATCATTTTTGTGTGCAATCTCCATGAAAACTCATTTCCATAAATATTTAGGTCCGCTTGCAAAACTAACATTTCTTAGACATATTCATTTGAGCATTATTGTGAAGTGCATAAATTAATTTGGTATTTTCTTTGCACTTAAAATACGAAAATGATATGGCTTGTAATTCTTTCTTCTTGCAAGGGGCATTGTGGGAAATGATGTGACATCACAAGGATGCCCTAGATGGGGCGCCCCAACATCCTCCCAAGACTTCTCTAACCCTAGCCTCCACCTCCAAGCCCAGAGAAAGGAAGGGGCGCTGGTTTCCAAGTCAAGAAAAAGAAAGAAATCAAAGGGATTGGTGGTTGGATTCCAAATTAAATGAAAGGAAATAAATCAAAGAGAAGGGAAGATTGCTAGTTGCAATGATTGAAGAAAAAAGGGAAAGAAATAAATGAAAAGGATTTAATTTTCTCTCCAAAGAAATTGAGAAGGTTGGGTCTTTAAATAAGACCACACGGGGGCGCCCTCCCTCCTTGGCTGCGATTTTAGGTTTTCTCCCCCCTCCCACCATCACGTTCTTCTTCCTCTTCTTGCTCTCCACGCCCTCACTCATGCTCCATCTCTTCACCACGCCCCATCTCCTCCTTCCCACGTTCTCCCTCTTCATATTCGTCCTCTCTCTTCCCCATCACATTCTTCAATTCTTCTTCTTCTTGTTTATTTCATTTTCTTGTTCTTACTTCGCTGCTTCCTTTGCTTTTTTGTTTGTTTTTCTTAGTGTTAATTTGCAGGAGGAGGAGTTCTTCTTGCTAGGAGATGGAGGCGGTTCTCTCTAAGAGTTCAAGGCTAAAGGAAGGAGAGAAAGGCCCAAATGCAGAGGAGTTCCGACGGAGCCTTGCTCGTCTTCCCAAAGTTGCTGCACCATGATATTAGTCTCTAGATCTAATTTTTCTTTTCTCTTTCCCCTATAAAAGACAAGTTGTCGTTGAGTAATTTCTCTTAGCACTTGTTATTCAATTATTCCATTTGCGTTATTTTCCATTCGCACTCGTGGTGAGTTATTTTTCATTTCTACTTGTTTTTCTATTCGCACTCGTGGTTTTAATTGATAGACATAACATTCCGAAGAGTGGTAGTTTTCGATACTTAAGGTCTATCATACAAGAGAATGGGGAGATTTATGACGACGTTACACATAGGATTAAGGCAGACTGGTTAAGATGGAGAAGTGCATCAGGAGTCCTCAGTGATCGTCGTATGCCTGTGAAACTCAAAGAGAGATTTTATAGAACGGCTGTGAGACCTGCTTTGTTATATGGTACCGAGTGTTGGGCAGTACGAAAGGTACACATTCACAAAATGTGTGTAGCAGAGATGAAGATATTGAGATGGATGTGTGGCAAGACTAAGAAAGACAAGATTAGGAATGAGCGCATCCGTCAGGACTTGGAGATAGTCCCAATTGATAGTAAAATGAGAGAAAATAGACTCAGGTGGTTTGGTCATGTGCTTCGTCGCCCTAACTCAGCGCCAGTTAAAAGATGTGACCGAATCTTAGTGGATGCTAGTAAAAGAGCTCGGGGAAGGCCTAAAATGAGATGGTGCGATGTTATTAGGAAGGACATCAGCTTCTTGGGTTTAAATATGAATATAACACTTGATAGAAATCTTTGGCGGAATAGGATTCATGTAGCCGACCCCATATAATTGGGATAAGACTCTGATGATGATGATGATGATGATGATGATGATGATGATGATGATGATGATGATGATGATGAAATCAAAGTTCTCAAACCAAAGTTTCGTAGACTCTCTATGAATTCAACCAGAACTCGCAGCTATTCTATTATTATTTAATCTTGTTGCAATTCGGAATTGAATCTGGTAGTCGCCGTGCCTAATGGCACACTCAGGATCCTACCACATTTTTGACACCGTTGTCGGGGAGGCACGACGAGCTTTTGAATTAATTTCTTTGATTCTTTGTGCATAATTCATTTCTAATATTTGTCTTTCTTTGCAGTAGAAGTCATTGTGCCACCTTACTTGTTGCAAAAAAAAAGGGGGGGGTCGCTGGAGTAGAGGTCGAGAAAAAAAACTTACATGTGGGATATTTCCAAACTTCTAATTTCATTTTTTTACTAGTTTAGTTCTCTCATTAACATAGAAAAATCCCTTAAACCAAAAATTAAAAAAAAATCATTCGAAGAATATAAACTATTGTGTTTAGGGCATTCATCATATAGGTTGCATATTTAGCTAGTTGTTTTCTTTCTTTCTTTCAATTTATTTATGTTGTTGAGCGTAGGAGACAAAGTACGTATATCAACTTCTCATGATCAACTTGCTCATATTCTTGCATTAAAACCTCTTGTTTGAAATTGGTTGTTGCTATGAGCAGCCTATGAAGAGGTGATCCAAAAGTTCCTCCTCATCTCCACACGAGCAGTAAAGGGTAGAAATGTCCATATTCCTCCTGATAGTTGTGTCAACTGCCAGGTAGACTAAGTAAGGCCAAGGTGCAACAAAAATGGTGTTGAGCTTGAGAAATGTTGCCTCCACGGTGAAGTCTCTACACCATCTATCTTTCAAGAACTGACACTTTTGTCCGCTACCCAGTCGGATCCGAACACTTGATACAATAACGTCCCTGTACAGCAAGATACCTCTCCAGATGGGTAAAATATGTTAAGAAATAGGAATCAAGTCCAAGTCCATTCCTCTAACATAGTACCTCTGCTTGATGACTTGTAATCACAGTCCGCTTTCCTCAGTCCCAAGCTTCCACAATCACTTGTACAAGACAGCCAAGTTGAAGTCTTTGATATTTTTGATGACCACTCCTCTTATGTCCTTGCTCTTACAAATTTTGACCCATGAGATATCATGGCATCCCCTGCATCTGACTCCAATGTCATGTCAAAAGAATCTTGCTTGAATGGATTCTAACTTTTTGGCGATTGTCTTAGGAATGCAAAAGTTGGATAGAAAATAGATAGACTATCCAAGACCAATTTACAGACTATCCAAGACCAATTTACAAAGCACCATTTCCCCCCCTAAGAGACATGGATGACAGTTTCGGCCAAAACCGAAACGTTTCGACAAAAACGTTTTGGTTTCGGACCGAAACGATCCGAAACTACCCAACCGAAACCGAAACCCTATAGTTGGCAAAATAATACTAATTTATTTGGTTTCGGGCCAAAATTGAAACCGAAACCGAAACGGTTTTGGTTTCGAACCCAACCGAAACAGCGGCCGAAACCGAAACTGCCATCTATGCTAAGAGAGAAACCTCACCTTCCATTTTGCCAATCTGGACTCAAACATTTGCACCACATTTCACCAATCACTACAATATAATGGCCCTGGAGACAAGAGACCCAAATAAGATAAACGAAATTCTCCTATCCGACAGCCTAAAATAAAAGTTGCTCTACTTAGAGCACTATCTGCCATGTTCACTCTGACTATGTGGCTCCTATTGAAATTCACTTTGAGACCAATGACTTCCTCTAGCAACTCCAGCATCAGTCTGGCGACGTAGAGCTAACTCTCATCATCTGCTACAAATAGGATGATATCATCAACATACTGCAAATGGGTGATGCAGACATGATCTATCCCAACTTGAAAATCCCTGATCAGTCCCAAGAATTCATCTCTCAACCACATCCTACTCAGACAAAAAGAAGAGGAGACATGGGATGTCCCTAGTGGAGCCCTATACGCTATGGAAGGAAGAGGAAGGCACTCTATTGAGTAAGACTGCAAAAGAGGCCGACGAAACACAAGTATGAATCCACCCAATCCATCTGTTATCGAAATCCATCTTTGCAAGGACATCAAACAAGTATTGTCAATTGACACAATCATGGACTTTCTCAAAATCCAACTTTAGGACCACCCCTTTCTTCCTCTGAGTCTTCATATGATACAAACATTCATGAGCCACCGAAAGTTTTCCTAAATGTGTCGTCCCCTGATAAACACCCTTAGAAACTATTAACCACTCTGTCAATCACACTATCTAGTCTCACAGCCAGCAACTTAGTGACAATCTTGTATGTTCCATTCAAAAGGCTAATGGATCTAAAATCTAAAAAGCATTGTGCACCTTGCTTCTTGAGGATGAAGACTAGAGGAGTTTTGTTAATACCCCTCAAATGTGCCCTACCATAGTGAAACTCTCATACTTACACGAAATCATTTTTAATGATATCCTAACATTTCTGGAAGAAGGCCAATGAGAAGCTATCTAGGCCTAGAAATCTATCACCTGCAAGAGAAAAGATTGTCTTCTGAACTTCCTCCTCCGAAAAGGTGGGGAAGAGGGCTTCACTTTCCTCCACAAAGAAAAGGGGAGGAGGTCATCAGCAATCGCAAGTCTAAACATGTCATCCTCGGTGAAGAGTTTGGAGTAAAAGTCCTTGGCTTGCAGCCTGATATCCTCATTCCTAGTGATGTGTTGCTCACCCACTTTGATACATGTGGAGTTGATTCTCCTTCTACTAGAGACATTTTTTTTGAAAATAGAAAGTGTTATTGTCCCCTTCCTTGAGCCATTTCTCTCTCGATCTCTATTTTCAATAGATCTCTTCCCTTGTAAGGATCTCTCCAAATTCTGGCCTAAGTCTATTCCTAAGCAACTAGTTTCATCCAGTAGCGCTGCCTCCTCCAAACAATCTAGTACCTCGATCTACCAAAGAATCCTATCCTTGGCAACTTTGCCGGGCGAATGCTTACCTGCACTCCAATCCTTTAGCACTTGTGCCACATTACTTCAGTTTACCCACCAATCTCGCCATAGAAAATTGTTCATTCCCATGGGCATTCCAGGCCCGCAAGATATTCTCCATAAAACCAGCCTCTTTGAACCAATATCTTTCATATTTGAAGTTTCGCCTTCCCCCATGTCTGCGGCAAGTCTTGAGTGAAATGGGTTTGTGGTCCAACTCGAATCACGTCAAACAGGATGCCTACATATGAAGATAGTGATCCACACAATCAACAGATACTAGAAACTTGTCCAACCTACAACATGTGGGGTCTGCCCTTATGTTAGACCAAATAAACTGAGCATTAGACAATCTAATATCGATTAGTGCAGCCTCATCTATGAAGTAGATAAAGTCGTCCATCTCCCCTGAAGGAGGATGATCACATATCCTCTACCATGGTGCAGCAATAATATTAAAGTCACCAGCCACACACCAAGGACGGTCGAGCTGTCATGATACAGGAGCAATTCTTCCCAAATAAGTCTCTTCCGTTCTCTACTTTGAAGGCTATATACCCCCAAGAAGTCCCAAAAGAAATCATCCCTTACATTCCAAAAGTGAAGGGAAATAGCCCCCTGACTGATCTGTCCATCTTCATCCACCTCTTCTACCTCAAACTGATTCTAAATGATCAAGATGACACCATACCTCCCTTCCACCAGGGAGGCCTTGTGAAGACCCCAAGTTGTTGTTGCTTCCTACACTGACAATGAACAAAGAGAATACTCTAGATTCCCCTTTCACCAAGGAAGAAGCTAAAAAGTAGTCTTTAGCATGGATGGCAGCAAATCTCTAGGTCCGAATGGGTTTCCTATGGGTTTCTATCGGCTCTTTTGGGATGTCATTAAGGTGGATATGATGGCTATGGTCAAGGTGTTCAAGGAAAAGCCCCTGTCAGTAAAAAAATCAAATTCCACGTACCTTGTCCTGATCCCTAAAGAGGAAGGAGCAAAGAAGATATCTCAGTTCAGACCTGTAAGCTTGCCTAATGGCTGCCATAACATTAGTATTTGATGAAAGTCAACAGCCTTTGTTCAGGGTGATCCATTTTGAACAATTTTATGGCAGTGCAGCACAAGTGTTTACATTATCAAAAGGCAGAAAATAAAGAAATGTTTGACTGTAAAACTAGATTTGAACAGGCTTATGACAGCATTAGCTGGAATTGCAAACAACAGATTCCTCCATATTATGGGCTTCAAAAATATTGGAAGAACTGGATACATACCCTACAGCCAGCTTTTCTATTCTGTTAAATGGGGAGCCAAGTGGTTTTTTCCCAAAGCTCCAAAAGTCTCAGGCAAAGGGATCCAAGCCCCCCATTTATGTTCACTCTAGTCATGTGCTTCTCTTCTGGAGATTCTGTCATCCCTCTCCCTCCAAATGATCCAAAAGATTGCATGCAAGATCAGCCACCACAGCTGTTGATAAATCTCGGCGCCCCACTGCACTTGCCACTTTCTAACGAAGTCCTCCACAGGTCCTGCAATCAATTTGGCGCACCTGAACATAGTGAGGATGTGTTGCTAAAGTATGGTAGCAAAGTCACTCTATGAATAAATGTTCCGATAACTCCTCTTCCTTCCCATGCATGCTGCATATAATATCTAACCTAGCCTAGACCTAGGCCAATCTATCCCATGTAGGTAGCCGGGAAAAAGACATCCTCCACATAAGCACATTTACCTTAAGGGGACTGACTGACCTCCAAGCATGTTGGAACAAAGGGTGTCTAACCACCCCATCAACGAAGATGGAGTGTGCTGATCGAACAGAGAACACAACCGAGGACTTCCATCTCCACACCCACTGATCTCTGGAATTAGGATCCAGTTTGAAACCTTGGAGTTAGGAGAAAAGGTCAGACACTTCCAACATCTCATCATCCTTCAGCCCCCTCCAAAAAGTTAAACACCATCCATTTCTCAAGTCATAAGCCCGTCTCGCTAACAGCCGCTTGTCAGAAGCAATGTTGAAGACCCTGGGAAGCCCACTCCCTAGGGGTCCTCCTTGACACCACTTGTCCGACTAGAAGAGGCACACATGACCATTCCCAAGTTTAATCTGCACCGAGGCTTAGATGATATCTACAGCTTGCCAAAAATCTTTCCATACTAGCGACAGTAAGTAAGCCTGTGAGGCAATCAAGTCCCAAGTTCGGCCTCTAGGGTAGTATGTATCTTTTATGAGCTGAAGCCAAAGGCCATTCTCTACTGTTCAAATTTTCCACAACCCTTTTGCAAGGAGGGCTAAGTTGAAGAACTTAGTATCTTTGAAACCTATACCACCATTCGTTTTGTCTTGACAAACTCTGTCCCAATTGACATCATGACAACCTCTAACCCTTTCGACACTCCCTGCCAAAAAAATCTACATTGAATACTCTGTACTTTTGCAGCCACGGAGCAAGAAATTCGGAACATGGAGAGGAAGTAGACCAAGAGGCTTTCCAACACTGAGTTACAAAGAACTACCTTTCCCCCATACGAGAGAAGTCTTCCTTTCTATCTTGCCAGCCTTGACTCATACTTCTAAATAACTGGCTGCCAATCTCTACACCAAATTACTCCATCAACCAACAGAAGACCCAAGTAAGTGATCGGGAACTGACCAATCTGGCAACCGAAAATAAGGGCTACCCTCTACAAGGTGTGGTCTTCCATGTGAATCCCTAAAAGTTGGCTTTTGTGAAAATTGACCTTTAGTCCATTAACCTCCTCCAACAATTCTAGCAAAAATCTAGCGGTAAGTAACTATTCTTCTCCCTCATAGAAGAAGAGTATAGTGTCATCTACATACTGAAGGTGTGAGATGTGACTTCCCCAGTTCCTAGCTTGGAACTCGGTAATAAGCCATGCCTCCTCTTCATTCTGTCAAAAACTACTCTACGTATGGAAGACAAGTACAAAAGTAATGGAGATAGTGGGTTGCCCTGCCATAGACCCCTTCCACTATGAAAGGGGGAAGTGGGCTCCCCATTGACAAACATCCTGTAAGAGGCTGAAATTGATCCAACCAATCAATTTCTCATCAAATCCCATCCCTTGGAGCACATTAACGAGACACAGCCAGTTGACCATATCATAAGCCTTCTCAAAATCTAACTTTAAAACCAAACATTTCTTCTTGAGGACCTTGAAGGAGTGAATGATTTCCTGGGCCAGTAAGAAATTTTCCTGGATTAGTCTTTCTTTAATGTAGGCAGCACTTTGTTTACTACTGACCACCTTGTCCACCATTGTCACTAGCCTGGAAGCTAACTGTTTGGAAATAATCTTGTAGGTGTTGTTGAGCAAGCTTAAGGGCCTATATTCCTTGAGGGAATCAGCCATCTCCTTCTTCGGGATAAGGACAATATAAGTCTTATCCTTGCCCTCTTGGAACCCCACCACAACTTCCACTAGGTCAGACTGGATGATATCTATGGTTTGCCATCTCCTACGAGATGTTATAGATCTCTCTAAGATCTCTCTCTCTCCAAAGGTCGCATGAACGGAGGCCTCAAGATCGAGATTTTCTCCCCCCCCCCCCGTTTCCTCCTTCCTCTCTCCCCGCCTCTCTCTACCTCGGCCCCCTTAAGCTCTCTCTCTCTCCCCACTCTCTCTCTATCTCTCCCTCAGACTCTCTTTGTCTCTCCCTCTGTGGCACACACTCTCTCTCTCTTAGCCTCTCTCAGTCTCCCACCCTCTCTCTCTCTCCCCCTTCTCTCGGTCTGAGAGAAAGGGAGACAGAGGGGGGGAGACATAGATACATGTACCATTTTTGATGTTTTTTATGTATTCTTCAGTTTGTGATTTATGTGCCATTTTATGTATCTCTTTTTTATGTAACTTGTGATGTATATTGACACTAGTGCATGTGAATGGATTTATTATTGCTATCATTACTCTTTATTTTGTAAAATTGAGTTGTCAATTAGAAAAATATGTTTGTGAAATTGAGTGATTAGTAGAAAAAAATATCATTTCTTAGAAATAGGTTATATATATGAAAAAAAATCTGAAATCACTAAACCCGATCTCCCGAGATTTTTCCGAGATCTCTTCTCTTCAGCCTTTCCAAGACGAAACCGATATTCGAGACAGAAAATCTTGACGATATCCCAACAATTCCGAAAAAAGAACATGGGGAAACCATCCGGTCCTGGTGCTTTGTCCCCAGCCAAACATGGGGAAACTGAATTCACATCTTGGAGAGGTAAGAATCCAATTTCCTTCTCATTTAGACATCCTCCTTGAAACAAATCCCATGTTCACTAACCAAGGAGTTCAAACAAAACCCAGTGAAATACATTCACAACTTGAAATATGACTCGTAAATTGAATTCAATTGCACGTCTCACTAAACCCCTTGAAGTGAGGATAATTCTGAAAAGTACCATCCAATGCAGGTTTATCTTGTGAATCGTCTAATGGAAGAAATGTCACGGATTTTTCAGTGCTCAGAAATTCAAATTTTCAACTGGTAGAGGCAGAATCAGAAGGGCAAGTCTAGGTTATGAATGATTCAGGGAGTATGCAAGTTTCCTTCTTATCGAATTGGAGCAACGAAGAATTTTCAGAAAGGGCAGCTGCTTCAGGGATCTGGATTCAAAACAAGGTAGGCTAATTCATAAAATTTGCACTGTAAATAACAAGGGTCAGAGTAATCAAACAAAAAAAATAAAGGTTGGAGGGAGCTACAGAGTTTGTTGAGAGCATCCAGCTGTTTACAGGAGAGGAAAGAGGTTTGAAATATAAACCAGAGTGGTGTTGAATCCTAAAAATGATTCATTTCTCTTGTAGTCTTGTGTAGACTATTTAGAACAGCATGCAGATGAGCAAACAGCATTGAAGCCAGATATTTTGGTGCAGACCCTTGACACAGTTGGATAACTTAAAGCGCAGCACATCAAGGTACAGAATGGAAATTCTGTCAGTGGACTCCATCTCTTTTGTTCACTTTGTAAGGTATTGAGGCAAGCCGGCTGCTTCAGGGAAGTGCTTTATCTTTGCAGAAGTCTTCTTAATGCGCCAAGTCTATAAGCACTTAAAAGAGGGTTTGTCCTTTTTAAGCATTGTCATTCTGTATAGTTGAGTCGCTGTTTGCATGTGAGGACTATCTCTTTCCTCAACTGCTAGTACTACCCCTGCTTCTTTATTTGACAAAATTCGTGGTGCTAGGCATAATTTCTTTTGGGAATAACAAAAAATCTAGAAGAACTGTTTTTGAACAGTGGTTCTCTGAAGTCAGATCCTATTCCTCCAAAAAAAAAGGTGCCCATTGGAGAAGTGCACTAAAGAGAATGCAAGCTGTTTTACAAATCTTCCAAAGACCTTTTGATTTAGTGAACATCGTATTAGTGAATATCGTATCATTGAAACAAAAAGTGATTGCAGCTTTCACTGTCTCTCCCATGTAAAGGGCAGCCTTATATACACTATCTTCTTCTCAAGATGGTTCATGAGTGAAGCTGACACATTAAAACTGAAGTACAAAAAGGAAGAGCAGTTGTACAGCATCTCTGTGGCAGACTAGATATAACATGGTGGCCTTTCTTCTTTGGGAGTTGCAAGCAGTTAGCTGCATTTTGAATTTACATACATATTGTTGTGGGTGTATAATACTTTTTGTAAAAAAGCACAAGCGCGCCCAGGTGCTGGCCAAGGCGATTTTTGAGACGAGGCGGCCTCAAACAGCCTCACTTTCAGCTCAAACGCCTCACTCCCAGGAGGGCTGGTCCCAGGATATCTTGATTGACTTACCCTATGTATTTTCATATCAAATCTTGATTGTTGTTAATTTTACTGAAAATCTTGATTGTATGTATGTATTTTTGGTGATATTTAAACAAATATTTATATAATTGAATTGTATATATATATATATTTTTTTAATAAAATGCCTCAAATGCCTAGGTGCTTCACCTCAGATCTTGATTGTTGTTAATTTTATTGATAATCTTGATTGTATGTATGTATGTATTTTTGGTGATATTTAAAGAAATATTTATATCATTGAATTGTATATATATTTTTAATAAAATGCCTCAAACGCCTAGGCCATCACCTAGACATTTGAGGCATGAGGCGACGCTTGGTCGCCTCAGTCGCCTCATGCCCCTGACTACATAAGTTCTTTTTGTGATGATATTTGTTAGATGTAATACTTCTGATTTGCATCACTTAGATTTTTTATTGAGTTTAGCAGTGGGATGGCATCCCATGTTTACCTCAACAAAGGTGGCACATATCCATGGAAATGACGGAGAAGGATCTCCCAACGAGGCCTTAGACCAGAAAATATTATTAGATTTTGAGATGAAAATTCTCCCATTATCATGGTTCTTCAAAACAACTTCCACAATTCGGAAAAACAGATATCAAAGTATGACTGAGAAAGGCCTTTCTCAAACAATCTCCCAATATCCTTGGGAACTTAGATTTCCTGATCCACTCTCAGACACCACCCATAGTTGTCACGGCGCCCACCTAGGCTGGAAGGCGCAATTCTGTGAGTTAGGTGGATGTACGCCTAGTTGGACCTGCAAAAGGCAACCCAAGAAGCCGCCTAGGCACGCCAGGCGGCCCAAGGCACCCGCCTTCACACCTTGGGCCCCCTTGTCCCAACCCAAAACTGGTTTGTCCTCTCTTGCCTCCGGTCTAAAAACTTGTCAGTCAGGGGGGCTGCCCCCTTCCACCTCCCAACAAGGGGGGTGCTCCCCCCCCTCACCTTGACCTGCCTGCGACCTAACCGCATAAGTCGATCCACAATGCGAGACAAGGTCAAAGATAGATCAGACTCCACACACTCCTTCAGCACAATCGCCCCACCATCTCCCATGGCCCCGCCGTCGTGACCATGTACTCTCTCTCTCCCCCCTCGAGCCCATAATAGACTCTGCTATGCAACCTACAGACGGGGGGTTGCTAAACCTTCGAATAGAAAAACTTATATACACTTCTTGCTTGCTGGTTCTTGTGAACTTGGCGCCTAGGCACCGTTTAGGCGGACGCCTAAACGCTTAGACACTCAGAGACCCCAAGTACACCTTGGGTCATCTAACCGCCTTGACAACTACCACACCACCATAGACAATCCCCTTAGCTTCCTTACACTGAACCTAAGTTTGCAAGATTCAAGATAATTCCATCCTCCGATAGAGAAGAACTATCTACCAGAGTACCAGTTCACATTATCTCCCATTCTTTCTTAGTAGAAGCAAATGGCATCATCATAGCAACAGAATAACATGCATCTGAGCAATGTTTAAACAGAATCAACAACAACAAAACTAGGACGGGAGATTGAAGACCATACCATTCCAGGGCCCACCGTGCAGGGGCCACCTACTAGAGCAATGATGCGGGCCCCAGTACCAGGCAGACAGGCACCTAGCAGGCTTGCGGCTACACTCAGAGCAACACCTGTGCAACGGAGAGCCCTGTTTCCCGCCGCCACTGGCCATTGATCTCTCTGCCACTCATCCAACAGCTGACAAGGGAAGGGGGAATATAATTGTTAGGAGAAATAGTCAAGCAATGTAACCCATAGTCTATAATGAAAGAGAAACACAGAGACAAAAACAAAACGAAGAATGTTTGTCAGTATAACACGGACACAAATTCCCAAGAACGCACCGCATTGAGCGTGTATTCACAATCAGATGCTGGAAGCAGGAACCTGTTGACAGATGACGCAGCGGCAGGGTTCACGCCGTTGACGGGCATTCCCTTGTAACCAGGTGCCCCTCCGACCACGGCGGCCGCTCGCTGCCCGGGGGCGAGCCCGAGCTGGTCGAGAATCTGCTCCTTGGAGATCTCCTTGGTTCCCTGGAACACGTAAATCTTGGACAGATCCGGGAATCCGAGCTCGTGGACATGCACCTGCGTGCCGTAGGATACGAGGCCCACGAGAGCGTTATCCGGCAGCAGCCCGATTGCCCTCCGCATGGCGGACTTGACGAATTCCAGCTCCTCCTCGATAAGGCAGGTGTCGAGGACGAAGAGGAACACGGGGGAGGAGGAGGCAGCGGCGGGGTCGTGGCCGGCGGCGGGGAGGGCGTACTCGATGGTGGTGTACTGGGGGTAGAGCTCGCCGGGGACGTTGGTCTCGGAGATGCCGGAGTAGTGGTGGGGGAAGTGGTTGCGGGAGAAGCACAGGGGGCAGATCCAGATCCTGGCGGCAAAGTCGACGCGGCAGAACGGATTGAGGACGGCGGAGCATGGGGGCTTGCAGCGGAGCGGCGGGTAGGGGAGCACGGGGAGATCCGGGTGGGCGCGGATCGGGGAGATCGAAGCGGCGATCGGGATCACGCACTTGCTGGCCTCCACCTTGGACCGCGGCCAGTTGCTCCAGGTCATACGGACACCATCGATCCCCTCGGGATCCGCCGCCGCAGGCCCGGGGCCGACGCCCACCATGTCCGCCATCAGGTGGGCAGTGGCAGCGGTGGTGGCGGCGGTCCTTCTGCAGTGGTGGTGGTGGTGGTGGTTCGGCCTTTCCACGTCCCCGCGCGCGCTACCTACGGCATTCTCCTTGGTCGCTTCCTCGTCGGCCTCGGTTGGTCTCTCTGTCGACGCGGGCGGCTTCTTCGTCCCCCGTTCGTACCCCCTCGGTTATGGGTCCTTGGGGGGCGTTGTCTCGGGGGGCATGCCGAGGTGGAGCGGCGGGGTTGCTAGTGAAATTTTATAACGCTCATGTCACATCACATGTGCGCCATCTACAGTTGGGTACGACTTGGTTCCGGTAACCGGAGGGATTGTGGCACAAAACCGTTGGTGAAGTGTTTTGAGCCAGGGCACTGGAAATGAATGTCATCGGCCCCTCTACCGCCACCCAAACCAAACAACCCCCCCCCCCCCCACCACCACCAAAAGTCGCGTCGGCTGATTTCAACACTCGGCTCGGCAATAGCGATGCCAAAAGAGTGGGACGCGGTATGGAAAGTGGGCTATCCGAATCTACGTCGGCTAATAAAAGGGTATCTTTGTTAAATGAGAAATGATTTACACACCACGTTCTATGTACAAAATTCACGCCAATGCATAACCCACCTAGTCATTGGTCTAAATAAATATGACATCAAATCGGTGGAAGGACGGATCAAGACTTGAGAGACGGTTCTTACCAGTGTTATCAGAACCGGACCGGACCGGCCGGTCGGATCGGTTCGACCGTGAACCGGTCCAGGAACCGGTCCGATTAGGCCCGGTCCGGTCAATTGGTTAAAAATCTTCCGAACCGCCCGAACCGCGGTTCGACTGTTGAACCGGTTCGGGCCGGTTCGACCCCCGCCAAAAAAAAATAAAAATAAAAATGGTTCGGTACCCGCCCCCGTCAACTCAACTCAACCCAACCCAACCCGGCCCGGCGCGGCACAGGTCCGATTAGGCCCGGTCCGGTCAATTGGCTAAAAACCGTCCGAACCAATAAAAATAAAAATGGTTCGGTACCCGCCCCCGTCAACTCAACTCACCTCAACTCAACTCACCTGACCCGAATAAATATATTATTTACTTATATTCAATCAAACCATTTAATTCGACACACAACTCAAGCCAACATCCTATGCCCCTTGTACCCGCCCCCGTCAACTCAACTCAACTCAACCCAACCCGGCCCGGCGCGGCACAGGTCCGATTAGGCCCGGTCCGGTCAATTGGCTAAAAACCGTCCGAACCAATAAAAATAAAAATGGTTCGGTACCCGCCCCCGTCAACTCAACTCACCTCAACTCAACTCACCTGACCCGAATAAATATATTATTTACTTATATTCAATCAAACCATTTAATTCGACACACAACTCAAGCCAACATCCTATGCCCCTTGTACCCGCCCCCGTCAACTCAACTCAACTCAACCCAACCCGGCCCGGCGCGGCACAAGTCCGATTAGGCCCGGTCCGGTCAATTGGCTAAAAACCGTCCGAACCAATAAAAATAAAAATGGTTCGGTACCCGCCCCCGTCAACTCAACTCACCTCAACTCAACTCACCTGACCCGAATAAATATATTATTTACTTATATTCAATCAAACCATTTAATTCGACACACAACTCAAGCTTCGACACACAACTCAAGCCAACATCCTATGCCCCTTGGGTCCTGACCCAAGGGTGAGCTTTCCAACATATAAAGTCAAGTAAGTTTTTCTAACTTTCAATATGGGACTAAACATAAAGACTCTATTTCCAACATATAAATGAGGATATTTGAATCAACATAAAAGCTCTATTTCTAACAAGTAGTTACAAGTTATTCTCTATATACATGTATGTTTACTTATTTTTATCACTATATCTTATTTGAGTTATTTCTTATTGTATTGGGTTATGGAATCGGGTCGGACCATATATCAATATTATAATGATATTACGGTTCAAACCGGTTCGAACCAACGGTCAAACCGGTTCGAACCGAACCAGCTCATTGTCCGATTCAGACACCGGTCCGATTCTGATAACATTGGTCCTTACCACATAGATATTATACGAGAGAAATTCACGTGCATAACTCATCTTTTGTCGTACTTAAAATATCCTTTTTGAATTGAATATATTAACGCCTTCGTTGTTTTACTATCCTAGACTTTATTTTCTCTTATTTTCAACATGGGAACATAGAGGACGGAGCACTGATCCAGAGAAGAGATAGAACTGAATTAATCGTCTCAATCAAAAAAATAAGAAACAATACCTGTTGTAGCACTTCCTCTCCTAGTTTACTCTGTTTACCATTGTGAATTAGAAACATTAAGGTATTCATTTTCTTGCTACTATTGTTTCATTTTCTCTCATATTAATTGAGGAAATAGACAAAATAGAAGTCAGTGTTTAAGAAGAGACAAAACTGATTCTGAGCCAAAAGCAAAATAAATGGTATCTACTGTAATATTTCCTCGTCTCGTTTACTCTGTTTATCTTTTTTTCTCAGAAGTAAAGGTATAACTGAAATTGGAGGAAACGTATTCATTGTAAAAATTACATAAATTATATTAATGACGGATGGTAGACTGTTATTTTGAAAAATAAATAGATAGAGAGCATTTATTGTTACACATTAACTATCAATAGTATGACACTGATGTCTTGGGTCATATGTTTTCATTTTTGTCAATAATATTTCAGTCCTGAGTAATATCTTTCATTCGCATACAGAACATCACGAAGGAGTTACACAACGTATTTCGTTGCACAATACTTCATTATGTTTCATTATTAGGTATGATATGTTATTCTTGTACGTTATATTTTACCCATGTACAACATATTTCATTGATATGCTATTGTCATTTAGTCCTGAATAATATGTTATTCTTGCACATTGTATTTTACTCTTGTACTGCACATTTCATTCTTGTATATTATATTGAATAACTCTACAAATAGTTTCATTGATACGCAACATGATTTATGACTGAGCAATATATTTTATTCATCTGTATTTTATTTCATTATTATACATTATATATCTCTTAACTGTATAAAATATTTTATTGATATAGTGCACTAATAATTCCTTAATTATGTATTTCATTCTTATACAATATATTTCATTCTTATTATAATGAATTTTATATATAAATAAAATATTTTATTATTACAGATGCGACTTGCATATTTTGTTGACACCAATGAATGTAAAGTTTTAAATACACTGAGGAAAAATATTGAGAAATCTACATTTTCTGTGCTCCCACCAAAAGTAGGAATGAAATTTGATTCACGGGAAGATATCTACAAATTTTACAATATATATGTAAAATCATTTGGATTTGGCATCATTATATTGTGTAGTCAAAGCTACAAAGGACTATCTCAAAAGTCAGGGATGTCAAGGAGAGACCCCACGAGTAAGCGTCCTAGAGACTCTCCAAAAGTGGGTTGCCATACATCAATAAAGTTAAAACCTCATGAAGAGAGGAAATATACAATAAAATATACGGTCATTGATCATAACCATGACTTAAATCCATTATCAGTAATATATCTTAGGTCACATAGAAATGTAGAAATTAAGAATATGCATACAGTAGGAATCCCAACATCTCAGATAATGTATGCACTTGCTAGAATAAAAAGTGGAATTCAATAATTTGACTTTACAGATAAAGATTGTATAAATTTCTTAACTCGAGAGTGTCAGGCGCAACTAAAAGAAGGAGATGCGCAAAGATTGCATAACTGTTTTATTAAACAACAAATGAGTAGTCCAACATTTTTCTACATGATGGATTTGAATGATAATGAAAAGTTAAGACATGTTTTCTAGGTGGAAGTAAGGTCAAGCCTAACATGTTTATATTTTAGTGATGTCATATCTTTCAATACTACTTACTTGACGAACACGTATGAGATGTCATTTGCTCTATTTGTTGGAGTTAATCGTCATGGTTAGTCAACCCTACTTGGTTGTACATTGCTTTCCAATAAGAAGATAGAATCATTTGTGTGGGTGTTTAATTGCTAGTTAAAGGTAAATGGTGGGAAGCAACCAAATGCGATTATTACTAATCAGGATAAATCCATGGAACTAGCAGTGAGAGAAGTCTTCCCTAATGCTAGCCATCGATTTTGTCTATGACATATATTGAAGAAAATATCGAAGAAGATTAGACATATATGTGTAGTAAATAAAGTTTTTATAGAGGACTTCGATAGTTGCATCTATGATTCAATTTTTGTACAGGAGTTTGAAGAAAAGTGAGAACAATTGTTGTGCAAGTATAAAGCCTATAGAAAGAATGAATTGTTGAATCAGTTATATGAATGTCATGTCAAATGAGTACCATTATTTTTGAAGGACACATTTTTCGCAGGTAAAATATATTGCACTGGACTGATATACTTTGTATTATAATGGTATATTTTGCACTGCCATAGTACACTTTGAACTTCAATTAAATATATTGCTCTAGATGACCACACTTTGTGCTAGATTGAAGCAAAATGCACTGAAATGCATTGCTTTGGAATGAAATATGGTACATTACAATATTTAATCGTAATATTAATAAGTCAGTTTCATATTTTTTTGCAGAAATGTCAACTTCTTAATAAAGTGAGAGCATTAATCACTTCTTTGATGAATATGTCCATATAAAGATCACTCTCTCTGAGTTTTTTGAAAAATTTGAACTTGCATTAGAGAGTATATATGATGTTGAGAATGAAGCGAATATTAAAAGCATGGGGTCAATCGCATACTTGAAAACATCTTCGCCCTTGGAGAAGCAGGCAACCAATATATACACAAGGGCCATTTTCAAAAGAAATCAACAATAATTTGTAGAGATTGTATCATGTCACCCAATGGTAATTCACCAAGAAGTTCAAGCACAACATTTAGGGTTAAATCGTTTGAACAGATTAAAGTCAAATGAGTTTGTCCTGACATTGTTAAGGATTTAGTTAAACATTATACAGTGTATTGTGATGTAGCCGGTAAAATTTTTTCATATACTTGTCGATCTTTTGAATTTAAATGTACTTGTGTAGGCATACACTAGTGGGACTTTAGTACCGTGGAAATTTCTAAATTTTTGAGAGATACATTCTAAAGAGATGGATAAAGGAGACGCGTTAGTGTCATTTGCTAGATGAATTTAACAGGCCGAGCGATGACAAAGATTTAACGGTATCTCGGTATACAAATTTGTGTTACCAGTTGATGAAAGCTGCTGAGGTTAGATCAGTGTCAGAAGGAGCATATGAACTCCCATTAGCTGAGCTGCCAAACCTAATGTCTAAATTGATAGATGCAAATAGTTCTCATATGCAATCAAAAATGATCAAAGATGTTGGTCCTTCATGTGCAATCAAGGATCCCCGATATACCAACTTTGAATTGGTTATGAAAGACCCATCAATTATTGCAAGGAAAGAAAGTATGAGAGAAAAAAGAATATAAAATACTATTGAAAAGTGTCAAAGAAAATGTAAAATAGTAAAGAAATATAAAGCATGTGGCAATGATGATGGGAGGTGCATTCCTTGCTGTAGATTATAGTCCAATGTTACTGTCAATATATGTAACGACCCAAGATCTAGATACCAGGAAATACCCGATACCATTTGAATCTTGGCTCGCTACCCACGTGTCGGTAGGCTCGAAAGGGTTATTAAGGTGTGTGGAGGTACATTAAAATTTAAAATAATGCAGACAACAACTATATAATTAACAAGTTAAACAACAAGAATAAACCTATATTTTAATTAATAATCTAACTACAGAGTCTAGTCCAAAAAAGTACAGTTTACAGGGAAAGAAATGTACTCTAACGTCGGGTGCACTCTCGGCTCTGGAGCGCTGGCCACTACTAACCTTTGCATTGCACCTCTGAACCTCGAGGAGGAACTGCAACACCTGAAAAGATAAGGGTGAGCCTCATCTCATTGGCTCAGTAGGGGTCTCGCGGATCCCCACCACAAAACAACGGCGGTAAACAACAACGCTAACAAGAGTAATAACAATAGAAGCAACAGCCGTAGTAGGAACAGAACAACAGTAGCCGATGGAACCACGGCCCTCTAAACTACTCCTACGGTGACGAGAAGCAAACCCCAACCTCATAGTCGGGGGACAACCGAACCAACAGAAAACTCATGCTGCACTACCAAAAGAAACACCACGACATCCCTGTCATGGAGGCCCGTCCTCACAGACGAAGGCCCAACCCAAGACCACGTGGTCCAAGGGTATGGTCACGACCTCGCCATCGTGAACCATACATTATCTCAGGGTAGAACCTCGGCAACTCTACCGAAAACCCTAGACCTCAACATCAGGAAACGTGCACAGAAATCACCTGAAAAATCACATCATCGCTGACGGGAAATCAAACCTCGAGTCACGAGAGGCACATGTCGCGTGACGGGAGTACCTGCCCACTAGAAATAACGCCGAATGTGTCCACTGACTATTTAGTTCGTGCCCCGGGTGTCTCCCAACTCACCCTAGGCAGAAACTGAGACACCGTACAAGTAACCAAAGAACACAGGACAAGGGTATAGTCGGGGTTGTGCTCGTCAACACGCATCTGAAGTCCCCGACCACGTGTGTACACACTGACTGACTGCGCTACGTCATGTCCTCTAGCTGGTTTTCCTCCCGACCCAGGCTTGAGCTGCCATAGTGGGACGCCCTACGGCAACCAGCCTAAAACCGTCTCTCTGGTGTAGCTCTCCACCCACTCCCTGGTAGGTCGGCACACGCATGCCCAGGCAAGCTACGACTAGTGGAGGGTCACTGAACGTAAGACTCTCAGAAGAAACCACTGGAATACTGACAGGCTACGCACAGGCCCGTCACAAAGACCATGAAGTACCGGGTGGCTCGGTGCCACCAGACTCTAGACGGCTAGCTAGACCTACAAATCCAACGGTCCTTGAGTCACGCGACTCAGGTCAAGACTATCGTATAATACAGCTCCATGCCGTCAATCTGCCCTACTCCTAAGGTTAGAAACCAAGGTTGAAATAATCCTTAAGACAGCTCATAACCCTCGAGTTCCAAGAAACCTCCAACCCCAGGCTGGGTCACAGAACACTTTGTCATTGGCCACACGCATGGCCCACATAGAAACCACTTTCCGAAGAAGCTAACATCATGCGGGGACATCTCTTCGCACTTACACCGGCATACGGTGACTCGATCTAGCATAACAAGAAAGCTCGGAACACGCGGGGTCACCCGGACCCTCAAAACCATGCGGGCACGTTAATCAAGATAACACGATACCTTCGGACACCCAAAAAATATGGTCTCGATCCCCACGGGATGTCTGAGACATCTACGGGGCCAAGGTCGACCAAAGGGTCACAATGGGGTCGACCGGAGGCCAAAATGGGCGAAAGAGCTACATTTCAGTCGACCAACCTACATGGGTTGGTTGACCAACATGGGTCGGTCGATCGGCCCGCAACCAGGCAGAAACCTTCCCTGGTGGTTGACTGAACCAGGCTGGTCGGTCGACCGAACTGGGCAGGTCACCCCTCCCGTGGCGAACGCCAACCGGTGGACCGAACCCACTGGGCTAGTCGACAGATTTCGACGACGCTCACACCGAACCCCATATGTGGGATTCCAAACCACACCCCAATCACCCTGGGTGATGGGGAAAACAATGGGGAACCATTCCCCACCCTCTAGACCACCTAGAGGACCATTTAAACTACAAAAATGCGATCGGATCGACGAATCCGTCGCTCACCCCAAAATCATGCTTTTTAACCCCGACGTGAAATAAAATCACTCTTGGCCTCACCTCGGCCTACAAAACGCGGGGAAATGGAAAGGAAGGGCCAATGATCTGTCCCCCTACCTCTACGGAAGATTTCTCGTGCCGAGGACGCCGATTCCTCGCGAAAACGTGCCTCGAACCCACGCTGGTCATCACGAACTCGCAAACGAGCCATGCCGCGCCACCGCCTCGTTCCTCGCTCCATCCTCACTACTCGCCGCCCCCACGTCATCTCTGCCTCGCCTACCTCTGCCTCCGTCGGCCGCCCGGAGAAGAGAGGGAGAGAGAGAGAAACGAGAGGAGAGATGGAGAGAAATGAGAATGAGGGGAGGGGGGTGAAAGGGTTATATTTATAGGAATAAATTCGAGGTTTTAATAATCTAGAAAATATAAAATGGGAAAAAAATCATTCCCACGACCCTTGAAAATGCACACCGCGCCTGCAACGTCCTGAAACCTGAAAACATATCGGTTCACCCTACATAGGGGTCCTAAGGTCCAACAGCCAAAGATCTAATTTAATTGTAAAACATGATCCAGGACCCACGAAAGCACTCCGAAATCCACTGATTCTAATCCGAAAAATCTGGGGCGTTACAGCCTTCCCCCCTTATAGAAATTTCATCCTCTAAATTTAAGGCAACCACCATGCCACAGGGGAAGAACGACTTATCCAGTTGGCAACGCTCTTAGAGCTCCAACCAAAACCTCGATTATCGTGAAACCACCTCTCTCGAGGGATACGGCCAGACCATTACCATGAACAGAATCATCTCGCTCCATAACCCAATATACATTGATTCTCAGAGCGAGCATTGCACATAAAAGAATATAAGTCTGGCATCACCTCAGCCACAACGAAGTTCCAACCATGGCATCGCTGCCACCATCTCGCTCGCCCAAGAGATGCAACCAGCATCACGAAAATCTGCCATCGATCAAATCCCATGCACGGCAGACCAATCAAACATCAGCTTCTCTACCTGCTGACTAATCTCATGCCCTGCACAAGGGACAACCATCATTGAGCCTCAACCAGCTCACGCATTCATCTCAACTAACTGCCATAAATCCGTCGGTTCTGTGCCATGAACCATCTCATACTTGGCAAGCCAAACGCCAATAATAGCACTGGACCAGCTCCGGTCCGAACACAAACCTTCAACATATCCCAGATCCAATTCCGAGAAAAAGGTATATCTTATAACCGGCCACTCAAGGCCTCGCTTGCACACGGCTCTCGCCATTCTCAATTTACTACGACTGGCATCTTCAGTCTGTGAAAACCCATTCGTCGGTTGATAAACGCTTAATTGTTTATTCTTATTCATATCTCACACATCGTTTTTGGGCTTTAATGATATTAATTATGCATTTCTATACATGATAATCTCGGTCTCACATAAAAGGAAAATGTTTTACAATTAATGGGACTTGAGGCACGTTGTTTTACTAAGAGAATTACATAATTAAATTTTATTGAAGTCATGAGAATTATTTTCTCCACATCTAGTTTTTACAAAATTTATTTTGAATGAACTAAAAGGGGGGAACAAAAGATAAGACATATATTCATTGTGAATCTTTTTGGCTTGTGGGGCCTGAATATAATTTTTTTGCATTTTTTCAAAACTTTGTGAACAGTGTTATCCTCTCTCCTCTCCCTCGTGCGTGTGGACTGCTACAGGCCTGGGAACACGACAAGATCGCCATCGAAGCCTGCAAGATCTCATGGGGAGTTGGCAAGATCCGAGTAGCATCTAGCAGCATGCATGGGAAGCTAACAGGATTGCGTTTGGGAAATAGCACGCATGCAGGCAGCAGCAGCAGCAGCATCTCGAGCATGCACAGTAGGCACGTGAAGGAGCAATAACAGGGTAGCAGTAGCAACGGTTGGCAGCGGTGGCCCAGCCTCTACCCCTATAAACCCAACAGACCCCCCTTTTCCGGACGTCTTCCCTCTCCCTCCTTTCCTCTCTTTCTTCTTCCTCTTCTTCTCCTCTTCCCCCTACCCCTTCATTAGCTTCTCACTCCCCCTCTCCGATCTCTTCCTCTTTCCTTCTCCCCTCTTCTCCTCTCTCTTTCTCTTCCCCTCTCTCCCGTTCACTTCTTCTCTGCATACACACAGCGTGGGTAGGCGGCTTCTCCCCCTTCTCCTCTATCTCTTCATATCTCTCTTTCTCCCTCTTTCTATCTTCTGCACACAGCATCGCCAGACACACATCCCCCCTTCTCTTCACCTCTTCTCTTCCTCTCCTCACTTCCTCTTCCCCTTCTCTTTGTCCCCCCTCCAGCCTCTTCTCTTCTTTTCCCCACCTCCTCTTTCTCAAGGGTTCGGAACCCCTATTCTGAACAGGGGCGCCAGAGGCCCTTTCCTTCTCTCCCTATCTCTCTCTAAAACTCCAGCACTCATTGGCCTCCTTCTCACCCTTCCCCCTCTCTTGTTTTCTATCTCTTTCACACACCCTCCGTCGGCCCGCACTTCATCCCTCTCTTCCCCTCCTTCTCACCATGCCATGCACGTTCCCCCTCCTCTTTTCTGCATACACAACGCATGCACCACACAACACCGTGACCCTTCCCCTCTCCCTTCTCGCACACTTGCACACTCACCTGCACCACCGGCTTCATCTCTTCACTCACTCCCCTATCTCTTTCTCTCTCTAACACGCACACACGCGCCCCCTTGCTAACGTCTCTCTTCATCTCTCTTCTGTGAACACACACACACACAACGCACACACACGGTGCACCTTGCCATCCCCCTCTCACGCGCTCTCTCCCTCTCGCCACTCGCCTCCTGCACACCCACACCTACACTGCAGGTCACGGCGTCGACCTCACCTATGTCCCCTCTCCACGTACACACACCCACTCACTCTTCTCTCCCCTCCTACTTAGCTCTCTCTCTATCTCTCTCTTCTCCGTCTCTCTCTCTTCTCACACAATAACTCATACTATTTCTATTTCTTTATTTTATTTTCTTATTCTCACATCCACCTATTTTCTATTATCCTCACTCAAAACTTCTCTCTAAACTCTCTCTCTCACGGCGACGTCTACTCTAAGTTGGGCGATTCTCCAAGGCTCAAAGGCGTGGGCGACGACGTTTCTTGACGGCTATTTCTTCACCCTGTCTCTTTATGTTTAGTTTAGTTAGAGTTTGTTTGGGGATGTAATTTTCTATTTTCTTGTCGTCTTGTGACCGTTTAATGTTTGAGAAATGAAATTAGTTTGGTATTATTATATCTCTCTCTCTCTTCCTCTCCTTATTTCTATCTTTTACCCTTCCAAGCTTCTCTAGATAGATTTTTATTTTGCACTATTTTAGTTGCCTCCCATATAAAAAAATCATTTCAACCACTTCTTAAGTTTTTCCTAAAATAAAAGTGAAATAGGATTTTCAACTTCAAAATATTAACCTCTCCGTGGATTCGACCCGTATTCATCACTATATTCAAAATTCAAATTTTATTATGAGTACGAAAATTTTGAAATTGAGTGTGCGGATTTTTAACGACGAGCTTCGCGTTCCATCAATTTTTGACGCCGTTGCCGGGGAGGCTTGTGATTTTTGAGTGAAAATTTTATTTTTCTTTTGTATATATTTGTGCTAATCTATTTTCTTGTCTTTTCTTATTTTTGCAGGAATTGAAAACAACAAAAAGCAAATCAGAAAATCCAAAAAAAATTGTCATAAAAATCTGTCGTAGAAACCTGAAGCGTAGGTACAGAGTGTAGATTTCAGAAGTTCCAGAGAAAATAACTGTGGCAGACAGTCTGAAAACGGTCGCAGAAGATCTGAGAAGAAAATCAGAAAAAAAGGGGGCAGAAAAAAAATAGAAATATTGAGAGGTTTTTCTTCCTTTCCTTTATCTTTGAATTTAGTTATTTAAAAAAAAGAACGAGAGATTACGCATCAAGTAAGTCTTCAAACTTATCCCTCTCATTTTATCTTTTATTACATTTTCTTGGTTAGATAGGTTCACAAAAAAAACTCATCACTTGAACTCAATAAATTCTTCATTTCAAGATTAGAAACCACACCATCCATGCTTAGGTCATGCATCATTTAGGATAGAGTTTTTCCTTGTTATTTATTTTTTGACAATTGCATTTTGGAGATCGTGAGGGGCAAGGTACGTTCTACTTATCTTATCTTGAGCATGCATTATTGCATAAGAACCCCTTGTTTGAAATTGTGGTGAGTATTTCATTTTGCAAATATTCTAAGGGCAACACCCATAAGCAAGATAAGGTGGGGATTTCATTAAGCTTCCTTCGCCCACAAACCACATTTCCCTTACATCTTTGCATGTCCTAAGCCTCAAATAAAATTCAGTAGACATTGGCCCTAGGTTCACACTATGGTTCTTGTACTATTTGGGCTTACTCTCTTGTGGAAACCGGTGTCTAAGGCAAGACGGTTGGACGGTAAACGTCTTAAGCGGGCTAGTGGTTCTTTAATTAAGTCCATACGAAAGTAGGGGGGGCCTCCCACTACCCCACCCTTTACCTGACCGGTGAAAATATTGAGGGTGAACTTAAGTTGTACTTTAGCCATTTTGTGAAACCCCATTTGTAGGTCTAGGTCTCATCTTAGTCATTAGGTAATTTGTGTGTTAAGTTGTTTGTGTTTGCATGAAATAAAAAATAAAAATAACAAATAAAAAAAAATCCGCCTCTTCTCTCTCTTCATCCTAGTTAGTGTCAAAACATAAAAAATAAAAAAAAATAAAAAAATCATTTCCATGGATTGGATTTTTAATCAAACTCATTGCTTGACCCAAAATCAATTCTTTCCAATGGACCCAAGCTCTTTTACACCACCTACCTTTCAAGATGGTCACACATGGGCCCGACCGGTCCATTATGTAGGTGAGTTCCCGACCCAATATCCATCTCTCATCCAATCTTACCCGACCTTCAATGAAAGTCCATATTCTTGGTCGGCCCAACAAGAAAACTCCACATCCATGGCAGCCCAATATAATTTTCTTCCCCAAAACCAGGACCAATTTACTCAATCCTATTTAGGGGACCATAGGCCATTCCTCCCTCATGACCAAGCTTCAACATGCCAAAATCTCTCTATATCTTCTTGCACTTCTATTTTTGAGTGGAGGGATCAAAATAATTTCTCTTGAGAACATACTCAATATCAAGCTCCATGCCCTCCCGAGCCAAATTTCTAAACCCAATTTGATCAAAATCAATATGGGGGGCATGACACATACTTCCCTCATCAATACGATCCTCAACACATCCATTCTACCCCTCCATACAATGGTCCCAACAATGAAGAAAAACTCAACCAATTGATTCAACTCATCTTAACTAATCAACAAAGTATTGGCTCCCTCCAAACCAGATTGGACCAACTCACAAGTGCCACATATGAATTATCCATGGACCAAGTGCCTAACCCCCCCTTGATGCAAACCTTGAAGATCAATTTCCTCACTTTACCCAACACACTTATTCTTACCAGCAACCTATGGTTCCTCTGCCAAATGAAACACTTGACCTAGGTAATGAGGGAATTGTAGAAGAATTACATCAAAGATAATTTGGGGTGACTAGCAATAGGGCTTATTTGATTAAGGAGTCCACACCCATCTATGAGGAGAGCCACAATGAGTCGGTTGAGATCAAGTTGGGAGGTGAATCAAATGATATGCAAAATGATGCTAGTTAAAATTATAAAATTGAGAATATCAATGGCTCAATTGAGAAAGAATATAGAAAAGCGCATGGTCTAGTGGAAAATGATGATGACAAGGTTAGAGAATGTGACCCTCCTCACTTGGAAGAATATCATAAAGGGATCGCATTGGAAAATTTCTCATTTCACCTCACGGTTCCACAATTGGAAAAATTGATTCACATTCTCCCTATGTTAGAACAATGTGAATACTTTGGTATGGAGAGTGTCATCATTAACTTACGTGAGGAGAAGCATAAGGAAGAAGGTAATGTTGATGTTGCAAACATGTTGAATGATAACTCTCATGAGGAAGAGAATGGTGAAGAGCCTTTGAGTGAAAAATTCATATCTCATTTAGATGCCAAACTTGTGGAGAAGATAATTGATAATCTCATTTTGATAGAAGATAATGATGATGGGGCATCACTTGAAGAAATTGAGAGCAGCACTCCACACACCAAAATCTCATTTGAGGATATACACGAAGAGGAGGATTGCTTTGGGGTTAATAATCTTGATGCTTTAATGAAGAGGAATTCTGAATAGCCTCCTCTTGAGGAGTGTGATGAAGGGGACTTCTTAGAGAATTTCACATTTGATCTGACCTATAATGAAGGGGCTTTGTTGGAAAAATTCACATTTAATCTTCCCACCCCCTTATTGTATAATTTGAGTGATAATCTTCATTTGATGGATGAGTGTGATGAAGAGGCCATGCTGGAAAAATTTACATTTGATCTTCCCACCTCATTATTGGAAAATTTGATTGATAATCTTCATTTGATTGATGAGTGTGATGAAGGGGCCTTATTAGAAAATTTCACATTTGATCTGACCCCTGAGCCCTATCCCATAAAGTCTGAATCATTGGATGAATTAGAGTCTGGGCTCATGCTTCCTTCCACTTTAATACCCCTGAAAGATAAGCTTCTACAATATGACATTCTAGGACTTGAGGGGGATATACCAACTACATTCACCTTTGATTTGACCCCCCATCAGGAAGATCAGTTGATTAGGGCCCTTAATGCTCATGAGGCTATTATTGAGGGGAATGAGGCTAATAATGTCGATCTTCATAAGGCACTGGTGCCTGACCAAGTTTCTTTGGAAGAAGAAGTCAATAAAGGGGTAGTTAGGTGGGTAAATACAGGACGAGGGGACCAATGTGTAGAGAATGGGCAAAGGTTCTACCCCGATCTTGAGAGATTAATGGCCATTGACCGCTACATGACCCATAAGGAAGAGAACTGGCTCACACATATCGTGAATGTTAAAATCAATAATGTTCAAGACCATCATATTTGTGGCCCACATGCACACTGTAACGCCAAAAAATTTTCTAGAAATTTTTTAGATTTCAATAGAATTATTAAAATGAGCTATTAAATGAATTACTATTAATTAAGTCTCATTAAGTAATGGCCTTCTACTAATAAATAGATTAGACCCATTTAATTGAACCCAAATGACCTAAAACCCAAGCCCAAAGGGTTGGCTCATATTCTAGAAGCTTAATTTCTGGAATTTCGGAATTGTAAGTGGATAAATAGGGTAAATAAATGGATAATAGGGGGAAGAGTTTGAAACAGTTCAAACTCGGCGCCCAAGGTAATTGGCGGTCTATTGTAAGACTGCATAGGAATAAAAAACGGTCCACTATTAGACCGTTTACCAGAGTCCGATCGTGAATAGCAAGATGGCGTGAAAAATTCCATTTTTCCAGATCAAATCTCTAGGAATTGATGCAATCTGTCAATTAGAAGACTCTAGAGGGTATCGGGATTGGATTGGAGGCCTAATTAGGACTCTAAGTTCAATCAAATCCATGAAACCTAGCTAAAACATATAAATAGACCCCAGAACCACCCTGCGCGACCCTTACATTTGGCTCGCGTGGAACTAAGGTAAGGAGGTTTTATTTCATGTAGGTTCTTTAGAATCTTTTATTCACAATACTCAGGTCTAACTCCCCTCAAAGTTTCGTTCTAGGAGATCAAGTTTACAAGGAGTTAGAGGCTTCCAAAGTTACTGATCCAACACCAATAACCCAGGAATCTATGTAACGGCCCAGTGAAGATCAAGGGAATAGAAGCCTTAAACGAGATATTTAGAACTAGTAACTTTAGAACTTTTTGTTCTCCTTTATGTCTTCTACCTACCCTCTAAATTTCACGTCTTTAAGGGAAGGGGATCAGGAGATACAAGGGCGTGAAGTTGCTCGTTTAGCACATGACGTGCAGAACTAGGGTTTACTTCATGTCAGAAATTCTAAGTTTTGGGAGAAAATCAGAGGTGGGTTATCTCATGAAAGGCTTAAACTTTACGTCAGGGATAAAAGTCCTCTGGTTTCAGTTGATTTCATGCATTGTACACCGAGAATTTTATGATTTATTAAGGACTATGCATCTAGTATACTCCTCATGCACAATTCTTAGCCCTAATTGAAGTTAAAAGGGAGAATTTTCTTGTTTATTACACAAACCCAATCATATTGTTGGCCTATACTCATTATTTCATGTTGTGGGAGTTTATACATGTTGATTTCCAGGCATGATATCACTGACATGTTTTTCCTACTCACTTACCCTTTTGATGACCCTTCCAACCCCTTCCTTACTAGTGTAATGTGAAGAACTAAGCAATAAGTAAATAACAGTGGGAAGGGGTCGGGGAAGGAGTGTGTGTGAACACCACCAAGATGCCGAATGTGATGAACACGCCATATCTTGGAAAGGGGAAGAGGTACTCGCCTTAAGAGCAGCGCTGAGAGGATGTACGGCTCAGGAGGAACCACCTATAAGGATGAGCGGCCGCACGATAGGCCGTCTAAAGGCGCTGCAGAGGACGCGGGATAAAGAACTTCTGGCAGATGAACGGCTCCTGCCCAACCGCAGTGAGAAGAAAAACGGTCCAAATATCACCGCACCTCTCCTTAAACGGACATCTGGGAGCCACGCAATGCCACCACGCCAGAAGTTGTAAGAGTCCAACCTCCACCCTTTCCGGCCGGCCAGAAAGGATGGGCCTCGTGCTAGTGTGTTGCTGACCTGTAAAATAACATGTAGAACATAAAAAGAAAACCAAATTAGAACTAGAGAGTGTAGTAAATGTTCGAACGAAAGGGAATGAACATAAGTAAATTGAATGGGGGATACCCGGGGATTTTTAAACCCCTGGGGGCGTCAGAAAACATGGGAGGGTGTGTGCATGATAGTGTAAGCAAAGAAAACGTGGGAGAATGGACGTGTAGAAACAAGCATGCAATTAGAAGAAATTGGATTATCAAATGTAAAAGACTCAAAACAAAGACTACTCCATGAACCATAGGACTGTATGAACGTAGAAGGCCTCCCTCCTTTGTGCTAGGTCGCTCAAAATTTCAGCAGGGCTTCGCCGTCGACCAAAAATCTCCCCCCTTCAAAGCTGAGCCTCAAGGTCTATTTATAGAGCACCTAAAGTCCTAGCTCAAAATTAGGGTTTCTATCTATTTTTAGGTCGAGATTATCAAAGATAATATGTAGATAATTGAATTACCTCTTAGCCAGAAGAAACGGCACCAAATTTGGTTCAGTATCCGCGGAGAAAAATGACGGGAGAAGTTGGGGATAAAACCACGGATAGAGAGAGAAAACCCTAGAAATGCTCAAGAGTCGAGACGATGCACGGTCTCACGATAGACCACCCAACGGGATGAGCGGCCATCTCCTAGGCCGTCCAACCCTATCGGTGGAAATTTAATAAACATAAAATATTATCCAACTATCTATCGAGATGACCAAAAACCTCGCCGTTGGACTCTCATAGATAAACGGCTGCGGGTAGACCGTACATCCACAAGAGCAGCCAAGAGAAAACCGCCCATTCCTTGTTGGTGATAAATCAAAATAGATTAGATAATTATCTGAAAACCAGGGACGTTAGGATTCTAGGAGACAGACGGCTTAGGAGGCACCGCACAATGGTCTTATGTGGCTAACTCCCGACTGTACAAATGCTTGTCGGTGGAAATTTAGGAAATTAGCTAAATATCCAATAAATAGATGAACGGTCCAAAGTCAACCGTCTGTGCTATGAGCGGCTGGAGACTGATCGCACATGTATATGGGCGTTTGAAATTCATAGAATAGCTCAATCAACCAAAACCACGGCCCATTAAGCCCTGAATCAATTCGGACCTAGTCAGGGAGGGAGGCCACCCATAAAATTGGCCCAGAACGTGCTAGAAAATAGCCCAGCGAGTGATGGATAACTCGAGGCATCAACAAATGGGAGTAAGAGAAATGACTCAACTGCAGGTAAAAAACGGGTGTCAACAGATGCCCCTTCTTAACGTCCTCTTTGCAGGGGAGCGAGCGGAGGTGAAGCGAAAGCGAAATGAAACATGGAGATGAAGCGGAAATGAAGCGAAGCGGACTGAAAAGCGGGCGTTAAGGTAAAATGACACCCGTTTTTACCAACAAGCGATAGGAATATTCTGGAAAAATCCGAACCAAACACAAGGAACGATTAAACCAAAAAAGACGCCAATCTGGAGAAACTAAACTAAATAAAGGAAACACACGATCAACCTCATGGGGGACACAATCCCTCGAACCAATAAGGAGACCGGAATAAGCAGCGAAAAAAGTAAAGAAATGGACTAAAAACTCTAGACGGGGACCTCTTAATCAACCAAACCAAGCGAATTGACCAGAGAGAACCTTCCAATTCAGAGTGGAATTATTCCTCTTACTCAAACACTGAACGTACAACCATCTATCACTGGTGGGACATTTCGCAGGCAAACCATGGGTCATGAATGCTCAAGAGATGCGCATGATGCATGCTGGGCTAAAATAAAAGAAATCGTAAAAAAGAATGCGAAGAAAGGATAAAATATAAAATACTCGAGAATAATATTGCCAGACTGGGAGATCCAGAGTCAAGACACTATCCGCAACCACAACGTGCAGTAGAGAATCATCCTCCCCAGGCTTTCCCAACCCAACGGCATATCCGAAAATTAAACACGTGAACCTGGATCATCATCGTTTTTGTTAAAGGGGAACATCAGATCCTAGAACATGTAGATAACCAACTGGTTCTCGAGATAATATACCATAGTATCATATAGTAATGCAATAAGGGATGTAAGGATAGAAGGCCATACCTGACTTACCTGTGCAGGCGAAATGGCATTTTTTGGATTTTCATTTTCAAATTTTTATGGATTTTCACGTATAAGACAAACAAGTATAAACATAGCAAGTATAAACATAGCGAAAATGAGATGGGAGACAATGCAACATAACATAACAAAGGCAAACGAGCACATATGCAAGGCATAAACAGACAATACGCATGCATGCATGAACACGGTGCGACAAGACAACAACGCGGTGGGACAACACACGGTTGCGACAAGAACATGACAGATAACCACACGGTTGGGGTGAGAACATAAGACACAAAGGGACGACTAGATGACTAACAACATGCAGTGAGGGACAAAACAACATGTGTGGGATAACACGGTGGGATATGAACACGTGACAAGGACACGGCGGGACAAAAGACATGATAAATATCCACTTCAATCGAAACCCAAGATCAGAATGAAACAGAACCGCCAGGTTCATAATCGTGAGGCAAAACCCTCTCATATAGATATACTCATTGTTCAAATAGATTGGGAAGGATATGAGCTTCAGAATAGATCGAGATATATGATTGAAGAAGAAAAGAATAGATCAAAAATGTGGACAGGAGGCAGAGCACAAAGATATAGCAAGGAATGCCTGAGTACTTGCAACCTGCACACTTAGCAAACGGATTACGTATCTGTTCTTAAGATAATATATATATAAAAATAAAAGACATATTTTTGGATTTTTGTATTTTTTTGATTTTTTTTAGATTTTCATCAGTATTTCATTTTTTTAGATTTTTGAAATATTTGATTTTTTTGAAATTTTGAAGTATTTGATTTTTTTTAGATTTTTGACAATATTTGATTTTTTTAGACTTTTGGTAATATTTGATTTTTTTTTAGATTTTGACATAGCAATCCGCAACACCTAAAGACGGGCTCAAACTATTGGTCAGGCATCGTCGTTCCTACCCCTTTCATTAAAGACTTCCCGTAAGCAGGGCATGCATGTGAGGGTGGTTTATCACAACCAATCGCTTCTAAAAAATGGTGCCCCTACTAAGGCCATACCCGGGATACAACCCAGCCTAAGAGGGAGAAACATAAGAATAATTGGGAGATAAGCTTCGTGCAGGATGTGATATATCAAGGCTCGAATTCCTTCCAGAGCACCACCCCTCAAAGAGTAGGTCTGTTGCGCCGGGGCTTTGTGTCTTTGATTTTTAGACCCATATTTATCAGGCACGCATGTGACCGGGCTCATGACGTCCCGCGGGGAACTGTACTGCCACTCTTGCCATGCCTTTCAAACATAATTTTACATTGAATCATTTTCTCATTTTGGTAGCCCTTATTGGCTAGATATAACATGAAAGCTCACTTTTGAGGGTCAAGACTGCCCCTATTTGAGACCTTTCTCGTATTAGGGAGCGCCTAGGTTAGTCATCTCATCCATCAATCTCTTGCCCCTGCACTTGGCCGAGTAGAGAAAAGAAAAGACCTTTATGCATACTTAAAGTATGGCCAAAGCAACAACGGTGTGCCTCAGAGAGATCGGCTATGGCTCGCCGTGTAGTGTGTGAAAAACCCGTACTCAAAGGTCACCCTCAATAATCGGGAAAAGTATTAGACTCCCAGCAGAGCTATCACCAGCCTAAGGATGCTGCCGAAGCTAACTTCTTATTTGGCACAAATTTAAAATCGAATTTAAACAAAAGCTTCTAAAGCCACTCAATCATGTTAAGGAATCATGACAGAAGCAATAGAAATAATAGAAATGAAAGTACGTTTCTTGCATAAAATAACGATACCTTTGCAAATCCATGGCGTGGAAATCGACCTCCTGAAGCGATCATGATCAATGAGCTTTGATCATCACGAGCTTTATGTTCCTTGCTTGCCAGGACAAAATGGAGAGGATAGCAAAGTGTAGAGATTCCTTGATATGGAGGAGCGGCAGACATCAAACTGGACGAAAAAAGATAAAAAGGAAGAGAGACAAGGGCTAGAGCTCCCTCGTTAAGGTATAGAGGCCCTGATAACAAGGAACCAAATACAGAATAAATAGAGATTAACTGAGATCAAGGCGGACTAAAGCCTCAAAAATAGCAAGAAAAAGGGTGATGACCCTGAAAGGGTGAGACAAAAAGAATAGACGAACCATGAGAAGATTGTGGCAAAGATAAGGGGGAAGAGGAGTGATCATCCGACGTGGTCGGAGAAAAGGAATTAGACTCACCTGATAGGGTCGGGGAAGGAGAATGAGAATCACCCGACAAGGTCGGGGAAGGAAAATGACAGACACCCGACAGGGTCGGGGAAGGAGAATGAGAACCACCCGACAGGGTCGGGGAAAGAAAAGGGTAATCACCCGACATGGTCGGGGAAGGATCAGAAGTAAAGCCCGGGGATACCATAAGAGAAGGATCAGAAGAAGTCCCGAAAGTGGGATGAAAGGATAACATAGGCCGAGGCCTAAAATCATGAGAGAACGTAGGATCTGGAGACTCCGGATGAGTGGAGAAAGAAGAATGGGGGTTTGCAGACCCGAAAAGAGATGAGAAGATCATAGAAACTGGATTAGAAGAAGGGAGGTACACCACCCAGGGGTGGGATCTGAGTAGAAGAAAGGATGAACGAAAGGAAGAGAAGGAGGAAGAAGTGGACCCCTGAGTGCACAATGACGGCCCTTAAACTTACGCCGCCGCCTCTTCTTGGTAGAAATCTGCTTGCAACAATTCGGCCTGGCGCGGACCTGGGCCTTTGGGCTTCTTGTCTTGCAATGCTTTCTCAAATAACGGGCCCATCTGGCAGACGGCCTAGCCCAGTCATGAATATGCAACTTCAACGGGACGGTTGCCCCTAGCTGTGCGGTGCCAACCATAGAAGGACATTCCAGAACAGGCAACTCCTTGGGATGAACATCAGGAAGCAGTGGAGTTTTGTCATTCGGCACTAGAACATGGAGCTTTGGCATCTTCACTCGGCAGTCGGGCATGAAGCATAACTCCCTTGCTAGAAGCGCAGGACGGAACTGAGGGAGGGCGATGCACGGCGTTGACGTGGCCGCCTCACCAATAAGCCGAGGGAAATGAGATAGAAAATGCAGCATGCCCCTGTCCAATCTTGAAGACACGGCCAATTGCCCCTTGCATGCTGAATTCATTAAACTTTTGGTGGCCGTGTGGGTTAGCACCATCCGAGTGGAAAACTCTTCTGGGCCAATGAACTGAATAGCAATCAAGCGAGAGGTGATAATAACATCAATAGTGAATTCCCCGGCGAGCAAAGAGATTGTCACCGGCCTCGCTTTTGAAGGAACTGGCACCAGTGCTAAAGAACTCTTCTCAGCAACCGTCTTCATAGCAAGTGCGGGCTCATTATCCCTAGAATAGCCAGGGACCAGGACTCGGACCGGCATGCGACAAATGAAATCTTGAAGCTTGTAATGTATAATCAAAGCATGGCTCGGCTCTTTATCTCCCTGGGGACTAGACCCGAGGGGCACCAAAGGTAGCAAGCACCCGCTCCGTGGGGTAGAGATAGGTGGAGAGAGGGGTGGAGAAGGCTTGGAAGGTGTGGGCGAAGGCAATGCGAGCGGTAGAGAGATAACGGTGATGATGGGCTCTGGTGGGGGTAAAGGTTTGGAGGGTAGAGGTGTAGGAGAGGGCAAAGGTGAAGATGGTGGCGTGGGTGGAGATGAAGGCAATGGCGGGGGTGTGGGCGTAGGGGTAGCTTGCTCAGGCTCGGATAATGATGGTGAAGGGAGCGGCATCGGTAGCGGGGATGGTTGTGAAGGTGACGGAACAGGGATCGTTGTGAGAGGAGGCGATGAAGACGGTGGTGGTGACGGCAATGGGGATAATGGAGAAGGTGATGATGGAGATGTGGCCAATGGAGGCAGCGAAGATGGGGGTAGAGAAGGTGGTGGCGAGGCAGAAGAGGTGGCAGGTCGTGGTGCCCATCTCCGACGTGTCGGTACAACACGTCAAGCGACGTTGGGAGTAGAAGCGGTGGTGGAAATGGAGGGAGAAGGAGAAGAGTTTGTACTAGCCTGAGCAGAGGCTTGGGTTTGTGGAGGCCGTGGAGGTTGAGTAGGAGACGGTGAAGGTGAGGGGGTAGGTGAGGGGATAAATAACGGAGCGGGTGCTTTATCAACTGAAGAATCACATGGATGCCTCTGGTCTTGAGATGGAGACGGCTGCCTGGGCGGCGCTTGCTGCTGCTGTTTGCGAAGATCCATAATAACTTGGCGCATGACAGCCCAATCAATCATCTTCTTGTCTTCCAAGCTGTAAACAAGTTCCCGGAACTCGGGGTAGTCCTCAACCAAATGCCCCTGTTGACGATGAAACTCACAGAAATGGAGCAAATTCCCGACCGCGGGTTGGCAAGGCATAACCGGAGGGAGTTGCAACGCATGGGTGGCCATCAAAGCCCTAAAAACGTCTGTAAAAGATTCCGACAATGGAGAGTGAGGAGCCCGCTTCGGGTAAGGTAGGTGCCGAGGGGTATGACAAGGTAGTGGGGATGGTAGTGGAGGTTGTGTAGGTAAGGGGGATTGTGTAGGTGAAGGCGGAGGGCTAGTAAGTGAATGATGTGAAGGCGTGGAGGGAGTAGGAATATAATGAACGGCATCCACCCACTCGGGGTGCGATGTTTCCTTGACCGGGAGTGGAGAGGTGTGGGGAAATGAAACAGCGGAGGGCTGACTCGTGGAGGGAGATATAGTGGGGTGACATGGGAAGGCATATGGATAAGTGGGAGCGGACGGCCGACTCATCAAGGGATATGTAGTGGAGGTCTGACTTGTGGGGGATGGTGAAGAGAAGGGGTATGTGGAAGGCGAAGGTGAAGGAGACTCGTGGTCAAGGGAAACTAGGAGTTGTTGGCATATGAAGCGGGCTCGACTATAGAGTTGTTGTCAGGAAGTGATATCATTCAGGGCTAAGACGCATCTAAGCTCGGGCGTTGCATTAGAAATAACCATCTTGATTTGTTCACCCTCCGGAATATGCCCTAGAACTTGCGTGGCTAGGCGACGCTAGTGGTCGGCGAACGTGGAGAATTCCTCGTCGGGCTTCATCTTCTCTTGGGCTAGATCCACCATGGAGTACTTGGGCCCCACCTGGTCCTGGTACTATTGAATAAATCTTGCTTGGACGGCTTCAAAATTCGCCACTTGCTCTTGCGGTAACGTGAAGAACCAATCCTTGGCCGAGCCCTCTAAAGACAGACCAAACAAATAAGCCATCAAGCGTAGATCATGCCGGAACTGGGCCTACTCATATAAGAAATCCTTCAAATGGACGTAGGGGTCACCAATCCCACCATAGCGACGATATGCGGGGATCTGTGAACGTGGTGGGAGTTGAAGACCTTGAAAGGCAAATGGGATATTCAAAGAAGTTTGGGGATTGATTCGGCGTTGTAATTCATCAGGCTGACGTTGGGCCTGAACGATCATCTCCTCGGTAGGAAGAGTCCGAGAAGGATAAGGGCCAGACTGAGCAAGAGAGGATGAATTTAAACCAGGATAATGTTGATGGACCAAATAAGGGGATCCAGCCTGAGGTGAAGACAAGCCCATTCCGGGAATGTAGGAATGCATGGGCCTGGAAGAATCGTGTATGTAGGAATGGGGATTGATTGGACTAGCAATAGCATGGGCGGGACAAGAAGGCCCGTTAAACGGATAGGGTCCATTGGAGGAATAGGGAGATGGGCCCGCGTGGGAAGAGGAATCCACACGGGGATAAGAAGATAGAGAAGAATAGGAGTATGGCACAGGGGAAGGATGCTCCATGGGGGGAATGGAGACTTTATACAGTCAAGAATTTCAAAGGAATATAAGGATAGAAACGAGCCTAGGACAAATGCAACTAAATGGAGACACACAAAGATGAACTAGACCGAATGAGCCTAATCTGACAAAATGAGGTGAATGATACAACACACAATGGAGGGGAGAGATGAGAAAAGAATCAACCAATTGACCACCCAAGTTATAAATGATGCACACAGATTTCATAAGTTCCCCTTTAGGACCTTAGTGGATCAATTAAAATGTGAATTCACTCAACCATAAGGTACCTAACCAGGGTGGGGGATGGGAAACTGGCAGACTCTAAGGGACTCTCTCTCTCATGAATGCAGACCCTAGACTGGGGGTGGTACGGTACAACCTGCTCGACGTCCGTGTGGGAATCCACGGCTCACGGGGACTTACGGAGGTCCTCGGTAAGGTCACCCAGTCGGCTCCAAGGAGTATGGAGACGAGAGGAAACCCTACCTCGGTAGGAATGCAACTACAGATGATAAATATGCATGAATCCTATGCGCACCGGAGTGCATGCAAAGTCTAGCCTAGCAGCTAGCAATCAATAATCAAATAAATATGTAAGAAATGAAAACAAGTATGCAACAATGATATAAGAGTAGGGGGGAGATCAATAATCAACACCAAGTGTCATGAAAATCAAATAACATGGCAATCAAGTGAAGCACGGGTGCACTGTAGCACGACAAGGATGGTCTCTATAAGACCGCTCAGGGAGATAGACGGTCTGTAAACGACCGTATAATCCAGGGGGTAACGACAGCCTAACACGAAAATCAAAAAACTCTGGAATGAAAGGAGATAGCAATAAGAAGCGTGCCAGGTTGAACGGTCTCCAGGTAGACAACGTAAGAGCTGGAACGGACCTACAGCAACCGTGTAATTGCAACCAAACCAACACTATGGGGACAGAGGCGTACCTGTGCTAGCAAGATGGACGGCCAAACTCAAGTCGTATGGACGATGAACGGGTGGTGAGAGACCGCTCACGACAGCAGGCTTGGAGGACAAGTGGCACTGTTCGCAGAGAAGAACGGTGGACTCACTATCGCACAAGATTTGGACGGCTCAAGAAGGACCGTACCCGTTTTAGAGGGCAGAGAACACGACCAGCAAAGATCAACCTGAAACCACTTCAAGAAAAAGGACTAACAAAGCAAAAGAGAAGGTCAACAAGTCACTAACACGATGAGCACTAGGTGTCCCACTGTGATCGCCAAAAAATAGGCTGTTGACATGTTTTTCCTACTCACTTACCCTTTTGATGACCCTTCCAACCCCTTCCTTACTAGTGTAATGTGAAGAACCAAGCAATAAGTAAATAACAAGGGGAAGGGGTCGGGGAAGGAGTGTGTGTGATCGCCACCAAGATGCCAAACATGATGAACACGCCGTATCTTGAAAAGGGGAAGAGGTACTCGCCTTAAGAGCATCGTTGAGAGGATGTACGGCTCAGGAGGAACTACCTATAAGGATGAGCGGCTGCACGACAGGCCGTCTAAAGGCGCTGCAGAGGACGTGGGATAAAGAACTTCTGGCAGATGAACGGCTCCTACCCAACCGCAGTGAGAAGAAGAACGGTCCAGATATCACCGCACATCTCCTTGAACGGACATCTGGGAGCCGCGCAATGCCACCACGCCAGAAGTTGTAAGAGTCCAACCTCCACCCTTTCCGGCCGGCCAGAAAGGATGGGCCTCGTGCTAGTGTGTTGCTGACCTGCAAAATAACGTGTAGAACACAAAAAGGAAACCAAATTAGAACTAGAAAGTGTAGCAAATGCTCGAACGAAAGGGAATAAACATAAGTAAATTAAATGGGGGATACCTGGGGATTTTTAAACCCCTGGGGGCGTTAGAATACATGGGAGGGTGTGTGCATGATAGTGCAAGCAAAGAAAACGTGGGAGAATGGACGTGTACAAACAAGCATGCAATGGGAAGAAATTGGATTATCAAATGTAAAAGACTCAAAACAAAGACTACTACCTGAACTAGAGGCCTGTATGAACATAGAAGGCCTCCCTCCTTGGTGCTAGGTCGCTCAAAATTTCAGCAGGGCTTCACCGTCGACCAAAAATCTCCCCCCCCTTCAAAGCTGAGCCTCAGGGTCTATTTATAGAGCACCTAAAGTCCTAGCTTGAAATTAGGGTTTCTATCCATTTTTAGGTCGAGATTATCAAAGATAATATGTAGATAATCAAATTACCTCTTATCCAGAAGAAACGGCACCAAATTTGGTTCAGTATCCGCAGAGAAAAATGACGGGAGAAGTTGGGGATAAAACCACGGATAGAGAGAGAAAACCCTTGAAATGCTCAGGAATCGAGATGATGCATGGTCTCACGATAGACCACCCAATGGGATGCGCGGCCATCTCCTAGGCCGTCCAACCCTATCGGTGGAAATTCAATAAACATAAAATATTATCCAACTATCCATCGAGATGACCGAAAACCTCGCCGTTGGACTCTCATAGATAAACGGCTGCGGGTAGACCGTACATCCACAAGAGCAGCCAAGAGAAAACCGCCCATTCCTTGTTGGTGATAAATCAAAATAGATTAGATAATTATCTGAAAACCAGGGACGTTAGGATTCTAGGAGACAGACGGCTTAGGAGGCACCGCACAATGGTCTTATGCGGCTAACTCCCGACCGTACAAATGCTTGTCGGTGGAAATTCAGGAAATCAGCTAAATATCCAATAAATAGATGAACGGCCCAAAGTCAACCGTCTGTGCTATGAGCGGCTGGAGACTGACCGCACATGTATATGGGCGTTTGAAATTCATAGAACAGCTTAATCAACCAAAACCACGACCCATTAAGCCCTGAATCAATTCGGACCTAGTCAGGGAGGGAGGCCACCCATAAAATTGGCCCAGAACGTGCCAGAAAATAGTCCAGCGAGTGATGGATAACTCGAGGCATCAACAAATGGGAGTAAGAGAAATGACTCAACTGCAGGCAAAAAACGGGTGTCAATAGATATGTCTTAGATTAATATTTTTATTAAGTTTTCTGGAACACAGGAAGAAACGGTCTTTCTGTAGACCGCCAGAAACCCTAGCGGTCGTACGATAGACCGTTTGGCCTAGTGAAACGGTCCTACACTAGACCGTTTTCATTTTCTTATTTCTGTGATATTGTTAACCCGAAACATATTGTAGATTAGCCCTAATTAATGTATGTTAAGCTTAGTTAAGTAGGTTTTACTCCTGTTTCAAGTGATATTTTTATATACCTAGTTATGTTAACAGAATATTCTAGTAGATTTTGTGATTCTTCATGCACTTAGAATTATTTTTAAACTTATGTTATTTTCATGACCAAATCATATACTTTTGTAATTAACTTAAATTTATATGATTCATGGACTAGTCATGATTTGATCGCGGTATTGCCACGATCTCATTCTTATCTATTGAGTCATTTTCTTAAGTACATGGCACATATCCCGGTATGTTGTCATTAGTTACACCTTTGCACATTAAGTACACAATCTTGGACTTGATAACCTCTCCATTGGATATTCCTTCCAACGGACTAGAAAATCTTGTTTCAAGGCCTCCGTAAGACTCCGCGAGCCTGGGATTCCCACTAGGACGCCGAGCTTGTTGTACCTTTAAAACCCATTGTCTAGAAAAGCACTTACCGATGTTTTGAGTATTCTGGACTGTAGCGGCCCTCTGGATGACCATCTGATTTCTATAAGCGGCCCTTCACTAAACCGCTAAGGGGTACTAAATGGCCATCCGCTAGACCGCTAAAGCTCTAGATGGTTTTACTGCATCGATGTCTTTATTCTATGAAACGGTCCATGACTAGACCGCCAGGCGTGCTAACCGGTCCAGTAATAAACCACTTAGTTCCTGAATTAGTCTAAGCCGAGGTTTGACCTTTGAGGTTGGTTTTCTTGAGTTCCTAGATGATCTTAGGATTATCTGGAGTCTCAACCTACGTTAAGTAAGTCAATATTAAAGGTATGGAACGTAATGAAAGTGCCGTTGTGCTGCCGAATTTCTTCCGTAGCATGATGTCCATTTAAATCATCTTTGAAATCTCTTGCTCTTAATCGAAGCATTTTTGCCTTGGTTACCTTATCATGGAACTATTGTTGAACTTGAACATTATTGTTATAATCGTGGAAGTAGCTTGATTTATACTTGAAGATGCAGTTCGAGCACTGAATGTGTTCAAGGACTCTATGATAGTCCCCTCGGCTGATTGTCGGAAACATAATGTAAACCATGGGGGTATGATGCTACTGGCGTCGCATTGCGCTGGGACTACTTTCTTTATAAATAAGTGAAAATCCACGGAATGTAAATAAAGATCCACGTAAATTCACGAAGTACTTGCTATTAAGCGAAAAGTACTTTTCTTGCTTGTTACATGACTTTCTAGTGCATAGCCTCCATGGTTATAAAAAGTACATTCTTGTTACATTCTTGTTCATGAAAAGGCCAAATTTACTTTCTTGATTGATAAATCCTATCCTCATATCTCGTACTTGATCGTATCTTGTTACTTTGATTTTATTCACATGTTTTACCATATTTGCATGATTTATCTTATTCTCTAGAGCTAAAATACTAATCACTTAAATTTACCTTCATGTTGATACGAAGATACATACTGGACAAGTGTCCTCATTACCTATTTCCTCAATGTTTCAGGAAGTTCAAGTGAATCGGATTCGGATTATACAAGTAACGGGTCCGAAAGTGATTGAAGGACATATGAACGAGAGAAGCCTTAGTTGTCAAGTGTTTAGTCGAGTCATGATGTAATCTTTATTTTATTGAGTCTAGTAAAGAGAGTCTACGATCTTATGTACTTTGATACTATTATTGTGGAATAAAGTGAAGTTGGAAAAAAAATTACTTGTGCAATTACTTTAGTGTGATTGTCTTGCGCTCTAATTATATTGCTTGCTCGAGGCGTACTAGTCGACTGTATACGTTCTCGATTATTTCCGCTACATAATCTCGAGGCGTGACAGTTAGAGTGGTATCAGAGCCTAGGATTAGAAGTCTTAAGGAAAAGTCATGTCATAGGCTAAGTCCAAGGTTTAAGGACCCACACCTATGAAAGTAGGAAAGAAACTCCCAACCCATGTGAGAAATTGGGTAGAACCCAAGATGAGCTAGTTGTTTAGAATATATCTTCAAGCTAACTTTCTTTAAAATTCTATGAAGAATAACAAACCTATCGCTCTTATTAGGTACCTCATTCTTACGATGGCTCATCGTGTTGATTGGAACGGTATGCAGCAGACCGTTGCAGGTCTCACCCAAGCATTACAGAATATGGCCCAAGCTGGCGCAGGGGCAAGAGCTGGAGACCTACACTGTAATTTTCGGAGCTTAAATCCTCCCCGGTTCTCAGGATCCTCTAATCTTGATGAGGCTGAAAATTGGATCGATGAAATGAATCGTATATTCGAGGTTATGCAATGTGCTGACCAGGAGATGGTTCGTGTTGTCACGATCCAACTCAATAAAGATGCCCGTACATGGTGGAAGTCAATTCCTGCACCGCCTCAAGATGCACCACACACTTGGGAGGGGTTCCTTACACTCTTCCGAGCAAAGTACTTCTCCAAACATGTCAAGGAGAGGAAAGCTATGGAATTTGGTTCATTACGCCAGGGCATGATGATAGGAGTATGAACTCCAATTTTCTAGGCTGGCGCCTTATGCTCCTCATCTGGTTAGTACCGACTTATTAAAAGCTAACCGGTTTATGGACGGATTGAGGCCCGACTTTATTCAACAACTTGGAACTCAGAATATCCGTACATATGCGGAGATGGTCCAACGAGCACATCTATGCGAAAGGACCCTGGAGAAGGTTGAGAAACTTAAAAGTAAAGGAGAGGAGCCGAGCCGAAGGTCTGATCGGCATAAGTTTAGTACCATGGAACCATACAAATCCCGTGATAGCAAGAAGAGATCCCGGAACGGGAGTGTTAGTGACTACCACAAGAACAAGAAGGCCAAAGAAGAAGAAACGTAAGTCATGGTAGCTTGCACATTTTGAGAAAAGTTCAGTCATTCGGCCGAAGAGTACTGGAAGCGTCTCGGTGCTTGTCTACGATGTGGCAGTCGGGAGCACCGCATGTCGGATTGCCCCCTTATGATGGAACAATCTTCCAGTGGAGGACGTAAGCGACATGCTCATCTTAATGCTATTATGGAAGATGAAGAAGCGCACATGAATGATGGGTTAATGGAAGGTACTATCCAAATCTAGTCCCATCCTGCATTCATACTATTTGATACTGGTGCTTCTCATTCTTTTATATCTACTGCTTTTACAAAAACCTTGCCAATTTCATCAGTTCCTCTACCTTCGGAGCTAGCAATCACTACACCATTAGGTCTCGGAACCAAACTTACAACCTACTACCCCGATAGTGAGGTAATGGTAGAAGGTCATAATCTTCCTGTAAATCTCGTATGTGTTGACATGGAGGGCTACGATGCTATTTTAGGTGTAGATTGACTTGTAGACCACGGCGCCTATATAAACTGTCGCAACCAGATTATCTCTTTTTGAAAATCAGGTCTTCCAAGGTTTTCCTTCCTTGGTATCAAATATAGGAAGCATCCTACCATTATTTCATCTCTTCATGCTTGCAAACTTATTTTGCAAGGATGTGAAACTTTTCTTGATTCTGTAATTATTATTGAATTCAAGGGAATTATCTTAGAAGATATTCCCATTATGAATGAGTTTTTCGATGTATTTCCCTTAGATTTGCCAGGTTTACCGCCCGAAAGGGAAGTAAACTTCTTCATTGAACTCATTCCCAGAGCAGCACTTGCTTCAATAGCTCCCTACAGGATGTCCCCCATAGAACTCAAGGAATTGAAGAAACAACTTCAGGAGTTATTAGACAAGGGTTTTATTCGACCTTGCACATCCCCTTGGGGTGCACCAGTTCTATTCGTCAAGAAGAAGGATTGATCCCTCATGCTATGTATCGACTACCGACGACTGAATCAACTCACAATTAAGATTAAATATCCGTTGCCGCGTATAGATGAACTCTTTGATCAGATTTCAGGAGCAGAATATTTCTCCAAGATAGACCTAAGGTCAGGTTATCATCAGCTCAAGATCAAAGATGAAGACATACACAAAACTACTTTTCGGAGCTGATATGGCCACTATGAATTTGTGGTAATGCCGTTCGGATTAACCAATACCCCGGCAGCATTTATGCAACTCATGAATAACGTCTTCAGGCCTTATCTTTTGTTGTCGTCTTCATTGATGATATTCTTATATACTCCAAAACAAAAGAGGAACATGAAGAGCACTTAAGAATAACCTTACAAACGCTAAGAGAGCACAAACTGTATGCAAAGCTTAGCAAGTGCAAGTTCTGGCTAAATGAGGTCTCTTTCCTTAGCCATATTATTTCAAAAGAAGATATCGATGTCGACCCTTCTAAAATAGAAGCTGTTAAGAATTGGAGCCGGCCGACGACCGTATCTAAAGTCAGAAGTTTTCTAGGTCTGGCTGGGTATTACAGGAGGTTTATCAAAGATTTCTCAAAAATCTCCGTTCCTTTGACTAGACTCACAAGAAAGGAGAATCCTTTTATATGGTCGAAGGATTGCGAAGAGAGTTATCAAACTCTTAGGCCCTGTTTGCTAACCGATTGGGGTTAGCTTACTCGACCCTGAAGGGTCGAGTAAGCCAACCGACCCCGGTTAGCATGCATGAGTGTGAGGAGGAGGTGGGTCCCGCCGCGACATTCTCTCTCATCTGTTTGCGTAACCGCCCGACAACTCTGTTGTCAATGCGGCCCTTAAAGAACACCTTACCACTGCACCAATATTAACGCTACCGACAGAGGGTGGTGGATTTGAAGTCTATATGGATGCGCCTGGCATTGGCTTAGGATGCGTTCTTATGCAAAATGGAAAGGTGATTTGCTATTGTTGTACCCGGACAATTTCTCCAGCAAAATACCCAGAAATAAGGGTTCGGGAATTTCCTCGAACACCTTCAAGGCACGAGCTACCCGGCCTCTTCGACAACCCAGTGGGCCCGACCAACGGCCCCAACCCGCTAGCCGAGGTATACGGCGGCACTAGCAATCAATCGGGACCACTCCCGACTCATAAGTTGCGGACTTTGCCCGCATTCTACACGACCACCCGGGCCATCTCGGGGACACTGCGACTACAAGCCACGCCACGTGGCACTCAGTGAAAAGGCCAGGGGCTTGCCCCAGAACGCCTTCTTTCAACCCTCCAAGGTTAAAGGGAGACCCAAATAGGTCAACCACAGGCTCGGGAGGCCCGCAGTACGTGTGTACGGCTCACACACGAGTGTTCAGCATTCTGCCGAACACCTTGTGGGCGCACATATTTCCACACTTCTACACCAACCCGCGGGCCACCCCGTGGTTCCAGTGCACTAATTGGGTCCTACAACGACCCCCCAGCAAGTCGGGGACACCCCCAACCCTCAGACACGTGGCAATATGCCACCCAACTTTAGCTCTCGGGCCAACCCGAGGCTACTCTGCCAACCCGCCGTACAACGTGGCTCGTAACACGAGGAGAGGCCCATGGGCCCAAGGTGCCTCCTCCCAGCCCCTATGGACTTCTACCCTCGGCTCTAGGCCAAATCCAAGGTCCGTCCGTCACCTACGCGGCTCGTTTGGCAACCCGGGGTGTGTCGGGCATTTGCCCGAACACCATGCGAGCAGCTACCATGACTCGAAGAACAGCGGCCCCCATGGGCCATTGCAATTTCCCGAAACTCCGTATCCTTCAAAGGATATCCCTAGATGATGAAGGAAGTCCCCCGGGGGCCATCCCTCGGGGTTACGGCTCTGCCCGGGGCCAGTTCGCCCCGGGGCGTGGCCGGGCCCCCGGGGAGGGTGAACTCCCCGGGGGGCCGCGCCCTCTCCTCAGCCCGGAGGCCCGACGGCCCTCCCCAGTCCCAGTTCATGCAAACTCTCAATCTCGCGGTCCGAGGTTCGTGCAAGACTCATTCACCATACCCGTACGTGGAAGGAGCTGCAAGGAACGTCCACGACGAATCGCACGCTTGTCCACGACGAATCACACGCACGAGCGTCTCGGTCCGCGCCCACAAGAGTATCCTTCTAGTATCCTCCTGTCCTTTTCTTCTTAGCCAATTTAGGAAGAAAAATAACCAAAAATCCAATTTTATAGAGGTGGGACCACTCCCCCTCTCTCTCTTCCAACCCGGTCCGCCCAAACCCCCCCTGGGGAGGGGGCCCAGGCTGGTCCGCCTAAACCCCCCAAGGGGGGGGGGGGGGTTTAAGCGGACCAGTCTGGAACCCCAGGCTGGTCCGCCTAAACCCTTGGATAATAATTTTTTTTAAATTAAAAAAATGGCCACTTTGGTCCGCTCAAACCCCCCTGGGGAGGGGTTTAGGCGGACCAGCCTGGACCCCCAGGCTGGTCCGCCTAAACCCCATCAAAGATTAAAAAAAAAAGTTTTTTTCCCTCCGAAGAGGGGTTTAGGCGGACCAGACCAGCCCGTGGGGCTGGTCCGCCTAAAGCCCCCCTAGAGGAGGGGTTTAGGCGGACTAGACCAGCCCCTTGGACTGGTTCGCCTAAACCCCATCCCCTCCACTCCGTTACACACACAAAAACACACAAAAAAATACAAATAAAATAAAATGAAAACACTATTTGGGGGGTTTACCCGGACCAAGTTGGGCCCTCAACTTGGTCCGCGTAAACCCCACTCCCACCCCTTCAACTTCCTATAAATTGCCCCCCTTACAAGCTCATGGCCATATGAAGCAAGAGAAGAACACACGGACGGACGAACAAACTCCCTCGGCCTAATTGTCGCACCCTCGGACCCCCGAGGCCTTCGGCAAGGGTCGGGAACGTAAGAAGACAAGTGCGCGCGTAGTTGACTTGCTAGTCGACTCACACACGCCGAGGGTATGTCCCACGTACTCCCCTCACGCGGTGTTTAGCCGTCTCACACCAAGCCCCACATTTTCCACATAAGCGATGACTATGCAAACGGCAAATACGCCTGCATCCCGGGTCCGCCCGTGTACGTCAACTTGCGACGATGACGAAGGGCATTTCGTAATGCCGGGCCGAGCCCCGACACAGAACCGCGTGCCCACCGTTCACCTCCCAGTCGACCATCGGCCCCTTGGATTGACAAATCAAGTCTAGTCGGACCTCTAGCCCGGGAATCATAGCCCCGGGGCCGACCTCGACTCTCCAGTATGACAATACTCGCCGTCCGAGACCCGGGCCCGACCGCTCACCTCGAGCCGCGTCCGACCTCCACCAGGCGCCAGTCCGTGTCCGCTCTGGCCACCAAGGTAGTCGGACCCACACCAACTCCTCTGTAAAGAGTCTTTGTAAAGCACGCGGATATCCGCTTTGTCACGTAATGACCCGGGGATCAACCTACGTGTCAGAATTGTCCCGCGGCTTGTGCCAGTTGTACTTTAGCCACTTAGGCCCGCTTGTAAAGCCCATGTGGCTCATCATAAAGCCAGTAAAATACAAGTGCCCACATTCGGGCCCCAAGCTTCCTACCTACGCCACTCGGCATCCGTGGCTAACACCCTAACCCTAGTAAACCCCCCTCGGTCTAACGTGCACCCATAGCTGCTGAATGCCCCTGGCCCTCTACCCACGGCTTCAGACATACATACAGACTTTTCTTCAGCTTGGAATGAAGGTATTCAGATTCAATCTGATGTAAATAAACACCAGTTGCTTGCGGCCGGTGGGAAAAGATGTCCAGTACACGATTCCCGCAATCGCCTACGCACTCGCACCCATGGAACCCCTTTTCTCCACGTGTTGTCCGATCACCCGAGCCCACGTGCCGCGCCCTGGTGGCGCTTCCCCGGTCAACCCTTGGTTCCATGAATGATTTTCGAGAAATCGACTGGCACGCCTGCACCCTGTCCGGTTAACCCTTATCCTGACATTTTCGTGCCATTGGACCCTTTTCGACTTTCCGTGAAAGGAGAGTGTCCGATACTGCTGTGAGAGGCATGCAACCATGAGGAGGATATCCGAGATACATCAAACTCCCGAATTTTCCTTCCCCGCTATATCCCTTCCTTCACCCGGGTTATTCGGCATAAAAAACCCGCGCAACAGAGAGGATGGCACGCCTGGTGGGATGTCTCCCGCCTTCCTTCCTTTTGTTGAAGAAAAGTCTGTGCCAGCCCTGAAGCCCTGGTTCCCTTTCCCTGTCCTTGTAGGAGAGGCAGAGGAGGGTACTCGTGTGCAGCTTCTGGTTCGCGTTCTGATCGCCGGATCGCTCTCGGGGACTGTCAGCAACCGTCGCCTCCGCAGCACTCAGGACTCCAGCAACCATGGCGGCCATCACCTACGGCCCCAACGTTATTGCCACCCACGCCCGGGTGGGCTACTTGGCGACGCCGATCACTTTCGGCAGCTTCGCCCCTGTTATTGGATCACCCTACTTCTTCGGTGTGGTCCCCGTGGCTGCTCTTCAGCCAACTCCAGTCTCTCCATTGGCTCCTATGGCCAACGTGCCACATGCATCTCCAGTCTCGGTGGCCCACCTGAGTGCGGAGCACCGGACCGTCACTACTGGCCCCTACAGGGCCCCCAGGTCAACGCCGGCCCAGGTGAGCGTTAGCTCCCGAGGCCAGCCTCGTCCGATCTCCGGCTCGGGCCCCGTGCCCCGGACTTCGGTCACTACTGCAGCATTTTCCTCGGGCTCTCAACCCCGAGCCCCAGTCAAGCCGGCACCCAACACGGGCTCCTTGCCCCGGGTCCACGGCTCCTCGGCGTCTTCCTCGAGTCTCCAACTCCGAGCCCCAGTCAAGCCAGCACCCAATACGGGCTCCCAGCTGCGGGTCCACGGCTCCTCAACATCTCCCTTGGGTCTTCAACCCCGAGCCCCAGTCGAGCCGGTACCCAACACGGGCTCCTAGCCCCGGGTCCACGGCTCTTCAGCATCTTCATCGGGTTTTCGACCCCGAATCCCGGCAAAGTCGACTCTCAACACGGGCTCCCAGCCCCGAGTTCACGGCTCCATATATTGCATTCGGGACCCCGGTCCCGGGGTCTAGTTGAACCGGTTCTCCCCGTGGGTCTTCCACCCAGGGGGCAACGTTCCTCAGCACCTTCCTCGGGCCTCCTGACCCGAGCCTAGACTACGCCGGCACCTATCGTGGGTCCTCGACCCAGGGGCGTCGGCACCTCAGCACCTCCGACGGCGTTGCCTCCCGGTGCAAGAGTGTCATCTCAAGCATCGGCAACACTCCTGTTGGCGCGGGTGAAGGCTTACACCTGAGTCGCCCAGCCCTCGACTCCCGGCGTGGGTTACTTATCCCGGGGGCCTGTCCCAGCACCTCAGACTGACAGCTTCACGCTGTCGATCGCTCCAGGCTGGATATTCTCGGTCTACCATCTTGGAGCAGAGTCTTCCTCAGCTCCTGAGAAAAAGCGTCACCATGGCCGCAGGGGCAGGCGACTCGCTGCTGCAACCAGCAACTCCGGCAAGATGGTTCTTGTCGGTGATTTACGGATCCGTCTCGACGGGGGGGGGGGGGGGGACCAATCGTACCCCAAGAACAGACCGTTCCCACCATCCCCACCTCCAATCATTTTGACCTCTTGCGTCAAACATGAGAGGACGGGGCGAAGCTCAAAGGAGCGGATTCCTCGGCGGCAGCCCGGGGGCACCCACCCCAGCCAGACACACGGCCTCCCAAGACAACTCGTCGAAAAAGCGGTGACAAGGGAGACCAGCAATCTGACTTGAGGAGAATCTGGGTCACCCCAGAAGAAGCTCAAGATGTTCGAAGGGCGCGTATTAAGAACCCCCTGCGAGCACTCAGACGTGGCATTAGACGGGATGTGGCTGGCCTCACAATAGCATCGTCTGACGACGCCCAGTCGTCTAACGTCCCCCGCACAAGCAAGCGGAGGCAAAGGCGAGCCCGTTCCCGGGCCCTCCAGCAACCTGTCCAGGGTTCTCCTTCGACTGATGTCGGGAGTGAGCCCCCTCTGCAACGCACCTCGGTCTTTGATAGACTAGGGACGCCTGTCCGCCTCGAGCGGCACACGCGCAGGAAGTGAACGGCCCGGTTCATCAATGACGTAGTTCGAGTGTTCGCGTGCTACACCACCGGACACCAGTCGGACACCCAGTCTGACGACTTGAACCAGCCTCTGTCCCACTTTAGGAGGCCGCGCCATCAGGCACCGCCGCCTCCCCCGACAGGTCACATTGGCACTTCTACCAGACCGCAGGCTTCGGAACGCGCGGAAGAGGTCCCGGTGGAGGACCGCGACCCTCCTATCAATGCAGAGCCGGTCAACCATGACCCTCCTGCAAGCGAGGCTCAATAAGTGACCCTCGACACTCTCATGAGGGAGAACCAGCATCTGAAGGCCCTCCTGCAGGACCTCCTTCTGGAACGAGACCTTCATCCTCAGCAACCTGCTAGGCCCTAGGCCGAGGCACCAGCACCCCCGACGGCCCGTGATGCTGCCAACACCTCAGCGACGATCGCTTGAACCCCGTTGGCAACTGGGTTCGGCACACCCCCGATCGAGGCCCAGCCACGAGCCTCCAATACGCCAGTGCCAGAAAACCTCCTGGCGCAACGCCAGATGATCGAGCGCATTGTCGAGACAAAGCTCGCCCAGTATGGTGAAGGGGCCATTACGATAGATCTATACAGTGTAACACCCCGGTTAAATAATAAAATGTAAATGTAAAAATTTGAAAATATATATATATTGGAATTAAAGCTACTTACTTGCTATTTAATGACTTTAATGATTTCTCTTAATTAAAGAATATTATTTATTTTGAAAGTGGCTAAATTATATCAATAAAAAGGGATAATTATTTTTCTACAATTACCATAAAAGAAATTTCATATTTCAAGAGATAATCGAATTTTTCATGATAATCTGGATTTTATATGTATATAGATTAAATTAATTGAATTTCAACTGTAGGCCAAAGTTTGACTAATTTCTAAAAATATGGAAAAATTATATTCTTGTAGAGAACAAAAAGATAAACAATATTGTCAGCTGGGCCGACCCCTAATAAAAATTGGATTAGACTGAATTAAGGAATTAATGGTTGAAATCATTGTTTTAATAACTCAAACCACATCAATCTTAAAAGATCAAATTCGAGCCCATTTCTCAACCATTCGAGCCCAAACCAGACCCATTTGATAGATAAACCCTAGTAGATCGTTTCCCCTCTAAAACCTTAGCCTCTAGAGACTTCTATTGGCAGCGGCGGCGTGGATTAGGTGGTATCCCCGAAATTTTTGCCGAGTTTAAACCCTTGGACTCTTTAGGCTAATTCGATCTGTAGGAACCTTCTTAGACCCTGTAAGTAGAGGACTTTCGACCCCCTGGAGCCCTATTTGTCTCCCCAGCCGGCGGCGTGACCTAGGGTGGCCGATCGAGAGCGAATTTGGGTGAGGATCGGAGGCATGTTCGCAGATCAGGGTTTCAGATGTCTTCCTCCTTCTTCTTCAAATAAGGTAGGTTTCTCTCGGGCTAAAATTAAGTAAAATATATCATTTTATGCATCTTTAAGCTCTCTTTCATTTGATACTAAAAGCCCTAAAATTCGTGTAGTATCCTACGAGAATTTTCAGTTTTAGTAGAAGCATGTCATAATTAGGGTTAACTATGTTCCGCCTTGGTTTAAGTAGGGGATTTCAGGCACTAAACATTCAATCGATCATGCCATCTTGTATAAAATTTTGTGCTCGTTCTATTGGTTATAAAAGCCTCAATTTTCATGCTCTCTATAGTGTGTAATTAGTTATAGTAGCTAACCCTAGCCAAACTCGCCGGAGGCGGGTGAGGTGACGGTAGGCGAGATTGTTCTGGGATGAGCGGCCATGCGATAGACCGCTTGTCTATATGCACGGCCGATGTCTGACCGCCTATGTTGTTTGCGTTATTATATTTTCATAAGACGAACGACTAGATCAGAACCGCTCAAAGACTCACACGGCCATCCATAAACCCCTCATCTCCTGCATGAACGGCCTCTGGAACGACTGCACAAGACTTTGAAAGGTTCTGGATGAACCGTTCATCTTCCCAGAACTGTGTTAATTTCGAAATCTATCATGTTTTCATCTCTAGTCTTAATGATAGGCTAGCAACCAACAAGTAAATGGAACATATGAGAGATTGAAATTATAATTTTTGTACATTTTTATCATGACATTGGTTTATTATCTCAATAAAGTTAATTTCAAACATGATTATATGAACCATGATATTAGGACTGTTTTGACAGTCGTTCTACTCCGGTAGGATGGATTGACCGCTACACTGGTTTCCGATGTTTTACTAGCCTCTATTCCTTGTAATGGTTGGGACTCTCCGCCGGATATTCCTTCCGTCGGACTAGGACCTTCATTACAGGACCTCCGTAAGTCCCCGCGAGCCTGGGATTCCCACTAGGACGCCGGGCAGGTTGTACCACCAAGACCTGAACCGGTTCACGTGATCAAACCGCTTGGATTACCGTGTTGTGAGTCACGGCTCAATTTGGACCGTTTAACTCAATAGGCGGCCCATTAGGAACCGTGCATCCCTGGCTAATTGCCATTTAAGGTTGGTCGATTATCCTTGTCCTTTCTTCGACCAAATCATGGTTTGATCGACCCAGTAAGCCCTGGACTGACCAGTGGAAAGTGGGCTGGACCCTGGTTCAGTTCTGCCCCACTTATGGCAGCCCGGAGCCCATTTGGGTAGATTTCTAGTTTATTAAGTTAAGCCAGTTAAACGGACTGATTAGGCCTGTTCATGTACTCGAGCGGATCTTATTGGATTGTTCATCCCTCGAGCGGCCCTATAAGGCCCGTTTATCATGTTCTTGGGCTTCGAGTCCTTTTGGCCATGTGCGGCCCATTCTTGACCGTCTATACTAGTAGAAAGGCCCATTTCTGACTGTTCTTCTCTAAGAGCGGCCCAGAATGGTCCGTTTATCCTTAGCTTCAGTTGGGCTGTTCTTCGGCCAATCATCCTTGCACGGCCCAAGATGGACCGTTTATGTGTTAAGCGGACCAGTAATGACCGTGTACATTCCAGTTTTCTGAAATTGATGTTTTCATGGTTTTGATGTGTGTGAGCTGCTTTAGCCTATCCAGGTTATGGTACCTCGAGTTTTGACCTATTGATTAGATCTATTGTCAACATGTATCCATTTCAAGAGTCATTTCTTTAAATGACTATTTCCTCTCGATTAAGGAGCTTATTGTTTGGAATATAAAGAAAATCAATACTCTTATGCACTTTACCTTGATTACATGAACTTGATCTTGGAACTCTTGGCCATTCTATTCGTGGATGTCTAGATTTCATGGGATCGATGATCCAAACATATCAATGCCAAGGCTGTTGTGCCCCTGTGATCATTTGAGTCTTCCTGTGGTTTGGGTCATTCGACATCGTCTTGTGGTCATTTGAGTTATTGGATATTCTTGGTTTTGATAATAGCTAAACACTATAAGTCATTATTATTTTAACTCTCATATGACTGACATACGTGATGTTTTGTTCATGACAGATATGCCAATGAATTGCCAAGGAATGAAGTGGAGATGGCAAATGTGAAAGCTCAATGTTGCACCCTCGCACGCGGATCGACCTGCGCGGTCAGGTCGCGGGGATCGACCTGCGCAGTCAGGTCGCGGGGGTTTCCAGGGGCGGAGCCCCCGGAACAAAAATTTGATTATAGGAGCGATATAATCAACAGAAATCTTCAAGACTATCAAGGGTGATGCCACAGACATGAACGGGCTGCTAAAGGAGTCAAGCGATGGAGCTAAAGTAGTTAAACGGATCGACCCGAGAATGCCCGGGGTCTGCCCAGCTGGCGGTCGACCGCCAAGACAGGGGCGGTCGACTGCCCCAGCCAGCAGCCCACCGTCTGCAGGTCTTTCAGTGGCGGTCGACCGCTAGCCAATAGCGGTCGACCGGAAATCCCAGGGAACATCCGTCTACAGCGTTTCTCAGTAGCGGTCGACCGCCCGAAGCTGTAGGTCGACCGCCAGCCCCGATGCAGCCATGTTTGACTTCGATTTCCACCTCGAGGCCAGCCCCTTTCCTTGGATTTGTTTAATCAAAACTCACCTAATCTCCCATGATTTTTGGATCCGGTCTGGGGGATGTCTATGGACCATTCAAAGTCTATAAAACCAACACAAGGAGGGTTAGAAACCCTAATGCTTCATTTGGATCAAAGGAGATCAAGGGAGGCTTGTGGAGGCTGTTCAAGGGAGATGATACTGTAGCCGTGAACAGTACTTCGTGAAGAGATCTTCATCCATTCCAAGGGATTCAAGCCTAGATCTGAAGCTATCTCAACCTCCAAGAAAGCAAGAAGCAATCAAGGCTCTCAAGGGTGATCTAAACTGCATCAAACTCTTCATCAACTCAAGGAGATCAAAAGGAAGATCAAAGCTACATCCATAGCTTTCTTCATCAACTCAAGGAAGATCATCTTTCAAGGAAGAAGACACCATTGAAGCATCCAACTCAAGCTCCAGCAATCTCAGACAAGACTTTTCTTCTTGAGAATATTCTCTATCTTGTTTGATGATTGAGTGTTTTCATATTTGTTCTTTTTCATTTCATACAAACGATTGAAACTGAAGATCGTCCCTACCGGTGGTTAGTAGGAAGGCAATCGGAAGTTGTTCGATCTGCGGTGTTGACGTCCCTACCGGTGGTTAGTAGGAAGGCAATCGGTGGTCTTTCCGATTTGCGGTTCAGTGCGAGGCACTAGTGGAGCCTCACCGAATTTGGTGAGGGGTGGACGTAGGACTGGGGATTTAGTCCGAATCACCTTAAAATCCTTTGTGTTGTGGTTTGATTGTGCGATTGATATATTTTAGATGCATGCTTAGGTTCAATCTCCATATTGTGAAATCATATTTCTAAGCAAATCGTTTTATACATCGCTAAGCTAGTTGTATTCCCCTGCAATTATTTTTAACTAGCCTTATAGAGGGTTGTATTGCGAAAAGAGGGGTGGATCTATTCACCCCTCCCCTCTAGATCCGCTGTCCACTACACAACAAGTGGTATCAGAGCCTAATCTCTCATTATGGGGTCCAACGACCTTGAGGGAATTGGTGGATCAGCGTCCAAGGGTTTTCTACCTGAAGGACATTCTGTGAACAAGGCTCCTTATTTTACTGGAGCTAATTATCCCTATTGGAAACATCGCATGCAGGTGTTCATTCGCGTCCAAGACTACGAACTCTGGCGAGTGATCAGCAAAGGTCCGTATGAGCTGTCGGATGATGAGGACTTGTGGACCAAAGAACAGATAAGGCAATCCACTGTCAACTGGAGTGCTAAACATATCATGCAATGCTCACTCCATCCAGTTGAATTCTCAAAAGTGGCTACCTGCGCATCTGCAAAACTAATGTGGGACAAGCTAGAGGTAATCTACGAAGGAACCTCTCAGGTACGAGAAACAAAAACCAACATTTTAGTTTCTGAATATGAAATGTTCCGCATGAAGCCTGATGAGTCAATTCAAGATATGTATGCCCGATTAACTGTGCTTACTAATAGTTTGACTGATTTGGGAAAGAATTATTCAGAGCAAGAAATTGTAAGAAAAATTCTCAGATCATTAACTCCAGTATGGCACACGAAGGCAACCGTGGTTGAAGAATCCAGAGATCTCGCAACAATTAAGGTAGATGAACTCATTGGATCATTGATGACCTATGAGATCAATCTCAAGAACAAAGATGCTGAGGCACCTAAGAAGAAGTCCCTAGCTCTTAAAGCAGGACACAGTGGTCAAGGCTCTTCTAATGAAGGTGAGGATTCGGGAAGTGAGTGAGATGAGGATGACGTAGCCATGCTCACACGTAAGTTCAAAAAATTCCTGAGAAAGGAAGGTAAGAGCTTCATGAGAGGAAGGTCAAAGGTAAGAAATGGTTTCAAATCCAATTCTGAAAACTCTAAGAAATCTGATAAAATCATTTGCTATTCTTGCAACAAACCAGGGCATTTCAAGAATGATTATCCCGACAGATTCAGAAAAGCCGACAAATGGAAGGGCAAGAAGAAGAACAAGGCCATGGTGTCCACATGGAGCGATGAAGAGGAAAGTGATAACGGAACTAGCTCCTCGGATAAAGAAAAAGAAGATCTCTGTCTTATGGCCAAAGGTGATGAAGAAACTGAGGTAACTTCTCCATTTGAAGATTATACAATTGATGATTGGGAGGAAGCATATATACAACTCATGGAAAAATATGAAATGTATAAAAAGGAGAATAAATCATTGAAAAAGAAAATTAACTCATTTGTGCATGATCATGAAATAAATGTCAAGAATGCTTCACTTGAAACTGAAATTGAGGATCTAAAGAAAATGATTGAGGATTTGGAAGAGGGAAGAAAAGAAGTGGCTAACTTGGAAACTGAAAATGAAAATTTGAGAAATGAGATTGATAGCATCAAGCTAAAAATGCAAAGCTATGAAAAGAACAGCAAATTGAGTAATGAGAAGTACGAAGCTGTCAAACAAGTCAACATTCAACTTTTTCAAAATATTGAAAACCTATAAAAAGAGTTGAAGGATAAACAACAATCTTTAGAAAAGTTTGTGGATGGAAGACAAAACCTAGATGCATTGTTAGGAACTAGAATGAACCACAACAAAGATGGGTTGGGTTTTGATCCAACAAACAAAAGGCCAATTGGGGTAAAAACAGTCACATTTGTTTTCTCTTCTAATGCTTCAACCTTAAAAACAACATCCAAAGGAAAAGAAAAGATTGAAGAGGCAGTAACTGAAATTCCCAAAAAGTTTATCCAAAAACCTAAGAAAGGTCGACCTTCCCCGCAGCATAGGTCAACACTTCCTTGGCCATTGCATGCTCAATCTTCCAGATGTCACCATAACTGGATTGCACATTCATATAGGCCAACACCACCATACTTTTGAGAAAATTGTAATTCATGTGTTCACCAATCCTATAAGTTTCAATCCCCTAGGTGGCAAAATAATCACTTTCAACCCAAAATCAACCAACGGCCACAATGGTTTACGAAGCAAACTTCATCAAACTTCCACAAAATTCAACAAAGAGCTTCTAAACAAAATGTGAATGTCAAAGCTGAAAAGAAAAACCAAATCCCTGCTCCAAGCAAACAAAACATGAATGCTAGGAAGGTGTGGATTCCAAAAGAAATGATTTCATGTTTTAAAAATCTGAAGAGTTTGATGGGACCCAAATTTGGTTGGGTTCCAAACACAATTGCTTAATTGCTTGTGCAAGAATATCTTGCAGCCATGCATAACAGGTGGTACCTTGATAGTGGCTGTTCAAGACACATGACTGGAGATAAAACCAAATTTTATCTCTTGGAGGAAAAGGAAGGAGGATACGTCACATTTGGAGGGAACAACAAGGGAAAAATCATTGGAACATGTAATGTAGGTAAGAATCTCTCCAACTCTATTGGAAATGTGTTGTTAGTTGAAGGATTGAAATATAACTTGCTCAGCATAAGTCAATTGTGTGATAAAGGTCACAAAGTGTTGTTTGATTCTCATGAATGTAAAATCTTTGAATCAAAATCTGACAAGGTTAAATTTTCTGGTAAGAGAGTCAACAATGTTTACATGATTGACTTAGATGATCCTGCTTATTCAAACCTTTGTCTTGCTGCACCAAAATCTGAAATTGCATGGTTATGACATCGTAGACTAGGACATACTAGCTACAATGTCTTACATAAATTGTTAAAGCATTCAATGGTGAAAGGGTTGCCTGAATTATCATTTAAACAAGAAAACAAGTTGTGTGATGCATGTGCCATAGGTAAACAAACAAGAAAATCTTTCAAGGGAAGATCTGAAAATACATCATCCAAACCACTCGAGCTAATTTATATGGACCTATTTGGACCAACCAGAACTGCTAGCTTAAGTGGTAGAAAATATGGATATGTCTTGGTGGATGACTTTTCTAAATTCACATGGGTTTTCTTTCTCACACATAAAAATGATACTTTTGATGAGTTTCAGGCACTCTACATGAAGATAAAGCAGGACGGTGAGTTTAAAATTTCCAAGATTCAATCTGATCATGGTGGTGAATTTAAAAATGATAATTTCTATAATCTTTGCAGGGCTGAAGGCATTTTCCACCAGTTTTCTTCACCAAGAACCCCATAGCAAAACGATGTAGTTGAAAGGAGGAACCGAACACTTATAGAAATGGCAAGAACCATGCTTGCCGAACGGCAACTTCCAAGGAAATTTTGGGCTGAAGCGGTAAACTCGGCATGTTATATTATCAACCGCTCTATGGTAAGGCCACACATCAAAAAGACTCCTTATGAGTTGCTGAAAGGTAAAAAGCCTTCTCTCACACACATGAAAATATTTGGGTCAAAATGCTTCATCCACAACAATGACAAAAGAGACTTAGATAAATTCGAGCCCAAGAGCGATGAAGGTATATTCCTTGGATATTCTGATAGATCTAGGGCTTATAGAATTTATAACATTAAGAGTCAAACTGTGGAAGAATCACCCCATGTTTCCTTTGATGAATATCATGATGATTCTAACAATGATAACTCTTACAGGAAAAACGATGAAGATGGGGAATTCCTAAGCATGAAGGACAAGAGTGATCCTCCACAAGAAGAAACAAAAGAAGATGGTGACCGAGCTGAATCAAGCAATGCAAGGGATCAAGCTCCAGGAGAAGGTAATGATTCTACAAACATTAGAATTCTTAAGGATCATCCTTTAGAAAATATCATTGATAGCTTGAATGACCCACCTAAAACAAGGTCACATTTTAGAATTGTGGAAGAATTAGATCAACTTGCTCTTGTCTCTCAGCTTGAACCCAAAAATATTGCTGAAGCATCAAAAGATGAAAACTGGATAAATTCAATGCAAGTCGAGTTAAACCAGTTTGAAAAAAAATAAATTTTGGCATCTTGTTCCTAGACCTTCATCACAATCTGTCATTGGCACTAAATGGGTCTTTAGGAACAAACTCAGTGAGGATGGCAAGATAATAAGAAATAAGGCTAGATTAGTGGCTCAAAGGTATAATCAGGAGTTTGGGGTAGACTTTGATGAATCTTATGCCCCAGTTGCTAGACTCGAAGCCATCTGAATTTTACTAGCCTTTGCATGCTCCCTTAGAATAAAGTTGTACCAAATGGATGTAAAAAGTCCTTTCTTGAATGGCTTGATCAAAGAAGAAGTCTATGTTGAGTAGCCCCCTGACTTTGAGAATTCTAACCATGTAGATTTTGTATACAAGCTAGACATGGCGCTTTATGGACTTAAGCAAGCACCAAGAGCTTGGTATGAGAGACTAAGCTCGTTCCTCATTGAAAAAGGGTACACATGAGGTAAGGTAGATCAAACACTTTTCACCAAGCAGCAAGGTAAGAACATCTTGATTGTTCAAATTTATGTTGATGATATTGTGTTTGGTTCTACTAAATCTGAAATGTGTGAGGAATTTGCTAACCTCATGACTAGCGAATTTGAGATGAGCCTAATGGGAGAACTCCAATTCTTTCTCGGTTGCAGGTCAACCAAGGACAAGATGGGTGCTTCATAAGTCAAGCCAAATACATCAAGGAGCTGCTGAAAAGATTTGACATGACGAACAGCAAAATCATTGCAACTCCTATGAGCACCACAACATCACTAGATTTGGATGAAAATGGTAAATTAGTGGATGCAAAGATCTATAGAGGTATGATCGGCTCTTTGCTTTACTTGACTGCATCCCGACCAGATATCCAGTTTAGTGTATGTCTTTGTGCTAGATTTCAAGCTAGTCCTAGAGAATCCCACTTGACTGCCGTCAAACGTATCCTTAGATATCTTGCCGGCACTTAAGATTTGGGATTGTGGTATCCGTCATCATGTGATTTATCTCTTATATCTTATTCTGATGTGGACTACGCTAGATGCAAGCTGGATCGCAAAAGTACTAGTGGCTACTGCCAGTTTCTGGGCGGGTGTTTAGTTTCTTGGGCCTCCAAGAAATAACACTCGGTTGCCCTCTCAACCGCAGAGACAGAATATGTTGCTGCGGGGAGCTGTGGCACCCAAGTGTTGTGGATTAAACACCAACTCCAAGACTACTTAGTGGATCTTGGTTGTGTCCCGATTCTGTGTGATAACACTAGTGCTATCAACCTTACAAAAAATCCAGTCCAGCACTCTAGGACTAAGCATATTGAGATTAGACATTACTTCATTAGAGATGAGGTCGGTAAAAAAAATTTTGAACTGCATTTTGTTGATACTCTAAATCAAATTGCTGATATTTTCACCAAGCCCTTGTGTAATGACAGGTTTTCAACACTCAGATGGGAGCTTGGTCTTTACCGACCTCAGGCCAATAAAAATTGAAATGATGATCTTGTTCAATTTAGTTGTGTGTTTTTGCAGATTGGTGTCCATGCATTGTTTATATGTAATTACGTCATTTTGCATATGGTGTAGCATTGCATGTTGTCATAATGCATAATAAAGTTGAATTCATGTTCACGATGCATTGCATGGTTTGTGTAGCATCCTTCTTGCATGGCCATGGTATATTAAATGTTGATGTATGGAAAGGCAGGTTATGCTTGCTTAGAAGCACTCAATATGCGTGAGGTTTCACCTCCGCCAAGTACCGTGCGTCACTGTCGCATATAGGCCATATAGTAAGGAGGAGTTGTCTCTTTGTAGCATTCATGCATATATTTCATCTTCATTCTGTTGCATTTAATAAGTGTACAACCATGTGTTGGGTCATGCATTTCATGTCTGCCAAATTCATGTTTGATCAGGTCAACCCCTGCATGGTTCTAGTCTCTCTTTCCTTGACGTTTGTCATTACACTTGCTTGCACACATAACTCCTTGAGTGCATTCCTTGCATATCCTTAGGGGGAGTCTTGCTGCCTTTCTTAATCTCTTACAATCTGTGCTTCCATGGCTTATAGTCTGAATATGAGATCATGAGACTGACAGAACTACGGCGTAAGAGCTTTCTATTATATGCCCTGATGATTGTCCATCCAATGAAAATGGTTCAGATTTAATGATTTCCTTAAAGTTCAAAAATATTTATTCTAAAATCATCTATGTTCTGTGGTTTTAATAGACCTTAACTACAGATTGCATATTGTGCTTTGCATGACTATCCTGATATCTGAAAATTTAAAATTCATGACCATCTTGGTGATACACTCAGGCTTAGTATTGTTCTTAAACTTCTTGATGAGCTGGAATTCATGGAAATCCATTTGACAGAACAATGATATTGTTGCACGGAGAAATATGTCACGTCATCAAATCAAGTGACGAATGATATGTCATGATGTGCCCCTGTTATCTCTGTCTTAATTATATTTGGACTCTAGGCAGAGCACTGGCATAATTGCTGAGAAATATATCTTCTCATCACAGAAATGAGATTGGATATGTCATGACGTGACTTTGCTATCTCTGCTCATTCTGAAGCAAAACCGTCAGTCTTGCCAAATACCTAGGGATACTGGCGTCTAAACAACGTGCATTCTTACGGCTAGGAGGCATGTACTAGACTTGATTGCTCGTAAACTATGAGTCATGTGCCGTCAAATTCAAAAGATATTGAAAATCAAATTTGTTGAACTCAGTAAATTCCATGCTTTAGTCATGATTGTTTAGCCTCAATACTAGTTTGTGTGTTATTCCCTTTGTAATTATTGAATATGGATATATAAGACAAGGGAATGTTAAACACTGCCATGATATGCACCTTTGGTTCATTTCTATTAAATCTTGGATGTAGCTACTTTTCAAACTCTGTTGATGATCTCGGATTTCATTAGCTTTGAACCATATATGTTGCTCGCGGTATGTTTCAGGTTTGCATATAATGGCTTGCTCTCCAATCTCATTCACCTCTGGTCTCTCAGACACTAGTCACCTTCTCTATCTTATCCCTCCTTTTTTCTATTGTCAAAGGGAGAGAATGTCTTGTTGTTGTGAGTCCTTTGTGAGTTGTCAAAGGGTGAGAATGCATTGTGGATGGGGGAGCGAACCTTTGTGAGCATTTGAGTCTTCTGTGAGCTTTTGGGGGATTGAAAATTTGCATTCTATGCATATATCCGCATTCACATCATCCATGCATATATCCGCATTATCGCATTTACATGCTTTCACTATCATGGATCTTGAGCTGCACATGTCGCATATGTCATAATGACTCAACTTGGCCATCTTGGTTCTTACTGCCACATAATGACTCACAGTGTTGCCATCATCAAAAAGGGGGAGAATGTTGTGCCCCTGTCATCATTTGAGTCTTCCTGTGGTTTGGGTCATTCGACATCGTCTTGTGGTCATTTGAGTTATTGGATATTCTTGGTTTTGATAATAGCTAAACACTATAAGTCATTATTATTTTAACTCTCATATGACTGACATACGTGATGTTTTGTTCATGACAGATATGCCAATGAATTGCCAAGGAATGAAGTGGAGATGGCAAATGTGAAAGTTCAATGTTGCGCCCTCGCACGAGGATCGACCTGCGCGGTCAGGTCGCGGGGGTCAAGGGGGTAGCGCCCCTTGCAGGGGTTTTCGGGGGCGGAGCCCCCGGAACAAAAATTTGAATATAGGAGCGATATAATCAACAGAAATCTTCAAGACTGTCAAGGGTGATGCCACAGACATGAACGGGCTGCTAAAGGAGTCAAGCGATGGAGCTAAAGTAGTTAAACGGACCGACCCGGGAAAGCCCGGGGTCTGCCCAGTTGGCGGTCGACCGCCAGCACAGGGGCGGTCGACCGCCCCAGCCAGCAGCCCACCATCTGCAGGTCTTTCAGTGGCGGTCGATCGCCATCCAGTAGCGGTCGACCGGAAATCCCAGGGAACATCCGTCTACAGCGTTTCTCAGTGGCGGTCGACCGCCCGAAGCTGTAGGTCGACCGCCAGCCCCGATGCAGCCATGTTTGACTTCGATTTCCACCTCGAGGCCAGCCCCTTTCCTTGGATTTGTTTAATCAAAACTCACCTAATCTCCCATGATTTGTGGATCTGGTCTGGGAGATGTCTATGGACCATTCAAAGTCTATAAAACCAACACAAGGAGGGTTAGAAACCCTAATGCTTCATTTGGATCAAAGGAGATCAAGGGAGGCTTGTGGAGGCTGTTCAAGGGAGATGGTACTATAGCCGTGAACAGTACTTCATGAAGAGATCTTCATCCATTCCAAGGGATTCAAGCCTAGATCTGAAGCTATCTCAACCTCCAAGGAAGCAAGAAGCAATCAAGGCTCTCAAGGGTGATCTAAACTGCATCAAACTCTTCATCGACTCAAGGAGATCAAAAAAAAGATCAAAACTACATCCATAGTCTTCTTCATCAACTCAAGGAAGATCATCTTTCAAGGAAGAAGACACCATTGAAGCATCCAACTCAAGCTCCAGCAATCTCAGACAAGACTTTTCTTCTTGAGCATATTCTCTATCTTGTTTAATGATTGAGTGTTTTCATATTTATTCTTTTTCATTTCATACAAATGATTGAAACTAAAGATCGTCCCTACTGGTGGTTAGTAGGAAGGCAATCGGAAGTTGTCCGATCTGCGGTGTTGACGTCCCTACCGGTGGTTAGTAGGAAGGCAATCGGTGGTCTTTCCGATTTGTGGTTCAGTGCGAGGCACTAGTGGAGCCTCACCGGATTTGGTGAGGGGTGGACGTAGGACTGGGGATTTAGTCCGAACCACCTTAAAATCCTTTGTGTTGTGGTTTGATTGTGCGATTGATATGTTTAAGATGCATGCTTAGGTTCAATCTCCATATTGTGAAATCATATTTCTAAGCAAATCGTTTTATACATCGCTAAGCTAGTTGTATTCCGCTATAATTATTTTTAACTAGCCTTATAGAGGGTTGTATTGCGAAAAGAGGGGCAGATCTATTCACCCCTCCCCTCTAGATCCGCTGTCCACTACACAACAAAGGCAATCATATTTAAGGGCCCAGTCTGGTCCTGGGAGGCACACCCGAAAAGTACTTGATCCCCGGGGAGGTGAATGACTAGGTATGGCATTTGGCACCGAGTACTATCTAGCGTGTTGGGTCTACGACATTCCACATTCTCGTGAACTTGCTATTCGTGCTTGAAAGCATGAAGTACTTGCTTGCATGACTCGACTCGACTTGACTTGATATATGGCCATTCACTTGAAGTTTGGATTACCTTCTCTTGCTATCGTGACTTGCAATCTTTATCGTGCTAGTTATCTTGTTATCATGCTTAATTATTTTCTCGCGTTATTCATGCATTCATGAAATGGTTAATTACTTAAACTATGCCTGATGATAGAGTGTAATTCCTACTGAGCTGCTTGCTCACCCCTACTTTCCAACCCTTTTCAGGTAATGCGGTAGACGGAACGCTTGCAATTGGGATCGGGACAGCGTGATCGAGTGAACTTGGAGCTTTAGAGACTGTAGTCTGTCTTTTTATTTTCTTGAGTCTAGATAGTATTGTGAGTCTTGTCATTTTCTCTTCTTTTGTCTTTATTGAGTCCAAATTGTAAATTTAAATTTCAATCATCAATAAAAATATATTTTTATTAAATTGTATGGCCTCCATGTGTCTATTTGTGTTTATTTATTTTGCTCTTGTTATCATGACTGTTTCGCTGTACGTTCCGAACGCTGCTTCCCGTTACTATCGGTTCGGGACGTGACAGAAATGGTATCAGAGCCTCGGTTGTTTGTGTTCTAGGTTCTTGTCTATAAGTATAGGTTACCCTAAGTTATAGGACCCGTGTCATCCCTTTTGTCACCTGGTGAGATTGGGTAGTGTCTCGGGTTAGGTAATAAAACATGTATAAGATTGGGTAACGCCATGCGTAAGGGTGATAAATATGTTAACTTTATAAATTTTTACAGGTATCAAAGCCCTTTTTGAAATGGAAGAAAAGGGGATCCCGAGTAAGCTAAGGTTCGATTTCGCTAGAAGGTGGCGAGTCCATTGTAAAAAGATTTGTAGTAATAAGAAGAAAAGACATAACCTTTCACAAATGAAATGTTTCCATTGTCACAAAATTGGTCATCTAATCAAGGAGTGCTGGCGAAGGAGAGGAGGGTGTCTTCGTTGCGGAAATAAAGATCACATAATGGCTAATTGTCCTAAGCTACTTCCACAAGTAAATTGGCACTGATTTCTAATAAGGTATTTGTTGACACCCGTTTTATGACCAATAAGTTGGGTCATCTCCTTGTTCATTTTAATGATGCTCCAAGTTGTTCACCCTTATTGGGCCATCTTGGTCAATTTGAGGTTTATTTCATGGGTCCTGTCTCCTTGGTTGGGTTTGGTTCCTTATCTCTTCCCGCTGGACGAAGCTTAGCAAACCTTCATTTTACTTATCACTCCCTTGTCTCTGACGCATCATTCCTGGCGCGTCTCAATGTTGTAACGCATCTATCTTGGACCGTTACCTCATCACAGAGTCCTCAAGTTCGTGACTTCTTTCAAAGCTTATCTTCTATCTGATCCGTTAAGCATGACGGCTTATCGTGCGACCGTTACCATCACTATGACGCACCTCCTTATGGCCGTTACATCCTTGCAGAGTCCTATGTTCGAAAACTTCGCCCGTTGATCTTATCTTTCAGCAGATAAGGTTGTGTGACGGTCCATTCCTGGGGCGTTACATCACTGTGGCGGTCTATCGTTCAGCTGTTACATCAAATAGAGAGTTCTAGCAGAACTATTCTTTCTCTGCTACTCCGTGGCCGAATTAAGAGTTTGATTTGATGATTTCTCCCTCAAATCTAATCCTCAGAATCTTATGTTTGTTTCTATGGACTCTTGGGAGTATTATCTTCAAGAGTTTGCTAAGAAACGTCCTATTTTCTAGCTGGATTATCTCTTACTCGACCAGAGAGTTTGAGGGTCTATAAATAGAACCCTTGACTTCATAGCTTGAGGAAGAGACATCTGGAGTTCACGTCGAAGTGCTGCCGCATCCTGGAGCTAGAACCAACCAAGGAGATCTGCTTCCCACGTCCATCTTCTTCCAAAGTCTAAGGAGTATTGGTTTCAAGGGTTTAGTTCAGCCAAGTCATCTTTTAAGTCTATTTTTCCCTCCTCCAAGCATCATAACATCTTCCCTCATCTTCTCTCATGTTTTTGCACTTGCTGCACTCATCTAAACATCCTTCCCATCTTTTAAAACGCCCCAGAGGGGTTAAAAAACCAACCTCCCCGGTATTTCCCTCTCCTTTTGCATGTTTTTAAGTCCTTTTGATTTATAGATAGTACTCTTGCTCTAGGGCTAATCTGGATTGTTTTCTTTGTGTTCTACACTCTTTTGCAGGTTTACAGAGTCCACAGCACGAGACCCAAGCTTTCTGGCCGGCTGGAAGGCGTGGTGATCAAAGATTCCCAAGTTCCTCTTCTGTAAATCTCTGACGGTCTATCACAGGCGCGTTAGAGTCACGTAGCGGCTTATCGTGTGGCCGTCACACTCCTGTGGCACATCATCATTTGGCCGTTACGCTTCACAGAGCTGCAGTTCTTTCTCTCTCCCGTGGGCGGGTGCTTCATCCACCTATTCTAAGGTATTTCTCAGGTCTTTGGCTTGTTTATTACCTTAGTGGTGATCACATCTTTCCTTAGTATTGGGCAGTAGCTATCTCTTTCATCATACTTCATATCTCTTGCTTTATTTTGCTTGTTCCACCTATACGGTGTGTTTTCTTTTTACTTCCTTGCTCCACGCCTCGGCGTGTGTTTTTCTTTACTTGCTTAGTTTGTTCCTGATAGAGATAGCATGCCCATGCTAGAGCTTATGTTGATTGCCTAGGTTCATGTTGCACATGTTCATAGGTTGAGTGTTTTTACTATTTGTTCATATTTCCATCATAGTTGAGATCATATCCACCTTGCAAGAAAGGAACACATAATAATCAACAGAATTTTTGGTGATCACAGTGGGACAACTAGTGCCAATCGTGCTTTCAATCTATGTTAAACATGCTGTCCTTTGTTTGCCCTAGTTTTCCCCGGATTTTCCTTTTATTTTCTGTTGTTTCTGGTTCTCTGGCTCTTCTGACGGTCTTACTTTTGTGCGTTACATTCTAATAACGATCTATTATTAGACCGTCACATATCTCTGGCGCGGGTATTCTAGACCGTCACGCACTCCAGCATAGGTATGCATCCCGAGGTACAATTTATTTTCACGATTTCTGCTGTGATTTTCATGCTTGGGTGCTATCTGGCCTCCTCCTTAGTTGATTTGCATGTTCATATCATTGTGTGCATGTTTGATTGTTAGATTTTAGGCTATAATTTGCATGCACTCCGGTGCACATAGGTTCATTCATATATTCATACTTTACATTGCATTTTCCTACCTTGGTGTGTGAACCTCTCGTCTCCATATTCCTTGGGGCCGACCAGGAGATCATATCAGGGACCTCTATAAGTCTCCGCGAGCCGTGGATTCCCACACGGACGCCGGACCGGTTGTACCTCTTCCCACACCGTGTCTAGGATTGCATAAGTGAAGGAGTGATTACATTTAGAGTCAACCAAGCTACATATCTTTCCCCTATTAGGAACCTATTGTTGAGAGCACCATTTTTAATCAAGTCACTAAGGTTCTAAAGGAGAAAACCACAAAAATCTTATTGCATCATCTAAATAACTTGGTTGACCATAAGTGTTGTTATCTCTTTTTTTTCACTTACATCTTTGTTGAAACCATCTAAGTTTAGTCACTCATTGTGTGTTTGTTGTGTGTTGTTTGTATTTTCTAAGGTCTTTCATTGCATGTGGAGTTGCTTCTGATCTCTAGAAGCGTCATCACCTAGGGGCAATTCCTTTTCCAAGTGCTACTTCAATCCGCTCTTTGAGTCCACCATGGCCTCTTTTGATCTCACTCGTTCCCAAGAGGAGTCTCTTCCTCAAGGGCTCCTAGAGGATCCCTCTAGGGTTATCTCATTCCAACCCGGGGAGGGGCACATCCCCCCTTCGTCCTCCATCCCTATGGAAGGCACCCAATCCACTCAATCTCTCCCCCCATCCTTCTGCTAATTCTATTCTTCAAATGATGGCCCAATTAGATCCGGCCCAACTTCACGCGGTTTATCAGGCCATGCAGGGGTCCAACACCCCACCTTCCACGATCATGCAAGGTCAATCTAATCCTTCCATTGCTCAGCCTAGGGCCGATGGGTCTGCTATTCAGCCCATTGACCTCACTCCGGTCCAACCCAGGACTCTCAGATTCTCCAGTCTGGAAATGGGCCAGTCTTCTGGTCCGACCCAGCAATTTTTGGATAAGGGAAAGACCATCGTCCATCCTTCTTCTATAGCGGGTCATCATATGACCGGCCCATCGGTGCCGCAGGTCCTTGTCGGCCCATCCGATTTTATGCGCCCTCAGCAAGGGGCAGCCCAAGTCTACGCCAATATGGGTCATCCTTCGGCCCAATATCCTTCTTATGGGCCTCCTCCTCCATCCGCTTACCCCTATGCTCCTCAGATTCCATCTTTCACTGTCCCTACTCCGTCTAGGGAGCATGAATTACTTGATAAATGGGCCGCCATGCAACAACAACTTGACTTCCTCCAGAAGAGGGTTGGCCCACAATCCTTGGCAGACGTTCCGATCCCGAGCTTTCAAAATATCCGATTCCATCCGCAATCCGAGCTCCCCAATTACCGCAAGTATGATGGGAACGACAATCCCTTTATCCATGTGGGGGACTTTCTATATGAATCGGCCCAGTTTCAGTATGATGATCACCTTATGGCGTATCTGTTTCGCCGATCGTTAGATGGGGTCGCGCTTGAATGGTTCTACTCTCTGCCACTAGAAGATGCTGAGAGTTTCAAGATAGTGAAAGACAAGCTCATCCAGCGGTTTCAAGACAGGGTCGGCCCAAAATATTCCTTCATAGATTTTGTGATGCCCTGGATTTTTTTCAGATCCTTGTTTGTGGGTCCCGGATCTGGTTTCTCAGAGTGTCCGACTCTGTTGTGTCCGAAATTTCGTTTCGGACATCTTTCGTGTTCGGATCGGCGCGATCCGAAGTTGTTTCAGAGGCCCGGAAGCGTTCCGCGTTTCCGCGTGTGTTTTCCGATTCCCGGTGTGTGTTTCGGTAATTCCTTCGGAACCTCGTTGAGGGTGAACCGGGCCGTTCACCTAGGCGAGTTTGGTGCCGTTGCGATCGGTGCGTTCCGAGGATCGCGGAAATGTGATTTTCTTATTTTTGGTATTTTCTGGATTTTTCTATATATATAACCTTTTTCTCTCTCTCCCCTCTCATTTCTCTCTTCTCTCCCTCTCTCTTCTCACGCTCTCTCCTCTCTCCCTCTCTCTCCGGCGGCAGACGGGGTGGAGCGTGGGCGAGGTGGGGACGGTGCGGGTGAGGCACGGGCGAGGATGGGTGAGGATCGAGGCGGTGGAGGCGCGGTGAAGCTCGGCCGTGGGTTCGTGGAACGGCGAGGCTTCAATGGCGTTTCTTCGTGGATCGGCATCCACGGTGCGTCGAATCTTCGGTGGAGGTAGGGAGATGGACCCTCAACCCGCGTACTTCATTTCCCGCGAGTTTTGTAGGCCGTGGTGAGCCGAGCGGGCTTATTCGAGGGATTTGGGGAAAATGCATGTTTTTGGGTGTGTGAGCCGAATCTTGTGTTTTGATCGTGTTTTTGGGGTTTAAATGGGTCTTCTCGGTGCTAGAGAGGTTGGGGAATGTTTTTCCCTTTGTTTCCCCTTCACCTCGGGGTGGATGGGGCGTGGAATGGATTTCCTGCCATTTTCCTGTTCTTCCGGTTTTGGACTGAGAACGCGCTAGTCTCAGGTAGCGCGTTCTTGAGGGTCGCGCCGCCCCGATGGGGCGCGTTCGTCGGAGAAGATGAACAGTAAGGCGGTTCCTGTCGTGCTATAGGGTCCTAGCGCGTTCTATCTTGTCGCGCTAGGTGATCCCAGAGTGATCTGTCCTGGTCGCGCTATAGGTCTATAGCGCGATCTGTCTTGTCGCGCTACCAATGTATAGCGCGTTTTGTTCTGAACGTGATATGCAAGGGTAGCGCGATCTTGAGGTGACCAGTCGGGCCGCCCAGGGCGGGCAGTCCACGGCTGACCGTGCTCCCCTTGGGCCGTGTGTGTCCTGGACACCCCGTGGAGTTCCGTGACCGTGTCTTTGGGTGTCCGGAGGTTCCATTTACCTCGATAAGCGTGCCTGTGGGCTTGGTGGGTCCGGGTGACCCCAAGTGTTCCGGGCTTCCGTGTTCTTGCTAGATCGAGTCACCGTGTATCGGTGTGAGTGTGGTGAGGTTTCCCCGCAAGTCGTTGCTTCTCTGGAAGGTGGCTTCCGAGTGGGCCATGTGTGTGGCCTTGGACTGTGAGTCCAATCTCCCAGCCTGAGGCTGGAGGTCGCTTAAGTTTCCCTCCTCGAGGGATGGGTCTCGGTAGTGGTGAACTGCCTTGTGAGTCTTCCCATCGTTGTTTTGGACCTAGGGATTAGGCCAGATTGACGGCTCAGTGCAGTCATGTGCAACGGTCTTGACCCCGAGTCTTGTGACTCAAAGGTCGTTGGGTTTAGTAGGTCTAGTGGGCCGTCCAGAGTCGGGTGGCTTTGAGCCACATGTTACTCCGTGTTACTCGCAATGGGTGCATGCGTGGTTTCCAGTGTTCACGTTCTGTGACACGTCCACTAGTCGTAGCTTCCTGCGCACGCAGGTGCGGACCCACCTGGGAGTGGTGGAGAGCGAGACTCGGTGAGAGGTGATTTTTAGGCTGGTTACCGTAGGGCCCCTTGCCTTTGCCACCAGAGTCCGATGGGGGGGAAAACCAGCTAGAGGACCCGACCTAGAGCAGATGGTCTGTGTGTGCACACGTAGTTGAGGGCTTAGGACACGCGCTGACGAGCGTGACCCCAGCTAGTCCTTGTTGTGGTACTTGTTGTGTGTCTGAGTCTCACGCCCGGGGCGTTGTAGCTAGACACTTGTGACGCGGTGTAAGACGTCAGGGGATACATCCGGTCGTTCTCCTAGTGGGTGGTGCTCCTGTCACGTGACGTGAGTTGTCGTGTACCAGGTTCTGTTTCCGTCCGCGAGATGGAACTTCGTGAGTGGTTTCGGGAGTGTTCCCGGAGTTGAGGTGTGGGGTTTCCGGTGAGTGTCACCGAGGGCCTTTCCCCAGACAGCGTCGTGTTCACGACGGTGAGGTCGTGACCGTGTTCCCAGACCGTGTGGTTTTGGCTCGGGCCCTTTTGTGAGGGCATGCCTCCGCGACGGAGGTGTCGTGGCATTTTCCTAGTGGCGTGGTTAGGGCGGTTCGTGTCTGGTGGTCCCCGATCGTGGAATCGGGTGGTCGGGTGTGTGGCTTGGTTGTCCCCCGACGGGAGACTAGGTTGTGTTTTCTGGTACAGTAGGAGTAGCTGTAGAGCCAAGGTTTTGCCGGCCACCGTAGTTACTTTCCTGCTTTCGTAGTTACTGCTTTTGTGCCGCCGTTGTTCTCAGTTGGGGTTCCGCGGGATCCCTACTGGGCCAGTGACAGGAGGCTCACCCCTGCGTTTCAGGTGCGGCGGTTCTTCCTCGAGGTTTGAGGGTGCATTACGGAGGTTCTTAGTTGCCAACTTACCGGGCCGAGTGTTCACTTGGCATGTGGTACGTTTTACTGCTTTAGACTGTACTTTCTGTTGGACTGGACTCTGTTGTAGTTGTTCATATATTTCTGTTAATTGTTAAATTATTCTGCCTTATTTCCTATTTCTTTGTACCTCCACACTCCTTTTTAGCCCTTCCGAGCCTCCCGCTCGTGGGCGGCGGGCCGAGATTCGAATGGTATCGGGCTCCTCCCGGTATCCGGATCTCGGGTCGTCACAGTTGGTATCAGAGCGTCGTTGTGGACGTACATGGGAATTCAAGATATTGCAGTGATCAGAGTCCGTAAGGTACAGTACAATCGGCAGCTGGCATAGGGTTTCGTGCATATTTTCCATTTTGTTTCTCGCTTGAGAGCTCGAGTGCGCTGTGCGACGCGGTGAGGGTGGTTGCTGTTCACGGCTTTCGTGCCGGCGTGGGGTCTGCAGATTGAGGTCGAGAGCTTTCCCCCTTGGGTGGTTGCCCTGGTCGTGTTGCGTTGGGCAGAGGTTGCCGGCAGGCGTGTTGTTGTGGTGCTGCGTTCGAGGAGTCTGCAGCTAGGTCAGGTGGCTGGTGAGGATTTTTCATCGTTAAGTGGCTGTGAGTGTGCTCTGAGGGAGCTGTTATTGAGTTTGGCCACTCCAGTCTGATGATTGTCTAGCCCCTGAGGCGCTGAGGTTGTGGTTTGAGGTGTTGGAGCGGGTGCTCTGGTCGAGAATTGTGCTCGAGTGAGCGGAAGGTTTTCTGTTGAGCTGCTGATTTGTCGAGCCTGATGTCCTTGTCATGCTCTGTGGCATCAGAAGTGACGTGTCGATCCTGATTATCCTTGCGAATTTAGAGGTAGGATGGGCTGTGGTGTCCCAGTAAGTCTTGCTTCTGCGCTCTTATGTGCGAATGGGTTGTGTTCGCCCAGGATTTGGCTCGAGATGTGAAGGTTTCGCGGTGAGTTTCGGGACTCGAGGCTGAGCGTTGACGGTTGCCGGTTATGGCTCGTGTTGCGGCTCTTGGCGTGGCGTGTTGCAGTTTGGGAAATTGCAACGGTGGTGCGTCGAGAAATGTCGTGATCGTGGTCCGACGGGACACTTGGTAAGTGTTGTCGGAGGAATTGACCTGACGGAAGTGATGGTTTTCTTGGTATTGGAAGGTGTTGTTCCCGACATGCGCGAGGCTCGAGGTCAGGTCGAGTGTGGAGTTTTCCTTCCGTTGGTCGGAGGTGTGATTGGGTTCTCTTTTGGTCGGAGAGAATCGTGTTTGGTTAAGGTTCGTCATCTTGCATTGCGCGTCCGGATTGGTTGGCCTTCGTGTGCCATGAAATCCGTACGAGACGCGTCCTGCATTTCGGGAAGGTGGTTGCCTGTGAGAAGTGTTGCCCATTCCCTGATGTGTGAGGGTGTTGGCGCTGTTCCAGAAGGATGAGTGCCGGCTGGGCGGTGTTCGCGAGAATTGCGATTGGCGTTGCGGTTCCCGATGTGTGGAGGATCGGAGCGTGCGGAGTTGCAGGTGGTTGTCGGGATGGTGGATCCCGAGTTGTCGTTGTGGTGGTTGTGCGTGTGGATCAGAGTGCGTGGATCGTAGCGTTGGTTGCTGCGGGTGGATTTCTGAGGAAGTGCAGAGCAGCGGAGGATTGGTTCCTTGATATGCGTTGTCTCCGGCGGCGTGAGACATGTTGCCGTGCCATTGCTTGAGATATTGTGGTTCATGGCATTGGCAGGTGGAGAGTTGGGGAAATATGCTGGCGAGATTGCCGCATGAGTACCATGTTCTTGCGTTGGATGTTGCGTTCGCGGATGAGATCGTGTTCTGGAGAAGTATGCCGTGGGTTGTAAGAGGTTGTGTATCCCGTGGCTCTGTGATAAGAGCGGGAGTCGGGATTGGCAGGCATCCTCTTGGATTAATTGAGATGGAGGTTTCGATGAGATAGGATTCGCTGAGACAGGATGGTGGTCGATGCCTGTGTGTGGAGGTCTCTGATGAGACGTTGACGTGGGATATTGATCCTCAGTCTGCGGCCAGCAAGGGAGGATTCCCCGTAAGTCTGAGTCGAGTGACGTGAAGACCGAGGGGAGATGGAGTCTTTGGGTGCCGCCGTGCTCCCCTGAAGGGTAGAGTTGGCGCGGGGATCCATCTGGATGTGGTGGTGGTCTGTACGAGAGTCAATGGATGGCTTGCCGAGGTTTGGAATGTTCCCTTCGGATCTGGTGGAGGACCAGGAAAGAAGGAAGAACCTGAGCAAGCGGAGGTTTCCCATTGGTGAATGTCTGGTGACCAGTGGATGGTCTTTCACAGACAGAAGATGCTGGTTGTAGGGGCTCGAGAATGGAGAGAGCCGCGTGCCAGCGAGGCCTTTTGGTGGCCGTTTCTGAGGTGTGTTTTCCCAGATGGGATCTGAGCTTTGCCAAAGTTTGAATTCTGACAGAGTTGGTCCCGTGCTGTTGTGGCGTTCGGCTTGCCGAGTGTGGAGTGTGTGAGCGACGTCACGCGGTTCGGGGAGCGAAGAGGACGCGGAGCACGCGGGCTCCTCTTTTGTTTGCTGCAACACAGAAATAAGAGAAGAGAGAAGGGGCCACCACGGGAGATTGCTCCGGCGGGGCGAGCGGGACAAATGTAATATAGCAAGATATGGGGGTTAAACGGCCATAGCGGGAAGTGACTCGCCGCGACCTCGGGGGGACGGGAATGGTGCAGAAATTAAATAGCAAGAATTGAAACGGCCATTGGGGAAGTGACTCGCCGCGGCCTCGAGAATATGAGTAGATAAGAATATAACAGAATATAAGGAGAATATAAAGAGCGGGAATTTAAACGGCCATTGGGGAAGTGACTCGCCGCGGCCTCGAGAACATGAATAGATAAGAAATATAACAGAATATAAAGAGAATATAAGAGCGGGAATTTAAACGGTCATTGGGGAAGTGACTCGCCGCGGCCTCGAGAACATGAATAGATAAGGATATAACATATAAGAACGGGAATTTAAACGGCCATTGGGGAAGTGACTCGCCGCGGCCTCGAGAACATGAATAGATAAGAATATAACATATAAGAACGGGAATTTAAACGGCCATTGGGGAAGTGACTCGCCGCGGCCTCGAGAACAAGATGTGATCGCCAGGGGCCAAAAGACCCCAAAATAAAGAAAGTGATCGCGCCTACCTCGAGAGCGGGAGATGGCGGGTTGCTTCTTCCTCCCCCTTTGGCCGGCCGACGGAGAGGGCTTTCCTTGGTTACCCTTGCAAAATAGTAGACAATAACGAACGGAATTAGAAAATGGTAGTGTAGTAACAATTCCTTACAATAAAAGTAACAAGATCGTGACCTGACACACACCTGGTTGGTGTGGTTTTAAACCCCTCTCGGACTCGAGTAGGAGGAAAATGCGATGATGAATGCAAGAAGTATGCAAGAGACGGCGCCCTTATGTAGGGAGATAAAGGATGCAGTATGATGAATGTAAAGAGCTATGGAGAAAAAAGGGGAAGAAAAGGCTTATTGGAGGAGCCGATGGTGAAATCCGGCGGAGCTCCGGCAACGTGGGGACGACGTGGAAGCGCGGTGGATGAAGACAACCTTCCTCTAGCGAGCGTGGACACCCGAGAAGCCGGCAGAACCTCCACATACAAAAGACCCCACGTGTTAGAAATGACTCCGGTAGCCTCTGGGCTCCGGCAGCCTATCGGATCTCTTAGAAGCTCCCCCAGAACTGAGGGGGTGGGCCTCTATTTATAAGGCTCCGGAGGGTGGAGGCGTCCAGGACCCTGGACACCTCCATCAGGACCGAACTAATATTTTATTCTATTTTTATTTATTTTTTCTGAATATTTTTGTGGAGGCGTCCAGGGCCCCGGACGCCTCAAACAGGTCCACCGAACCCCACCGACGGCCGCACGCGGTTTGGCACAACGCGTGATTTTGTGAGCGACGCCTCGTGATTTTGAAATGGGCGCGTCCAGCTGCCTGGACGTCTCCACAATTTGGATTTTTTTACACACGACAAACCGTCGTTCGGTGGCCGGCGCCCGTGAGGGAGTTGATGGAGGCGTCCAGGGTCCTGGACGCCTCCAACAAAATATATTTTATTTTTTTGTGTTTTGTCTTTTATGCCAACTGGCATTTTGTATTTTTTATATTTGTTTTTATGGAGGCGTCCAGGGGCCTGGATGCCTCCATTAATATATTATTTTTTATTTGATTTTGGGCTTTGAAAAATAAATTAAAAGAATGGGGGCGTCCAGGGGCCTGGACGCCCCCATAAAGACCCACCCGGCTCCTCAGTTCAGGCGTTGGCGGCCGCCCGGCAGACACCCTTCCTGGTTTCGGAACCTCTGATGCGTCTGACTGATGTTGATGCCGTCCGAATGCCGTGACGAGACGATTCCGGATGCTGAGAAGGGCGGAAGAAGACTCAAGAAAAGGAAGCACTCGAGCGATTCAAAATGCGTAAGCCGTCGCGGTGCGTTGTATAGTAATATGAGACTTTCTCAGGAGACATCAGGAATGGCGTGTCTACAGCTGTCCCGCCTTGGCGTCTGCTTTGCAAGGGAGTGACACGTAGTGGAATGGTATCGAAGTGGAGTGAAATGAAGTGGGAGCGGACTGATAAGTTGATGCCAAGGTGTGATGAGACACGCTTTTGACGTTACTGTTTGGAATCTTTCCTGGAGTTTTAATGCGGCAGCCTTTGAAGAAGGTCTTTCAAATCTTGACGATTGCTTGGACGGAGATCAAATAAGGGAGGGTGAGATGTGCGCTCAGGCACGAAACAAAAAGAGACCAACTTCTCGGTGTGGAAGTACCTGGGTCATAAACCTGTAGGTTTCACCTTTGGTGAGCGGTTACCAGCCAATGTGGAAGTGCTGCGGCCAAGGTGGGTCAAACAAGGTAAATAGTAAAGGAATATCTGAGGGTCTGTCCAAACAAGGGTCTCCTTTGGAAGAGCAGCGTAAGGCCGTTTCAAGGAAACTCAGTATTTTATTCGGAGTGGAACATCTCATATTTGTAAGAACTGAAGCACAACGGCTTTCGCAATCGAATCACTTGAATGATCTTCTGTAATAAATCAAAGTCCTATATGAATGCATGCTGGGCTTAAAGAAAAATTTAAAATAAACTAAAATAGAAAATAGCCAAGGATAACATTGTCAACTTGTTAAGAACGGGTCAGGATACCGATCCGGTGAGCCGACACTGGGTTGGGGCCCGTTTATCCGCGCACCAACTCATTGAATGGAACCGTCGTCCCCATGCTATCACAAGTTAACGGCCTATCCGTACAACCCAACTTCTTCCGGGATCATCACCGTTTTTGTTGAAGGGGAACTCAAATCCCAGATTCGTTCGGGTCGCAAGGTCCTTGACATGTTCTAGTAGCGTAGGTATCATATACTATGATGCATGACATGGTGGGACCAACCATTGAAAGGTGGGACAGGAAATAGGACAAAGACGTCTGTTAGTAAAACCTGCACAGGCCATCATGGATTAATAACACCAGAAAGTAACAGAATCGTAACAGAATCGCACCACAATGGAAAGGAGATCTAGCCAAAATCCTGACATTGACCGCTGATGTGACATGTTCTATCCTGTAGCGCCCTACCCTTCCTATAAGAACTCCCCTTAGGCTAGTTCATTCAAAAGCATCAAGGTGGGTTTTGGAAGCTCAGGAGAGGAAAGAGGGGAGAATCTAGAGATTTCAGGATGGAAGGAGAGTCTTCTCGCGTTATGAAGAGGAGCAGGCCTAGCGGCGAGATCAGGTGACTCTCCGACCTCGAGGGTCATCTGAGTGGGACGATCATGTCGCATATGGTAAGCTGATTCTTTTCAAATTTCTCCACGTGAACCTTCTTCTTACTTCCTTCATTTCTTCTTCTTTCTGTTCTCTTCCAGCCATATCCACTCTTCCCAAGCCCGAGGAAGTTTTCCAAACTGCCATGGCTTTCAAAGCTAACTTCCAACATCTCCATCGGCATGAGGGCTATACTCTCGAAGTGGCATCTGTAGGGGCTCCTTATTCACGCCAAACACTACGAGAAGATTCGTATGGATTGGGCGGCTATGGGCGCACTAGTGCAGATCTGGCATCCCCAGACCCACACTTTTATCTTCCCGACCTTCGAGGCAACCATCCTCCTCGAGGAGGTGGAACTTCTGCTCGGATTGAAGAAATTCAAGAGTGACGGGAAGGTGAAGGCTATGCGGATGCTGACACGGGGGACTTCCGAAAGCGTCCTTGGAAGCTTCATGCCGCCCGACGCAGCCCGAAAGGTCCGTACTCAAAAGGGGATCGATCTCCAAAAGCTCACGGAGTGGGTCATGGACGCCCTGAGAGGGTCACCAGACGATGACTATTTGGAGGGAATCATGAAGGGGTTCACCATTTGTCTGGCGGGTGCTCTCTTGTTTCCTTATACCGACAACATGGTGGAGGAAGACCAACTAAGTGCCATCCGTGGGATCTGTAGTGGAAAGAGGGTAGGACCCGCCGTCCTTGCCTATCTTTACAGCGGTCTTACTGCCTCGAGCATGGGTAAGCCTCCATTTGGTTGCGCACTTGTCTTGAATTGCTGGCTGGATTTGCATTTCAAATTCGACCACCGCGAGGGAATGCCAACGGCTTCGAAGCTTTTCCAACAAAGCCCGCTTCATCACATAGCTGACGTGTTAGGCTTTGGTGGCACTGTAGCGAACCGTGTTCCGTGGCTGAAGAAACGTGAAGACTGGCGGTCCCACTTTCGAACCATGACACAAAGCTTCTTTACTTGCGCACCGGCATGTCTACTTTCGCTCGAGCTCCTCATGAGGCCTTCCTCTGAAGTTGATCTCCAACTGATTGGTGCGACCGAGTTTGTCCTTTTTAACGCGCATCGATACTGCCTCCAGGTCGGCATTCCACGCCATTCGTTCCCACTACCGACTGGCATCGTTCCTTTGAAGAAGAGAGAGTTGGGCACTGAAGCGGATGCGAAGGAAGCGAAGGCCGTCAAAGCACCCTGGAAGACAAGTGTTGCGGGAAAGGCCTTAGCGCATGTGGGGGAAGAATGCGAGCTGTGGAGAGCTTATGTGACCGAACTGGGGAAGTTAAGGCCTAAGGCGCCTAAACCCCTGATGTAGCTCATTCTACTTTTCTGATGGAATAAAATCTGGCATTTGGATGTTTTGGACCCTCGTCCCCTTAATTATTAATATCTTTTTTTTATGGTTTTTCTTTTTCTTTGTGGTTTTTCTTTTGTTTGAATTATATACATACTCTTATCTTTTTTATTATTATTATATATTTTTGAAATTTTTATTATGGGGGCGTCCAAGGGCCTGGACGCCCCTAATTTTTTTTGTATTTAATTTTTTTAATTTTTTTTGTTTTGGGGGCGTCCAGGGTCCTGGACGCCCCTAATTTTTTATTTTTTTTTGGTTTTTTATTTTGGGGGCGTCAAGTGTCCTGGACGCCCCTAATTTTTTATTTTTTTTATTTTTTTGGTTTTTTGTTTTGGGGGCGTCCAGGAGCCTGGACGCCCCAAACTTTTTGAATTTTTGGAAAAAAAGAAAAAAAATAAAAAAGGTGGGGGCGTCCAGGCGCCTGGACGCCCCAAAAAAGGTGGATTTTATATATATGGGGGGGGGCCTCCCCCCTTTGCTCATTTACTGTTCATTCAAATGACCCAGTCAATCCAGACGACCCATTCTTAGTCCCAATGGAGCAAGGAGGCCCGAGCCAGGGTGGAGAGAAGCGCAAACGACGGGCTCGTCGTCCGAGGAGGCTGAGGGACGATGCCGAGGAGGCTGCTGCGACGGAGGAGATTGCCGCGGAGGAGGAGGCTCCTCCTTTGGCCGTGGAGGCTGCAATGGATGCTGGCGACGCAGGAGAGGACGATCATGACCCGGTAAGCTCTTCGGAACTTCAATCTGTTAGTTTAATAGGCTGGATGGGCGGACGAGAGGCCATGCGGTGAGGATCGGTGAGTGAGGGATGGAGGCGTCCAGGGGCCTGGACCCTGGACGCCTCCACATTTTCTTTTTTCTTTTTATTTATTTATTCATTTACATAAAATAATAAAATAGGATTTAAAAATAAGGAGGCGTCCAGGGCGTAGGACGCCTCCAAAATAATATATCTATTTTTTTATTTATTTTTGTTTTTGATTTTGGGTTTTTCTAAAAATAAAATGAAGAAAATAAAAAGGAGGCGTCCAAGGAGTTGGACGCCTAAAAAAAACAAAAATACTTTTTTTTAAAAATAAAAATAAAATAACTAAGTAGCATATACAATGTTATTGTTTATTACTATCCATGATGCTGATGTGTTCTTTTGTTGGTTTTGTGGTGTGCAGGGCGTGATGAAGGGCCGGATCAGCTGGTCCCTAGTGGTGGCGGCATACTGTGGGCTGCCAGACTTTCAGAGGGCGCGTGTGGACGCCATGGACTTTGGAGCTTTCCTTAGGATCGAGCCCTTTCGGCTCGACCTTCCTCTTATCCAGGTATTGAGGGAGCGGTGGCACGCGCCGAGCCGGGAGTTTCTGATGCCCTGGGGGCACATGGTGCCGTCACTGGAGGACGTGGCTCGGATCACCGGGCTACGGGTGGACGGAGAGGTGGTGAGTGGGGTCACCTACCCCGACTACCGAGAGAGTGCCCTGGACCTGCTGTGGTTAGAGACGAGCGTGACTGATAGAGACAGCAGGGTAGTTGGCCGAGTGGAGATTATGGAGGCGCTCGGATTCGTCGACCCGCGCCAGCGGGTTAGCGAGACTGGAGCGGAGTTTCTAGCACGACTGGAGGGAGATGCCCATGCAGCTTTCACCCAGGACCCGAGCGAGCGGGAGCTGGTGGACCTAGACCTCCGGAGATTTCTTTTCTTCTTCTTGGGCCGCCTTCTACTGGGGACGAAGGGGGATGGCATCCACTGCCGTTTCCTCGGGATCCTGGCGGACCTTGACAGAGTGGGGCACTACGCGTGGGGAGCGGCTCTGCTTGCCCATTTGATTGCTGATCTCTCCCAGATTTCAGAGAGGGAGACGACAGTCAGCGGCTTCGCACCTTTTCTCCAGGTACACAATTTATTTATGCATTTTACCGTAGTTAAATATGCAATTACTCGTGCTAATGATGTATGATGGATGCAGGTGTGGAGTTATTACTACTTCCCGATGGGGAGGGCCAGGCAGGGGAACAGGAGAGCCGTTCCTCTAGCGCGACAGTGGAGGCCGGTCGTGGTAGCGGCACCACACAGCTACCAGCTGGCGTCACTTCGTCGGGAGTTGAGCGAGTATCCCGAGGCCATGGTATGATGCGTATGATTTTTTTGTGTTTATGCATGTGACTGAATGGTAACTAACATGATGTATGTATGGTGATGCAGGTGGTGTGGAGACCCTACCTGGGCATGGGCGACGCTGGCCAGCCTTGGGTTGTAGCGGGTCTTCCTCGTTTCAGGCGGGACGTGTGGGTCCATTGCCTGAACGAGATCGAGCCGCTTCGGCTGAGGCTGGTTATGAGGACATTGGGGCTAGCCCAGGAGTGGGTTGATGTAGATGAGCCGGCCCGCATCGGGCGAAAGACCAAGGGGAAGGCGAAGATTGTGGACTGGCATACGCACTTCCCAGCACAGTACCAGGACTGGCAGCAGGGCAGGGTCCCAGTGGTGTCCCATGTACAGGACAATACTGATTACCTGAGACGGTACCGGGCTACGTACGGGGACCGCCTCGTCCTTGGTGGTATGGCAGGGGTAAGTGAAATGAAAATGCTTCACCCTTCTATATGTATATGCATGTGGCACTAACTTATGTGCAATGCAGGATGCTCGTGACAACATGATCGCCGACCTGCGGGCCCAGTTGGCGGACGCCAGGCGGCAATTGGTGGCCATCCGACAGGAGTTGGAGATCCTGGTGAGTTTATGCGATGCATTTTTTGTGACCTGGATTTTTGATACTTGGCCTCTAACTGTCGTTCGCTCTGTGTTTCAGCGGGCCCACTAGACAGCGACAGCCGGGATGGCTGGTAGAGCGGGTTCCAGTTCGCGGGGCCCTCCTCCGGAGGTTTCTGCCCTCCAGGAGCAGCTGGCGTATGCGGTGGCTCGGGCTGAGGAGGCCGAGCGTGACCGCGAGGCTCGAGTGAGCGTTTGCCTGACCTCGACTCTCCTTCTGGCTGCTCTCCTTCTATCACTGTTCTCTTACGATGCATGCGTGCTTTGACAGGTGGCCGAGATCCGAGAGGCCCTGGCGCGTGCTGTTCGTGCCGAGCAGGAGCGCGACGCTCGGGTGGCGGAGCGTGACGCCCGGATTGTGGAGCTGGAGGAGGAGCGTCGACGGGAGGCTGAGGAGCTCCCTCGTGACGTGCTGGATCTGCGGATCGCCCTCGAGCTGTCGAGGAGGGAGGCGGTGAGAGAGAGAGAGGAGAGGGAGAGAGAGTGGGAGGAGCGACAATGGGATCAGACCGAGAGGAGGGCTCTGGAGGCTCAGCTGCTGGAGCTCCGATTGAGTCTCCGCACGGCGGAGGGGAGGCTTCGGGAGAGCGAGGAGCGGTACCAGAGGGCGAAGGAACGCGGGGCGCGACTTCGTCAGTCTGGTTCTTTTTCCATGGGCAGCTATCTGGTTTCTTCGGCCGAGGAGCGTCGTCGCGCCTTCAAGGCTGGAGTGCCAACGCAGGGCGAGGCGAGCACGACTTCTCAGGGTTCGCAGAGGCCCCCTAGGGATTCACGGCAGAGGAGGGAGGAGAGAGATGATCAGGAGGGTGGCAGCGAGAGTTAGAGAGTTGCTTGTACACGTCACCCTTCTCACTGTATGATGTACTTTGACTATTATATGAAATGGATTTTGTGTGGCGTGCCCTTTTCTTTCCCGCACTTTCTTTTGCACCACGTTGTTTACGCTTCACGAGACTTTTGCCCTGGACAGAAGGGAACTACTTTGCAGGGGGGGATTATGTTCCTTTCTCCCTTTTTGGGCGCGTCCAGGCACGAGGACGCGTCTTAATCCTTGAATTCAAATTTAAAGCGTCGGGTGGCCTTTCTTCTCCCGTGCCTTACCCGCAAACGAGGCCGCCTTCCGCCGAAACTCGCTTGCCCCCTTTTTTATCTTCCTCCTCTTTTGATCGATGGAGTTCGGTGGGCCCGACCATGGTGAAGGTGGAGAGGGATGAGGAACTCCTCGCCCGAGGAGGGACACGCAAGAACACGGAACGGCGTCCATGGAGGAGGAAGGGCCGCTTCGGGCCCCCGAGGGACCCGAGGGGCCCGATGTCGCGGAGGGAGGTGAACACGGTCTGGTAGGTCCTCCGATCTCTTCCTCTTTTGATCCATTTTGAGTTTTGAAGCGAGCCGCGCGAGGGGGGAAAGGGTTCGGCGAGTGTTGCACTCAAATGATGGACGCGTCCTAGACAGGGGACGCGTTCTTTGTTATGATGCGAGGCCCTTCTTTCTTGGTGCAGGACATGGCGAGGACCCTGGGCCTGGCCGATGAGTGGGCGAGTGCAGACGAGCCGATCCGCGTCAGGAAGGAGAGTCGCGGCAAGGCGAAGCTCGAGGATTGGCGCATATGTCTCCCTGGACAGCAAGGGAGCGTACTGGTGCAGGATAGTGTCGACTTCCTGCGGTGGCAGAGAGAGAGTTATGCGGGGCTTCCCCAAGCCGGGGATACGCGCGACGTCGACGGGTTGCGTGCCCAATTAGCCGAGGTCAGGCGGCAGCTGGCCGCCACTCAATAGGAACTGTCGCTCCTGGTAAGCTAAATGCTGCATTTTCTATTTTTAAATGTGGAGCTTAGCTGACGGCTGTTGTTTGTTCGTTCCAGCGTGCCCAGCAGACAGCGATGGTGGGAGTGACTGGCGACGCATCTTCCAGTTCCTCGGCCCCTTCTCTTGAGATTGCCTCCCTCCAGGAGCAACTTGCCGATGCGGTGGCTCAGGCTGCCCGGGTGGAAGAGGAGCGTGATGCCTGGGTGGTGACTATAGCAGAGCTGCGACATCGCCGTGAGGAGAGACCTTCTCTAGACATCCTGGAGTTAAGGGTTCTTCTGCAGATGATGAGGAGAGAGGCAGAGAGAGAGAAAGCCGAGAGAAGGTCCGAGCGACAGCGGGATCAGACCGAGAGGAGGGCCTTGGAGGCCCAAGCGAGGGAGCTCCAGCTGGGCCTTCGGGCCGTCGTGCAGAGACTAGGAGGGATGGAGACGCGCTACGAGAGAGCGCGAGAGTTCGGGGAGCGACTGCGCCAGTCTGGTCGCTTTGCCGCTAGTGGCTTCTTTGCCACGCCAGGGGAGGAGCATCGAGTCATTGCTGTGGAGCCGGCGCCACGAGGCGAGGCGGGTGCTACTGCATGGGGATCCCGGAGGCTTCTGAGGGACCCTCACCTCAGGGGAGAGGAGAGGGACGCCTAGAGGGACGAGCATGAAAATAATGGTAAGAGCTTGCGAGCTAGTGAACCCGCCACCTCTCTATGATTGTAGTGTTTATGACAGCTTATGTAGAATTATGAATGGAGTGATTTGATTTTCTGCTGCTCGTTTGTTCTCTTGTGCATTCCTTCTTCCCTACACTTCCTCTCCTTTGCACTGTTCCCATGTGATGGGTCTGCCGAGACTCCACCCCAAGCAGAGAATCGCGTCTTGTTGTGACCATTTTCCACGGGAATCTGCTGTCGAAGTCAATAATGACGGCCCTAGTGCCTTCTTCCGGATGTTGCGTCAAATTTTACGGACGTCCTTCAAAACATGATAGGGTATCCCTAGACAACATATGGTGCTAGTCGTCATATTCTTCGTCCAATCAATCACCCTGTGCGAGCGGTGAAGTGACACACGGGACCGCATGGTAGGTGCATCATCGCGAGGGCTATCATTAAAGGTGATGGAGGCAATCTTGACCTGCACTCCTTCCATTTCTATAAATTCTTGTCCCTTTTATCCTCCCAGGTATATCGAGAGCTAACTCGAGGAGCACAAGTTCTCACGGGAGAGGAGGAGTTCAAAATTCTGAGAGTTGGATGGAGGGCAAATCTTCCCACTCCTCGAAGAGAAGCAGGTCCAGTGGTAGTAGTTCCAGGAGGCTTTCGGACCTCGAAGGGCACTTTAACAAAAGGGCCCAATCACAACTCGTAAGCTGAGCTTTCCTGCCCTTTTCTCATTCTTTTTTCTTCCTTTCTTTTTGACCAAACCTCCTCTCCATTCCCTGCATGCGTAGAGTGTGATGAAATCACACATTTCATGGGAGTTAGCAGTGGCCACATACAGGGGTCTCCCAGATTTTCAGAAGGCCAGGCTAGACGTGATGGGATTTGGCACCTTTCTTCGGATTGAGCCGATCCAGCTCGACCTGGTCCTGATCCAAGCCATGTGTGAGAGATGGGACCCAGTGAGTCGGGCATTCCTGATGCCCTGGGGGCACATGGTGCCCAGCTTGGAGGATGTGGTCCGGATCACAAGCCTGAAGGTGGAGGGTGAGGCAGTGACCGGGGTCACTTATGCGGATTACCGAGAAGGTGCCCGGAAGCTACTGGGTTTGGACCTAGATGGTCGGAAAAACAGGTCGGTAGCTAGGGCGTCCCTCATGGATGCGTTAGGGCTCACCGACACTCGTCGGCGGGACGATGAATCCTCAGAAGAGTTTATGGAAAGGATGGAAATAGGATGTCGTGCCGTGTACTGCACAGATTTCGGCAACTGGGAAAGATGCAACATAGATTTGAGAAGATTTCTCCTCTTCCTTTTGGGGAGATTGGTACTGAGCTCGAAAGGGGACGGTATCCAATGTCACTTCCTGGAGCTGCTATCAGACCTTGAAAGAGTAGGATACTACGCCTGGGGAGCTGCCATGCTGGCACACTTGTTTGCAGGCCTGTTCCAAGAAGTGGATCGTGAGATGGCTGTGAGTGGTTTTACACCATTCATCCAGGTATTTTTGGTTTTGCTTATTTTGTATTTTTTTTTGTGTTTTTGCAAGGTACTGATGACCTGCGCCGAGCAGCTGTGGAGCTATTATTACCTCCCCATGGGGAGAGCTCGGCATTGGCGACCCGTGATGGTGCTGCTAGCCAGGCGGTGGGAACCCATCATGAGTGCGGCACCCCTAACCTACCAACTGATGGTGCTAAGGCGGGAGCTACAGGAGTTCCCTGCAGCGATGGTAAACTGGTGACCCTACTCAGACATGGTCGATGCCGACCAGCCGTGGGTTCTAGCAAGTCGTACCCAGTTTGGACGGGAACTGTGGATGCACTGCCTGAATGAAATCGAGCCGCTTCGGCTACGATTGGTTATGAGGTCTTTAGGACTGGCTCAAGAATGGGTGGATTCAGCTGCGCCACCTCGCGTTGGGAGAGAGACGCGAGGACCGGCGACCTGCATTGACTGGCGCATGCGGTTCCCTGAACAGTATGAGGACTAGCAACGGGGTGGCACGATTATAGAATCACATGCGCGGGATAGCGAGGACTACTTGCGTTTATATAGGACAAAGTACGCAGAGCGGCTCCAACCCCAGGGACTTGTGGAGGTAGGTTTCCCCTTTTTCTCTTTTCTTCTTTCTCCCTTTTTTTGGTTTTCTGGTGGAAATGCCGACTCGTATGGCTGCAGGATATCCGTGATACGATGATAGCGAATTTACGAACTCGCTTGGCAGAGATGGAGCAACAGTTGGGCGATGCCCGCGGAGCTACGAGTGCCTTGGTAGGTGTACAATGCGTTCCTAATTAAAACCCCAGATTCCAGATGTTGGCTGCTAATTCACACGGTCGTAGCATGCCCAGATTGGCGCGGCTTCCCCAGCGATGGGAGTAGGTGGTGCCTCTTCTAGCTTGTGGATTCCCACCTCAGAACTCGACTTGCTTCATGAGCAACTTGCTCACGCCACGCAGCGTGCTGCGGAGGCAGAAGGGATGCTCTGTATACAGGTAAAAGTTTCAGTGTTGAGTTCTCTTTGTTTACGCCTTATCGTGTATCTGAGATGGTACACTCGGCAGGAAAAGGAGACGGAAGAAGCGCTTGCCACGGCTGCGCAGAAGGAGGCTAGGATAGCAGAACTGGAGAGGGAACTGCGGCGTCATCCTGATGACGACTCCTCTAGGGATGCCGTGGAACTGAGGATCACTCTCCAGTTGGAGAGGGAAGACCGCGAGAGAGAACGTACAGAGAAAGAAAGAGACGCAGAGAGAGAAAGAGCCAACAGATTGACTGAAAGAGAGGAACGAAGGGCCATGGAGGCCCAACTATTCGAACTCCGAATCAGTCTTGGTCTTGCTGAACAGTGGCTGAGAGATGGTGAGGAGCGCTACCGAAGAGCACGAGAGCGTGGCTTTCGTGTTGGTAGCTTCTCTGCTGCTTCCTTGGATCAACGCCGAGGTGTGGGAATAGGAAGGGGAGTGCATAGCGGTAGGAGTACCGCTTTTCGTAGTTGGGTAGCGCCTTTGAGAGCGCTTTGCCCGGAGAGTAGTGGGACGAGTAATGCAGAGAGAGAGGGCGGAACTTGATGTAATTTTTTTGATTTTTGGAATAAAATACAAGGTTCGGTTTGTTTGGTTTTCACCTTTGCTTCTGTTGCCTGAATCCCTGCACACATCACTGAAATAAACAAATCAGAATTTCTGTTCTGACTTGGCCCCTTGCTCAATAAGCAAATGGTCACATTGACTGTCCTTGATAACTGGTCAAGGGGCCAAGCCTTTATTTAACGAAGGCAAGGGAAAGATGCGGTGATGATAAATGCGACAGGCAAGCACACGAATGCAAGCGGTATTAAAAGTGAGATACTGCACGCAAATGCAATCATGCAAAATTGATTTGTTTTCTTTTTTTATATTTGGCATTTTTTTTGTTTTATCATAAAAAAGATTTTTTGTTTGCAAATATGTACATTTTCTCTTTTCTCTTTTTTATTATTTTTATCATTTCAATTTTTTTCTTGCTAACGCCTGGCAAGCACCCAAATGGCACCTAACCTACGTGAGACAGGGGTTTCTTACTAACCTCCCAGGTATCCTAAGTGCACATCTAGGTTGATTTGGGCCTCTAGACCCCTCGAATGATGATCCCGCCGGCTAAGACTTACCCTGATGACAATACCGTCATGCCATGCTTAGGCTCCCAGTCGCTTCCGACCACAGGGATTCACCCAAAAGGTGTTCGAGGTAAATGATTTGCCCGACCCGGGTCTGTTTTCTCACAACTCTAGATGGTATATGATAGAACACCCTGGAACCCTAACGACCAACCGCGCGACGCTGACCCGGAATCAGACGCCGTCGCACCCATAGGTGACGCGCTTGCATTGGCCTAAGCCCGAGGTTAAACAAGAAGACATCAAGGTGGTAAACAGGGGTTTTGACCAGCCAGAAACACGGAGACTCCTTCGCAGTAATAGCTTTTGCTTTTCAAAGTAGGCAACCAAATGTGTATATTAAAATAAGGTCGCAGACCCTGGACAGTTTTCACCCTTCAGAAACTCCATCGAACCTTCATCTTTAGAGGAAGAAGGAAGAGCGTGGGGGATAAACCTCCTGAGAGGATCGACAAAACCGTTAACCCAGCGAGCGAATAAGGGACCATTAACTCTTTCCTTTCGGACAACTTCGGACCAAATCTCGAGCATTTACATTCCACGGCCCCTTTTGTGGATTCAAACTTTTGCTTTGAGGGGTTCCGTTTATCGCAACAGGCACGGTCACGACCAGGCTTTTCTTTTGATTTTGTATTTCTTTTTGTGAGGGAGATATAGTCGTTTGACGTTTGTGGGCTCCCTTTTTGTATGCCTGCGGGGACACTGCCCTCTTCTCGTGCTCTGATCGATGCTCGAGGAAATGGATCCTACTCTTGCCTTTGGGGTTTGAGTTTCGGTTTCTCATGCTCAGCATTTTAAGGGCGCCGATTGTTTCATTTGGTCGAAGAAAAAAGAATAAAGATTACAGCTTTCGGAGATCTTCTGGGTGGGGCCCCACCGTAGGTGATGCTACCGACTTTTTTGAATAAAATACATAAGTGAGCACATGTTAGCTTCCTTCGAGCGAGCATAGGCCGACGTGGCCGGACAGGGATCTCCACGGTTCTGGCAAATCAAGACCCGGTGTCTACTAAGTCTTAATGGGCCCTATCCTAACATGAAGGTTAGATGTAGGGACTTAACTACATGGTGACTGCCAGGCATCGGCATTTTGAATTTTCCATATTTTTAGTGGTTTTCAATATTTCTTTGTTTTTGATGTTTTTATATTTTCATCATTTTTTTTGTTTTGTGCTAAGGGTAGTATTTCTTAAGATAAAGCCCATTCCAAGGGCGGGATAACTCGGTCCCTTCGGCGTTGATTAGCTTGTAGGCGTTGCCAGGGTACACGGCTTGAATTACAAATGGTCCTTCCCAATTGGGTTGGAGCTTAGAACGCGGCCCTCCAGGTTTGACAAATATTTTTTTTTATGACCATCTCACCGACTTTGAATTTTTTCTCAACGACTTTCTTTTGGTAAAAGCGAGCGAGTCTATTTTGATACACACGCGCGTGTTCGGCAGCGGCCAGCCGCTTCTCATCCAAGAGTTCCAACTGGGCGAGGAGTGAATTACGACGATCGTCGAGGGGAAATTCCTCGTCCAGTTGTACCCTGAGAGAAGGGATCAGAGTCTCGTACGGGACTACCGCTTCCATACCATAAGTAAGGGCAAATGGAGTCTGCCCGGTGGGGGTACGGATTGAAGTGCGATAGGCCCATAGGGCTTCGATAAGTTTTTCTGGCCAGTCTGAAAACTTACTAGACTCGTAGGTTTTTTTGATGATTTTGAGCAATGTTTTATTGGTGGCCTCCGCTTGGCCATTACCTTGTGGGTAATAAAGCGATGAATGATGCAGTGCAATTGCGTACCTTTTGAAAAGGTTCTGAGAAATGAATTGTGGCCCATTATCGGTGACGATCGTGCTTGGGACGCCAAATCTGGCGAGGATGTTCTTCATGATGAACTTGCAGACTGTTGACGCCTTGATTTCCACGTAAGCTTCGGCTTCGACCCATTTGGTGAAGTATTCCGTCGCAGTAAGGATGAAAGATTTCTACTTGGTGAGGGAATTGGGATCACCTAGGGGACCAATGATGTCGAATGCCCACATGGAGAAAGGCCATGGGGAGGATATTGGATGAAGTGAGGAAGATGGTGAATGGATTTTATCGGCGTGAAGTTGACACTTGACACACCTACGGACATAGACAGCACAATCCTCTTCCATAGTGGGCCAATAAAAGCCTTGCCGAATGATCTTCTTGGCGAGCATCTGACTAATCACGTGGCCACCTCACACACCCGAGTGCGTCTCCTCTACACATTTCCAAACCTCATCGTCACCAAGACATCTTAACAGAATACCAGTAAGGCTCCTCCTATAGAGTAGACCTCCAACCAATGTATATTTCTAAGCCACCCTTCTTATGGCTTTCTTGTCCTCTGTGGTGGCCCCTTTAGGATAAGACTGATCTTGGCAGTATTTGACGATTTCATAGAACCATGGTTTCTCTTCATCAGCCAGTTCTTCTTCGGCCTCTGCCAACATGATCTCCCTCTTCTCAAGGATATCTTCCTGCAGGATCTTTCTTGCTATCCTGTCTTTGATATTTACGTAGGAAGCATCATCGATTGCAGGGGCGTGAAGTTTGTAGATGGAAATGGACTTAAACCATCTTCCTAGAGGGAACCTTATGGATGATGCCAACGAGGCGAGGGCATCGGCGAGAATATTCTGATGACGAGGGACATGAACAAAGATCAGTTTTATGAACAGTTTGGCAAAGGCAGCAGTGAGTTCTTGGTATGGCTTGAGTTTGGGATCGCGAGTGCGATATTTAGTGAGCACCTGGCGAAGGATGAGTTGACTATCACCTACGACTCGCAACTCAGTGATACAAAAAGAATGGGCGAGTTCTAGGCTAGCTAGAAGGGCTTCATATTCGGCTATATTGTTGGTGACTGGAAATTTGAGTTGGTATGCCAATGGGAATGTGAGGCCTTCAGGCGACAGGAGGGCGATACCGATTCCTCTCCCTTGAGAATTCAGAGCTCCATCAAAATATAGCGTCCACATTGGCTCATCTGATTGGTTGACGGACATTAGTTCCTCATCTGGAAACTCTGATTGGACGGGATCGAACTTGGGAAGAGGATGGTGGGTGAGATGCTCGGCTATGGCATAGCCCTTAATCACCTTTTGCTGGATGTAAATGATGTCAAACTGAGAAAGGAAGCTTTGCCAGCGTGCTAATATGTCCGTAAGGACAGATTTTTCTGGAAGGAACTTGATAGGGTTCATTCGGGCAATCAGATGAACTTCATGAGCTAGAAAGTAGTGTTTCAACTTCTGCACTACCCAAACGAGGGCAGCACAGATTTTCTTCATGACGGTGTACTTCTGCTCACAGGGATTGAGAAGTTTGGACAAGTAATAGGTTGCCCGTTCCTTGCCTTCTTCATCAGCTTGTGCGAGGACGGCTCCCACGGAGTCATCCAAGACTGAGACGTAAAGGATCAGAGGTTTTTCTGGTTTGGGTGGAATGAGAACAGGTGGACTAGCCAGATATTTCTTCAACCCTTCAAAAGCTTTCTGACATTTAGAATTCCAGTGGAATTCTACTCCTGGCTTGGTCAACTCGTAGAGAGGTCTACACCTTTGTGAATGTTGGGACACAAACCGACGAATAAACTGTAACCTCCCGATTAAACCTCGGACTTCCCTCAAATTCTTGGGAGGCGGCATATCCCTGATAGCCTTAGCTTTGTCGGGATCTATCTCGATCCCTCTTTTACTCACAATAAACCCCAACAATTTACCTGACGACATACCAAACACACACTTCTTCGGGTTCATTTTCAATTGGAACTCCCTTGACCTCTGCAAGACCTTGCCAAAATTTCTGGATGTTCCATCATGGTCCTTGATTTCACCAACAAGTCATCCACATACACTTCCAGATATATGTGCATCATGTCATGAAATATGGCCATCATCGCTCTTTGGTAAGTAGCTCCAGCATTCTTTAATCCGAACGGCATGACCACGTAACAATATGTTCTCCAAGAAGTAGTGAATGACGTCTTTTCCTGATCCTCTTCTGCCAAACGAATTTGATTGTATCCTGAAAATCCATCCATGAATGAGAGGGTTTCATAGCCTGCCGTGTTATCAATCAACACATCAATGTGAGGTAAGGGAAAATTGTCTTTTGGACACGCGCGGTTAAGGTCCCGGAAGTCGATACAAATCCTGACTTTCCCATCTTTTTTCATGACCGGGACAATGTTCGCCACCCATTGAGGATAAAGAACGACTCTAATGAACCTGGCTTTGTGGAGCTTATCGACCTCTTCTTTCATTTTCAAAGCCATTTGAGGGTGGAAATACCTTAACCTTTGTTTTACCGAGACGGACCCTAGTTTTAAGGTTAAACGGTGTTCGACCAGGGTTGAATCTAGATCCGGCATATCCTCGTAGCTCCATGCAAACGTGTCCTTATATTCCTTGAGAACCTCAATTAATGCCTCTTCTTCAGAGGGTGGTAGGTTGTCACTTATGAGGATGATCCTAGGGTCTTCCTCAGTTCCCAAGTTGACTTCTTTGGTGGATTCTTCTACGGCGGCTGACGGCTCGTCGAATCTCCTCATTCCACTAGCGTATGCGCCCGCCGCATCCTCATATTCTTCACCCTCATCTTCAGTGGGGCATTCTTCATCCGTGATCTCGTAGACTCCATACCCTTCATCAAATGCACAGTCGCCCTCATATTCTATTTTCGGTAGCTGGATGGGGTTTTCTAACAACTGGGGGATGGCAAGAAGGGCATGACATCTGGCGGCTAAATCCAGAAGGAATCGACGAGGGATATGCTTACCCTTGGGTTTCTTCCTAGGTACTACCCTTGGCCTATCATTCCTAGATTGACTGACAATATTTACAGAAGAAGAGGAAGACGAAGAGGATGGTGTAGAATGTACAGGAGAAGACCCCTCAGAGGAGGGGTAGAAAAGGTTGCTCATCGGACCTTGGACGGGTGGTCCGCAGGGCGGGACGCACCCGTGGGAGATGTAGGAGGTTTCCTCAACGAAGATGTGTTGTTGGGGAGTTTGAAAATTGACGTTTTTTTTTCATTTTCAGTTTTAATGACAAAGCAGTGAAAAGAGATTGGAGGAGAGAGAAAAGTGGTTATGGCTAGAGAATTGTGAGGCTCAAAGAGCAGATCATGGTTGAAGACCTGGCGCGGGTTGAGAAGCCCGCGTAGGTATGTAAGCAGAGAAGGGGATCTGGGAAGATCATCAGACAATTATCTGGCCCAGGAAGATGATATCAGCAAAGGCTGAGACGAGTGGATGGAGAAGATGGCGGCTAATGAGCCGTTGACGGTAATGTTGAGGACGGATGAAGATCCGTCGATGACAGGGTCCTTCTGGCGAGGACGAGGATAGTTTGGAACCTTGGCAAGAGTGGTAATATTCTCTGGTATTCCGGAGATCAATGGTGGTCCTTCAAGCTGCGGAGACGAGAACATCCTTTCCAGTGCAACAGAAATGTCCCGTATGTCGAACCATTTGTTCCATTCGCATTCCGGATCTTTGATCTTGCCTCTTTTGGTGATCCTCGGATATTTTTCAGCCAAATATACAGCATGTGATCTCCCATATGCTTCTCGTGGGTAATCTCCCATCTGAACAACGGGCCCTCTGTTGAAGTGGTTTGATAGAGTCCATGTGAGGGGCTTCCAATCCGCCTTGAACGGTCCTTTGAAGCCTAGGCCAAACCTACGGTTCGGCCTAATTTCCTTTGGCGGTTTGAGCATACCCTGTAATTGTGCGCCCAGACCTTTACCTTGTTGATAGCCGATGTTCCTCATAATCTCCCAACCTTTGGAGTGAAAAGGGAGACATGATGTTGCGGTTGTCTTGACCGGCTCCTTTGGTGCTAGTGGAACGTGAGATAGATCATGCACGTCCAGCAATGACAATATGGGCCGATGAGATGGCCACACAGAGGGCAGAGAGGTGTTGATAGCATCCACTGTGTGAAGGACAGGTGTACTGACCACTTTAATAATCCTCCCACTGTAAGGAAACTTCAGGCACTGATGGTTGGTGGAAGGCACAACGTCCATGGCTTCGATGTAAGGGTGACCCAGTATAGCCTTGAATGTGGGGTCCATGTCGAGGACATGGAATTCCGTGGGAATTGACATTGGGCCTAGTTCTGTCTTCAGAATAATCATCCCCTGTGGCGGCCTTTTGCTATTGTCATAAGCCGTGACCGTGATCAAGGAAGGTCTTATTTGTTCCTCGTTGACCCCACACAACTGAAGGGTGTCCATGGAGATCACATTTATGGACACACCCGTGTCCACAAGACACAGGTTTATGGATACCCCATTAATTTTTATTGAAATGCACAATACATATTTCCGAGCTTCCTTGGGAGCGAGCTCGTAGTTGTGGAACATGATGGTCGGTTGTGTGTCTGTTGGGATCAGGACGGTCGAAATCTTCTCCACGGGGAGGTCCTCATTAACCATGACTTTTTGAAGGTATTCCATCAAGGCCGCCTGGTGGGATGTAGATATTTGAAGTAGCTCCAAGATGGAGATCCGAGCAGGTGTCTTGTCCAAGTGTTTCAATAGATCATACTGTGTCCCAGGGATAGCTCTTTCTGGTTGTTCTCCATCATCCTTCTCTGGCTGAGATCGCTCAGGATTCTGACTATTGTGGGGGAAAACCCTGTGAAAAATCCTTCCACTCCGGAGCACCATTGCCTGCGGCTTTTGTACCTCTGTGGGGGTAGCAGTGGGTTTTAACAGGGATTTGAGGGGTAGCGGTGGAGGAATGGTTGATGAAGCAGGGGTGACGACGGGAGCAGGGATTCTGATGAGGGGTTTGTTAGGTGGAGGTATGGTGGAGGTAGAGGGGATATCGCGCGGATTATGAAGGATAAGGGGTCTGGAAGGCGGAGGTGGAGACGAAGTAGAAGTGGGTAGGGCTTGAAGTGGGCAATGATTTTGAGGTGGGTGACGGGTAATGAGTGATTTTGAAGGCATTAGTGGTGATACGGTGGAGAAAGACGGGGTTATGTATGGTTGACGGATGATAAGGGGTTTAGAAGGCGTAGGGGTAAATGTGGTAGAGGTGGATGGTAAAGTGGGGGAGTGGGATAAGATGAGAGGGTGTGAAGGCGTAGTGGAGAGTGTCGGTTGATAGGGGATCGGGGTACGGATGAAAGGGCGTAATGGTAGTGGAAATGGTGAAGGCGATACTGAAACGGGTTGATGAGAGAGAGGTGATACCCGGGTAAGGCAAGGGTGTTGTGTGATGATAGGATTGGCGGTAGAAAGAATGGAGGTACTTTCCTGGTGCCACACCTGCTCTCTCCCAACTTCCGGGAAGGAGGAGATGGGGTTAACCTGATGATTGGGCTGTTGGTACTCCGGTAATGGATTCTGGATTATGCCCATGTCGGGCTGTTGTTGTGGGGCCTGCTGAGGCTGTTGTTGTTGTTGTGGTTGCTGCTGCTGCTGCTGTTGTAACTGCTGCTGTGGCCTATGAGGAGGTCTCCTAGCCTTGAGAGCGGCGATGTATCGTCTCATTTCATCCCAATCTATTTGATGTTCATCATTCATATCGTGGATGTAATCTTTGAAATGGAAGCAGTAATCTACTGTGTGTCCTGGCTGCCTGTGGTAGACGCAGTATTTGGAGGTATCAACATTCGGGGGCCACACGGGCCTTTCTCTGGGTAGGGCGAGTTGGTTTGAGGCCATGAGGGCGTTGAAAATATCCGCCAGAGTTTCTGGCAACGGTGGATAGTAGGCTCTCTTGGGACCGACCGGCCTCCTTTGTTGCTGTTGGGGACCATAATTCCCCGGGGGTGGAACTTGGTTGTACTGAAGCGGTGGTTGTTGTTGCTGAGGTTGTGGTTGTTGTTGCTGGGGTTGACGTAATGGAGGCATATTATCATGGGGTGGATTATTTTGGGGTGGAGGACGAAGAGGGAAAGGACCTGGTTGGAGGGGAAGTCGGGGCATTTGTGGAGGCATTGGGTTGACTGTATAGTTGGCATTGTTGACCGCACCCACTTGCTCATTTGTCACGACCCCTTCTGTGGCTCCGCCCGGGACACCAGCGCCTATTTTTCTGACCACTTTGGGCTTCGACGACTCAAACATGTTCATAATGGGGGAGTCTTTTAACTGGGTTTGGATGTACCGGGCCCTTTCATAGAGTTCCTCCATTGTAGTAAGTTTATTCATGGCCAGGACGTGTCTGAACTGTGGGGTTGCATTAGACACAATCATCTTCACTTGTTCGGGCTCGGAGAGAGTATCCCTTATTCTTTCCACCAGAGACCTCCATCTATCAGCATAGCGGACAAAATCTTCGTCGGGCTTCATCTTTTTGGCCACTAGGTCGGTAATGGAGAGTGAGGGACCGACCCTATCCCTATATTTCTGCAAGAACCTTCTCTGGACTATTTCAAAATTCTCGGCCTCGCGGGGCTCCAAAGAATAGAACCACTCTAGCGCGGGACCATCCAATGATCTCCGAAAGAGGTATGCCAGGGACCTCTGATCGTTTTGCCAATAGGAGGATTCATACATGAAATCCTCGAGGTGAATGAAGGGGTTGCCAGTACCATTGTATCTGCGGTACGTGGGCATTTCGGAGGGAGGAAGATGAATGACGGGAAGGATTGGCAAAGCAACCTCCGGGGTGGCTTTCACGTCCACCATCCTTCTCAGATTTTGAAACTGCTCGTCCATACGATTGAACCTATTGAGGAGCGATTGGGCGAGCTCCTCTGGAGGTGAAGGTGGCACTTGCCATTGGGGGAGAAACTGTCTCCCGGAGACTTGAGGGGGGAACCCGGAATGAGAGGGAGCTGTCGGAACACCGACAGTTGGCCCTGGCTGAAGCGGTGTGTGGGGAACAACGGGAGTTTGAGATTGTGACGGGAACTAGAATGAGGGTGGTTGTTGGCTCGCTTGTCCTTGAAGCGAGGGAGACTGGATGGCTTGCGCCAATGAAGGAGATGGAATGGCCTGCACGGACTCTTGGAGAGGTGCGATGGCCGGAGTTGATTCCTGGGGCGTGGGGGAAACAGATTTCCCCTTCAGAATGGCCTGGAAGGCCCGGAGCTGTTCAGAGGTAAGCTCCGTGTTGGCGAGGACGCCCAGTAAGGAAGAGATATCCTGCGGTGGGGATGTGTCCCCGGTAATAACCTGCACCTCATTCGAGGGCTCATGAGAAGGACCCGAGTCCATAGCATAGACTCGCGGGTCGGCTGACAAACCACGACTAGGGTGGTTCTCCTCAAAAGACTCGTGAGCCATGCTCACAGTTTTCCCAGAACGTAAAAACATACACTAGCAAGTAGGTAGCAGAGATTATCAAACAAGTGGATGCCTTTACGCCTTTTTTTGTGTTTTGATTTTGATGATTTTTGTTGTGTTTTTAGCGAGATCCGAAGTTCACACAAAATAGGGACCCTAGTTTATTTTTGTTTCACCGCCGTGTCAGCTAGGGTCTCTCGTCTCACCACGAATGAAATGACTAACTCCGGGGAACTTCAATGGTACAACCAGCCCAGTGAATGAAGAGGATATTCTTCGATGTCGGGGACTTACGGAGGTCCCAGTGGAGGAGATTCTAGTCCGTTGAGAGGAATTCTCAAACGGAGAGTCTTTCCTTCACCGGGAAAGGGTGATCCTTAAAAAAATGAAAAAGGATATAAAAGAGGGATGGATGTATGCAATGGAATGCTGACAGAGATATGGAGTGGGAAAACAACAGAAATAACAGACATATAATAAACAAACAACCAATCACAACAGACAGTGCTGCCGTGAGCACAACGGGGGCACGCGCGGGCGCCAAGGTGGAGAGGCACGGATGGTGCCGAACTTGCAAGGGTAGCCGAAAGGAAGCAGTAGATGTCCCACCGTGATCGCCAATCTGTGAGCGACGTCACGCGGTTCGAGAAGCGAAGAGGACGCGGAGCGCGCGGGCTCCTCTTTTGTTTACTGCAACACAGAAATAAGAGAAGAGAGAAGGGGCCACCACGGGAGATTGCTCCGGCGGGGCGAGCGGGACAAATGTAATATAGCAAGATATGGGGGTTAAACGGCCATAGCGGGAAGTGACTCGCCGCGACCTCGGGGGGACGGGAATGGTGCAGAAATTAAATAGCAAGAATTGAAACGGCCATTGGGGAAGTGACTCGCCGCGGCCTCGAGAATATGAGCAGATAAGAATATAACAGAATATAAGGAGAATATAAAGAGCGGGAATTTAAACGGCCATTGGGGAAGTGACTCGCCGTGGCCTCGAGAACATGAATAGATAAGAAATATAACAGAATATAAAGAGAATATAAGAGCGGGAATTTAAACGGCCATTGGGGAAGTGACTCGCCGCGACCTCGAGAACATGAATAGATAAGGATATAACATATAAGAACGGGAATTTAAATGGCCAGTGGGGAAGTGACTCGCCGCGGCCTCGAGAACATGAATAGATAAGAATATAACATATAAGAACGGGAATTTAAACGGCCATTGAGGAAGTGACTCGCAGCGGCCTCGAGAACAAGATGTGATCGCCAGGGGCCAAAAGACCCCAAAATAAAGAAAGTGATCGCGCCTACCTCAAGAGCGGGAGATAGCGGGTTGCTTCTTCCTCCCCCTTCGGCCGGCCGACGGAGAGGGCTTTCCTTGGTTACCCTTGCAAAATAGTAGACAATAACGAACGGAATTAGAAAATGGCAGTGTAGTAACAATTCCTTGCAATAAAAGTAACAAGATCGTGACCTGACACACACCTGGTTGGTGTGGTTTTAAACCCCTCTCGGACTCGAGTAGGAGGAAAATGCGATGATGAATGCAAGAAGTATGCAAGAGACGGCGCCCTTATGTAGGGAGATAGAGGATGCAGTATGATGAATGTAAAGAGCTATGGAGAAAAAAGGGGAAGAAAAGGCTTATTAGAGGAGCCGATGGTGAAATCCAGTGAAGCTCCGGCAGCTTGGGGACGACGTGGAAGCGCGGTGGATGAAGACGACCTTCCTCTCGCGAGCGTGGGCACCCGAGAAGCCGGCAGAACCTCCACCTACAAAAGACCCCACGGGTTAGAAATGACTCCGGTAGCCTCTGGGCTCCGGCAGCCTATCGGATCTCTTAGAAGCTCCCCCAGAACTAAGGGGGTGGGCCTCTATGTATAGGGCTCCGGAGGGTGGAGGCGTCCAGGACCCTGGACACCTCCATCAGGGCCGAACTAATATTTTATTCTATTTTATTTATTTTTTCTGAATATTTTTGTGGAGGCGTCCAGGGCCCCGGACGCCTCAAACAGGTCCACCAAACCCCACCGACGGCCGCACACGGTTTGGCACAACGCGTGGTTTTGTGAGCGGCGCCTCGTGATTTTGAAATGGGCGCGTCCAGCTGCCTGGACGTCTCCACAATTTGGATTTTTTTACACACGACAAACCGTCGTTCGGTGGCCGGCGCCCGTGAGGGAGTTGATGGAGGCGTCCAGGGTCCTGGACGCCTCCAACAATATATATTTTATTTTTTTGTGTTTTGTCTTTTATGCCAACTGGCATTTTGTATTTTTTATATTTGTTTTTATGGAGGCATCCAGGGGCCTGGACGCCTCCATTAATATATTATTTTTTATTTGATTTTGGGCTTTGAAAAATAAATTAAAAGAATGGGGGCGTCCAGGGGCCTGGACGACCCCATAAAGACCCACCCGGCTCCTCAGTTCAGGCGTTGGCGGCCGCTCGGCAGACACCCTTCCTGGTTTCGGAACCTCTGATGCGTCCGAGTGGTGTTGATGCCGTCCGAATGCCGTGACGAGACGATTCCGGATGCTGAGAAGGGCGGAAGAAGACTCAAGAAAAGGAAGCACTCGAGCGATTCAAAATGCGTAAGCCGTCGCGGGGCGTCGTATAGTAATATGAGACTTTCTCAGGAGACGTCAGGAATGGCGTGTCTACAGAGTGGTCCTCGACGTGGAGCAGACAAATTTGTGGTGGTCAGCTGGCAGAGAAGCTGGTGTTTGGTTGGTCTGTCGAGCGTGGGCGTTGACCGGTGGATTGGTTCTTGTGGCGAGGATTGTGTTCCCTCGGTGAGCGAGAGGGTGGTAGCGATGCCGTGAGTTGTTTCCGTTGTGTCTGAGGTGATACCAGACTTGCGCCTTTGTATTATGCCTGCTCTGGTGACCGATGTGTGTGCGGTGTGCGGAGCCTGGCGTCGTTCATGATTATGGTCTGGCCGTATCCCTCATGATCGGTGCTTTTGTGAGAATCGAGGTTTTTCTGTGCTGGGGCCCTGACAGCGTTGTCAGTTGGTGGAGGCGTTCTTCCCCTGCGACTTGGTGTTAGTCCTGAATTTCGAGGACGAAATTTCTTTAAGGGGGGAGGGCTGTGATGCCCTGGATTTTTTTCGGATCCTTGTTCGTGGGTCTCGGATCTGGTTTCTCGGAGTGTCCAATTCTGTTGTGTCCGAAATTTCGTTTCGGACATCTTTCGTGTTCGGATCGGCGCGATCCGGAGTTGTTTCGGAGGCCCGGAAGCGTTCCACGGCTTTTCCGCGTGTGTTTTCCGATTCCCGGTGTGTGTTTTGGTAATTCCTTCGGAACCTCGTTGCTGGTGAACCGGGCCGTTCACCTAGGCGATTGTGGTGCCGTTGTGATCGGTGCGTTCTGAGGATCGCGGAAACGTGATTTTCCTATTTTTGGTATTTTCTGGATTTTTTGGATTTTCCTATATATATAACCTTTTTCTCTCTCTCCCCTCTCATTTCTCTCTTCTCTCCCTCTCTCTTCTCACGCTCTCTCCTCTCTCCCTCTCTCTCCGGCGGCCGACGGGGTGGAGCGTGGGCGAGGTGGGGACGGTGCGGGCGAGGCACGGGCGAGGATGGGTGAGGATCGAGGCGGTGGAGGCGCGGTGAAGCTCGGCCGTGGGTTCGTGGAACGGCGAGGCTTCAATGGCATTTCTTCGTGGATCGGCATCCACGGCCCGTCGAATCTTCGGTGGAGGTAGGGAGATGGACCCTCAACCCACGTACTTCATTTCCCGCGAGTTTTGTAGGCCGTGGTGAGCCGAGCGGGCTTATTCGAGGGATTTGGGGAAAATGCATGTTTTTGGGTGTGTGAGCCGAATCTTGTGTTTTGATCGTATTTTTGGGGTTTAAATGGGTCTTCTTGGTGCTAGAGAGGTTGGGGAATGTTTTTCCCTTTGTTTCCCCTTCACCTGGGGGTGGATGGGGCGTGGTATGGATTTCCCGCCGTTTTCCCGTTCTTCCGGTTTGGGACTGAGAACGCGCTAGTCTCAGGTAGCGCGTTCTTGAGGGTCGCGCCGCCCCGATGGGGTGCGTTCATCGGAGAAGATGAATAGTAAGGTGGTTCATGTCGCGCTATAGGGTCCTAGCGCGTTCTGTCTTGTCGCGCTAGGTGATCCCAGCGCGATCTGTCCTGGTCGCACTATAGGTCTATAGCGCGATTTGTCTTGTCGCGCTACCAGTGTATAGAGCGTTCTGTTCTGAACGCGCTATGCGAGGGTAGCGCGATCTTGAGGTGACCAGTCGGGCCGCCCAGGGCAGGCAGTCCACGGCTAACCGTGCTCCCCTTGGGCCGTGTGTGTGCCGGACACCCCGTGGAGTTCCATGACCGTGTCTTTGGGTGTCCGGAGGTTCCATTTACCTCGATAAGTGTGCCTGTGGGCTTGGCGGGTCCGAGTGACCCCAGGTGTTTCGGGCTTCCGTGTTCTTGCTAGATCGAGTCTCCGTGTATCGGTGTGAGTGCGGTGAGGTTTCCCCACAAGTCGTTGCTTCTCTGGAAGGTGGCTTCCGAGTGGGCCATGTGTGTGGCCTTGGACTGTGAGTCCAATCACCCAGCCTGAGGCTGGAGGTCGCTTAAGTTTCCCTCGTCGAGGGATGGGTCTCGGTAGTGGTGAACTGCCTTGTGAGTCTTCCCATCGTTATTTTGAACCTAGGGATTAGGCCAGATTGACGGATCAGTGCTGTCATGTGCAACGGTCTTGACCCCGAGTCTTGTGACTCAAAGGTCGTTGGGTTTAGTAGGTCTAGTGGGCCGTCCAGAGTCGGGTGGCTTTGAGCCGCCTGTTACTCCGTGTTACTCGCAATGGGTGCGTGCGTGGTTTCCAGTGTTCACGTTCTGTGACACGTCCACTAGTCGTAGCTTCCTGCGCACGCGGGTGCGGACCCACCTGGGAGTGGTGGAGAGCGAGACCCGGTGAGAAGCAATTTTTAGGCTGGTTACCGTAGGGCCCCTTGCCTTTGCCAGCAGAGTCCGGTGGGGGGGAAAACCAGCTAGAGGACCTGACCTAGAGCAGATGGTCTGTGTGTGCACACGTAGTTGGGGGCTTAGGACACGCGCTGACGAGCGTGAGCCCAGCTAGTCCTTGTTGTGGTACTTATTATGTGTCTGAGTTTCACGCCTGGGGCGTTGTAGCTAGACACTTGTGACGCAGTGTAAGACGTCAGGGGACGCATCCGGTCATTCTCCTAGTGGGTGGTGCTCCTGTCACGTGACGTGAGTTGTCGTGTACCGGGTTCTGTTTCCGTCCGCGAGACGGGACTTCGTGAGTTGTTTCAGGAGTGTTCCCGGAGTCGAGGTGTGGGGTTTCCGGTGAGCGTCACCGAGGGCCTTTCCCCAGACAGCGTCGTGTTCACGACGGTGAGGTCGTGACCGTGTTCCCAGACCGTGTGGTTTTGGCTCGGGCCCTTTTGTGAGGGCATGCCTCCGCGACAGAGGTGTCGTGGCGTTTTCCTAGTGGCGTGGTTAGGGCGATTCGTGTCTGGTGGTCCCCGATCGTGGAATCGGGTGGTCGGGTGTGTGGCTTGGTTGTCCCCCGACGGGAGACTAGGTCATGTTTTCTGGTACAGTAGGAGTAGCTGTAGAGCTGAGATTTTGCCGGCCATCATAGTTACTTTCATGCTTTCGTAGTTACTACTTTTGTGCTGCCGTTGTTCTCAGTTGGGGTTCCGCGGGATCCCTACTGGGCCAGTGACAGGAGGCTCACCCCTGTGTTTCAGGTGCGGCGGTTCTTCCTAGAGGTTCAAGGGTGCAGTACGGAGGTTCTTAGTTGCCAGCTTGCCGGGCCGAGTGTTCACTTGGCATGTGGTACGTTTTACTGCTTTAGATTGTACTTTTTGTTGGACTGGACTCTGTTGTAGTTGTTCATATATTTCTGTTAATTGTTGAATTGTCCTGCCTTATTTCCTATTTCTTTGTACCTCAACACTCCTTTTTAGCCCTTCCGAGCCTCCCGCTCGTGGGTGGCGGGCCGGGATTCGAATGGTATCGGGCTTCTCCCGGTATCCGGATCTCGGGTCATCACAGATTTTGTGGCCGAGAAAATGAAGCCTGATGAGGAGTTTGCTACTTACGTCGACAAATGGAGGCAGATGGCTGCCAGGGTACCAGGCCACATTTCGGAGGAAGAGAAGGTCAAGCTACTCATTTCCAATGCTACTCCGACCTTCCGTAACATTCTCGCCATGAACGACATAGCAAACATGCACCAACTGTATGGCCGGCCACGGTTCATCCAAACCCAATTCAAGGACTCTCCTATCCATTCACTTTTTGAAAACCAAAAGCCCAAATACCATAAGAAACCTCAAGGGCCCGTTACCGAGGGAGTCCAAACAAATGAGCAAGTGCAAGCCGTTAACTTTCCCTCCCCCAACCAAATAACCAAATTCGCTTCCCCCAGAACTCCCACAACACTCAATACACCCCGCAAAACCCTCCACAAAACACCTTTGCCACTCCGCAAAACACCTTTGCCACTCCGCAACAACCTCCACAGCCTCCACAATACCATAATGTCTCTCCACCCAACGGCTACAACAACAACAACAAGCGCCCGGCTCCGAAGAGAGCCCAGTACTCACCTCTGCCAGAAACCCTCACAGACATCTTCTCAGCTCTTATGTCAATTACTGCTATGCAACTCCCTCTGGAATGGCCCAATTGGAACCCGACCATTGATCAGACGAAGTACTGCATGTTCCACAGGCAGTCGGGACATACTATTGAAGGGTGTTTTCAATTCAGAGACTTGGTCTACGACCTCCATGAAGGGCAGAGGATTGATTGGGCCAAAATACATAGGGCTATTACAGAAATTAAAGAAAAGAGAAGGCAGGCGCCGAGATAGCAAGTGCAGCAACAACAGGCACCGCAGCCGCAGCAGCAGCCGCAACAACAGCCGGTTCAAGACTTGGGGATCCATTAGAGCTAGACCACTTGTTTTTCCATCCACTCCCACTCCACCACCCATCTCTCGCCCATTGCTCACCCCCGCTGCCATCGTTACAACTAGCCCTCCACCCACACTTCCGCTCGCCCTTACACCTCCACCTCCACTCGCACCCGCTATCACCATATCCGCAGCTAAGCCTCCACCCATTATCCTTTCACCGCAACCCCTTGTCTCCACTCTCGCTCCTATCATTTCCCCCACGCCCCCTTTCACACCACTTATCCACCCCAACGGATTTATCCTACCGTCATCAGGCGCCTTGCCGGCATAGAATTGCGCCCTTCGGAGCGGGCGATTGTTTCATCACAATTATGCTCCTACTTCTAATCCCCAGTCTTCGCAACCGGCTACCGATCAGGAAGAAGCCGAGCCACTGCCGGGTACCCAATATGATCTGCTACATCATTTGGATAGGGTGCCCGCCAAAATATCTATGTTGGAACTCATTAAAAGATCTACCCTTCACCAAGATGCACTAAGAGACTTTCTTCAGAAGGTGATGGTTAGTGAAGACGTGGCAGCCGATAGTTTACCTACAGCACTGGCGACTATTTCCAAAGGGCCAGCAATTACATTCTCTGAAACCGAGCTTGCACCACCAGAAGCTCGGCAGATGCCGCTTTGCATCACTATAATATTGAACAAAGTCAGCATTGATGCGGCATTGGTGGATACATGGGCATCTATCAATGTGTGCCCACTAAGCACTCTCAGGGCCTGCAACTTGTCAGAAGAGCTTCTATGGCCGACCCCCACAACTATAGCTGCATACGACAACTCATGAAGAGCCTGTCACGGGGTTGTCACCATTCAAGCTGAGCTTGGGCCTCTCACCATGCCCATTGAATTCTACGTGCTGGACATCGACCCTATGTTCAAGGCTATCTTGGGTCGTCCGTGGATCGACACTCTTAGGGCCGTGCCATCCACCGCGCATCAATGTCTCAAATTCCCTTTTCAAGGGAGGGTGGTTAAAGTCAAAAGCTTATCCACGGTCCACACTGTTAAAGCTATTTTAGAAAGAGTTTGCCCACGCTATGGCCTAGCACTCGGCTGGTTACGTCTGTGTTGGATCTGGACTTCCCATGGGCCTATGCACCACGCAAGCCCGCCACTACGCCCGTCAACGTTAAAGCGGAGCCTCAGATCCGAGATTCCAAAGGCTGGGATATTATATTGAAATTGGGCTACCAACCGGGGAGAGGCCTTGGTGCACAATTACAAGGGCGGACCAAGCCGGTGCCCAAAGGAAGAAAAATAAGTAGACGGGGTCTCGGCTACCGAGAGTCCGCGCTGTCAAAGATGGGTGACTCAGGGCCACTTACCTGGGATTACTGCCAGCATTTTGTAAAAGGGCCTCTCCAGCCGGGTACGCTGAATCCGTCGTCAGCACAGTCAGAAAAGAAAGATACAGGTTGTACAGTTGCCAGTCCACCTCTGTGTTGGTACGGTGCGATCGATACAGAGGGGGGGGGGTGAAGGTATCCCCTTCCAGAATATTGCCCAAATTACAAAACAATTTGCCTGCTACTAGATACAGTTGCAGAATAAAGGCTATCGAGTTCAAATAGACATTTGATCGACCAGATGAGCTGCTGACTATACAAGTGGAACCTGATGAAGTCTAAAGCCAAATGACAGTACAATGCAAACTAGACTCACTTACAAAGATGAAAAGCTCAAGGCCACTGTAACTCGAAACAAGACCATTCACACAGCCTGTGAAACAGATAGAAGTTATGGAAGAGCACACCACAAGCAAACCACAGAACAAAGAATTTTTAGGTGGTTCGGTCCTCCAGACCTACATCCACCCCACACTCAAACCGAGTGTGGCTTCACTAATAGCTGGGCAACACAGCTTGCCAACAGACGCTGATACACAGCTTACCCAGGGGAACAGCCTCCCCTCTTCCTCCTACACGGAGGGAACCTCCAGCAACGCACGGTCACTAGAAGCCAGAGACTCACGTCTCTCTTCCTCTATACCAAGAGGGAACCCCGCTAGTAGCAGCCCCGCTACCAGTGAACCAGCCAGTAGCACTCTGCTACCAGCATTCCACCAGAGGCCTAGCCTCTCTTCCTCCTAGCCCGGAGGGAACCCACAAATGGCACCAGCCACTTGCAACCGAAGGAATCAACCTCCCTTCCTCCAATCCCGGAGGGAAACACCTAGCAGCACCCAGCTGCTGGCAGACCAGAGGCCTAGCCTCTCTTCCTCCTCAGCCGGAGGCAACCCACTCGCGGCACCCTGCTGCGAGCAAACCGGAGATCCCACGATCTCCCTTCTCCTGATCACCAGGAGGAACCCGACCTCAAACCAGAGGATCGGAAGAACAAGAATAACCAAATGAGAAAAAAAATAAGAAAGGAAAAGTACACAGCGATCAGAAAGCTGTAAAGAAGGATAACACAGATGTGGCTCGCTTGGAGCTGACTGGCCTGGATTTGATCCACGGTCCAGTAGACAGATCTTCAGGTAAGCTTTTTCTCCATGATCTCTCTCTCTCTCTCTATCTCTCTTTCTTTCTCTTCTGCTCTCCTTTCCTCTCATGTTCTTCTCTCTTTCTTCTTCTTTTCTTTTTCTGGATCGAAGGGCTTTTCTGCTCTCCAGGCTTCTTCTTCGATCAGTCTTCTACAGAGGATGAAGACTTGTATATATAGCAGCCGCAGCAGCAGCACACTGGGCGCGTGTGGCTTCCACATTTCCTGCCCTAAAAATTCGGACCACGTGGCAGCATCCTGGTATCTCGTCCACCCTTGGATCACGAGCCAGGCACCTCGGATCACGTGCCCTTCATTAGTACGCATTTGATTTTGTCCCACTGCGTCGACCCTACTATGTATAGCGTTGACGCGTTGAAGACAGCCAGAGATAAGTCGCCCCCTTTCTTGAACTGCTGCGTCGACGCTGCCAGTTGGTGGCGTTGACGCAGGAACATGTACATTTGTATATTGGCGTCTCTTAAGCCGCTGCGTCGACGCTCTCAGCATGCTGCGTTGACGCATCGGCAATCCAGTGATCAAGGTCTTCGGCAGATAACCGTGCTGCGTCGACGCTGTCTTGCAATGGCGTTGACGCACTGCAGTATTCCAGTGAGCTATGGACTCTGCCTTAATAACTACTGCGTCGACGCTGCTGTAGCATGGAGTTGACGCAGCCAGGTGAAGCTCTGAAATCCTCTTCAGCTGAAGCGTGGACGCATTGAACTCCCAGCGTCGACCCTGTTCTTCATTGTTGTCATCATCTGAAGACAGTGTATAGACTTTATAAGCATTCAGCTTGTGTAATGTATATACTTCATGCAATGTACAGACTTCGTGAGACTTCAATGAAGACAGACGATGTATAGACTTCATGACTGAGGCACGATACAGACTCGTCCAATGTATATACTTGCTCAATGTTCAATCTTCACGAATGATGTACAGACTACCAATGTGTAGACTTGCCAAGACAAATGAACGATGTACAGACTTGAACAAGGCAAGGTCTGTACAGGCTTTGAGGTTCACAATGTATGGACTTGGCAACCCACCGGCTGTACAGACTTCCACTCAACAACATTCTATAGACTTGGAATTCTGAACGGGAGGATGTATAGACTTGCACAAACCAAAGTCTGTACAGACTTGAAAAAAAACCCAATGTATAGACTTCGTGAGCGCTTGGAGGATGTACAGACTTAGTGACTGTACAGACTTGGAAGGCTCAGCGAAGGCTGTACAGACTTCAACGAAGAGATGCAAAATGTACAGACATCATTCAAAGGCCAGTGTGAAGACTTCACGATGTATAGACTTTCCAAGTGAAAGGCTGTATAGACTTGAGCACAGAAGCTCTGTACAGACTTGATCAAGACAAGGCAGTCGAGTGTATAGACTTCAAGTGAAAACCAATGTGTAGACATTGCCTTAGACGCTAAGTGAGACGCTCAATGTACACACTTCAAGTCTAATGTATGCAATGTATGGACTTCAAATAACATTGACGATGTACATACTTAGCCTAAGACAATGTGAAGACATGACAACCGACAGGCCATGTGTAGACTTTACGAACAACATGCACCAGAGTGTATAGACTATATGAATTGACTCTGCATGAGAGACTCAGATGGACAATGTTTAGACTAATGCATGAAGCAAAGCAAGAGCTCTTTCAAAACAATTCCAATGCGTCAACGCATTGAGTCCACTGCGTCGACGCACCAGTTGACACATTTTATAGACTAGCTCTGGGACAGACCAGTGAGTTGACGCAATGATCCCATGCGTCAACGCATCATGCAATACTCATGCAAACTCATGCATTCAATGCTGTATATCAGACACAGTCCTATGCAATCATATCAGCAGCCATATTCAAAACACAATATCATAATGCACTGACTGTGTTGCAATCATCAAAACACAATAACATTGCTATCATCAAGGTACAATATCAAATGCACTCAAATGCACTCACTGTCTTGCTATCATCAAAACCAAATGCCAAAGAGGCACAACATTCTCCCCCTTTTTGATGATGGCAACACAATGTGACAGTGAGTCACATATCAGATTTTCTCCCCCTTGACATGATCAAAAAGAGAAAAATAATAAAAATAAGAGTGCAAAGTGCATTATGCATGCAGATTCCTCTAGAACATTCTCCCCCTGAATGTAGGAATGAACCCTGGTTATCTAATAAATCAAGCTAAATTCTGCCATTACAAAGAAATCTGAATTCTGGTTACATGAACAGAATGAAACAGAATCAGAGCTGATTGTGGAACATGATGGAAGATTCCAACAGTGTGGATCAACTGAAAAAGTAAGATTAGCCAATACATCTCAATGAATCAATCAATAGCAAGATGTTGATCAGGCTATCTGGAAAGAATCTGAACATGAGAGATTTTAAAGCATCCATCATAACAATGAGTCTTAAGAAGATTTGACTCTTCTATCATAAGGGGTTATGAATTTGCAGCTTAACCAATCTGATTAAATTTGCTGTATACCAAATTTGCCAAGTTAAACTCAATACTCATATCTGAATCTAAGTTTTAATAAAAGTGAACCAAATAGTCAGAAAACACTCAAAAACAATCATCTTTTATCTTACACATATGATCTCAATTGCACCTTTGAAAAATACACAGGTTAGTACTGAAGTTAAACACTTTTTTCAAGAACATGAGTTGACAGATTTTTCAAGATGATTTTATTTGAAGCACATTATATTTTTCTTGAGCAATTTAAGTTGATCAACACCTTTTTACATGAGGCACAACAAGTCTTAGTTGAAGTGACCCAGTTACACAGTGTGATAACTGTCATTGCCTCTCACTTTGAGAGCAGAGTTAGCAATATGAGTGTCTTTTTACATGAGAAGACACCTTTATCAGAGGTTAGACTCCCCAGCTACTCAACACAGATAAGCTATTGCTCTGTCAGGTATTGTTTCACTAAATTTTTATCAGAGATAACTATGGCATCTCATGACATGAGTTACTTTATTTCATTGATAAAGAACTTAGTTTCTCAGTGACCGAGTCATTGCTCTGAATTCACAATTTTTCATTTAGTCAACATTTTTCAAATTAATGTTTAACAACAGTACACACTATATGCATCTTAACCAAAGAAGCCCTGAATTCAAATTTTCAGATATCTGATGAAGGAGTCTAAGGTTTACATGACACATGTGGTTAAAGTTTATTAAACCTTATCATTCAGATATTTTCAATTCATTTAACTACAAATCCGAGAATACATTAATCTTATATCAGTCTGATTCAGTGATAATTCTTAAACCTATATGATAGAAATTTCTACAATGTTCTCAGACTGAATTGCATGACATGCAGCTTAAGTTCCTCAGATCAGAAAAATAAGTTTAGCTGACCAACAAATCAATAGTAGAGCCAATTCAGTCACACCAGCTGAGAAGAATGTGAAAGATGAGTATAGGCTGGTGCAAGAGTAAATCAGCAATAGAGAAGAGCATCAGAAGAGATTTTATCATCAGACAGTTGCTGAGTCTGGAATACAGACTGATCAGCTATTTTAGAGATACCAGCAGAGAATTCAGTTGAATAGCGTATAGTCAAGAGAATGAATCAGGTTACTTAAACAAAGGGGGTTCATGAGGTGAAGAAGATATGAAATAGGAATGCTCCCCCTGTCTAAGTGCAATGAATTTCTTTTTAGATTTTTCAAAATTTTATGATATGCACTATCCTACATATGCAGTATGCAACAATCTCATCTATTTAGTGCAAACAACACCATGATAAGAGAATCAAAAATCAACCAAGCAAAACAACAATTTTAGATAATGAAATTAAAACAGACAAATCAGCATTTTTCAGATGATGAAATTTAAAGACAAGTTCAGAACTAACCTGAAATGTAGAATCCTGGGGCTTCCTTTTGAAGTGCCTTGGCTAAAATACCCCTTTTATTTCTCTCACCAAGGCACACTTGCAACATATCAATCAATATGCTCTTGCAGGGACCCAAACAGTCTTGGGTCCTGCACTACCCCTATCAGATGTTCTAAACATTCTTTTTGCAACATTATCATCAAATTCCATAAAAGAACAATCAGACATGGAATGTCCAAAATTTCCACAATAATAGCATGAAACAACAGATTGTCTGGTCCTATGATGCTTCTCAACAGGAGCATGAGACCTATGACCATAAGCATTAAATGTTCTGTTATATGCATGAAATTTTGACTTACCATTACCTGCCCACCAGCATTCAGAAGCTCGGTGGCCAGGTTTTCCACATTCAAAGCATACATGTGTCTTTCCTTTAAAAATAGATTTATTTCTGCCAAGAGAATTTCTATTTGAAGGGAATTCAACAAATTTTGAATTAAAATGATTTCCCTGAGCATACCAGCAGTCCTTGACTGCATGCCCATACTTACCACATTCAAAGCACCTTGGGTGCTTACCTCTTGAGTCAGTAAATCCCCATGAAGGCCTAAACCAACACTCAACAGCTTTATGACCATGTTTGTTACAATTATAACAAATGAAATGTTGGTTTGAAGAAGACATGTTTCTTTTGGGGTGGTGATGATTATTTGAAAATGTTTTATCATGCATCATATCATCACTTTTCATCACACTGCAGTCATCCATATAATGACCATGCGTACCACAGTAGTAGCAAGAGACATCGGATTTCCTAGGAGCATGGTTTCTATCATATGAGTTCCTAGATGCATGTGAATGAGTATAGGAAGCATGAACAATGTGTACACCATCAGACTCAACTGAGCTAGCAGATTTCTGTTCATGAGCAGGAATAGTCTTTACCTTCTTTATTTGACTCTTTCTTTTCAATTTCTGATTATCCTTAACAGGTTTTGTTTGTTTTTCTATTTTCTGATTTTCATTTTGTTTTGGGGATTGCCTCGAAGTACCAGCTACATTAGAACATTTCACAAAAGTAGCATATAGCTGGTTTTTAGAAATTTCCTTAACATCAGGACTACAGCTTGTCCCCTTTCTTAAATTGTCATCCTTCCTTTTCACAATAGTTTTTACTTTTTTTTCATTCTTAGCAAAGTTGGATGCCAAATTTTCTAGATCCTGAATCTTATTTTCCAAGGATGTTATGTGAAGTTCATAACTGACTATTTCCTGTTCACTGCAATTAACGCATTCGCTTAGAACTTGGTTTGCAGTTTTATACTTCTCAATTTCTTGTTCTAGACTGTTCAAAATTTTTGAATTTTCATCATAGACAGCTTTTCCTTTTTCTGTGGTGAGAAGTCTTTCAGACAAGCCAGTGTTTAACCACTTCAGTTTTTCAACTTTAGCTTTTAATTCAGTGTTTTCTTCCTCAAGATCTCTAGCTTGAAATTCATTACCCTCACATCTCTCTCTTCCAGACATTAGCTCCAGTTTTTCAACTAAATCCTCTTCTCTTTCCTCCACTAATTTTCTCAGCCACCAAGTTTTTGTGATCCTCTTTAAGTGAGATAATTTGTTTACTCAGCCATTCATTCTTACTATACAGATCTTCATTTCGTTCTCTTAGAGCTGAGCACATATGGCAGGTTAATTCAGCAGAAGAAGAACGTGAAGCCTCCCCATTGATTTCATTTATTCTACCCATAAGATTTTCAATTTTCTTTTGAAATTCTTCATTCTCAAGTTTCAGTTTATCCAATTCAGAGTTAACTTGAGTGAATTCCTGCATGCCTTTTAGATGCTCTTTTTTCTTATCATTCAACTGATTCTCTATTCCTGACATTTTATCCAACCATGTTTGTTTTTCAATTTTTAGAGAATCATTTTGTTTCTTAAGATTCTGAACATCTAGCATGCAAGCATCATATGACTTTTTCATATTTGGACAGTTTTCACAGGACTCTTTCAGATTTATTCTATCACATTTCTTTTTTAATTTTTTATTTTCAGATTTCAATTTCTTGGAGACTTCTAACAAATTTTCATACATCTCTATCAATTCATCGAAGGAGTATCCTTCTGATTCAGAGCTTACCTCGGATGAAGTTTCATCATCAGCATTTCTACGATCAGCCATTAAGCACTTGCTGTGATTGCTGATTAACTTTAGTTTTTCCAAAATGTCTTTGGCAGACCTGCAAGAAGAAATGCATTCAATTAGAGATCTGTCAATTGATTCTTTTAATAAAACTACAGCTCTGGTGTTGACAGAATCTTTCAATTTATCCTTCTCAGTCCATCTAGATTTATCTCTTGATAAGTTGTATGGACCGTGATTCATTACCTTCCAGAGATTAGGATCAATTGATTCCACATACCGATGAACTTTATCTAACCAAGAATCGAAGTTATCACCTCTGAACATTGGAATATTAGCCATCAAATCAGATAGCAGACAAATTCAGAACACAAGGCAATGGACGAGAAATGCGCTGGAACAGATGAGCAACGCAATGCACTAGATCAGTGAAACTAAACCACGAATACAGAACGCACTCTGAAATGCACCAAACAGTTAGCAGGATCCTCTGCAGATTGTTAGATCTGTTAAGTCAGAGACTGCTCTGATACCAATTGTTGGTACGGTGCGATCGATATAGAGGGGGGGTGAATGTATCCCCTTCCAGAATATTGCCCAAATTAAAAAATAATTTGCCTGCTACTAGATACAGTTGCAGAATAAAGGCTATCGAGTTCAAATAGACATTTGATCGACCAGATGAGCTGCTGACTATACAAGTGGAACCTGATGAAGTCTAATGCCAAATGACAGTACAATGCAAACTAGACTCACTTACAAAGATGAAAAGCTCAAGGCCACTGTAACTCGAAACAAGACCATTCACACAACCTGTGAAACAGATAGAAGTTATGGAAGAGCACACCACAAGCAAACCACAGAACAAAGAATTTTTAGGTGGTTCGATCCTCCAGACCTACATCCACCCCACACTCAAACCGAGTGTGGCTTCACTAACAGCTGGGCAACACAGCTTGCCAACAGACGCTGATACACAGCTTACCCAGGGGAACAACCTCCCCTCTTCCTCCTACACGGAGGGAACCTCCAGCAACGCACGGTCACTAGAAGCCAAAGACTCACGTCTCTCTTCCTCTATACCAAGAGGGAACCCCGCTAGTAGCAGCCCCGCTACCAGTGAACCAGCCAGTAGCACTCTGCTACCAGCATTCCACCAGAGGCCTAGCCTCTCTTCCTCCTAGCCCGGAGGGAACCCACAAATGGCACCAGCCACTTGCAACCGAAGGAATCAACCTCCCTTCCTCCAATCCCGGAGGGAAACACCTAGCAGCACCCAGCTGCTGGCAGACCAGAGGCCTAGCCTCTCTTCCTCCTTAGCCGGAGGCAACCCACTCGCCGCACCCTGCTGCGAGCAAATCGGAGATCCCACGATCTCCCTTCTCCTGATCACCAGGAGGAACCCGACCTCAAACCAGAGGATCGGAAGAACAAGAATAACCAAATGAGAAAAAAAATAAGAAAGGAAAAGTACACAGCGATCAGAAAGCTGTAAAGAAGGATAACACAGATGTGGCTCGCTTAGAGCTGACTGGCCTGGATTTGATCCATGGTCCAGTAGACAGATCTTCAGGTAAGCTTTTTCTCCACGAACTCTCTCTCTCTCTCTATCTCTCTTTCTTTCTCTTCTGCTCTCCTTTCCTCTCACGTTCTTCTCTCTTTCTTCTTCTTTTCTTTTTCTGGATCGAAGGGCTTTTCTACTCTCCAGGCTTCTTCTTCGATCAGTCTTCTACAGAGGATGAAGACTCGTATATATAGCAGCCGCAGCAGCAGCACACTGGGCGCGTGTGGCTTCCACATTTCCTGCCCTAAAAATTCGGACCACGTGGCAGCATCCTGGTATCTCGTCCACCCTTGGATCATGAGCCAGGCACCTCGGATCACGTGCCCTTCATTAGTACGCATTTGAATTTGTCCCACTGCGTCGACCCTGCTGTGTATAGCGTTGACGCGTTGAAGACAGCCAGAGATAAGTCGCCCCCTTTCTTGAACTGCTGCGTCGACGCTGCCAGTTGGTGGCGTTGACGCACGAACATGTACATTTGTATATTGGCGTCTCTTAAGCCGCTGCGTCGACGCTCTCAACATGCTGCGTTGACGCATCGGCAATCCAGTGATCAAGGTCTTCGGCAGATAACCGTGCTGCGTCGACGCTGTCTTGCAATGGCGTTGACGCACTGCAGTATTCCAGTGAGCTATAGACTCTGCCTTAATAACTACTGCGTCGACGCTGCTGTAGCATGGAGTTGACGCAGCCAGGTGAAGCTCTGAAATCCTCTTCAGCTGAAGCGTGGACACATTGAACTCCCAGCGTCGACCCTATTCTTCATTGTTGTCATCATCTGAAGACAGTGTATAGACTTTATAAGCATTCAGCTTGTGTAATGTATATACTTCATGCAATGTACAGACTTCGTGAGACTTCAATGAAGACAGACGATGTATAGACTTCATGACTGAGGCACGATACAGACTCATCCAATGTATATACTTGCTCAATGTTCAATCTTCACGAATGATGTACAGACTACCAATGTGTAGACTTGCCAAGACAAATGAACGATGTACAGACTTGAACAAGGCAAGGTCTGTACAGGCTTTGAGGTTCACAATGTATGGACTTGGCAACCCACTGGCTGTACAGACTTCCACTCAACAACGTTGTATAGACTTGGAATTCTGAACGGGAGGATGTATAGACTTGCACAAACCAAAGTCTGTACAGACTTGAAAAAAAACCCAATGTATAGACTTCGTGAGCGCTTGGAGGATGTACAGACTTAGTGACTGTACAGACTTGGAAGGCTCAGCGAAGGCTGTACAGACTTCAACGAAGAGATGCAAAATGTACAGACATCATTTAAAGGCCAGTGTGAAGACTTCACGATGTATAGACTTTCCAAGTGAAAGGCTGTATAGACTTGAGCACAGAAGCTCTGTACAGACTTGATCAAGACAAGGCAGTCGAGTGTATAGACTTCAAGTGAAAACCAATGTGTAGACATTGCCTTAGACGCTAAGTGAGACGCTCAATGTACACACTTCAAGTCTAATGTATGCAATGTATGGACTTCAAATAACATTGACGATGTACATACTTAGCCTAAGATAATGTGAAGACATGACAACCGATAGGCCATGTGTAGACTTTACGAACAACATGCACCAGAGTGTATAGACTATATGAATTGACTCTGCATGAGACACTCAGATGGACAGTGTTTAGACTAATGCATGAAGCAAAGCAAGAGCTCTTTCAAAACAATTCCAATGCGTCAACGCATTGAGTCCACTGCGTCGACGCACCAGTTGACACATTTTATAGACTAGCTCTGGGACAGACCAGTGAGTTGACGCAATGATCCCATGCGTCAACGCATCATGCAATACTCATGCAAACTCATGCATTCAATGCTGTATATCAGACACAGTCTTATGCAATCATATCAGCAGCCATATTCAAAACACAATATCATAATGTACTGACTGTGTTGCAATCATCAAAACACAATAACATTGCTATCATCAAGGTACAATATCAAATGCACTCAAATGCACTCACTGTCTTGCTATCATCAAAACCAAATGCCAAAGAGGCACAACACTCTGTTGCCAAAGGGGCCAGTCGATGATATGCTTGACTACAGCCGAGCGTTTGCCAGAATGTTCCTTGAAGAAGACTGTTGTCAAAAGAATCAGGAAGTACGGCTTGTGCAGTGGAAGTCGAAGAAGCCAGCTAACCGCCCGCGGGAGAAGGGGAGCTCGCCCACTGTCCTTTCTTGGTCTCCCTCCCATCTCACGTCTCTCTTCCAGCAGTTAGAATCTATACCTCTGTTTACGATGGGATCTTTTCGTTCTGGTTTTCTTTTTATTTATGATTATCATTTGGGTTTATTTGGTTTATTTTACGTGTCGATCAACCAATTAACCAACTGGTAATTAACTGACTGATTGACTGCGCGGGCGTGCCAGTCACGTGAGTGACGAATTTATTATGCGCTCGTTCTGACCCGTGTTGGGCGAGAGAGAGGTTCAGTCGGGACCAGCAGTCCGCCATACCGTAAAGGCTATGGCGTTAATTACATCCCCCACGAGGAGGGAAAACCTTTGATTAATTACCGAGATAATGGGCCGTCGAGGCCGGAATAAAGATGCACAAAGGTATAAACGTGAGCAGGTCACGTGAGATGCTTCTATCTGTCATGCAAGAGGGGAATGATTCATTAAGTTGGATACCCTCGATACATGGCGGAGGGCATAGGTCCGAAGACCACCATCGCGTATAGCAAAGACTTCTGATCGGGAGTTACCCGGACTTCCGTCTGTGCCATTTGATATACCCGAGGGTCTATGCAAGCATGCATGCATGATGTTCATGACTATGCTAAGCATGGCAATAGCGTTATGAAAATAAACAGTGATCAATCACATTTATTAATCTCCGCCAAGGGAGACGAGAATGGTAACACAAGCATGATAACGAAAGCGAAGCGCTGACGGACATGGTAGTGAAAGCATGATAACAAGATGATTCGGACTTGAACAGCCCTTCCCTTATTTGGTTTATTACTAATTAGGGTTTATTAGTCTCGACCACAGGAGACGAGGATCGCTCCGGAGGCGAGTGGGTGATTAGAACATTACAATGTTTGAAAAAATGGCATGACCATGCATAGGGATAAGTTTCCCCGACGTGGTCAAGCGTAGGTAACAGTCTTAATAGGGCGCGGCCATAACAAAGATTGATATGGCGCGGCAGGCATGGGGCGCTCCGATTTAGGGCGTGCCGGGAACGTGCCATTTGAAAACAAAGTTTTATGAGTGTGAGGTTATTCCGGCGCGGGGGGGGGGGGGGTACCGCGCCGTATTAAGGCGCGCCGGATTAAGACCGCATCGTTTTAGCTAATTTTTGATGAATTTTGCAACTATTTAAGTTCATTACGATTCTGTTGAGAGTTTTGAAGTGAATTGGGCCGATTGCTTGTTTAATTGAAGTCCAGAGCCTTTCCAGAATGAAGTGATGAGCTAGTGCAAGGTCCATACTCGAGCACTAGGGTCCTTTATCTCAGAACAAGTGTTTTGTTGAAGCCATTTTGATATAATTAAACTCATAAGTTGGAAGAATTCTACCGAAAATTGGGTAGCATCTCCCCCGTCCCTGAAGGACTGTAGGGGGAGAAATATGGTCATACTCACCTGTGGAGCAAGCCCCTAAACAGTCGGTCTGCATGGTGGCAGCCAGCAAACCCCAATCAGACAGGATACCCCGAGGACTGGCCTACGAGGGGCACCAAAGTTCCGTGGGTGGAAGCGGAGGACCGAGGCAGCTAGTGACGGAAGCAACACCCCGAGGACTGGCCTACAAGGGGTGGGCGACCTACAACAATCACTGCATCCACTAGAGAGAGAGACCATTAGGGAGAGAGGCTCCGAGGACTAGCCTACTAGGAGCATTTGTCCCTTAGTCACCACAGGGTCCCGAAGGACTGTGGGTTTGGAATTGTTGGGCTGGGGCCCCAGTTGTTGTTAGCTCTGTGACTCATGAGAAACATCCATCACTTGAAAGTGGAGTTCCCTTGGCCGATCGGCAGTTATGTGAAACGGTGGGGAATATCCCCCTCCCCGGGTGGCTGAGACCAAAACAACGGAACTCGAATGGTTCGGTGGCTGCAAATCACAGACGAGAGGAATGAAGACATTCGACATTGATAGATCACCGCTCACAAGGCTAAGGTGTCGATGCTCGCGAGACTGGGTTGCCATCCATAGAAGAGAATGCAAACAACAGTCATGGAGAAAGGCAATCGATATGCAGCTAGGACGATATGCCTACACACGCATATGCACGAAGGGCTGGAACGCAGTAGTCACGAGGTGGACTCCACTATCCCAGAAGCAGCACCTGCCTCCTCTGAGCAATAGAGAAATGCAAAGAGGGGGGAAGGCCAAGATTGGATTTCGTATCAAAATGGAGAGAAACGTGTGCACAGGCACAAGCACGGAGGACCCAGGGAGGGATTATCCATGTAGCCCATGGCATACCAGGGCGTGTTCGGAATCTGGGAAATCGGAATCGCGAAGCTATATACGGGAAGACACTAATATATATATATCTATTGAATGAAATAGCAATGGAAGAAGAGGACGAGACACTGAGCATTCAATCCATCAATATATTCATATACGCACGCTATCATTCCATCGGCGAAGGAAGCCACACACATATCACGAGTTCGGTGCCGACATCGCGGCACAGCCACCGTTCTACTCATAGGGGAGCTCACATAAGAGTAATAAAAAAAGAAAGAGGGATGGCGGAGAAGGGGGGAGGGGTTGGCTCATATCATCGTCATCCCTCACCCCTCTCGCTTACATTCGACGGAGAGAAAGCAAGGCGGAGAAGCAACGGAAACGCAGGCGCCCACCTATTCCCAGAACAGAGTGTCGGGGACACCTCCTTCTTCTCCGACTGCGGAGCGCTTCAGGCTGAGGATGGAAGACGGCGGCGAAGGATGCTCAGAGGAACCCTGCTTCGCTCGCAAGAAACCCCCTCTCTCTCGCCGATGATTGGCTCTCAGACCTTTTTCTTATCTCTTGATTTTTCCTTCGACAACCTCTTCGCCTCACTAAAAACCACCTCTTCTTCTGTTTCCAATTGCCTCCCCCCCGCATCGCCTTGTCGAGCAACCACATATATATAGGAGCGGGCTCGAATCCTAATCCGGCGCGAGGAATGGCACGTCGGGGGAAGGGAGCTCCACCTTTAGCGCGCCGGAATAGGAGGGCGCTAGGTAAAGGAGCTTTTACGCGTCGGAAGGGAGGGGCACCGGATAAGAGGGTGCGCCGGTTTAGGGCGTGCCGTATTAGCATCTCCCGCACGTCGTGGGTCAGTCGATGAGTCCGGGGATGGTTCCGGGGATCACCGTGAACATTTATCTCGCCGCCGTTCTTCGAAACCTCGACAAGATGCCTTGTCGAAGCTCTCAGGATGACGTATGGCCATTCTCTGAACTTCAGATGTCTTTGGTTTGCACACATGGGTTTTCCGCTGACACGGCTCTCGGCACTATGATAAGTGCCGCTGGCTCGGTCTGGCTTGTGCTGAAAGCTTCTTGGAGGGTGGGATAACACCCGGGATAGTTTCGCCTAGGCTGGGCGATCATTCGGCCACTAACGGGCCCATCTTGGCGGGAAGCCGTACCCGTGCCGGGTGATCGGGATCTTCTGCCGATAGAGTTTTCGGTCCTCCGTTCTGAAGAGCCAAGGGTACTCTTTCATCTCAGGAGAGTCTTTCATGAGGTGGGTAGCCACCGGGTAGACCGTTGTCCTTGGTCGGACAACGGGTGTAGTGTATGCGGCACGACGGAGTCGATGCCGGTTCATTGGGCAGGCTTGGTCGCACTGCCGGTTGGTTGTGAGTTCATCTCGATTCTCCTGAGGTGAAGTCCCCGTGTTCATACAGGGTGACTCGAGGCTCTAGGAGCTTGAGAAGTCTTCAATACGTTGATATTTATCGGCTTCTGTGCTTCAGTGGGCCGTGTCATTCGTCTTTGAGACTTGATCGCCGCGAGTGATATTTTGAGTGCCAACAAATGCCCCCCAGCCGTGGGTGTTGCGAACGAGGCACGAGTGCAACAAGGCCGAGGGATGAGCTTCGCCCAGAATGATCTCATCTTCAATTGACGGAGGCTCGGAACGGCCCTTAATCCGGCATGGATACCAATCCGACGCCGTTTGAATATTAATACGGCGCGGGGTTAATCCGGCGCGCCCCTTGGCCTTGGACGCTAATCCGGCGTGCCCTTGGTATTTGCATGTTAGTCCGGCGCGGTCCCGGGCACTGGAATCTAATCCGGTGCGCCTTTCATGTTTAACAGGGGTGTTAATTCGGCGCGCCCATAACCGGCACGCCTTTTGCTTGGGGGAGTGCTAATTCGGCGTGCTAAATAGCGCGCCGGATTAAAAGGGGAATTCTCCCCTATATAAACTCTCCGCCCTTCATTCTTCCTTCATCACTGCTCATTTGCGAAGTTTCTTTGTCTCTCTTCCTGCTCTTCCCCTCTCCACCTTTGGCGCCGAGTGAGTTGAGAGTGGCCGGGGTCGTCCCCTCCGAGCGGGTGAGTGAGTGTTGTTCATTTGGGTTTTAAACCCATTCTTTGGGCCCCGGGAGGCTTCTAGTAGGGCTTTCCCTCAGAGCTATTTCCCCGGGTGTTCCTTTTGGCCTCGGTGTAATGCCGATGGTTGCTTTTAGGGGCCGTTCCCTTAGTGGACGTGTTCCCGCTTCTCTTTGGCAATCTCCCGTGCTGGGGAGACTCTGCCGAAATTTTGTCAGAAATTTGTCTTGATCAACTATTTTCTGACTTTGCTTATTGTTTGATGCACTTCGTTGCAACTAACATAGCATCTGGTTCTTCTTCTTCTGCCTCCCGCGCCGTGGTGACGTGGGGGAATGTTCATTCCCTTGATCGGGGGCACGATCAACTTGCCGTAGTTGCAGAGTCCTCGGATTCAGAGATCGATACTGTGGACACTGGCCGTCTCCTCATCCTTGGAGGCGATTCTTTTCACTATGACCGGGAAGGCGCTGTCAGGCAGGATCACCCTAAGGACACATCTGATGTCCTTCCTTCGGCGTTTCAACCTTCAGGGGAAGAGAGACCTGTTCCTCGTCCGCAAGGCCGAGCAGGCCTTGTTAGTGGAGAGGGATAGTCTAACAGACTCTGTGGTGCGGGGAAGGCCAATTTATCTTTCCGGAGAAGTCAGGAAATGGAGCGTCGTGCTTGGACTGCAAGATCTAGCTCTAGAAGATGGGCTGCTGACCAGGGCCCTTGAATTTGTGCCCGCTCGGTGGAATGATTCCGTAGGCCGGGTAGACAGGGAGAAGCCGATCTTTGGCTTGTTTCTTGCCCCGTTGAGATGGGGGTAATGAGAAGAATCATTTCTGCTGGACTGCCTGGCGGTCCGCTTTAAGCACCAGATATCCGTGGGGTGGTTTGCCGAGCTTAGGGCCACCGACGCTCACGCATTCAGACCTGGAGCAGTGGAGTTCACAGATTATGTGCTGCATCATTACGCTCCCATCCTGACCAGGGCTGGCGTCTATCATAGCGTGTACGCCTCGAGATACCGCTACCCCATCTCCCGAGGCTTATGCTGTGGCATGATCGAAGTATTTTGTCCCGAGTACAACACTTTTTATACTTCGGAAGGAGAAACTTCTCTGGATTTATGGAGCCTCTCACAGCTTAGCGGTCTACCCATCGACGGAGAGCCGTACGAGGAAGTCTGTTGGCCCGACTGGTTGAAAGATCAGACCTATGGTGAGGGTTGGTATCTGGTGGGTCACGCTTACCGCAATCTGATGAAGGCGTACCGCACCCTCTATCACTCGTCGCACGACACGAGGGAAGCTCGGAAGCCAGGAGAGAAGCGGAGGGTGCGGATGGGCACCTGGCTCCAATATTTCTTCGGCGGGAAGAAGAAGTATGAAGACTTTCCCCCGATAGCGCCAATGCCTCCGAAGCGGAAGAAGAGAGTCCGACGCCAGGCCGCATCATCATCATCTTCAAGAGGAGGGCAGAGGGAGGACCCAAACCCTACTGGCGTCGACGCAGTCACCCACTGTGCTGCGTACCTGGTTTACTGGATCTGTTCTTTCGCTCTTCCGCAAGGTGACGAGAGCGTGATCAGGGCAGAGGCCATTTACCCCGCCTGTCTCATGGCTTGGGCTACTAAGCTGTCCCTTTGCCCGGTGGCTCTGTGTCTTATTTACAAGATGTTGGGAGACTTGCACAAGACGCGTCTCCCCAGGAATCTGCGGATGGTTGGTCCGCTACACTTTTTCAATGCTTGGGTCTGTACCCTGTTCTCGGAGGTGGCTCCTCGGGTGTTACAGTCGGCTCCTCTTGTTCCGTAGATGATAGAGTTTGCGAGTGCTGAGCCATCCTTGCTAGTGGAGCAGCACTTTGCCATTCGGGGCAAGTTGGCCCGGATTCCCACAGATTCACCTGGGGTTCTTCACTTTTGGAGCTTAGCTTCCCACTCCAGCCCGCTGGTGAACAGGACGAGGCAGTGCAAGCTTTTTGAGACCGAGGAGTATATCCATCTGATTTCCGGGGCCAAGTGTACCAGGCCCATTCTTGAGCCGGAGTTGGTTGACTGGGCGCTGGCTATCAGGCCGAGTGTCCTTGTATTCCGCAAGAGCGGCATTTTGTGGTTGGAGCCGTATTATCCGTTCCGCTTCAGCTGGAACTTTGGCTACGACCAGCACATTCCACATTCTTCTTCACAATTTGCGTTGCCTAACAGGCACAGGGCCGGGAAAGTTTCAAATGATGATGCCCGGATATGGTGGGACTTCTTCCACCACCGGGAAGATGTTTCTTTCAGGGTGCCAACCCCTGCCCGTTTCCCCCGCGTCACTCCTGAGTATATCAAGTGGTGGAACGCGCTGACGGGGTTCTACAGGAGCTCCCGGCGAGAGTGTTGGGCCGTAGCAGAGCATAGGTTTCTGGACTCCCAGCCAGAGCCAGCCTTTGATATTGAGCCCTCCTATTTGAAGAAGCTGAAATCCTAGACCAATACGGAAGTGATGGCCTATCTGGAGGCCCGAAAGGCCGTGAAAAGTCACAGGACCAAAGTCGACCCGAAGTTGCCCACAATCAGCAAGGATGACTATGTGAAAACACTTCGGGGTTTATGCCGGGTGAGTAGCGAGAGGGTGGTCCTTTAGCAACTCCCTCTGCCGGTGGAGGAACCCATCTCGGTTGTGGCCGACTGGCGTCCCAAGGTGGATAGGTTGTACCCCCATCAGACTTTCATCCGTAGGGAAGACAGGCGGGATGCTTTATATGACAACACCCCCTGGATATTTGCGCTCCTTCGCTCACATGGTCTTTCAGTGGGTGGTCCCAGCAAAGCCATTCTGGACCGGCCCCTTCATATCTCATTCAAATATGCCGACAGATGGGGACTGGACCACCTGAGCTTATATTATCACCTGTCTTCTCGTGGCCACGAGGACCTGGCACTACTGGCCGAGCCGAGTGAAAAGATAGGAGATTTATGTTGGCTTATTCGCGAGGCAGCTTCGAGAGAGAAAGTGCCCTCGCTATATTATTGGCCTCTCTTCCCCTTCTACACGGGGCCATCAAGTATGTTCTATTTCTTCATTCAGGCCCTTCGGCCAGCCTCTTTTCTTCATTGTGGTGTATTATTCTCACCTTCGTGCATGTGCAGTCCGACCAACTTCGGAGGAGACTCGGCACTTTAGGGAGCTGATAATAAAAGCTCAGAAGCCAGCATACTTCGAGGTTCCCGAGCCAGCCCCGACCACGACGCCACTGCCTCCTGGCGATTCGAGAAAGCGGACCCGATCCCAGTTGAGGGAGGCCGTTGGGAAGGCCAAAGCGGCAGTGACCCGAGTGACACGGGCACGCCGAAGGAAGACCGCAGAAAAGGAACCAGCAACCATTCTTCCTTCGGTTGTATCCTTCGAAGAGTTCGAGGCTTCCTGCATGCAAAGGCCAGAAGCTGAAGGTAGGCTCTTCATCTCTCCAGAATTCATTGGCTCACTTTGGCTGCCTTGGCTAATCCATGCTGACAGTTGCCGACATAGTCGCTGCGGTCGTCGGACTGGAGGCGACGGTAGGCGCCGTGGCTAGGGAAGGGGCAGAGGAAATCCGTACTGCTCCCGTAGAGAGAGATCTGCCTTCTCCAATGCCCAGACAGGAAATGGAAGGTAATTTATAGTTTAATCGTGATGCCACCACGAGTCTTCATGCCTTCAGCCGGCTTGACTATTTCTTGCCGAAAATTTCAGTTGATATGCAACCGTCATTACTCCCGGGCGCAGAGGGTACAGAGGAAGCGATTGCCCGGGGGCAGGGTGAGCTTGCCCCTGAGATCCCATCAATTGTTGCTCCTGGTGTGGAGTGCATAGAGGAAGTCCCTGCTGCGGGTGATGCTCCTCCTGACGAGGTTCCTGCTCCGATGGTGGAGCGTCCCGAAAGAGCAGAGCGTCCCGATGGTGACAAGGGTCGGAATGGTAGACGGTCTTGCCGATGGTGACAAAAACCGAAAAAGGTAGCGACCGATCTTGCCGATGGTGACAAGGGTCGAAAGAGGTAGCGACCGATCTTGCCGATGGTGACAAGGTTCGGAATGGTAGACGGTCTTGCCGATGGTGACAAGGACTGAAAAAGGTAGCGACCGATCTTGCCGATGGTGACAAGGGTCGAAAGAGGTAGCGACGGATCTTGCCGATGGTGACAAGGGTCGGAATGGTAGAGGTCTTACCGATGGTGACAAGGACCGAAAAAGGTAGCGACCGATCTTGCCGATGGTGACAAGGGCCGAAGAAGGTAGACGGTCTTGCCGATGGTGACAAAAACTGAAAAAGGTAGCGACCGATCTTGCCGATGGTGACAAGGGCCGAAAAAGATAGCGACCGATCTTGCCGATGGTGACAAGGGTCGGAATGGTAGACGGTCTTGCCGATGGTGACAAGGATCGAAAAGGGTAGCGACCGATCTCGGCATGGGTCACATGTCGAAGCAAGGGTAGATTCATTAATAGGGACGAAAGGTCCAAGTTAAGGGTAGAGATCGACCGATCTCGCCGATGATGATGAGGGTGGAGCATAGGTTTGTTCATCGGCATGGGTCACATGTCGAAGCAAGGATAGATTCATTAACAGGGACGAAAGGTCCAAGTTAAGGGTAGAGATTGACCGATCTCGCAGGTGATGACGAGGGTTGAACATAGGTTTGTTAGGAGATCTCCGATGGGACTCTTGATGATTGTCCTTTGGGAGTCTCATTAGGAGGAGAATAAATAGGAACTTTTTGGATTACCACTTTACTGACCTGAGCGCCTTTTCAGGTTTTCGCCGAAGTCAGCCCCCTCTTACTTTTACCCATGCGCCCTTTCAGATTTTCAAGTGGCGGGATACCCGATTTTGCTTGTAACGCCCTTTCGGGTTTTCGCTACAGCCGGGTTATAGCCATTTTTGCCCTTGTCCCGATTTAGGAACAAGACCGGCGGGGTATCTCTATTTTTAACCCCATTTTGTATTTTCTTTTTGCTCACGTAACAGAAGGATGTTGAGAGAGTCGGCTAGGACACGAAGTCTTGTGCCGAGAAAGAGGGTTTACTCGTCAGCAGGAAGGCAATGCTAACGCAAGGGATGGATTTGTGCCGATTCGAGCGTAAGGCCTACAATGGCAATGTTGTACAAAGGTCGGCTAGGATACAAAGTCTTGCGCCGAGAAAAGGGTTTATTCGTTAGCAAGAAGGCAATGCTGACGCAAAGGGGTAGATTTGTGCCGATTCGAGCATAAGGCCCGCAATGGCAACGTTGTATAAAGGTCGGCTAGGACACGAAGTCTTGCGCCGAGAAAGAGGGTTTACCCGTCAGCACGAAGGCAATGCTAACGCAAGGGATGGATTTGTGCCGATTCGAGCGTAAGGCCCGCAATGGCAACGTTGTATAAAGGTCGGCTAGGACACGAAGTCTTGCACCGAGAAAAGGGTTTATTCGTCAGCACGAAGGCAATGCTGACGCAAAGGATGGATTTGTGCCGACTCGAGCGTAAGGCCCATAACGGCAATACTGTAGACATTATGCGAGTTTGGTGAGGGCCGACCATTACTGGACCGAGGTGCGGGTAGCTCGGTTAGGGCGGAGCGCCACTAAACCAAGGTGAGGGTAGCTCGGTTAGGGGGCAATGCCACTGAACCAAGGTGAAGGTAGCTCGGTCAGGGCGGAGTGCCACTAGACCAAGGTGGAGGTAGCTCGGTCAGGGCGGAGTGCCACTAGACCAAGGTGGGTGTAGCTTGGTCAGGGCGGAGTGCCACTAGACCAAGGTGAAGGGAGCTTGGTTAGGGTAGAGTGCCACTAGACCAAGGTGGGTGTAGCTTGGTCAGGGCGGAGTGCCACTAGACCAAGGTGGGTGTAGCTTGATCTGGGCGGAGTGCCACTAGACCAAGGTGGACGTAGCTTGGTCAGGGCGGAGTGCCACTAGACCAAGGTGGGTGTAGCTTGATCAGGGCGGAGTGCCACTAGACCAAGGTGAAGGTAGCTTGGTCAGGGTGGAATGCCACTGAACCAAGTTGAGGGTAGCTTGGTCAGGGCGGAGTGCCACTAGACCAAGGTGAGGGGAGCTTGGTCAGGGCGGAGTGCCACTATACCAAGGTGGGTGTAGCTCGATCAGGGCGGAGTGCCACTAGACCAAGGTGGAGGTAGCTTGATCAGGCCGGAGTGCCACTAGACCAAGGTGGAGGTAGCTTGGTCAGGGTAGAGTGCCACTAGACCATGGTGGGTGGTGAGGACACGCGCCGCTTCACTCGACGGAGCACACGGAGCACGCCGGCATCCCTTTGGCTCGGCGATCATTTAGCAGACTAGCAGAGTTATCCCCATTTATTTCATGCTTTAGGCCATGTTGGGCCTTGGATTAGTCCCTGCGTGGACACTTCTATCTAGTTGTAGGCCTTTGTAGGCCAATTAGACATCTTTTGTGCTTTGTAGGCTTATTTAGAGGGCAAAGGGGTTAGTGGGCCATCTTGTGCTCCACTTCTCTTGGCCCATTTGGGGTTTGCGCACCCAACCCCTAGGGTTAGGGTTTTGGGCGCACCTCTCACCTCCTCCAAGTGGAAGAGGTGGCAGCCGCCTTCCCCTTTCTCCACTCCCTCCTTTGGCCGCCCCTTCCTTTGATCCCTCCTCGATTGGAGGAACCTCCTTGATTGAAGGAGAGATTCCCTCCTTGATGGGAGGAGAGCTGGCCGCCCCTACCCCCTCCCATTTGCACCCCCATCTCCCCATTTGGTGGTAGAAACCCTAGCTCCCCTCCCCAACTATATAGTCTTAGCATTTTCTTTGGAAGAAATTAATTAATGAATACATGAAATATTTTGATTGAGCAGCCATTGGCGCAGCCACCCCTTGGAGAGGGCCACCCTCTCTTCCTCCTCTGCTCCTGCGACGGGAGCAACCCCGGGGTGCGACTCCCCATCCCCTCGGTGCGACGCCGAGGTTCTTCCTCCCTTCTACTTTGTCTCCGGTTCGAGTTCGCGTGTTCCAGATTTGGCCCCGAGTTTCAGCGGCGTCCCCATCCGGTGCAGATCGAATCCAAGCCCCTCCTTTTTTTTGTAGATACTTCTACGAGTCGGCAGCGCGTGGGATTTGGTTTCGCTTCGATCCGAGGTCGGCACCACCCGTGGCGAGTTTTCTCGTGAGCTAGCGCAGGAGCCTCCCTCTCTGCGCGCCCAGATCCACCCTCCTTCTTGAGAAAATCCCACAGGACGGACAACTCCGAGTTTGGAGCTGATTTCTTCAGGGTTTATACCTCTCGTCGTCCTCTTTCCAACGCCGCCAACCTCGTCTCGTTCCGACGTCCGAGCTGTTCGTGGCGTCCGTTCCCGTGAGGTCGCGCGGGCCTGCCCAGTCCACCCGGTGCCAGGACAACCGGCGACTTCCAAAGTTCACAGCGTCCAACCACGACCAGATCTGACCGAGCTCTTTGGTCCGGACCTGCTGCTCTGCGTCCCCGACGTCCTCCCACAAGCGGGGCCTCGATCACCTACCGGAGCAGCGAGTTACCATTTTCCCCGCTCGACAGCACAGTTCTGGGAGCAGATTCCTTGTCCCCACTTGCAGGTGCGGCCACGGCTTCCACGGACGGAATCTGAGCACGCCTTTTGGCCGAGGCTTCCTCCTGCGACCTAACTACGCGCCCTCGCTGACGGCGCCCCAATCGGACTCCGGATCCATTCGTGGGAACGTTTACCACCGAGTCGCGCGTTGCTGCGTTTCTGCCGATCGTCATCCGGACCCTGCTCGTGGCCAACCCTTCACTGAGTGCCGCCCGTCAGCCCGTGTATCGGCCGCCCCGAATGGAATTGTTGTAGCCTGTTATCTCCCTGCGAGGAGTGGGCACCATTGCTGGCTTGTACCTATTCTTTCATTGTGTGTATCGGGGTTGTCGGTCTCGGCCGGGGTTCCTTCCCCACGCCTAGGCGTGGAGGTACGTGCGACGCTCCCCCCCTTGGCATTTTGCTTTACTAGTATGTGATCTTGTATGCCGCGTGAGAGTGTAGGGATCCTAGCTAGCATTCAACACCGCGAGATCGTGAGTGAGAGTATCCCATTCCGTGGCCCTAGTCGAGCACCGAGCTCGGACTAGACTCCTATAGTTGCGCGTCGGCTCCTTTGCCGCTTTGATCCACTCGCTTCCCTCATAGGGACGACCGTGGACTTGGGTTTCTTGTTGAGAGACGCCTCTCTTCGGAGGAATAGTACGGAGGTCGATCTCTCGGCTTGCCTTGTCACGTGTGAGTGCTGGCCGCACTTGGTCTTCATCATAGGTTTAGTCCATTTGTCAGTTCCGTCCCGCATCAGTGGGTGTAGCTTGATCAGGGCGGAGTGCCACTAGACCAAGGTGGAGGTAGCTGGTCAGGGCGGAGTGCCACTAGACCAAGATGGGTGTAGCTTGGTCAGGGTGGAGTGCCACTAGACCAAGCTGGGCGTAGCTTGGTCAGGGCGGAGTGCCACTAGACCAAGGTGAGGGGAGCTTGGGCAGGGCGGAGTGCCACTAGACTCAGGTAAAGTTTACCAGTCCTGTCGATGGCGACAAGGCCGACGGATGAGCTCCTAGGGCGGAGTGCCAGAGGACCGAGATCTCGCAACACCCCCCAAATGCCCCCCAGCCGTGGGTGTTGCGAGCGAGGCACGAGTGCAGCAAGGCCGACAGATGAGCTTTGCCCGGAATGATCTCCTCTTCAATTGGCGGAGGCTCGGAACGGCCCATAATCCGGCACTGATACCAATCCGGCGCCGTTTGAATATTAATACGGTGCGGGGTTAATCCGACGCGCCCCTTGGCCTTGGACGCTAATCCGGCGCGCCCTTGGTTTTTGCATGTTAGTCCGGTGTGGTCCCGGGCACTGGAATCTAATCCGGCGCGCCTAGAGTTCGAAGGACCAAAAGGGTATAGAGGCCCCTTCAGGGCTAGGAAATAAGGACAGACGGCTTATCAGCCGGATTCATTGATGCTGACGGAAATTGAGGGTAGAGTTTATTCATTAACAGAGTTTATATGGAGCAGAAGTAGTTTACTGCTTAACGAGGACGAGGGGTCCAGGTTAGGGGGGAAAGTTGACCGGTCCTGTCGATGGCGACAAGGGTCGATAGAAAGTCGGTCAGTCTAGTAGACGGCGATGAGGATCGATAGTCAGTAGACCGACCTTGCCGATGGTGACAAGGGTCGAATGAGTATCCGGTCTTGCCGATGATGACGAAAACCAAAAAAGGTAGCGACCGATCTTGCCGATGGTGACAAGGGTCGAAAGAGGTAGCGACCGATCTTGCCGATGGTGACAAGGGTCAGAATGGTAGACGGTCTTGTCGATGGTGACAAGGACTGAAAAAGGTAGCGACCGATCTTGCCGATGGTGACAAGGGTCGGAATGGTAGACGGTCTTGCCGATGGTGACAAAAACCGAAAAAGGTAGCGACCGATCTTGCCGATGGTGACAAGGGTCAAAAGAGGTAGCGACCGATCTTACCAATGGTGACAAGGGTCGGAATGGTAGACGGTCTTGCCGATGGTGACAAGGATCGGAATGGTAGACGGTCTTGCCGATGGTGACAAAAATCGAAAAAGGTAGCGACCGATCTTGCCGATGGTGACAAGGGTCGGAATGGTAGACGGTCTTGCCGATGGTGACAAAAACTGAAAAAGGTAGCGACCGATCTTACCGATGTTGACAAGGGCCGAAAAAGGTAGCGACCGATCTTGCCGATGGTGACAAGGGTCAGAATGGTAGACGGTCTTACCGATGGTGACAAGGACCGAAAAGGGTAGCGACTGATCTTGCCGATGGTGACAAGGGTCGGAATGGTAGCGACCGATCTTGCCGATGGTGACAAGGGCCGGAAAAGGTAGCGACCGATCTTGCCGATGGTGACAAGGGTCGGGATGGTAGACGGTCTTACCGATGGTGACAAGGACCGAAAAGGGTAGAAGGAAGTGGAATGATGAACAAGGATAACCTCGCTACTACATTATCATCTCATCATTCAATTTTTTTATTGATTGATTTTTTTTATTCATCATCATTTTTATCACATTACTGACTCAAGCGCCCTTTCGGGTTTTCACCGAAGTCAGCCCCCTCTTGCTTTTGCCCACGCGCCCTTTCGGATTTTCACGTGACGGGGTACCCGATTTTACCTGTAACGCCCTTTCGGGTTTTCGCTACAGCCGAGTTATAGCCATTTTGCCCCTGCCCTAGTATAGGAACAAGACCGGCGGGGTATCTCTATTTTTAACCCCCTCTTTTTTTTCTTTTTTTTCGTAGGAAGAAGCCGGGACACAGGAGAGCCTGCCCGCTAGCATGCCGATCGGCCTTGTCAATGATGACAAGGGTCGGATCCTTGTTTAGTTCATCGACATTGGTTAAATGCCGAAGCAAAGGATATAGTTCTTAACAGGGACGGAGGGTCCAGGTTAAGGGATAGAAGCTGACCGATCCCGTCGATGATGACGAGGGTCGAACATAGATTTATTCATCGGCATGGGTCACATGTCGAAGCAAGGATAGATTCATTAACAGGGATGAAAGGTCCAAGTTAAGGGTAGAGATCGACTGATCTCACCGATGATGACGAGGGTCGAACATAGATTTGTTCATCGGCATGGGTCACATGTCGAAGCAAGGATAGATTCATTAACAGGGATGAAAGGTCCAAGTTAGTGGAAGAGATCGACCGATCTCACCGATGATGACGAGGGTCGAACATCGATTTATTCATCGGCATGGGTCACATGTCGAAGCAAGGGTAGATTCATTAACAGGGACGGAAGGTCCAAGTTAAGGGTAGAGATCGACCGATCTCGCCGATGATGACGAGGGTCGAACATAGGTTTGTTCATCGGCATGGGTCACATGTCGAAGCAAGGATAGATTCATTAACATGGACGAAAGGTCCAAGCTAAGGGTTGAGATTGACCGATCTCGCCAGTGATGACGAGGGTCGAACATAGGTTTGTTAGGAGATCTCCGATGGGACTCTTGATGATTATCCTTTGGGAGTCTCATTAGGAGGAGAATAAAGAGGAACTTTTTGGATTACCACTTTACTGACCTAAGCGCCCTTTCGGTTTTTCACCGAAGTCAGCCCCCTCTTGCTTTTGCCCACGCGCCCTTTCGGGTTTTCACGTGGCGGGGTACCCGATTTTGCCTGTAACGCCCTTTCGGGTTTTCGCTACAGCCGTGTTATAGCCATTTTTGCCCTTGTCCCGATTTAGGAACAAGACCGGCGGGGTATCTCTATTTTTAACCCCATTTTATCTTTTCTTTTTGCTCACGTAACAGAAGGATGTTGAGAGAGTCGGCTAGGACACGAAGTCTTGTGCCGAGAAAAAGGGTTTACTCGTCAGCAGGAAGGCAATGCTAACGCAAGGGATGGATTTGTGCCGATTCGAGCGTAAGGCCTGCAATGGCAACGTTGTATAAAGGTCGGCTAGGACACGAAGTCTTGCGCCGAGAAAAGGGTTTATTCATCAGCAAGAAGGCAATGCTTACGCAAAGGGGTAGATTTGTGCCGATTCGAGCGTAAGGCCCGCAATGGCAACGTTGTATAAAGGTCGGCTAGGACACGAAGTCTTGCACCGAGAAAGAGGGTTTACTCTTCAGCACGAAGGCAATGCTAACGCAAGGGATGGATTTGTGCCGATTCGAGCGTAAGGCCCGCAATGGCAACGTTGTATAAAGGTCGGCTAGGACACGAAGTCTTGCGCCGAGAAACGGGTTTATTCGTCAGCACGAAGGCAATGCTGACGCAAAGGATGGATTTGTGCCGACTCGAGCGTAAGGCCCGTAACGGCAATACTCTAGACATTATGCGAGTTTGGTCAGGGTCGACCATTACTGGACCGAGGTGTGGGTAGCTCGGTTAGGGCGGAGCGCCACTAAACCAAGGTGTGGGTAGATCGGTTAGGGCGGAATGCCACTGAACCAAGGTGAGGGTAGCTCAGTCAGGGCAGAGTGCCACTAGACCAAGGTGGAGTTAGCTCGGTCAGGGCGGAGTGCCACTAGACCAAGGTGTGCATAGCTTGGTCAGGGCGGAGTGCCACTAGACCAAGGTGAAGGGAGCTTGGTCAGGGCGGAGTGCCACTAGACCAAGGTGGGTGTAGCTTGGTCAGGGCGGAGTGCCACTAGACCAAGGTGGGTGTAGCTTGATCAGGGCGGAGTGCCACTAGACCAAGGTGGACGTAGCTTGGTCAGGGCGGAGTGCCACTAGACCAAGGTGGGTGTAGCTTGATCAGGGCGGAGTGCCACTAGACCAAGGTGAAGGTAGCTTGGTCAGAGTAGAATGCCACTGAACCAAGGTGAGGGTAGCTTGGTCAGGGCGGAGTGCCACTAAACCAAGGTGAGGGGAGCTTGGTCAGGGCGGAGTGCCACTAGGCCAAGGTGGGTGTAGCTCGATCAGGGCGGAGTGCCACTAGACCAAGGTGGAGGTAGCTTGATCAGGGCGGAGTGCCACTAGACCAAGGTGAAGGTAGCTTGGTCAGGGCAGAGTGCCACTAAACTAAGGTGGAGGTAGCATGGTCAGGGTGGAGTGCCACTAGACCAAGGTGGGTGTAGCTTGATCAGGGCAGAGTGCCACTAGACCAAGGTGGAGGTAGCTTGGTCAGGGCGGAGTGCCACTAGACCAAGATGGGTGTAGCTTGGTCAGGGTGGAGTGCCACTAGACCAAGGTGGGCGTAGCTTGATCAGGGCGGAGTGCCAGTAGACCAAGGTGGAGGTAGCTTGGTCAGGGCGGAGTGCCACTAGACCAAGATGGGTGTAGCTTGGTCAGGGCGGAGTGCCACTAGACCAAGGTGGGTGTAGCTTGGTCAGGGCGGAGTGCCACTGAACCAAGGTGAGGGTAGCTTGGTCAGGGCGGAGTGCCACTAGACCACGGTGAAGGTATTCCGATTATTCAGGGAATGCTGGTTGCGCCGTGTGATACAACTTTATATGCTTTCCATTGAGGGGAGAGAACTGGACGACTCCTTTGTGGTCTACCAGGACGTTGGCACCCCCTTCATATACTCGACGGATGATGTACGGTCCAACCCAGTTTTCGACCAACTTCCCTTTAAGGTTAGCGGCCATCACTTCTCTTCTTTTGACCATTACCAGGTCTCCCTTATTGAACTCTTGCCCTTTGACCAGCTTATCAAAAGCACGGGCCATGCGAGCTTAGTAGAGCTGGATGTTTTGTTGCGCCCGAAGGCGCTTTCCTTCGAGCTTGGTGAGCTCTTCCAATCTTCTTTCTGCATTGGTTTGTTCACCGTTGACCAGCCCATGCTAGATGGCGACTCGCAGCGAAGGAACTTCTAATTCAATCAGCACCACAGCCTCTGACCCATACACGAGGGAGAATGGCGAACAGCCAATTGGGGTTTTATAGACAGTACGATAGGCCCAGAGCACCTCGTACATCCTTTCTTCCCAGTCCTTTTTATTAGACTTGACAGTCTTTACCGGTAATGTGCATAGTGTCTTGTTAAAGGCTTCTGCAAGTCCATTGGCTTGAGGGTTGAAGGGGGACGATGTCCTCTAGTCAATCTTGTATTTCTCGGCTAGCCGGTAAACCTTCTGATTTCTGAAATGGCTGCCATTGTCAGAGATAATTCGGCTGGGAATCCCGAACCGAAATATTATGTTCTGCCGGAAGAATCTTGCGACCAGTTCCCCCGTTACATCTCTTAACGTGACCGCTTCTGCCCATCTGGAGAAGTAGTCTGTAGCTGCTAAGATGTATTTGCACCCTGATGAAGATGCTGGTAGTGGCCCTACCATGTCCGTGCCCCATTGAGCAAACATCCAGCTTGATAAGGTATGATGTAGTGGCACTGGAGGCCTTCTTGACACATTGGCGTGTTCTTGACACTTTTGACAAGCCTTGGTGAACTTGCAGCAGTTATCAAATATAGTGGGCCAATAGTAACCCAATTTCTTTATCTCAATTTTCATCTTTGGGCCAGCCTGATGCGCTCCGGCTGATCCCGCATGGACTTCTTGCATCACCTGCCGCGCTTCTGCTGAAGACAAGCAACAAAGTAGGACTTTTCTTCGGGCATCTGCCATTATTCGGAACAAGGTTCCGTTCCTCATCTCGTAAGAGTCTTTAACCCTCAGGAGTTTCATTCTCTGTTCTTTTTCTTTTGGGAGCTGCTGGTGTTGGAACCACCGCAGGAGATGTTCTCGCCAATCGGGCTGCTGAACCTCTTCGACGGCTACCACCTCAATCTCTTGTTCGTCGGCTAAGACCTCTGTTACACTGGGGACTTGCTGGCGGTTGATCACTATTATATTCAGGCTCGTGTCTGGCGGGACCGCCAAAGAACTGGCCAGCTTAGCGAGGGCGTCTGCCTGAGCATTCTGGCCTCGGTTGATATGCTTGATGCTGATGAAGTAGAATCTTGACATCAGGCGGGTTGCCAGCTGATGGTAGTGGAGGAGCTCTTGCTTTCGCACATTGAACTCTCCTTCCAGTTGTTTTATAACTAGCATGGAGTCTCCGAATGCTTCCAGCATTTCAATTCCCATGGATAGAGCAATTTGCAACCCGATTATCAGGGCTTCATACTCTGCTTCATTATTTGTGCAATGCTTGTTTATCGAGCAAGATGTGTGCACCACTTCCCCTTCTGGGGATTTCAGGACTATGCCTACTCCTGCTCTGACCCTGGCTGATCCAGTGATAGAGGTGTCAATTCTGGAAGCACCATCAAAATATAGCTGCCAAAAGGAGGGCCGCACTTGAGCGGCTTCCAGGGTTTCATCTTCAAAAAGATCCGGTTCCAGCGGGCAGTCCCCGGGTAATGGGTGCTCAGTGAAGAAGTCTACAATAGCTTGGCCCTTGACGGCCTTGCGCAGCACATAGGAGATGTCAAACTCCATAAGGATTACTGCCCATTTGCCCAAGCGACCTTTGAGTGCCGGCTGGGACATAAGATACTTCAGCGGGTCCTCTTTGGATACCAAGCTTATTTCATGCGACAACATGTAGTGTCGAAGCTTCTTAACTGCGAAGACCAGTGCCAGACAGATCTTCTCAATATAAGTATATTTCTCCTCAGTTCTGACCAGTCTCCGACTGAGGTAATAGAGGGCTTGTTCTTTCCCTTCTTCATTATTCTGGGCCAGCATTGCCCCCAGGGAATTGTGTGTGGCTGCTATATACAATATCAACGGCCGTCCTTTCACCGGTGCGCCCAGCACTAGAGGAGTCTTCAGATAGTCTTTCAGCTTGTCAAAGGCTGCCTGACAATCTTCATCCTAGTAGAAGGGAACATCCTTCATCATCAATTTGTGGAAAGGCTGGCATCGCCCTGACAAATTGGAAATGAACCCGGATATAAGCCAAGCGGCCCTGTAATGATCTTAGCTCGGAGAGATTTCTTGGTGCAGGTAACTCCTAAATTGCTTTGATCTTTGTGGGGTCTATCTTGATTCCCCGATATCAGACAATGAAGCCCAAGAACTTTCCGCTCGACACTCCGAACGCACATTTCATAGGGTTCATCTTCAGCTCATGCTGCCTTAGCCTCTGAAAGATAATCCAGAGGTCCTGTAGATGGTCTTGTTTTCTTCTGGTCTTGACCACCAGGTCATCTATGTAGCACTCGACCTTGTGGTAGAGCAACTCATCAAAGATTCTGGTCATTGCGCGCTGATAAGTTACGCCAGCATTCTTTAGTCCGAACGGCATCCTCTTATAGTGATAGATGCCTTTAGGGGTTCGGAAGGCAGTATGAACCCGGTCATGCTCCGCGATCCAAATCTGGTTGTAGCCGGATGACCCGTCCATGAATGACAGGGCCTCATGACCGGTTGTGGCATCAATCATGACTTCCATTATTGGCACTGGAAAGTCATCCTTGGGGCATGCTTTATTTAGACCTCGGAAGTCAACACATATCCGGATCTGTCCATTTTTCTTTTTCACGGAGACGATATTTGCCAGCCACGTGGTGTACTGGTTTTCTTCGACAAATCCCACGTCAATAAGCTTGTCGACTTCAGCACAAATTTGAGTGATGAGTTCTGGCCTCATGCGTCGCTGCGGTTGGTTCACCGGCTCGGCTTCAGGGTTGATTACCAACTCATGCTGTGAAACTGCAGGATTTAGACCTGGCATCTCTTTGTAAGTCCAGGCGAAGCAATCCCGGTATTCTTGCAGCAGCTGGATGTACAGCCCCCGCTCTTCTGGGGACAGTTGGGCACTGAGGAAAGTAGGCCTAGGGTCCTCCTCACTTCCCAAGTTGATTTCTATCAGTTCGTCGACTATGGCTTGGCCTCCGTCTTCTATCTCCGAAGGTGCCGGTTGGAGGTCAACGAAGTCTGGAATACCATCTTGAGGGTCGAGTACTTCGACTTCCTCATTTGACACCATCAGAGCTTCTCGGAAGTCCTCTGTTTCATTTGATAGTGGCCGCGCGTAATGCTCTTTCAGCCAATCCGCTGCCATTGCAGTATCCCAGGGTAAGAGAGCAGCTTCAGTCCTTGCAGATGGGGTTGCAGTCATGCCAGACTGGTGACTGCTTGTTGTTGGGTTGGAACAACAACCCAATCTCGTAGCAAAAGGTGAGGAGATCTCACCTTCTGGGGCAGTTGCATCTTCAATAGGAGTGCCAGTCCCATTGTCGGCAGCACACACCTCCTGGTCGGGGCTGGCCAAGGCTTCCCCGATTGGCACAAGGGGCGCGGAGGTCATTGTTGGAAGGACTCCACAGGAGGGAGAGGTCCCTGCTTCTTCAACACCTTCGGCTTCGCTGCTGCTAGCCGTATCAAATTCGGCTTGCATGGCCGCCTCTTCGGGATAGACCTGCTCCCAACATTGGCAAGGAATCACGGTCTTCGCTTCTTGATTTCTGAGCTGGCCCGGGTCAGCATGTTCAGCTTCCGCTGGGTATTCATCAAAGGTTGCCCCCAGTGGGCTATCTTCAGCAGGGTAGAAGGCGGAAAGGGTGTCCACCTCGTATCGGCCACTGTGATAATATTCTTCTAGGGTGAAGCCCAACCCCGGGTGCTGAAAGACGCGTCTCATTTCCTTATCCAGATTTGCGGGATACCAAATTTTCTGGAAAGCTTCCCTGCGCTTTTGAGAATGATCGGAGGGGATGTGCTGCTTCTGAAACATCCTGGCCATCCGATTAGTTGTGAATGCCAGACCCTTGACGGGGACCGATGGGTCACTTATGTCTTCGGGGAGGCTGCAGTCTGTGTCTTCCCGAGTAGGGTGCTCTTCAATCGTATAGAACAAGCTGTTAGGTCCATCTTCCTGTGTCACCTCCCACATTTTGAAAGGCTCGACAGTGAGGTTATCAAGGCCGAGAGTTGGCTTGGTGAGGCCGTCTGGGACTCCGATGTGGTTATGCTTCTGACCGACCCGCACTTCATTAGCTTCAGCGTATAATACTGGAGGGGCTATTCTGCCCACGTCCCCGGATGCTGTGATATGGGAGACCACCTTGGGCTTGACATATCCGCGCGGCGGTGGTGGATACCAATTACCGCCGGATGCGCTTCTCGATGCCCCCGCAGGGGTCTTAGCTTCAGAGGTCTTCTGGGGAGGCCATGTATATAGGTTGGCGTCTGCCAAATGACATTCAAATACCTCTAACGGGTGGAGGTCTGCAAAGATCCTATCCTCCTTCCCTTGAAGACTGTATTTGATACATTGGTGGAGCGTAGATGGCACCACCATATTTTCATGCAGCCATGGGCGGCCGAGCAGTGCTTTGTACGAGGTGCGGGAGTCAATGACATGGAACTGCACCGTCGTAGTGAAATCCGCTAGGGTAAGGGTGAACTCTGCCACCCCCATCGACACTTCACATTTTTGGTTGAAGCCGGCGATACGCATATCCCCGACTTTCTCGAGATGCACGTTGAAGTGGCGCCTCTCATATATTCTATAAGGCAGGATGTTGACCGCTGCACCGGGATCAACCAGAATCCTGTTCAGCTCCCTTCCATTCAGGTGCCCCTTCATATACAGCGGCCTGTTGTGACTGATGGTAGGCAGCAGCATATCTTCTGGAGTGAAGGTCATGCTAGCCTCCGGCATTGCTTCAGCCAAACATGTCTCAAAATGAGTAGGCGTCTGCAGAGCAGTAATGATCGCCTGTCGAGTCTCTTCACTCAAAGAAAGGATCTCCCAGATTGTAAATCGAGCAGGGAGCTTCTTGAGTAGCTTCATTATTCGGCTCCCAGCTCGGACATTGGAGAGGTTAATCTCTTCAGCCCACCTGGGCTTGGGGAAGTCTTGGGTTGCGGGCCCTGACGAACCTACTTCATCTGCCTCAGATTCGGTGCCCCTCCGGCTGGTACCGGATCCTCGGTGCTCTTCATTAGCTGCTGCAGGGCAAGCTCCATCTGTATTTGGATCTTTGGCAGATTGTGCTGGCTGCGGGTGAACATCCCCGGGTGCAGGGTTAGCCTCCTGACATGGCTGCTTCCCCTTGGACATCTTCATAAATTCGAGGAATGAAGGGACTGGCTTGCCCCCACTCTTGTTATATAAGCCTGATGGAGGAGGGATCTGGACTCCCTTGATCTCCGGCGGAGGTGTTTTGTAGGGCTGCTCTCCCCTGAATATGATGTTGTGGTTGGGTGGCAGCTGGCGCCCCCATTTTCAGCCTGACCGGGTTGCATGTGTAGTAGTTGCGGCCTCAGCCCTGCCTCCCTCAAAAAGGGGTGTGAAGCAAATTTCCTCCTCTTCCTCTTCTTCGGGCGGGTTGAAGAGTGCTGATAGAGTATTGCAGGAAACGACCTGTACTTTATCGGCCTTAGCGGCCCTTCTCTTCTTCTTTTGTTTCTTCTTCTTCCTTGCTTCAGTAGGCGCCTGCCCCCAGAACAGACGACCCTGCTTATCGGATGCTGCTTCAGCTTCCTCTTTTCGCTCGAGTGAGAGCTGCTCCAGTTCTTGCCATGGGACATGGTCCCGCACCAGCAGAGGCTTCAATTCAGGCTGCACGTACTCGTCTAGCCCTTCAATGAGGTTTTGTAGTCGGCGGACCCCAGGATTGGTTTCCTTGACCACTGGCAGCGGAGTTTGCCTCCTCCGATTGTGTGTAGGTATCCTGATAGTTGCCGGTGGAGTGATCCACACAGGTGCTACCACCGGCGGAGCGGGTTGGGGTGTAACACCATGGATATATGCCCCCACTTTCGGGCATGGTGCTTTCTTTCTCTTGTGCTTCGCAGGGATCTGCTGCCACCCCCGCTGTTCCTTCGCGGGCTCCAAGAAATGAGTTTCATAAGTGCGCCGCGTACTTACTTCAGAGATCTCCTCGGGCAGTGCCTGGTACAGGGAGATCATGTTGACTACTGCCCTCCTCCGAGGGGCTTCATGCGGTTGAGGAGGGTCCACTTTGTACTCTCCCAACTCGATTTCATTTTTCTTCACCATCCCTTCGACGATGTCCTTGAAAACATAGCAGTCTTCGATTGGATGCCCCAACATCTGGTGGTAGGGGCAGAATCTTGAGTTGTCTCTTCTCTTTAGGTCCTTCGGCCTCTTTGGCTCTGGCAGGGTGACCATGCCATATTCCGTTACCCAGTCGAACAGAATCCGGGTCTTGTCCTTCGGAAATGAATAGGCTTTCTTCATATTGTCCCGTAGCGAGGGACCTTCTTTGCCATCTGGGGCTTCTGCAGGCTGTGGGGTGACTGCATTCTTGCCCTCATCTTTCTGATGTTCGAATGTCTTGATGTCAAGAGTGTTCGCTTCTTTAGACGAAGAGCGTCGCTCAACTGCCTTGCCCTTCTGGGTTGTGTTGGCAGCTGATGTAGAGACAGGTCTGGCCAGAAAAGCTTCTACCTCGACCACGACATTGTTCAATCGGTCAAACGACCGTATTTCCATTCCGATCATCTTTTCCAGAACCTCCCTCCTAAGGTTCTGTTTGCATATTTGTACAGCGTCTTCCTGATGCGGGGGCCGCTTGCACCTCATTCCAAGGTTCCTCCACCTCTTGATATAATCGAGGGCTGTCTCATCGGCCCTTTACTTTGTTGAGTAGAGTTCGGCCACTGTGACCTCACTCTCTGTAACGTGGAATCTCTATCTGAACTTCCTCTGCATATCCGGCCAGTCGCTGATTGACCGGGCCGGGAGGCTGGAGTACCATTCAAATGCGAGCCCCGTCAGCGAGGACCCGAAAATTTTTAGCAAGTATGACTCGTCGACGGCCAAATCACCCATGATAGTCATGTAACATGCAACATGTTCCTTCGGGGATCCCTTCCTGTTGAACTTGTCGAACTTGGGCGGCTTGTTGACTCCTGGGGGAAGCCGCTTGGCAGCATCGTGTTGCAGGTAAGGCACCCAGTAGGCATCAAATGCGACGTAGTCGCCTTCACTCCTTTCTGCGAGCTTCAGCTCGATCATTCTTTCCACCATCATCCGGTTCATGACCGTGGGGTCAACTGGCTCCGGATAGAAGTGTGATGGCTGCAAATACGGGGTGACCAGAGCGGTCGCCTGTGGAGGATGCAGCAGCGGGGGTGTCTGGTGCACTTGAGGGAGCACCGGTGGCATCAGCGGCTGGGGCTGTGGTGGCCACTACTGAGTCGTCGCCATGCTCGGCTCTGACGACTGAGGCAAGGTATAGAGCGGCGGAGGGTCGACATAACGAACCGCTCCCCGAGATGATTCACCCTGGACTTCGGGTGGTTTGGAAGCTGATGACTGTTCAGTTTTCTCCATCAGCTGCTTCTTCAACAAGTCTATCTCTTGCCGATATTTTTGAAGTAGCATCAAGACCGATGGGTCCATAGTTGCTGTGCTGGGGATAGCTTCTGTTGCTTCCCCGGACGTACCCTCGGGCAGGATGTTGAGGAAGACGTCATCTTCTTCTTCCGCCGTCACCACATTGGCGGTTAAGACAGGAGCCTCATCATCCCATTGGTGATAGCCCAGGGGTTGTTTTCCTTTAGCTGTCGCTAGGAGCTCCCTTGCTGCTTCTGCTCTTCGAGTATTCGGCCCTGGCCGTGCGGCCAATTTAGCCAACTCTCGGGGATCTTCAGGAAGCCCCCTGTATCGGCTGAATATGCCGGCCATGTTGCAGGTGAAAACCTGCATCCTTCTTCTCTATCGGTGGACCCTTCTCTTAGCCCGATCTGGAAAGGTCAGCCTCTCGAACACAGAAGTTCTTCTTGTTTCTTCCCGCCTAGGGGCAGCTTCATCGGCTTCGGTCCGGAAGCCGTCATCATAGCCGTTGTCGTCAACTGACGACAATATCATCCTTTCTCTTTCATGTTCTTCAACTGCCATTGATGGGCAGTAGTCTTCATTGGCGGTGGCTGCTTGCATCAACCGTTGCTGCCCAAGTGAGGGGTTGCCTAGCCCTCGAAAATAGTTCTTGACCAAGTTGGTCATCTCTTCTTGACCCCATTCTTGATGCAGCACGGGGGACAGCTGTCGACCTCCCGCAGGAGGGGTATAAGCTAGCGGAACTCTGTCGACGGGTTGCTGGAATCTTCATCCCACAGCAGGGACGTTGGCTTGGCGGGCGCAGGCCCGGAAACTTTCGTGGCGTGGAGGGTCCGCAACCACTTCTTCTTCTTTCGGGGCCAGGCCCCTTTCTCTCCTTTCTTCCGCTCCGTTGTAAGCAAGACGGCGGTAGACAGGTGCAGCTTGATGAACAGGTTGGACCCTCTTGGGGACCAACACCTGTTTAAATTTCCTTGGCCAGGGGGCCAACTTCTCTTGGCCGTAATGGCCGGCTTCTTCTCTTTCCGCCCTCCTTCCAGCGAGAGCTTGATATGAGTTACGGACGGGGATGGAAGGGACAACCCGATCCGGGACTATCCGCGTGTTGCATCCGTTGAGGAAGACGCGCATGCCACCAACCATCATAGATTTACCAGATTGCGAGAGGGTTCTGGTAACCACAGCAGTACTCCTCCGGATTTGCTTGCGCTGACGTCCTCCGGAGTTCCTGTTGACAGCATCGGGGCGGACCCCACGGACAGCATGGTGCACCAGGTAGCTGGCGACCAAGGTTGGACTCTTGAGCGAGTCATGGTAGCATCGGACCTTCAGAGGCTCCATGTTCTTCGTAGCTCCCTCGACAGGCTCCGAGGGTTCCACCTCTAGCATGTCTACGAAGGCTAACCCCAACAAGTTGGAGAAGCCAACGGCGGCAGGGAAGCTGCCGAACACCGTGGGCACCGCCAGGTACCCTTGTGCATGATCATCAACAATTGAAGGGCCAAAGCCGACGCCAGTCAGCCCAGTTGTCGTCATAGTTTGCTTGCAAAGACAAACAAACCAACGATCAACAACCTTTGGGAGGGCCTCAAAGCCCAAGTATCTCGGCAAAGAGATGAAAGGTGACACTGGTCCCACCGGGCGTGCCAGACTGTTTGCGATGGGATCTTTTCGTTCTGGTTTTATTTTTATTTATGATTATCATTTGGGTTTATTTGGTTTATTTCACGTGTCGATCAACCAATTAACCAACTGGTAATTAACTAACTGATTGACTGCGCGGGCGTGCCAGTCACGTGAGTGACGAATTTATTATGCGCTCGTTCTGACCCGTGTTGGGTGAGAGAGAGGTTCGGTCGGGACCAGCAGTCCGCCATACCGTAAAGGCTATGGCGTTAATTACATCCCCCACGAGGAAGGAAAACCTTTGATTAATTACCGAGATAGTGGGCTGTCGAGGCCGGAATAAAGATGCGCAAAGGTATAAACGTGAGCAGGTCACGTGAGATGCTTATATCTGTCATGCAAGAGGGGAATGATTCATTAAGTTGGATACCCTGGATACATGGCGGAGGGCATAGGTCCGAAGACCACCATCGCGCATAGAAAAGACTTCCGATCGGGAGTTACCCAGACTTTCGTCAGTGCCATTTGATATACCCGAGGGTCTATGCAAGCATGCATGCATGATGTTCATAACTATGCTAAGCATGGCAATAGAGTTATGAAAATAAACAGTGATCAATCACATTTATTAATCTCCGCCAAGGGAGACGATAATGGTAACACAAGCATGATAACGAAAGCGAAGCGCTGACGGACATGGTAGTGAAAGCATGATAACAAGATGATTCGGACTTGAATAGCCCTTCCCTTATTTGGTTTATTACTAATTAGGGTTTATTATTCTCGACCACGGGAGACGAGGATCGCTCCAGAGGCGAGTGGGTGATTAGAACATTACAATGTTTCAAAAAATGGCATAATCGTGCATAGGGATAAGTTTCCCCGGCGCGGTCAAGCGTAGGTAACAGTCTTAATACGGCGCGGCCATAACAAAGATTGATACGGCGCGGCAGGCATGGGGCGCGCCGGTTTAGGGCGCGCCGGGAACGTGCCATTTGAAAACAAAGTTGTATGAGTGTGAGGTTATTCCGGCGCGGGGGGGTACCGCGCCGTATTAAGGCGCGCCAGATTAAGACCGCGCCATTTTAGCTAATTTTTGATGAATTTTGCAACTATTTAAGTTCATTAAGATTCTGTTGAGAGTTTTGAAGTTAATTGGGCCGATTGCTTGTTTAATTGAAGTCCAGAGCCTTTCCAGAATGAAGTGATGAGCTAGTGCGAGGTCCATACTCGAGCACTAGGGTCCTTTATCTCAGAACAAGTGTTTTGTTGAAGCCATTTTGATATAATTAAACTCATAAGTTGGAAGAATTTTGCCAAAAATTGGGCAGCATCTCCCCCGTCCCTGAAGGACTGCAGGGGGAGAAACGGGGTCATACTCACCTGTGGAGCAAGCCCCTAAATAGTTGGTCTGCATGGTGGCAGCCAGCAAACCCCAATCGGACAGGATACCCCGAGGACTGGCCTACGAAGGGCACCAAAGTTCCGTGGGTGGAAGTAGAGGACCGAGGCAGCTAGTGACGGAAGCAACACCCCGAGGACTGGCCTACAAGGGGTGGGCGACCTACAACAATCACTGCATCCGCTCGAGAGAGAGACCATTAGGGAGAGAGGCTCCGAGGACTAGCCTACTAGGAGAATTTGTCCCTTAGTCACCACAAGGTCTCGAAGGACTGTGGGTTTGGAATTGTTGGGCTGGGGCCCCAGTTGTTGTTAGCTCTGTGACTCATGAGAAACATCCATCACTCGAAAGTGGAGTTCCCTTGGCCGATCGGCAGTTATGTGAAACGGTGGGGAATATCCCCCTCCCCGGGTGGCTGAGACCAAAACAACAGAACTCGAATGGTTCGGTGGCTGCAAATCACAGACGAGAGGAATGAAGACATTCGGCATTGATAGATCACCGCTCACATGGCTAAGGTGTCGATGCTCGAGAGACTGGGTTGCCATCCATAGAAGAGAATGCAAACAGCAGTCACGGAGAAAGGCAATCGATATGCAGCTAGGATGATTTGCCTACACACACATATACATAAATGACTGGAACGCAGTAGTCGCGAGGTGGACTCCACTATCCCTGAAGCAGCACCTGCCTCCTCTGAGCAACAGAGAAATGCAAAGAGGGGGGAAGGCCAAGATTGGATTTCGTATCAAAATGGAGAGAAACGTGTGCACAGGCACATGCGCGGAGGACCCAGGGAGGGGTTATCCATGTAGCCCATGGCATACCAGGGCGTGTTCGGAATCTGGGGAAACTGGAATCATGAAGCTATATACGGGAAGACACTAATATATATATATCTATCGAATGAAATAGCAATGGAAGAAGAGGATGAGACGCTGAGCATTCAATCCATCAATATATTCATATACGCATGCTATCATTCAATCGGTGAAGGAAGCCACACACATATCACGATTTCGGTGCCGGCATCGCGGCACGGCCACCGTTCTACTCGTAGGGGAGCTCACAGAAGATTAATAAAAAAAAGAAAGAGGGATGGCGGAGAGGGGGGGAGGGGTTGGCTCATATCATCACCATCCCTCACCCCTCTCGCTTACATTCGACGGAGAGAAAGCAAGGCGGAGAAGCAACGGAAACGCAGGCGCCCACCTATTCCCAGAACAGAGTGTCGGGGACACCTCCTTCTTCTCTGGCTGCGGATGGCTTCAGGCTGAGGATGGAAGACGGCGGTGAAGGATGCTCAGAGGAACCCTGCTTCGCTCGCAAGAAACCCCCTCTCTCTCGCCGACGATTGGCTCTCAGACCTTTTTCTTATCTCTCGATTTTTCCTTCGACAACCTCTTCGCCTCTCTAAAAACCACCTCTTCTTCTGTTTCCAACTGCCTCCTCCCTCATCGCCTTGTCGAGCAGCCACATATATATAGAAGCGGGCTCGAATCCTAATCCGGCGCTAGGAATGGCGCGTCGGGCGAAGGGAGCTCCACCTTTAGCACGTCGGAATAGGAGGGCGCCGGGTAAAGGAACTTTTACGCGCCGGAATGGAGGGGCACCAGATAAGAGGGCGCGCCGGTTTAGGGAGTGCCGTATTAGCATCTCCCGCACATCGTGGGTCAGTCGATGAGTCCGAGGATGGTTCCGGGGATCACCGTGAACATTTATCTCGCCACCGTTCTTCGAAACCTCGACGAGATGCCTTATCGAAGCTCTCAGGACGACGTATGGCCATTCTCCAAACTTCAGATGTCTTTGGTTTGCACACGCGGGTTTTCCGCTGACACGGCTCTCGGCACTATGATAAGTGCCGCTGGCTCGGTCTGGCTTGTGCTCAAAGCTTCTTGGAGGGTGGGATAACACCCGGGATAGTTTCGCCTAGGCTGGGCGATCATTCGGCCACTAACATGCCCATCTTGGTGGGAAGTCGTACCCGTGCCGGGTGACCGGGATCTTCTGCCGATAGAGTTTTTGGTCCTCCGTTCTGAAGAGCCAAGGGTACTCTTTCATCTCAGGAGAGTCTTTCATGAGGTGGGTAGCCACCGGGTAGACCGTTGTCCTTGGTCGGACAACGGGTGTAGTGTATGCGGCACGACGGAGTCGATGCCGGTTCATTGGGCAGGCTTGGTCGCATTGCCGGTTGGTTGTGAGTTCATCTCGATTCTCCTGAGGTGAAGTCCCCGTGTTCATACAGGGTGACTCGAGTGTCTGGCAGCTTGAGAAGTCTTCAATATGTTGATATTTATCGACTTCTGTGCTTCAGTGGGCCGTGTCATTCGTCTTTGAGACTTGATCACCGTGAGTGATATTTTGAGTGCCAACAACCTCGTCCACCTCCGATCATGATTGATCTGTACTTCACGGAACTACCAACCGAGGTGTTAATTATACCTTGTGCATGCGAGAAATGCCCGCCCATTGATCTCTCTACTATGTGGACCTCCTCCTCTGAACTCTTTGAGATGTGGTTCTCCTCTTCTGATCCATTCTTCGATGTCTTGTTCCCGTCTCTCTTCCCTCTCCAACTTCCCCCTCCAACATCTCCTCCCTCCTGCTACATGATCTCCACTGATCTCCAAAAAAAAAACGTCAAATTTGAAACGGAGATTTCGGTGGAAGATTACGCTATCCTGTCTCCATCATCCTCCTAGGGGCACGAGTTCCCTGCTCCTTCCTTTCCACTAGAGTTCCTTTCTCCTAGGTTAGACGTAGGGTCTGTCGAGTCTAGGGAAGTAGAGTCTGTTAGGTCTAGAGAAGTAGGGTCTTGTTCTAGGTCGTTCAATCCTTCTGAGCCTGAGCCGCGCCCGCTTACGCGTCATTCGAAATCCGTTCCTGATAGGTTCTTGCAGGATTTAGCTCAGCGATGTCATGCTCTTCTGAAGTGCCCGGAGTTTGTCGCTACGACGATTGTGATAGAAGATGATGAGGAGCAAGACGGGGTGTGGAGCGACGATGGACTAGGTGTTTACAAAGTCCTGGATGAAAAGGACCCGATCGCTGAGGTCAGCAACGTAGATGACACCGCCGATCTGTATGCGCAAGGATTAAAGAGATTCGACGAGCCATCGCCGGTGGTAAATGAACCTACGAAGGAAATAAAGTTGAGAACTGAAGAAGACCCAAGGCCCATTATTATCACCGCTAATCTCCCTCCGCAAGTAGAAGAAGATCTAATCAAAGTTCCGAGGGAGTACATCGATTCTTTTGCCTGGTCTTATGAGGACATGTCGGGTCTTGACCCCTCCTTAGTGGAACACCGACTCGTACTTAAGCCAGGGGCAACACCCGTAAAACAAAGGTCAAGAAGATTTCACCCCCACATGACCTTGAGAATTAAAGAAGAGGTTGATAAATTGTACAAGGCCAGGTTCATTAGAGTCGTCTTATATCCCTAGTGGGTGGCGAACATAGTCCATGTTATCAAGAAGGATGGAAAAGTGGGTATTTGCATTGATTTCAGGGATCTTAACAAGGCATGTCCCAAAGATGATTTCCCCCTGCCTCACATAGATGTCTTGGTGGATAACACCACCGGGTACGAAGCTTTATCATTATGGATGGTTATTCTGGTTATAACCAGATCCGCCTCGCTCCCGAAGATTAAGAGAAAACCTCCTTCACCACGCGCTGGGGCACGTATTGTTATGTGGTTATGTCGTTCGGTCTGAAGAACGCATGGTGCGGACACCAATGCACACGAGCGGCATGAGTCGGCGAGCCACCGGTACCGTACGCGGAGCACCACCCGAGCCACTTCGATGTCCATCTGGCTCGGAGACAGTCTGGAGACTCCCCCATGAGTCTCGGAATTTATCACTTTTTCTGAGACTTTATTTGTGTGTAATGTGTTTTTATTTGTCGTTATTTCGGTTTGTAATTTGGCTTGTAAGAGGGGCTTATTTGCAAATTGGATCCCTTGGGTCCCACGGGCCCCCCAGACCCCCTCCTATTGATCCACCTCCTCCCCAGGGCCCATGTGGGGACAGTCAACATGTCAAATGTGGGCTTCTAGAAGGGTGGGCCAAGTGGGAGACAATTGACCTTAAAGGTCAAGGTTGGCCACCAACCTTGCCTACAAAGTCTAGGGGGCGCCCCCCTCTCACCATCACCCCTTTTATTTTTTTGTAAAATGGTATTAGAACTAATTAGTTCTATCCCATTTGTTTATTCCCCAAACCCTAGGTCTAAGGGTATTTTGTGTCTTTTGGTCTTTCATATAAATACCATGTATTTCTTAATTTAGTAAAATTAATGCATTCAATTGGAAGAAAATCTTGGAGCAAGGCCTTGGATGCCCCCTTCTCTCTCTCCCCTCTCCCCCCTTTGCAGCTGGGAAGGCTGTATTCTGGAGGTGTGAAGCCTCCCCTATCAGTTCCGATGATCGCCGCCGCCGCCACGTGCCGCCATCGCACCACCACGGTTGCCGCCGGTGTTCTGTCCATCCAGGATAGAGGTTCCTTCCACAAATTTCTGCTCTTTACCCCAACGTCTTCTTGAGCTAGGATTTTTAGGGTGTGTTCCAGAGGTGTTCCCCACGTTCCATAAAAATTGGTTGGTCATCAAGATTCCATTTCGTATTTTTACATTTTCGTCCACCTGTTTCTTCCAGATCTGTCTGTTTTCAGTCCAGATCCATAGCCACCCTGAGTTTCCTATCTCTGACCCACCTTTTGATTTTTTCTGGAGCTCCCAAGTTTACTGGGAGTTCTGTCCTCCTTTCTCTCCATCCCCAATTTTTTGTGGAATTTCTAAAGGCTCCACCTATTTTCTAAAAATCATCTTCAGATCCATCTACAGTTCTGTCAGCCACTGTCCAGATCCGACCACCAGTCACTTTAAAATACATATCAAATCGAGGCCTCCACCAATCCATTAACAAGACCTATTGCCGTTTTCCTCTCTCTCCCCTCCATAACTTTCATGAAGAGGTTGACATCTGAATCAGAGGTTTGGTTTATGGTCAAAGGTAGTGATCAGGAAACTATTCTGCTGTTCTGAGAGTTCGGGTACTATGCAACAGAAACTTCAAAAATAGTTTAAGGCCAGATCCGTGCAGATCCAGTTCATCTCTCTGGGTCTAGATTGAAGGACATCGAGAGAGCTTTCCAGCGGTACCTTCTGTGCTTCGATCCAACATCAGGATTGGTCGCAGCGTCCGATCTCGCCGGAGCGCGCGCTGAAAAATAGAAGCTTCAGTCCATGGACAGCAATTCCACAACTTGGCGATCGGAGCCGATCGGTGTCCGATCGGTACTTCCGGCCGATCACCGTCCAGGGAAGCGTGCCACCAGGGGTCCCCATCACAGCGGGCCCCACCCCACCAGAGTCGGAGGTTGGAGCGATCCGTGGGCCCCACGGACCCGTAGATCGCGCTGTCCGGATAGCATCACAAACGCGTGTTTGGCACCGCCGTGCGACATCAAGATGCTGTCCGTCAACCCAATTGTCGTGATTCCCGGGCCCCACATGTGACCTTTTACCTCCTTGCGTGGAGTGGGTCAAATTATTGTACTGCTGTAATAACTGTTAACCGGGAGTCCGAGATTGGCCGGGGTTGTCTTCCCCACGTCGGGAGCGTGGAGGTAAAGATCGTAACTTCTTGGCATTTACTTGCTAGTTTAGTATATGATCTTAGGCCGCTGCCGAGTGCGATAGGAACTAGCCCGTGAGTCCATGTCACCGTTGTGAGTGTGAGAGTGACCCGTCCCGTGACTCGATCCGAGTCCGGAAGTGAGTCGACTACCCTTGAACTCTGCCGGTTCCTCAACCGTGCACGATCCGCATTTCCCTCGCTTGGGACGACGAGTGAGCTTGCGTTTCTGTTAGCGACGTATAGCCCATAGGAACTCATAGTGTCGGGCCGAAGTCTCTTCAATTTATGTGTTGCTGGTCGCATCTCCATCTAGGGTCTGAGGTCCGCATCATATAGAGTCGGTCTCCCGTGTCCGTCCCGCATCAACGCAGGTGCCACCTATCAAAGGGCGATGATGGCTATATTCCACGACATGATGCATATCTATATGGAAGCTTACATGGATGACATCCTGGTAAAGTTGAGAACAAAAGAAGAACACCCCGCTATTCCAGCTATGGTGCTGCAGAGAGCTAGGGAGTACAAGCTGAAAATGAATCCGAAGAAGTGTGTTTTTGGAGTTTCTTAAGGGAAGTTGTTAGGATTTATAGTTAGCAAACGGGGGATCCAGATTGATCCTAATAAAGCAAAGGCCATCATGGACATGCCTCCGCCAAAGAATATTACGGAACTTCGAGGACTGATTGGTAGATTGCAATTCATCAGAAGATTTATATCCCAACATTCTCAGAGGTGCCGCCCGTTTTATGAATTGATAAAGGCGGGGGTCAAGTTTGAATGGAACGAAGATTTCCAAAAGGCCTATGAGGACCTAAAGGAATATCTATCCATTCCCCCAGTTCTGCAACCTCCTGTCCCTGGGAAACCCCTAATCGTATACATCTCGGTCATTGAGGACTCCTTAGGGGCGGTTTTAGCACAAGTAGACGATGAAGGAAGAGAGCGGGCAGCTTATTACCTCTCCAGGTTGTTTAACTCGGCCGAGGTCAAATACACCGCTATGGAGAAGACTTGTGCCGCCTTAGTGTGGGTAGCTCAGAAGCTTAAGCATTACTTCCTAGCCCACCCAGTTAGGTTGATCTCTAGAATGGACCCGATCCGCTATCTCTTAGAAAAGCATGTCCTTTCTAGTAGGTTAGCTCGCTGGCAGAGCTTCCTCTTTTAGTTCGATATCACCTTCATCATTCAGAAGGTAGTCAAAAGATATGCCATCGCTGAGCACCTTGCCCATCTTCCCATTCCTCACACTGACTCTATTCAGGATGATTTCCCTAATGAGCATCTCTCTATTGTTGTGTCCCCTGTGGCTCTGTGGTTTTGATGATGACAAATGTTATGGGGTTCTGTGGTTTTGATGATGACAACTGTTATGGCTCATTATGTATTGATGATCTAATCCTGATGAAATATGAGGAACTGTCAGAACAGGTTTAAGGATGACTCACACTCATGAAGTCAACCTATGTCAAAGTCAAATCTCTGACAGGTACAGTCAATGCACAGTTAGATCAGGTAATGTTCTATCTAATCTCAGATCTGTGCATATGTTAATTTTTATGTCTATACAGTCTATACATTCATGCATAATCACTCTCAGCACAGTCTTTACATTGCATGCATAGCAGACATCTTAAGTCTATACATTTCATGTGTTGCAGACGAATATAGTCTACACATTGCACGTGTTTCACATACATGAAGTCTATACATTACATGTGTCGCAGATAGCATAGTCCATACATCGCAGTTCTCGCAAGCTAGCAAGTCTTTACACTGCATGGCTCGCAGGCTAGTAAGTCTATACATTGCATGGCTCGCAGGGTAGCAAGTCTATACATTGCATGGCAAAGTTCAAAGTCAATACATTGCTGCATTGCTTGCATTTGTGAAGTCTATACATTGGCTGTTGTCTTGCAGCATTAACCCAAGTCCATACATCGGTTGCAGCACTGCACGCACACTCAAAGTCCATACACTGTATTGTGGCATGCACAGTAGCAAGTCTGTACATTATGCATCTTTACCTACGTAGGACTTGCAAGTCTATACATCATGCAGTCTGCACGTCGTGGGTAGCAAAGCCTGTACAACGGTGTGTCAGCAAGTATGTACATTGCTCACCGTCTCACTGAGCGTCTTAAGTGGACACCAAGTGTGTACACTGCCATCTTGCAGCACAGCATAAGTCTATACACTGGTCCGTCTCATCCAGCGTGTCAAGTGGACTTGAAGTCTATACACTGGACCGTCTCTCTTAGCGTCTTGTGCATGAGTCAAGTCTGTACAGCCTGTGTTCAGCAACATCAAGTCTGTACAACGCATAGCTGCACGCATGACTAAGTCTGTACACTGGCATCTTGCAGCGTTAGCACAAGTCTATACAGCCTGTGTGCTTCATATTGCCAAGTCTATACAACGGCTTGCAGCACTCAAAGTCTGTACACTGGCTGCAGTAGGCTCGCACACACTAAGTCCATACATTGCACAAAGTCTGAACATTGGTACCTTTACATACGTCTAAGTCTATACATTCTTATAGGCATTATGCATTGTTCAAGGCGGAGTCTGTACATCGTTATGTTGTTCTTGTGCCGTAGCAAGTCTATACATTCCTTACGCTTGGCATTTGACGCCCACCAACAGTGGCGTCACTTGTGAAACAAACGTCTTGGTGTAAGGCATCTTTCTGTTAAGCATGACTTCATCAACTCTATACATTGTCTGCTTGCATAACACAGAGTCTGTACATTCTTTCAGCATGACAATGCATTCACTTGCAATGTATATACTTTGCTGTCTGCAGCTGAACATGCATTTCACTCTAACTCTGTACATGCTTCAGTGTCACATTCACTAAGTCTGTACACGCTTCAGTCTCGCATACACGAAGTCTGTACACGCCTTACAATGCCACAGTCCTGCATGCGTGAAGTATGTACAAGGCCAAAGCACTGCATATATGTAGTCTGTACATGGCATTGTTCTGCATTCACCAAGTCTATACAATGCCATAGCCACGCATTCATAAAGTCTGAACATTGCATTGCTTCGCATTCATGAAGTCTGTACATCGCTTCTGCAGTGCCTTCATTAAGTCTGTACAAGGTTTTAACCTTATACTGATAACTCTGTTCGAATGTCTGACAGGGACACTGTAGCAACCCTGATAAATTTAAAAGGAATAAATAAATCAAAATAGATTAAAAGATTTAGTAAATAAATGAAAGAGCTTGGAATAAAAATAATTAAACCCTGATGAAAATAACGCCTCAAATATAGGCGCTACTTTAAAATAAAACGCCCTTACCTAAGGCGTGTTTTGAGAAAGGACGCCCACACGTCAAGGCGTCAAATTTCAAACGACCAAAATAAATAAAAAGGGCAAGATAGCGTAACGTCCCTTGCATGGACGCGTTTCAACAAGAAACGACGCTTGACAAGGCGTCAATTTAAATTCGACGCCCTGACCTAGGTCGCTAATTCAGTTTGAGTTTCGTTCGACCCAAGAGTCTATCCAGGGTAAGATGATAACTATGAGAAAGAGTTCGAATGTAGTAATAACTCTAATATGGAAGTATTACTTCCAATCAAACACTAACTCTATTAGGATTCTAGAAATCCTATAAATAACCTACTGCTTGAACCGAGAACGCTATTTGGCGTTCGGACTCTTCTAAGGTACGTAAAGAACAACATGTTATTTTCTTTACTCTGTCTATCGAATTTGTGAAGAATACTGAAGATTCTTCATCTATTTTCTGATTACAGGTTGAAAGCTTCTGTCATCTGAAGAACGGGTAAGTTCTTCTCCTTCCTTCTTTACCTTCTGTTAGTTCTTACGAAGAGTAATACCTTCGTTTTATTCTGCCTCTACAGGTTGCCTGTAGAAGTGAAACCGATCGATTGAAGAATTGAGGGTTCTTCATCCACAACCTATTACTACCCTTGTTGCTGCTGTTAGGATCGAAAGCTTCAAAAAGACTCTGTTTATAAAACAGAGTATCGTTCAGAAATCTGTTCATCCGTCAGTTTATCATCATCAAGGTAGGTTTTCTCAAGCAACGTAGCCCAAACAAGTTAAATTCATAGTAACACATCATGCATGTCATGTATATAAGTTTCCTGATAGTTTCTGCACGTTTCTGTAATATTTTTGCAAGAGACGCCCGTGTCTAGGGCGCTACTTTAAAGAAACGACCTGCACCAGGTCGTCAATTTCAGATTTGACGCCCTGTACACAGGCATTAATTTCGTGAATATAGTAAAAACCCACGTTTAAAATTTGATATATGTGAAATCTTGAATCTAATATATTGCATGACTCTACCTGTGATATCCTGCTATATTTCCTGTCATGACCATATAATTGTTCTGCTGTACATTTAATTATCGTGAAAGTCTTACTGTTCATGTCAATTCCTGAAATTGCTTGAATTCACGACCTGGGGTAGGTCGTTTTTCACCGAACCAGCGCCCCTGAGCAGGGCGTGAATCTAAATAAAACGCCCTTGTCCAGGGCGCGTTTGCTGAAAATTCATGAAAATATATATTGTGGAAAAATTAAACCCAAAGAAAGGACGACCAGGCCATACGTCGTCAACTTGAAAGAAAACGCCCCTGTCCAGGGCGCGTTTTTGATAAAATACTGAATTTAGTAAAATTTATGTAAAATAGAAATATATATAAACGCCCTAACCTTAGGCGTTAATTACTTGAGTAGTGACTTTACTTAAGTCGTTATTTTCCTGTAAAAATGTTTTTGCCTGTTTCTGATAACCGATGGTTTCAATATATCTATATATATGTATATCGGCACTATATCTCCACTCCGTGAGTATAGTCCCACGTTTCATGATGTTTTATCGATCACCCTTAAACTCTCAATGACATACAAGCTCTCCATTGGACATTCCGTTCCTTTGGACTAGCGAGTTAGTCATAGAGACTTCCGTAAGACTCCTCGTACCTTGGATTCCCTCAAGGTCGACTGAGCTGGTTGTACCCTAAAAACCCATTACACTATTGAATGCCATGTCACTATAAAAAGAACATGGTATACCGGCCCTTATGATATGCAAAGAGTATATCATGAGAATTCTTAATGGGATGATGATATCATGCCATTTGTTGATGTTCTTGTGGACCTCAATTCTATAATAAGAATGAGGGTATCTTGCCTTTGATATATTGTTCATGTGGACCTCAATTCTATATAAAGAATGTCCATACTTGTTTGTCATGGTACCCGAGTTAAGGGAACCTAATTCCACCTAGTTTCATCGTTCATCGTGATTGTACCGTTGTTATCGCCTATCTATGTCCAATGTCATATTTTTGGACCCCATTCTCTCAAAGTTATCCTACGTGTCTACAAGCTTAAATTGTTGAAATTCCCTATTGGCTATATATATATATACAAGAGTGGATGTCAAATATACATGATAAATGCCTGCGCATATAGGGCCCGATCTGGTCCTGGGAGGAGCACCCGAAAGTACTTGTGCCCATGGGAGTTGAATGATAAGGTATCTGGCATTATACCGAGTGCATGACTAGCTTGATTGGACATTCCACACAAATCTTGTACTTGACTCGTACTTGACTTGACATGAATTGCGTGACCCGAGAAAGGGTAATTACTTGCTTGCTTGATACATGATAGCCAAAGTTCTTGACATGACTTGCTAAGAAGTACTTGCTTGAATATCTTGTTATCTTTTCTTGAAAGCTCATGACTAGTTCATCTTGCTGTCTTATTGATAATTCTCTCTCTATCTTGTCGTTTTATGCGAGCATGCATAGCTATAGTACATTCATGAAAAAATGTAATTACTTAAAACCCCTTGCTAGCGCTTGAGATATAATTTCCTACTGAGCGTTCGCTCACTCCGTGTTTATCCCTTACTTTTCAGGTAATTCCGACGACGAGAGAAGTCAATCGGATGGGAATGGTCAAGAGTGAAAGAGCTAGAGCTTTTCCAAGTGTCATCTAGTCTTTTTCCTATTTTCTTGAGTCAACTATGTACTTTTCCTTTTGAATTGAATAGAGTATTGGATTTGTAATAGTCTATCCATTATGAAATAAAGGATTGAGTTATCTTTCTATTTTGCGCATCTCTGTTTTAGTGTCGAATACACTACTACTCTGATTGACATGATTGATATAAACTCGTCGCGCATATCCGAGTATCTTCCGCGCTCGGGGCGTGACAGTTTTTGTGGTATCAGAGCCTAGGGTATTCAATTCCTAGGAAAACCCAAGTCCAAGGATAAGTTTTAACTATTAAACCAGTGAGATTGGGTAGAACCAAGGGTTAAAGTTAACATAGTATATGAGTCTTTAAATACCATCACGTATTAATCTAGTTATTGTAATTGTAGGATAATGGCTGCCGAACATGCTGAATGGCGCAACATGCAGCGTACCCTTCAAGGCATGACTCAAGTGCTGCAACAAGTAGCCCAAGGAGGTGGACAACGAGCAGGAAGTCTCCACCAGACTTTCAAGAACATGAACCCACCCAAGTTCACGGGTTCTACTGATCCAGATGACGCTGAACACTGGATTAGGGAGATAGAACGTATATTCCGTGTTATGCAATGCACGGATCAGGATAAAGTTTTATTAGCTACTTTTCAGTTAGAAAGGGATGCTAGATGCTGGTGGGAATCAATAGAGGCTACTATAAATCAAGATCAGGTTTCGTGGGAAGAATTCGTTGAACACTTCAATGTGAAATATTTCTCGGACCGAGTTCAGGAAAAGAAGGCTGCAGAATTTACTGCATTAAAGCAACGATCTTTGTCAGTGGCCGAGTATGAGGCCCAATTCTCTAGATTATCTCGATACGCTAAGCATCTAGTTAGCACCGAGAAAATGAAAGCTAGGAGGTATCTTAATGGGCTCAGGCCCCAAGCTATTACTCAACTGGCGCCGATGGACATTCAAGTCTACTCAGAGATAGTACGCCGAGCTCAACTATTAGAAGATGCCACGGAACTGTCTGATAGGATTCGTGGTAAGGATAAGAAGGAATAAGTTACAGGTTCGGGTTCCTTTAAACCCAACTTCAAGAAAAGGCCTAGCAATGGAGGAGCATCCTCACAAGACCAAAAGTTCAAGAAGACCAAGCCCTTCTCTATCACCACCACCTCTCCAAATATAGTGTGCAAACATTGTGATAAAGCGGGTCATAGAGCAGAGGAATGCTGGAGGAAACTAGGAGCATGTCTCCGTTGTGGGAGTCGTGAGCATCGGATTCCCGATTGCCCATTACTTAACAATCAAGCCGTTGACGGAAAGTGCCCAGTAACCAAGAATGCTCGTCTTCATGCAATCAAGGAGACCGAGCAAGTAGAAGGAGGCGGCTTAGTGGAAGGTACATTGAAAGTTTGTTCCAGGAATGCATATGTCTTAATTGATACTGGTGCATCACATTCTATTGTTTCTAAGAAGTTTGCTGACCCATTACCCCTAGAACCAGAATGGATAAAGTTAGTTTTGTCTACTCCTCTGGATGATGAGACTGATATTACACATCATTACCAAAACTGCGAGGTATTGATTCATGGTCAAAATCTCCCTATTGATCTCATATGTTTAGATCTGAAAGAGTATGATGTTATACTAGGGGCTGATTGGTTATCCAAGTATCAGGCAACGGTTGATTGCCGCAATAGTAAGGTTACATTCAAGGAATTTCCAAAACTAATATTTACTAGCCCCAAGAGTCGGAGCAAATCCCCTCTTATTTCAGCTCTCCGAGCTAGCAAGCTCATCAGGAAAGGATGTACATCTTTCCTTGCCTTTGTCATAGTTAAAGAAGCTAAGGAAGCTAAGCTAGAAGACATTCCAGTAGTACAAGAATTTCCGGACGAATTTTCGGAAGATTTGCCAGGATTACCCCCGCAAAGAGAAGTGGCCTTCACCATCGACTTAGTCCCTGGTGCTGGTCCGATTTCAAAGGCACCTTATAGGATGTCACCTGCTGAACTCAAGGAATTAAAGGAGCAATTGATGGAACTCATTAAGAAAGGATTCATTAGACCAAGTACTTTCCCGTGGGGAGCGCCTGTATTATTTGTAAAGAAGAAAGTCGGATCCATGAGGTTATGCGTCGACTATCGACAATTGAATCATCTCACTATCAAGAACAAGTACCCACTGTCGAGAATCGATGAATTGTTTGATCAACTTTCAGGATCCATGTACTTTTCCAAAATTGATCTTAGGTCCGGATATCACCAACTAAGAATCAAGGATGATGATATTCATAAAACCGCATTCAGAAGCAGGTATGGCCATTATGAATTTGTTGTTATGCCTTTCGGACTAACGAATGCCCCTGCTACCTTTATGCAGTTAATGAATAGTATATTCAGGCCTTATTTGGATCAATTCGTGGTGGTCTTTATTGATGATATATTGATTTATTCCAAGACAAAGGAAGAGCATGAGGAACATTTGAGGATTGCATTACAAATATTGAGGACAAATCAACTATATGCAAAACTTAGCAAGTGTGAATTCTGGCTTGAAGAAGTGACTTTTCTCGGACATGTTATATCAAAAGATGGCTTGTCTGTAGACCCATCAAAGGTTGAAGCTGTAAGGAACTGGGAAAGACCGACCAATGCTAGCGAGATCCGAAGTTTCTTAGGTCTTGCCGGCTATTACAGGCAATTCATCAAGGATTTCTCTAAAATCGCCGTGCCACTTACAAGGTTAACTCGCAAGGAGATCCGTTATGAATGGGATGAGGAATGTGAGAGAAGCTTCCAAACTCTCAAGGATCATCTTACTACAGCTCCTATCTTAGCATTGCCAATTGAAGGAGAAAAGTTCGAGGTATACGCTGATGCTTCTGGCATTGGCCTCGGGTGTGTTCTAATGCAACAAGGGAAGGTTATAGCCTACTCTTCTCGTCAATTAAAGAAGCATGAAGAGAACTACCCCGTCCATGACTTAGAATTGGCCGCGGTAGTATTTGCACTCAAAATATGGAGACATTATCTTTATGGAGTACAGTTTACTGTATACTCCGATCACAAGAGTCTCAAATATCTTTTCTCACAGAAGGAACTAAATATGAGGCAAAGACAATGGCTGGAATATCTCAAGGACTTCGACTTCAATATACAATATCATCCCGGAAAGGGTAATCATGTAGCAGATGCCCTTAGTCAAAAGCCGAGAGCACTGTTAGCCAATTGTCTGATTCAAGAATGGAAATTGCTAGAACAATTCTCTGAACTCAATATAAGCATGGACACGGACCCTAGATGTGTCACATTATCTCATGTAAGCATACAGTCAGATTTATTATCTGAGATACAAGCACTTCAGGATGATGATCCTACATTAGTAGAAATCAAGGGCAGATTAAAAGGACAATCGGACTTCCAACTAGCTTCTGATGGAAGATTAATGATCAAGAATAGAACTGGTATACCGGACTGCCAAGAATTGAAAAAGAAGATCTTAGATAAAGCTCACAGATCAAGGTATACGATTCATCCTGGATCTACCAAGATGTACCAAGATGTGAAAAGAAATTTTTGGTGGCCCAACATGAAAAGACAAATAGCGGACTATGTATCACGCTGTCTCACATGTCAACAAGTCAAGGCGGAACACCAAAAGCCTGCTGGAAAGCTACATCCTCTAGATATCCCTAAATGGAAGTGGGAGGATATTGGTATGGATTTCATCATGGGTTTATCTAAATCAAAAAGAGGACATGAAGGAATATGGGTTATCATTGACCGATTGACCAAATCCGCGCATTTCTTGCCAATCAAGAGTCGATGGTCAGTTGATGTCTTAGCTGCACTATACATCAAGGAAATAGTCAGATTACATGGTATTCCTGTTTCAATCGTGTCTGACAGAGATCCCCGTTTTACTTCTCATTTTTGGAAAGGACTACAACATTCGTTGGGGACGAGACTTAATTTTAGTACAGCCTTTCATCCTCAAACGGATGGTCAGACCGAGAGAACAAATCAAGTAGTTGAAGATATGCTTAGAGCATGCATCACTGATTTTGATGGAAACTGGCATGATCACTTGCCTCTGGTCGATGTTACATACAATAATAGCTACCAAGCTAGTATACAAATGGCACCTTTCGAAGCTTTATACGGAAGGAGTTGCCGATCACCCTTGTGCTGGAATGAAGTTGGAGAGAAACAACTGTTAGGTCCAGACATGGTAAGGGATACAACTGAGAAGATATGAGTAATCAGGGAAAGATTGCAAGTAGCTCAGACAAGGCAAAAGGCTTATGTCGACACAAGAAGAAGAGATCTCGAATTCCAAATTAGAGATCATGTATTTCTCAAGATATCGCCTGGACGTGGAATACGAAGATTTGGTGTTAAAGGCAAGCTTACACCGAGATTTATCGGACCTTTTGAGATACTAGAAAGAGTTGGCGAGGTTGCTTATCGCATCGCATTGCCACCTCAACTGTCCGAAGTACATGATGTGTTCCACATATCTATGTTGAAGAAGTATGTACATGACCCATCACATATTATTGAATATGGAGACCTAGTGATCCAGAAAGATTTCACGTATGAACAGAAGCCTATGAAGATCTTAGATCGAGAAGTACGTGTCCTAAGAAATAAGGTTATTCCCATGCTAAAAGTACAATGGAATAAGAATTCAGAACATGAAGCTACATGGGAGACCGAGGAATCTATGAGGAAATAATTTTCAGATTTATTTTAGAAGGTACATACTCTACACTCTCCAAATGTAAATATATGATATGGAATTTGGGGACCAAATTCTTTTTAAGTGGGGGAGGGTGTAGCAACCCTGATAAATTTAAAAGGAATAAATAAATCAAAATAGATTAAAAGATTTAGTAAATAAACGAAAGAGCTTGGAATAAAAATAATTAAACCCTGATGAAAATAACGCCTCAAATATAGGCGCTACTTTAAAATAAAACGCCCTTACCTAAGGCGTGTTTTGAGAAAGGACGCCCACATGTCAAGGCGTCAAATTTCAAACGACCAAAATAAATAAAAAGGGCAAGATAGCGTAACGTCCCTTGCATGGACACGTTTCAACAAGAAACGACGCTTGACAAGGCGTCAATTTAAATTCGACGCCCTGACCTAGGTCGCTAATTCAGTTTGAGTTTCGTTCGACCCAGGAGTCTATCCAGGGTAAGATGATAACTATGAGAAAGAGTTCGAATGTAGTAATAACTCTAATATGGAAGTATTACTTCCAATCAAACACTAACTCTATTAGGATTCTAGAAATCCTATAAATAACCTACTGCTTGAACCGAGAACACTATTTGGTGTTCGGACTCTTCTAAGGTACGTAAAGAACAACATGTTATTTTCTTTACTCTGTCTATCGAATTTGTGAAGAATACTGAAGATTCTTCATCTATTTTCTGATTACAAGTTGAAAGCTTCTGTCATCTGAAGAACGGGTAAGTTCTTCTCCTTCCTTCTTTACCTTCTGTTAGTTCTTACGAAGAGTAATACCTTCGTTTTATTCTGCCTCTACAGGTTGCCTGTAGAAGTGAAACCGATCGATTGAAGAATTGAGGGTTCTTCATCCACAACCTATTACTACCCTTGCTGCTGCTGTTAGGATCGAAAGCTTCAAAAAGACTCTGTTTATAAAATAGAGTATCGTTCAGAAATCTGTTCATCCGTCAGTTTATCATCATCAAGGTAGGTTTTCTCAAGCAACGTAGCCCAAACAAGTTAAATTCATAGTAACACATCATGCATGTCATGTATATAAGTTTTCTGATAGTTTCTGCACGTTTCTGTAATATTTTTGCAAGAGACGCCCGTGTCTAGGGCGCTACTTTAAAGAAACGACCTGCACCAGGTCGTCAATTTCAGATTTGACGCCCTGTACACAGGCGTTAATTTCGTGAATATAGTAAAAACCCACGTTTAAAATTTGATATATGTGAAATCTTGAATCTAATATATTGCATGACTCTACCTGTGAAATCCTGCTATATTTCCTGTCATGACCATATAATTGTTCTCCTGTACATTTAATTATCGTGAAAGTCTTACTGTTCATGTCAATTCCTGAAATTGCTTGAATTCACGACCTGGGGTAGGTCGTTTTTCACCGAACCAGCGCCCCTGAGCAGGGCGTGAATCTAAATAAAATGCCCCTGTCCAGGGCGCGTTTGCTGAAAATTCATGAAAATATATATTATGGAAAAATTAAACCCAAAGAAAGGACGACCAGACCATACGTCGTCAACTTGAAAGAAAACACCCCTGTCCAGGGCGCGTTTTTGATAAAATACTAAATTTAGTAAAATTTCTGTGAAATAGAAATATATATAAACGCCCTAACCTTAGGCGTTAATTACTTGAGTAGTGACTTTACTTAAGTCGTTATTTTCCTGTAAAAATGTTTTTGCCTGTTTCTGATAACTGATGGTTTCAATATATCTATATATATGTATATCGGCACTATATCTCCACTCTGTGAGTTTAGTCCCACGTTTCATGATATTTTATCGATCACCCTTAAACTCTCAATGACATACAAGCTCTCCATTGGACATTCCGTTCCTTTGGACTAGCGAGTTAGTCATAGAGACCTCCGTAAGACTCCTCGTACCTTGGATTCCCTCAAGGTCGACTGAGCTGGTTGTACCCTAAAAACCCATTACACTATTGAATGCCATGTCACTATAAAAGGAACATGGTATACCGGCCCTTATGATATGCAAAGAGTATATCATGAGAATTCTTAATGGGATGATGATATCATGCACTTTGTTGATGTTCTTGTGGACCTCAATTCTATAATAAGAATGAGGGTATCTTGCCTTTGATATACTGTTCATGTGGACCTCAATTCTATATAAAGAATGTCCATACTTGTTTGTCATGGTACCCGAGTTAAGGGAACCTAATTCCACCTAGTTTCATCGTTCATCGTGATTGTACCGTTGTTATCACCTATCTATGTCCAATGTCGTATTTTTGGACCCCATTCTCTCAAAGTTATCCTACGTGTCTACAAGCTTAAATTGTTGAAATTCCCTATTGGCTATATATATATATATAAGAGTGGATGTCAAATATACATGATAAATGCCTGTGCATATAGGGCCCGATCTGGTCCTGGGAGGAGCACTCGAAAGTACTTGTGCCCATGGGAGTTGAATGATAAGGTATCTGGCATTATACCGAGTGCATGACTAGCTTGATTGGACATTCCACACAAATCTTGTACTTGACTCGTACTTGACTTGACATGAATTACGTGACCCGAGAAAGGGTAATTACTTGCTTGCTTGATACATGATAGCCAAAGTTCTTGACATGACTTGCTAAGAAGTACTTGCTTGAATATCTTGTTATCTTTTCTTGAAAGCTCATGACTAGTTCATCTTGCTGTCTTATTGATAATTCTCTCTCTATCTTGTCGTTTTATGCGAGCATGCATAGCTATAGTACATTCATGAAAAAATGTAATTACTTAAAACCCCTTGCTAGCGCTTGAGATATAATTTCCTATTGAGCGTTCGCTCACTCCGTGTTTGTCCCTTACTTTTCAGGTAATTCCGACGACGAGGGAAGTCAATCGGATGGGAATGGTCAAGAGTGAAAGAGCTAGAGCTTTTCCAAGTGTCATCTAGTCTTTTTCCTATTTTCTTGAGTCAACTATGTACTTTTCCTTTTGAATTGAATAGAGTATTGGATTTGTAATAGTCTATCCATTATGAAATAAAGGATTGGGTTATCTTTCTATTTTGCGCATCTCTGTTTTAGTGTCGAATACACTACTACTCTGATTGACATGATTGATATAAACTCGTCGCGCATATCCGAGTATCTTCCGCACTCGGGGCGTGACAGACACTTTGTAGAGACTGATGATTGGCACGTGATCCGAGGCTGGAAGGACTGACAGAATGGTGACACGTGTACTGAAGCATGCTGAGATGCTGCCACGTGTTCAAGTCATCAGGTGGGAACTCAAATGCCACACGCCCAATTCCTGCTGCTCTATATATATGAACCTTCTTCCACCTGAAGAAGTGAGATCGTGAGACAGAGAGCTCTAGCAGAAGTGAGACAGAGAGCTCTAGCAGAAGAGAGACAGAGAAATAGCAAGAGTAGAAGAAAAAGAGTAGAAGAGCAGAGCGCCAGCACGATCCAGGAGAAGAAGAAAGAGAGTGAAGAAGAGAAAGAGAAAGTAAGAGAGATAGAGTGAGAAAGAGAAAGAAAGAGAGACTGAGTGATCTGAAGAAGAAGAAAGGCAGAGAGAAGCTTCGTTCTGAAGATCTGTCTTCACTGGACCGTGGATCAAATCCTGGCCAGTCAGCTCATTCTGAGCCACATTGTGCTTCATCATTTACAGCCTTCCGATTGCTGTTGTCTATGTTTTTCCTTTCAATTTTACACCAATTCTTCAAGCTGTTAGTTAGCGGATGCAGTGGAGGATTCCATTGGACGGGTAAGCTGTAATCCCCAGCGGTTGCAGAGAAGATTCTTCTCTGGACAGCAAGCTGTGTTGCTCAGCAGGCGAGGTGGATACCTCGGATAGCAAGCTGTGTTGCTCAGCGGTTGCAGAGGATCTGTTCCTCTGGTCGGTAAGTTGTTAAGCCCAGCGAAGCTGTGTATCAGCGGTTGTAGGCAAGCTGTGATGCCCAGCTGTTCAAGCTGTGAGTCAGCGGAATCCACACTCGGCTTGAGTGTGGGGTGGATGTAGGTCTGCTGGACCGAACCACCTAAAAATCATTGTGCAGTGGTTTGATTTCATATTTGCTTCCGCTAGATGAATGTTTAGGCTCGATATGCTTTCACATGTTCATTGAGCTATTTGACTGCACATTTACTACTTGATTGAACACCTTATAGTAGTTTAGATTCGGTAGATCTGAATCTATTTTTGCCTCAGCCTCTTTGAGTGCTCTAAGTTTTAGTCAGGAGGTAGTTTTAATTGGGCGATTTTTTAGGGGGAGATTCATTCACCCCCCTCTGAATCCCTAGCACCGAACCCAACATCTATCTTTACTCATCATCCCTTCTGGTCTCTGCACTTCGACGGTGCACTCAATTCTCAGGGCCGAGGGATAGGTGCCGTTCTGCTCACTCCGGAAGGGGTGACGATTCCTGTTGCTTATCAACTCCGATTTCCTGCTACCAACAACATCGCTGAGTATGAGGCTCTCCTAGCTGGATTGAAACATGCCTACCTTCTAGGCGCACGCTACTTGAATATCATAGGGGACTCTCAGCTCGTCCTGCGATAGGTGTTGTCCACTTACCGCACTCGTGACCCCAAGCTCAAGTCATATCAAGACTTGGTCACGCTCCTAGCTAGGAAATTCCGTAAGTGTATCTATATCCATACTCCCCGATCTCAGAACATTCTCGCTGATGCCCTAGCGTCACTTGCTTCCTCTCTATCTTTCCATCTCGATCGGAGTACTGAGACTATCGTCGTTCAGAGACTGGACGCACCCTCTCTTCAGGATCCTTGGTACGCCAACCTTAGGAAAACTATAGAGGCAAGAACTGAGAAGGAAGAGCTTAAGGAAGTATCTTTGATGGAATTAGAAGAGATCTTGGAGGAAGAAGAATTGCCCTGATATCATAAAATCGAGTTGTATTGCAAAGATGGATCGTTCCCAGAAGGGGCAAAAGCCGAGCAGCGCAAAGCTATAAGAAGAGCCGCCTCAAGGTATACTATCGTTGCAGGAGAACTATACATGCGCGCTACTAATGGGATGCTCATGAGATGCTTCGATGATGATGAAGCTTGGAAGGTGACTGAAGCATCCCATTCTAGTGAGTGTGGAGGTCATGTCAATGGCCAGGCTCTAGCAAAGAAGATCCTTAGGTAGGGTTATTATTGGCCCACTCTGGAGGAAGATTGCTCCCTCTATGTCCGTAGGTGTCTTAAATGCCAACTCCATGCTGATAAGATCCATGCTCCAGCTTCGTATCTTCATCCTCTTTCTGCTCCTTGGCCATTCTCTATGTGGGCGTTCGACGTTGTCGGCCCGCTCGGTGATCCCAATTCTTAGACCAAGTAAAAATCCTTCATCCTTACCGCCACTGAGTACTTCACCAAGTGGGCTGAAGCCGAAGCGTATGCGGAGATTAAAGCCACCACGGTGTGCCGCTTCATCATGAAGAATATCATCTCATAGTTTGGAGTGCCAAGCAGCATCGTCACCGACAACGGACCCCAGTTCGTCGCTTAAGAGCTCAAGGACCTATGTAAGAAGCTCAGTATTGAATTGCATCATTCATCTCCATATTACCCGCAAGATAATGGTCAAGCCGAAGCCACTAATAAAACCCTTCTCAAAATCATAAAGAAAACATGCGAATCTCACAAATTCTCTGATTGGCCAGAAAGATTAGTGGAAGCTCTATGGGCTTACCGCACCTCCGTCCGTACTCCTACGGGGCAAACCCCCTATGCTCTCACTTACGGAATGGAGGCGGTGCTCCCATATGAGATCTTGATCCCTTCCCTAAGGGTACAGCTCAATAAGGAACTTAATCTCGATGAACGTCGAGAGGCGTTGCTCGTCCAGCTGGAGCTCTTAGATGAAAAGAGGATGAATGCGGCCGATCACGTATCCGTTTATCAAACGAGAGTTTCGCGTTATTTTCAAAAGAAGGTAATTGAGCGCAAATTTCAAAAAGGTGATATGGTTTTGAAACGCAAGTTCATTCGGTCCGCAGGTCCTAGGTCTAAATTACAACCAAACTGGGAAGGGCCGTTTGTTATCAAAGAGGCTTATCCAGGAAATGCTTACCGTTTAGTAAACGCAGATGGTGAGGAGCTCGCTCACGCTTGGAATGTGTTGTATCTTAAGCATTTCTTTCCTTAGAGTCTAACCAGTGCCACCCCGGTAGCAAGGTGTCCTTTCCCTTTCACCCTGAAGGAGGATCCCGAGCACGGCAATCACACACTACACGACGTCCCTGGTCGGGTTTCCAAACTTTGTAGACACCGTTTCTCTTTGGCCATGCTTGGGGGAAAGTCAAGGTCCCTGTCCGTTTCTCTCTTCGGCCGAATCCAGGGGCAAGAGGTGAATAAGGGGGGCGACGACCAACCTAGACACCCTGACGAGAGGAGGTCTCAAATAGGGGCAGTCCGTTATGACCCGACGCCACATGAAAAAAGGAAAAGAAAAGCAAAGGAGTGGTCTTCATGACAAAAGCAAAAGTTAATCTTGAAAGTCCATCAATCATAATTTCAAAAGCTCTAAGGAGAATAAAAAGCTAGGCATGACAAGAGTGGCAGTACAGTTTCCCCGCGAGATGCATGAGCCCGGTCGTATGCATGCCTAGAGTGGACAAAGGTTCGATGACGGACATAAAGCTCCAGCACAACAGACCGAATCTCTGAATGGGTTGTCCTAGAGAGGAACTCAAGTCCTGAAAACTTCTATACTTGGCCTAAGCTTATCCTCATGTTCTATTTTCTTTTTAGGACTAAGACAAATACCCTGGGTATGGCCTCTATAGAAGCACAGTCATGCAAGTTGGGCCTTGGCCAGGGGTTGTCACCTCTATCGCACGCCAACCCCGGAGGCTCTCAATGGAATAGGGAGGACCCACGTTTCTAGGGGAGCACTGGTTCTCAAAATCAAAAAAAAATCATATATTTCAAAATCTAAAAAAATCATATATTTCAAAATTCAAAAAAAATCATATATTCCAAAGATTCAAAAAAAATCATATATTTCATATATTTCAAAAATTCAAAAAAAATCATATATTTCAAAATTCAAAAAAATCATATATTTCAAAATCCAAAAAAATCTTGTATTTCAAAATCTAAAAAAATCATATATTTCAAAATCCAAAAACATCAGATATTTTCAAAAATCTCACAAAAAATTCAAATATTTACAAAATTCCAAAAAAAAAAAAACATCATGTGCATCACATGCATTGCATTGTTTCCATAATATTTTCCGCCTATTTAATAAGGCTCCACCCCTTGACCAAGCATCAAGAATGGTCAGCTTTCTAACTTGCTTCAGGCAAGGGGTTGAGTCTAAGAATAGATCTAACTTATTTTTTATCTAAGTGTGTGTAGAATGCAAGTTCAAGCCCAAGATTCAAGTCCATAAACCCACAGGCTCTGGCTCTGTAACGGTCTATTCTTGGACCGTCACACCATTCTAACGGTCCATCGTTCGACCGTCACCTCCTCCCGAAGGTCAAAACTCATTTGCTCTCAGTAAACTCTCCCTGACGCGTCTACATTAGACCGTTACATCCTTCTGACAGCCTGATATTAGACCGTTACACTCTCCCGAGAAAAAGAAAACTCAATTTTTTATGAGCTCACCCTCCTGACGACTCATCGTGAGATCGTCAGAGTGTTGTGGCGGCCCTACATAGGACCGTTACATTTCCCAGAAACTCTATTTTCTAGAATATTTGGGCCCAATCAAGCAACAAACTCATATTCCATCAACTTAGGCACTTCCATGTCATTCAATTAAACTCAATGATGCATAAAACTGGTTGATAAACTTCAATTTCATTACATTTCAAGAAAGCTCAAACTACATTCAGTTTTTTATCCCCATGAGGCCGGATCTTGCGTAGCTCCTTTGCATAGGCACGTCGTTCCTCATCATCTTCTTCCACTTCTTCTTGCCACGGGCCACTTTGCTGATCTCCCACCTGATCAAAGCATTTCAGACTGCTCTTTCGTCCTCCTCGGTCCCCATCTTCCTAACTTGAAGGGGAGGGAAATGTGATAGTGTAGGAATTATGGTCCGGGGTAGCCCGATTTGAAGATGGCATCGGTGAGGGTTGTAGATCACCATGGTAGTGTCCCCCACTAACTGAAGATCAAGGCCTGGTCGCCGTGGTACTTTGAGCAAGGTGCTCCGAAGAACTCTTGGACGCATTGTGAACTTCTCTATTGGCAAAGTGTTGAGGAAGAGCCGCCAGTCGTCCCGTGTCTTTTCATCCGCCGTCCGGCACTCAACCTGTGAAGAGAGTCCAAATGCTCCTCCAATGAAGAATAAAGGGTGGCTCCCAAAGATCCGACTAGCTGAAGGTATATCTCCCTTGGGTTGAAATTTGATTCTCACTCCCATCCAACACACAAGGAGTATCATTGAGCCGAAAAGAGGTCCTCCTAAGCACGCCGAACTAAGCCCTTCATAAAGATATGAAAGGACCGCTTGAGAAATGGATGATCCCCGCCATAACCCACTGATGATGCTAAGATTTTGGATGTCTAGGAGGTGGTCGGTGGTGGTGAAAAGGAAGACCCCGCACAAGCAAATCGATACGGCTTTAGCTATGGCTTCATATCTTTTCCACTTGTTCTTGCAATGAGAGACTATCCATTGGGCCATGGGTATTAAGTGAATGTGGCGTGGGCTGATCATTGTCCTAACATCCTTTGGATTGTGGATAAAATCACTTAGAATCAAGGATGGGTCTATTGCTTCCACCGTATGACACATTAAGTCTTCATCTCCCACTTTTGTCTTAGGGAAGGCTAGGTAAGTTTCTACCTCCTCTAATAGGACTGTAGCTTCAAAGGAAGGGAAGAGGCACGTGTGCATTTGTGGGTGCCAAAGCTCTATGAGGGCGGAGATGCTTGCCCAATCCAAAGACAATTTGTGGAAATTCTTGGCCAAAACTAATAGAGGTTGGAGATGCCATGCCCTAAGGATTGAGGTCACTTCTAAAGGGAGTTCTTTTATCATTGGAGCCGCCCACTTCAGGGCGGAATAGCACCTTGGACCGGGGAGTAGCTAAGGAAAAGCAACAAAAGAGAGGAAACAAGGAGAAAGGATCATGAGAAGGAAAGTACAGAAATGTATGGTTTGAATTAAGAATTGCCACTTACCTCTCTTGAAGAACTTGAGCTTATGTGTTTGGGCATGGAGGTTAGCCTCTGCAGTTCTCCGTGCCCCTTTCTAGCTGCCTTAGGGCCGGTATAAACCCTCTCCTCCATGGCAATAGCTCCAAAGCTTCTCTTCATAAGGTTCTTTGATGAATTTAATGGAGTTTCTAGACTTAGGGCAAAAAATTGGATGGAGCTGCGAATTAGGGGCTTGATCCTACTTATAAAGGTTTGATTTTGGTGCTAGAATGATAAGACTTGGATTAGAAAGCCTTATCACAGGCCTAGGAGGGTTCTAGTGTGGATTAAGGCCTCTTTGCCTCGGGTCCGAGCTCTCACGGCAAAATCTGTCTCGGATTACATAGTTTTCCTCTGACGGTTCATCGTAGGACCGCCACAGCTCTCTAACACTCCAACATTGGACCATCATGTTCGTCCCTACACCGCCTTCACTCTGTCGGTTCTGACGGCTTAAACTTGGACCGTTGCGTGACCCTGACGCTCCAAGATTAGACCATTACACTCTCTGCTGCAGGTTTTTTTTATTACCTCTTTCCATCCCTCTTTGGTCAAACCTGCCAGTCTCTCACTCTGTCTCTGCTCAACCTGTTCATCCACACACCCATGCATTCATTCACACATCCACATACTAAAAACAATAATAAAAACTAAAAAGGTTTTTCATTCCATTCATCATTTACATAGTCATGTACAAGTGTAAAGAAGAAAAGAAAAGAAAAGTACAAGTCACTCGGCCGGTTTGTCTCCCGGGCCGTCGCTATCACCGGTACCCTCGTGCTGCTTCGCTGACGGCTCCATGACGCTGCTCTCCTCTCCTCGCTGCCGTCTCTGCTCCGCCTCCTCATTCCTCCGCTGGCCGAAAGAATTGGCAAGAAAATCCGCAACTGATCCACTCGGGGCGACGCTCCGAACGCCACTTCGTGCTACACTCTGGGAGGCGCTCCTCTCTGGACCGCGGCCTATCATCCGCACGGTCCTCTCCATCATCCGCAGCTCGATCTTCAGCTCGAAGATCTGACGCCGTGACTCCCTGGCCTCGGTCCGGCAACACTCTAGGTCCGCTGTCCCTGTACGAAGTCTCTCTGCCTCGGCCCGTGCCTGTGCCAACTCTGCTCGGAGTCTCTCTATCTCCAATCGTCCTCGCTCCGCCACGACTAAAGCCGCGGTTAGCTCTCTCGCCTGCATTTTACATTTTATCATAGTCAGTCAATCAAGGCGTTTTGCATAATCTTAAGCATTTAAGTCTAAGAGAAATCGGTTGATTTCTTACCCCCTCCGCGAGGGCAGCCTCGGCATCTTCGGCCCGAGCAACCACCTGAGCGAACTCTGCATCTCGATCAGCTCTGCCTCCCGCAGGTTGTGAAGAGGAGGATGGAGCATCTAGTCCCGTTCTCTGTGCTCTCTCGGCCCGCTGAATTTAGAAGTCAAAGTCAGCCAGTTTGCATAATCATAAGCATAAGCACAAGCATTCAAGTCTAAGGGTTAGAAAACTCACTAAGAGCTCTAAAGCTGTCCGGTACTCATCCCGCTGCTGGATAGTGGCCTGGAGGAGCACTTCGAGCTTGGCAATCCATCCTTGAGGGTCTAACTGCATTTAGAAAATAAGTGTCAGTGCATATAGAAATTCAATTAAATTAAATAGATAAGAATTTGTGTTTAGAAGTTCATACCGGTCGTCGGGTGCCTCTGAACACCTGGTCGCCGTACCGCTAGGAGTAGGTGTAGCAACCCTGATAAATGAATATTGAAATAAAATTAAAAACATACATATTATAGAAGTAATACAGACAAAATAAAACAAATTAAAGATAACGCCTCTGAGTAAGGCGTTAATTTAAAAAGAAACGCCTCTACATACGGCGTGACTAAAGAAAGGACGCCCACGAATGTGGTCGTCAACTCTCACGCGACCAAATAGGTAAGTGAAAGAAACGCCCATATATTAGGCGTGTTTTAAAAATAAGGAACGCCCTTATACATGGCGTTTCTTAAGAAACGACCTGAACTAGGTCGTTAATTAAAGAATCGACGCCTTGACCTAAGGCGTTAATTCAGTTCGTGACCCGTTCGAACCCAGAGCTTATCCAGGGAAAGATTAACCTAATCTAGTAAGTGTCTATTAGAGTAAGGACTCTATTAGGGATATATTACCCTCAATCAAACACTACCTTTGTTAGGACTCTAAAATCCTATAAATATACCCGATCGATCCAACCCTAAACTATTTGATCGATCTACTGCTACACGGTAAGTGAAGAACATACGTTCTTCTTATTTCTTTTGCCCTTCTGTTTACAGCCGCATGAAGAATATTGATTATTATTATTCTCCTTTAATGCAGGATAAGGATCTGGTGCTTGAGTAAAGAACAAGGTTATGTTCTTCATTATTTGTCCTAGCTTCAGTTACATCTGTGAAGATTATTATCATCTTCATCTTCTTTCTTTTTCTCTTCCTCTACAGGTTCTGTAACGTGAAGAACAAGGTTCTTCATCATCTTCATCCAACATCTGCTGCATCTTTAATTCTTACAGACCCTTCACGGTTATCTCCAAATCAACCCTTTAAGGTAGGATTTTCTCAAGTCTCGTAGCCCAAACTAAAAATAAATATAAGAAGCACCATGCATGATATATTTATACAGTTTGCATGTAGTTTTAATACGTTTTCTGTAAAATTTTCAAGAAACGCCCTTGAATAGGGCGCTACTTTAAAAGAAACGACCATCACAGTGGTCGTTAATTAAAAGTATACGACTTGTATACAGGCGTTAATTTCATGAACAATCGCATGTAATCAATAATTGATCCTGTTTAAAATTCAATAAATATGAAATATCGATTCTAATATCTTGCATGACTCTACCTGTAAATTCCTGCTAATTTTCTTGTCATGATCATGTCTCCTGTCTTGGAAATTTATTTGTTGAAATATTGTAAATTCCTTGAATTCACGACCTTGACAACGTCGTTTTACACCTGTTAACGCCCCATCACAGGGCGTAAATTGAAAAGAAACGCCCCTTTCTAGGACGCGTTTTCTGTAAATTCATGAACTATGTATATCCTGTAAAAAAAAATTAAACAGTAACGCCCCTTTCCAGGGCGTGTTTTAAATAAATCCTGAAAATTATTTATATTCTGTCAAATATTTAAATAATGAGACGCCTGCTTATATAGTCGTCAACTCTGAAGAAACGCCCCTGTCCAGGGCGCGTTTTATATAAATTATTGAAATAATGAAATTCTGCAAAACGGAACATATGTAAACGCCCTTATGTTAGGCGTTACTTACCTGACAAACGCCCCTGACTAGGGCGTGTTTTTCATGAATTAATAAAATTATTGAAAATTCTGTAAAATAGAAATATGTAAACGCCCTTCTGTTAGGCGTTAATTACTTGAGAAACGACTTGACCTAAGTCGTTAATTTACTGTAAAACTGATTTTTCCCTGTTTTTGTTAACCGATGATTTCATATGTTATATAATATATATATCGGCACTATTCTCCACTCCGTGAGTATAGTCCCACGCTTCACGTTGTTTCATCGATCACACTCAACTCTCATTGACATACAAGCTCTCCATTGGACATTCCGTTCCTTTGGACTAGCGAGTTAGTCATAGAGACCTCCGTAAGACTCCTCGTAGCCTTGGATTCCCTCAAGGCCGACTGAGCTGGTTGTACCCTAAAAACCCATTACACGATCCTTGCCATGTCAATCTAAAGAAACATGGTATACCGGCCCTTATGATTATACAAAGAGTATATCATAAGAAATTCTTAATGGGATGATGATATCATGCCATATCATGTCGTTCTTGTAAACCTCAATTCTATGATAAGAATGAGGGTATCTTGCTTGATCTAATGTTTATGTGGACCTCAATTCTATATAAAGAATGTCCATATTGATTTGTCATGGGACCTAAGTTAAGGGAACCATATTCTACCTAGTTTTATTGATATCGTGATTTTACCGTTATTATCGCCAATCTATGTCCTTTGTCATATTTTTGGACTCTATTCTGTCAAAGTTGTCATACATGTCTACAAGCTTGAATATTGAAACTCTATATTGGCTATATAAACAAGAGTGGATGTCAAAAATACATGATAAATGCCTGTGCATATAGGGCCCGATCTGGTCCTGGGAGGAGCACCCGAAAGTACTTGTGCCCATGGGAGTTAAAATGATAAGGTATCTGGCATTATACCGAGTACTTGACTTGCTTGATTGGACATTCCACACACATCTTGTACTTGAATCGTACTTGACTTTACATGAAATGCGTGGCCCGAAAAAGGGTAATTTACTTGCTTGATACATGATAGCCAAAGTTCTTGACATGACTTGTTAAACGTGCTTGCTTGAATACCTTGAATACACTTGTCATCTTGTTGGAAGTTCATGATTAAGTTCATCTTATTTCTTGATATTACATTCTCTCTATCTTGTCGTTTTATGCGAGCATGCATAGCTTTATTGCATTCATGAAAGATGTAATTACTTAAACCCCTTGCTAGTACTTGAGATATAATTTCCTACTGAGCGTTCGCTCATTCCGTTTGTCCCTTTGTACTTTTCAGGTAAGTCCGACGACGATGGAAGTCAATCGGATGGGAATGTTCAAGAGTGAAAGTGATAGAGCTGCTCAAGTGTCGTCTAGTCTTTCCTATAGTTTCTTGAGTCAAATATGTATTCTTTTCCTTTTTATTAAATAGAGTATTGGATTTGTAATAGTCTATCCATTATGAAATAAAGGATTGGGTTATCTTGCTATTTTGCGCATCTCTGTCTTTGCGTCGAATACACGACCACTCTGATTGATATGATTGATATAGACACGTCGCGCATCTCCGGGTATCTTCCGCGCTCGGGGCGTGACAGTCTTTGTGGTATCAGAGCCTAAGGTTTTCAATTCCTAGGAAAAACCCAAGTCCAAGGATAAGTTGAACCTTTAAACCAGTGAGATTGGGTAGAACCAAGGGTTAGATTTAACATAGTATACGAGTCTTTAAATACGATCACGTACTAATATAGTTATTGTAATTGTAGGATAATGGCTGCCGAACGTGCTCAATGGCGCAACATGCAGCGTACCCTTCAAGGGATGACCCAAGTGCTACAACAGGTAGCACAAGGTGGTGCTCCACGAGCTGGAAGCTTACACCAAGCCTTTAAGAATATGAATCCCCCGAAGTTTATGGGATCGACCGATCCGGACGATGCCGAGCATTGGGTTCGGGAAACCGAACGCATATTCCGTGTCATGCAATGCACGGACCAGGACAAAGTGCTATTAGCTACATTCCAATTAGAGAAAGATGCTAGATGCTGGTGGGAGTCTATTGAAGCAACCATCGATCCTACTCAAGTAACATGGGAAGAATTCGTGGAATACTTCAATGCTAAATATTTCTCGGACCGAGTCCAAGAAAAGAAGGCTGCCGAATTCGCTGCATTAAAGCAACGATCCTTATCATTAGCAGATTATGAAGCTCAGTTCTCCAGGTTATCTAGATATGCTAAGCATCTTATTAGCACGGAGAAGATGAAAGCCCGTAGATTTCTTAATGGGCTTAGGCCCCACTATATTACTCAATTGGCGCCTATGGACATCCAAATTTATTCTGAAATAGTGCGCCGAGCTCAATTACTTGAAGATGCCACAGAACTATCTGATAGGATCCGTGGAAAAGACAAGAAGGAACAAGTCACGGGTTCGGGTTCTTTCAAACCCAACTTTAAGAAGAGGCCCAATAATGGAGGTTCTTCCTCTCAAGATCAGAAATTCAAGAAGACCAAGCCTTTCTCTATCACCACTACCCCTTCGAATACAGTCTGCAAGCATTGTGACAAGGCTGGTCACAAGACGGAAGAATGCTGGAGGAAATTAGGAGCTTGTCTCCGTTGTGGAAGCCGTGAGCATCGGATTCCCAAGTGTCCATTAATGAACGACCAAGCCGGCGATGGTAAACGCCCGGTGACAAAGAATGCTCGTCTTCATGCAATACAGGAGACCGAACCTGAAGAAGAAGGCGGATTAGTGGAAGGTACATTGAAAATTTGTTCCAAATATGCACATGTCTTATTTGATACGGGTGTATCGCATTCTATTGTTTCTAAGAAGTTTGCTGACCCGTTACCTCTAGAACCGGAATGGATGAAAATAGTGTTGTCTACTCCTCTCGGAAACGAGACGGATATCACGCATCATTACCAAAACTGTGAGGTATTGGTTCGAGGAAAGAATTTTCCTATTGATCTTATCTGTTTAGATCTAAAAGAATATGATGTTATACTAGGAGCAGATTGGTTATCTAAGTACCAGGCAACGGTTGATTGCCGTAATAGCAAGATCGTTTTCAAAGAATTTCCAGAACTGACTTATACTAGTCCTAAGAGTCGAAGCAAATCCCCTCTTATTTCGGCTCTTCGAGCAAGCAAGCTCGTCAGGAAGGGATGTGTATCCTTCCTTGCTTTTGTCACTGTTAAAGAAGCTAAGAAAACCAAGATAGAAGACGTTCAGGTAGTGCGAGAATTCCCAGACGTATTTCCAGAAGATTTGCCGGGATTACCCCCTCAAAGAGAAGTGGCCTTCACCATTGACTTAGTCCCTGGTGCTGGTCCTGTTTCAAAGGCACCATATAGAATGTCCCCTGCTGAACTCAAGGAGTTGAAGGAGCAGTTGATGGAACTAATCCAAAAAGGGTTTATTAGACCAAGTACTTCCCCGTGGGGAGCACCAGTCTTATTTGTAAAGAAGAAGGATGGATCCATGAGATTGTGTATCGACTATCGACAGTTGAATCATCTTACTATCAAGAACAAGTATCCACTGCCGAGAATCGATGAATTATTTGATCAGATTTCAGGATCCAAATATTTTTCCAAGATTGATCTCAGGTCGGGATATCATCAGTTAAGAATCAAGGATGATGACATTCACAAGACTGCATTCAGAAGCAGGTATGGCCATTACGAATTTGTTGTTATGCCTTTTGGACTAACAAATGCCCCTGCTGCCTTTATGCAGTTAATGAATAGCATATTCAGGCCTTACTTGGATCAATTCATAGTAGTCTTCATTGATGATATATTGATATATTCTAAGACTAAGGAAGAACATGAAGAGCATTTGAGGATTGCATTGTAAGTCTTGAGGACAAATCAATTATATGCTAAACTCAGCAAATGCGAGTTCTGACTTGAAGAAGTGGCTTTTCTCGGACATGTCATATCCAAGGACGGTTTATCTGTAGATCCGTCAAAGGTTGAAGCTGTAAGAAACTGGGAAAGACCCACTAATGCAAGCGAGATCAGAAGTTTCTTAGGTCTTGCAGGCTATTATCGGCGATTCATCAAAGATTTCTCTAAGATCGCCGTGCCCCTTACAAGGTTAACTCGTAAGGAGATCCGATATGAATGGAGTGAGGAATGTGAAAGAAGTTTCCAAACTCTTAAGGATCATCTCACTACAGCTCCGGTGTTAGCTCTACCAATAGAAGGAGAGAAATTCGAGGTCTACACTGATGCTTCTGGCATTGGCCTCGGATGTGTCCTAATGCAACAAGGAAAGGTCATAGCATACTCTTCACGTCAACTGAAGAAGCATGAGGAGAATTACCCCGTCCATGACTTAGAACTGGCCGCGGTAGTATTTGCCCTAAAGATATGGAGACACTATCTCTATGGAGTACAGTTCACTGTCTACTCCGATCACAAGAGTCTCAAATATCTATTCTCACAAAAGGAGCTAAACATGAGACAAAGACGCTGGCTAGAATATCTCAAGGACTTCGACTTCAATATACAATACCATCCCGGAAAGGGTAATTATGTTGTTGATGCCCTTAGTCGAAAGCCGAGAGCAATGATAGCCAATTGTATGATACAAGAATGAAGGTTACTTGAACAATTCTCCGAGCTCAATATAAGCTTGGACACGGAATCCAAATTTGTTACATTATCTCATGTAAGCATACAGTCAGATTTATTATCTGAGATACAAGCACTTCAGGGTGATGATCCTATATTAGTGGAAATCAAGGGCAGATTAGAAGGACAATCTGATTTTCAACTAACTTCTGATGGAAGATTATTATTCAAAGGTAGAACTTGTATACCTGATTGTCCGGAATTAAAGAAGAAGATCTTAGATGAAGCTCACCGATCAAGGTACACTATTCATCCTGGATCAACTAAAATGTACCAAGATGTAAAGAGGAACTTTTGGTGGCCCAATATGAAAAGAGAAATAGCGGACTATGTATCACGCTGTCTTACATGCCAACAGGTCAAGGCGGAACACCAAAAGCCTGCTGGAAAACTACACCCTCTAGATATTCCTAAGTGGAAGTGGGAGGATATTGGTATGGACTTCATCATAGGTTTGTCTAAATCTAAAGGAGGACATGATGGAATCTGGGTTATCATTGACCGATTAACTAAATCGGCGCATTTCTTGCCAATAAAAAGCCGATGGCCAATTGATGAGCTAGCTGCACTGTACATCAAGGAAATAGTCAGGATACATGGCATTCCTGTCTCAATCGTGTCTGACAGAGATCCCCGTTTTACTTCTCATTTTTGGAAGGGATTACAACATTCGTTAGGAACAAGGCTCAACTTTAGTACTGCTTTCCACCCACAAACGGATGGTCAGACCGAGAGAACTAACCAGGTTGTTGAGGATATGCTTAGAGCATGCATCATTGACTTTGGAGGATGCTGGCACGATCATTTACCACTAGTGGAATTTGCATATAATAATAGCTACCAAGCTAGTATCCAAATGGCACCTTTCGAAGCCTTATACGGAAGGAGTTGCAGATCACCCATATGCTGGAACGAAGTTGGAGAAAAATAACTGCTAGGTCCAGACATGGTAAGGGATACAACTGAGAAGATACAAGTAATCAGAGAAAGATTACAAGTTGCTCAGACGAGACAAAAAGCTTATGATGATACAAGAAGGAGAGATCTTGAATTCCAAATCGGAGATCATGTATTTCTCAAGATATCGCCTGGACGTGGCATACGAAGATTTGGTGTTAAGGGCAAGCTTACGCCAAGATTCATCGGACCATTTGAGGTACTTGAAAGAGTTGGCGAGGTTGCTTATCGCATCGCATTGCCTCCTCAATTGTCCGAGGTACATAATGTATTTCACATATCCATGTTGAAGAAGTATGTGCACGATCCATCTCATATTATTGAACATAGAGATCTGGTGATCCAGAAAGATCTCACCTATGAACAGAAGCCTATGAAGATCTTAGATCGAGAAATACGAGCTCTAAGGAATAAGGTTATTCCCATGCTCAAGGTGCAATGGAATAAGAATCCCGAACGCGAAGCGACATGGGAGACCGAGGAATCTATGAAGAAACGATTTCCCGAGTTATTCTAAGAGGTATATACACTCTCCACGTGTATAATTATATATATTGAATTTGGGGACCAAATTCTTTTTAAGTGGGGGAGGGTGTAGCAACCCTGATAAATGAATATTGAAATAAAATTAAAAACATACATATTATAGAAGTAATACAGACAAAATAAAACAAATTAAAGATAACGCCTCTGAGTAAGGCGTTAATTTAAAAAGAAACGCCTCTACATACGGCGTGACTAAAGAAAGGACGCCCACGAATGTGGTTGTCAACTCTCACGCGACCAAATAGGTAAGTGAAAGAAACACCCATATATTAGGCGTGTTTTAAAAACAAGGAACGCCCTTATACATGGCGTTTCTTAAGAAACGACCTGAACTAGGTCGTTAATTAAAGAATCGACGCCCCGACCTAAGGCGTTAATTCAGTTCGTGACCCGTTCGAACCCAGAGCTTATCCAGGGAAAGATTAACCTAATCTAGTAAGTGTCTATTAGAGTAAGGACTCTATTAGGGATATATTACCCTCAATCAAACACTACCTTTGTTAGGACTCTAAAATCCTATAAATATACCCGATCGATCCAACCCTAAGCCATTTGATCGATCTACTGCTACACGGTAAGTGAAGAACATACGTTCTTCTTATTTCTTTTGCCCTTCTGTTTACAGCCGCATGAAGAATATTGATTATTATTATTCTCCTTTAATGCAGGATAAGGATCTGGTGCTTGAGTAAAGAACAAGGTTATGTTCTTCATTATTTGTCCTAGCTTCGGTTACATCTGTGAAGATTATTAACATCTTCATCTTCTTTCTTTTTCTCTTCCTCTACAGGTTCTGTAACGTGAAGAACAAGGTTCTTCATCATCTTCATCCAACATCTGCTGCATCTTTAATTCTTACAGACCCTTCACGGTTATCTCCAAATCAACCCTTTAAGGTAGGATTTTCTCAAGTCTCGTAGCCCAAACTAAAAATAAATATAAGAAGCACCATGCATGATATATTTATACAGTTTGCATGTAGTTTTAATACGTTTTCTGTAAATTTTTCAAGAAACACCCTTGAATAGGGCGCTACTTTAAAAGAAACGACCATCACAGTGGTCGTTAATTAAAAGTATACGCCTTGTATACAGGCGTTAATTTCATGAACAATCGCATGTAATCAATAATTGATCCTGTTTAAAATTCAATAAATATGAAATATCGATTCTAATATCTTGCATGACTCTACCTGTAAATTCCTGCTAATTTTCTTGTCATGATCATGTCTCCTGTCTTGGAAATTTATTTGTTGAAATATTGTAAATTCCTTGAATTCACGACCTTGACAACGTCGTTTTACACCTGTTAACGCCCCATCACAGGGCGTAAATTGAAAAGAAACGCCCCTTTCTAGGGCGCATTTTCTGTAAATTCCTGAACTATGTATATCCTGTAAAAAAAAATTAAACAGTAACGCCCCTTTCCAGGGCGTGTTTTAAATAAATCCTGAAAATTATTTATATTCTGTCAAATATTTAAATAATGAGACGCCTGCTTATATAGTCGTCAACTCTGAAGAAACGCCCCTGTCCAGGGCGCGTTTTATATAAATTATTGAAATAATAAAATTCTGCAAAACGGAACATATGTAAACGCCCTTATGTTAGGCGTTACTTACCTGACAAACGCCCCTGACTAGGGCGTGTTTTTCATGAATTAATAAAATTATTGAAAATTCTGTAAAATAGAAATATGTAAACGCCCTTCTGTTAGGCGTTAATTACTTGAGAAACGACTTGACCTAAGTCGTTATTTTACTGTAAAACTGATTTTTCCCTGTTTTTGTTAACCGATGATTTCATATGTTATATAATATATATATCGGCACTATTCTCCACTCCGTGAGTATAGTCCCACGCTTCACGTTGTTTCATCGATCACACTCAACTCTCATTGACATACAAGCTCTCCATTGGACATTCTGTTCCTTTGGACTAGCGAGTTAGTCATAGAGACCTCCGTAAGACTCCTCGTAACCTTGGATTCCCTCAAGGCCGACTGAGCTGGTTGTACCCTAAAAACCCATTACACGATCCTTGCCATGTCAATCTAAAGAAACATGGTATACCGGCCCTTATGATTATACAAAGAGTATATCATAAGAAATTCTTAATGGTATGATGATATCATGCCATATCATGTCGTTCTTGTAAACCTCAATTCTATGATAAGAATGAGGGTATCTTGCTTGATCTAATGTTTATGTGGACCTCAATTCTATATAAAGAATGTCCATATTGATTTGTCATGGGACCTAAGTTAAGGGAACCATATTCTACCTAGTTTTATTGATATCGTGATTTTACCGTTATTATCGCCAATCTATGTCCTTTGTCATATTTTTGGACTCTATTCTGTCAAAGTTGTCATACATGTCTACAAGCTTGAATATTGAAACTCTATATTGGCTATATAAACAAGAGTGGATGTCAAAAATACATGATAAATGCCTGTGCATATAGGGCCCGATCTGGTCCTGGGAGGAGCACCCGAAAGTACTTGTGCCCATGGGAGTTAAAATGATAAGATATCTGGCATTATACCGAGTACTTGACTTGCTTGATTGGACATTCCACACACATCTTGTACTTGAATCGTACTTGACTTTACATGAAATGCGTGGCCCAAAAAAGGGTAATTTACTTGCTTGATATATGATAGCCAAAGTTCTTGACATGACTTGTTAAACGTGCTTGCTTGAATACCTTGAATACACTTGTCATCTTGTTGGAAGTTCATGATTAAGTTCATCTTATTTCTTGATATTACATTCTCTCTATCTTGTCGTTTTATGCGAGCATGCATAGCTTTATTGCATTCATGAAAGATGTAATTACTTAAACCCCTTGCTAGTACTTGAGATATAATTTCCTACTGAGCGTTCGCTCATTCCGTTTGTCCCTTTGTACTTTTCAGGTAAGTCCGACGACGATGGAAGTCAATCGGATGGGAATGTTCAAGAGTGAAAGTGATAGAGCTGCTCAAGTGTCGTCTAGTCTTTCCTATAGTTTCTTGAGTCAAATATGTATTCTTTTCCTTTTTATTAAACAGAGTATTGGATTTGTAATAGTCTATCCATTATGAAATAAAGGATTGGGTTATCTTGCTATTTTGCGCATCTCTGTCTTTGCGTCGAATACACGACCACTCTGATTGATATGATTGATATAGACACGTCGCGCATCTCCGGGTATCTTCCGCGCTCGGGGCGTGACAGTAGGCCTTGAGGTAGGCCTCGTCGCTGTCGGCTCGCTCTTTCACAGGTCGACCCTTCTTATTCCAATCATGCACATACTTTGCCTTCCGGGCGCAGCAGTCGATATCCCCGCTGATGCCCTTTGAAGACTTTCCAGGGCCCTCGTCGTTTCTGCGAGGGAATGTTTCCTCTGGCTGGTGAACTCCCCGCGTCCTCAAGATCGGGCGGTAGTGCAAGGGCCCGATAACGTTGATGCAATGCAGCCAGATGTCTCACCCGCTGTACGCCAGGGAATCCTTGACCCATGGCTATCCCTCATGTCCCTCATCCCGATACGGTGTCCAGCGCACCTGAAAAGGCAATTAAGTCCATGTCAACATTTAACAACATTTAGAAGCATTTAAAGAAACATTTAAGAGCATATAAAAGAGTTTAAGTTTTGGAGCTTACCGATGCGTACGGGAACGAATCTATATCGTCATGGATGGCTCAGGTCAGTCGGCTGACCGATCGCATGTCCCTCGCAACAATCCACCGCCTCGCGATGGAATCCGCCTGGGATATATCTGCGTGCCTCGCCCGATTCCTGGAAGGTAGAGGAAGCTCCAGATCTGCATGTAGAAGTCAAATGTCAGCATATAGCAATCATAAGCATATAGAAGCATTTTTTTAGAGTTTAGCGTTTACCTGTAGAGAAGGCGAGAAGCCACCCAGCATCATCCGTCGGTCGGTCATGCTCAGAGACTCGAACAAGAAGGTGAGCATCGCCGCTCCTCATGCGTATCTGCCCACTCTACTAAGATCCTCTGATAGAGGCAACACCCGTGACTCCCTTTGGCTCGGGTCTTCCTCACACTCCGGCACCATTTGAGTTCGGGCCTCTCTCCATAAAGGCCCAATTATCCTTTTTGTGCTTTCTATTTGAGTCATTTGATGTAATTTTCATTTTCTTGAGTCATGTCCCTAGGTCTTGTGTTTATTTTCCTAAGTTTGAGTGTCATTATGTTGTTTAGTTAGCTATTGGGCCCATTTCATTGGGCTTGGCCCAAGAGCCCCCCCTACCCCCTCGGTTATTTGTCATTGAGTCTTTTGTCAGGGTCTTATTGTAAAATGTGGGTTGCCTATATATAGGGCCCCATTCCCTTCATTTGGAACTAATGAATCAATGAATGAAAAATTTGCCATTTTGAGAGTTTACACTTCTTTTCTAGTGGAGAGATTCCATTTTTTTGGGTGAGAGACCCTAGGGGAGAGATTCCCCACCCATCCCTCTCTTAATCTCTCTTTTTCACTCCCCTTTCTCTCTCCTCCACACCCAATTTCAAAATTTTTCTCTCTCCTCCCTTCCCAACCACCACTCTCCCACCTACCCCCATTAAAGACCACTCCCCTTCCCCACACATCCCATTACTCCACCCCCTAGTCCCAAGAGAGCTTCCACCAATCCTAGCTCCACCTCCCAACCCCCAACTACCCCACCCACTTCCCCAAGCACCCTTCCCACTACCCAAAGCAGCCCTCCACCTTCCCAAGGTACCTCTTCCCATCCCCAAGACCACCATTGACCACCCCACATTAAAGGAAATTCAAACTCACATGCCCTCCACCCACTTGTGCCCCCCCCACCTTCCTCCTTCTCCCTCCAAGCCCAAATTCGTAGCTCCTATTCCCACCACCTGTTAAACCCCCTTCCAGACCATATTCTTCCCCTCCCACACCTTGGAACACCCCCTCCTAGACCCCCTCACAGCCAGGGTTCTCCCCACACTCATCCACCTCCATTTCCCCTCCCATATACCCCATTTCCCCCCACCATCTTCAACCTCCAGTTTTCAGTTCGCTGGTAGCAGAAGAGTAGCAGATTACAGAGGCGACCTTGACCACATCCCAGAGAATCTGAAGGCCCAAGAGGTATCCACGGGAGCGTCTGCCGGTCTTCTTCGCAACGGCGGTGGTTTCATCTTTATCCGAGCTGTGTGCTGCCCGGGAGCTCCGTTCTCCCACAACTACGTAGAGCTGCCCCTACTGAGTACCAGAACCGGAGTAGAAGCTTCACCACGACGAACCTCGGAAGAATTAGCTCAAGATCTCTTCTGAAAAGTTCTTCCTCTCCCTGTCTACTTTCAGAATCAAGAAGCGGAACTCCGTTCGGCATCCTGTAGCAGGAGTTATCCATTTTCTCCCTCAGATATGTAGTTCTGCTACCCACAGTCTGCACCGACCTATCAGCAGTGCTCAGAGTCCCCTGGCCTTCTCCGGCATTGTTTGGCTTCCCCGTCAGTTTTTTGGCGAAGAGGGCTCGTCCACGGTTCCAACGACTCTGACGGTGCTTGATTCCGAGTTCGGGAGCTGTCGAGACATCCTCTGCAACCTGCTGTTGGAAATCAGGAGCTGCCAGTCCGAGAGTCTGCCTCCCTGTTCGGGCCTCCACCCAGACCGACATCGACGACAGAAGAAATTAACAAAATTTTGAAGACTTCCCCTGCCTCCTATGAAGATTTCCCAGGTGGTTTCACCCCCAAAAAAATTTGGTAGCAGCTGCAGCAGTCAACTCTTCAGTCACCTATCAGCACCCACAGAACCGGGCAGAATCGGCAACCTCCCGTCTTCGGTGTTCCTTTCTCCAATTCCCCTCCCCGCTTGGCTGGCTGAAGGCCCCTCCCTGCGTGGAGGTAGTTTTGGCTGTAATATCCATTAACCCCCACCCCAAGGTCCCCCTCCTGCGAGAGGAGTAGTGTTGTAATTGGATTGAGCAGGTCAAGCTACACCGCCGCGGCGTGTGGGGATCCACTCGCCTCCCCGCTCGCCCTCGTCTCCGAGCGGGACCGGTTTCTTCAAACCGGTCGAGTAAGTGCTGAAACCTCACTCCCTTTAGTGCTTATCTTTCAATATTAGTTCTTAGTTCCGCTGGCCGTGAGAGTGAGAGCTTGATTCTCAAGCCCCGTTGTCTTGAGTGATCACCGTGGGAAGAGAGTAACCGGTGCCATTGGCACTTTGTCGGCCCCATTGAATTGGGCATCCACATCCATTGGGAATCAAATCTAGGTCTTGCTGGCCCTCTACCAGCAAGGGTCCAACCCCTCAACCTCACCTTGGCATTGCCAAGTTACCCCGGGACTTGGGTGAGCGACGGGAGAGCGGTGGCCCAAATTGGCCCTTTTGATTGTGAATGTGCTTGCTTGTCTAAGTCCTAGCGGGTATCACATCAATTGGTATCAGAGCAAGTCATTGACTTGTCTCTACAAGTCAAGTCCTAGGGCATGCTTGCATTCTTGTCCGAACCGTGCATTGTCAAACCCATCATTGTTAACATTGAGTCTTGGGTCACATGGCCCCTCTCCCAATCATATCCCATGCATGCTTACCTAATGGAGAGCCCGTAGAAATTGATTTCATTGACCTAGAATCTGAAAATTGGGTGTCCCCCGATATCATTACCTCTCTTTGTAGGACCGGACAAATTATGCACAATGGAGACCAAGTCTTTATTGAATTCCATAAATGGTTCGGGAAAACTAAGTATTTGGATGGGGCTTGGTGTCAAAAGGGAACATTGGCGGGTCCATGTATAATCCTAGGTAAGAAATGGTTAGATGAAAGGAATGCCGACATCGAGCCAACACGTCGGAATTGCCTAGTGCATCCGTCACACCTTTCGAGAACCTTTAAATTCAACAACCTTGTATTCTCCCACCCGCGGGAATCCCGCCCTTGTTCACCACCCCGGGTGCACCATACTCCGGCCATCATCACCCCACCTTCAAAGAACCTTCCCACTCCATTAGCTTTGGAAGAAGTAGTCCACCCACTTTACCACATGAAGACAAATACCTCTCGGGAACCTATCCCCTCCATGGAGAGCACCCATGCCCCAATTGAAGAGGAAGCCTCGCACGAGGATCTTCACCCTCCACCACCCCCTCTAGATAAGGCCGAATTCATCTTGGAAGAGTCCCTTATTAGTTGGCTAAAGAAGAGCCCAATAAGAGAGATCACGGCCCACGATTACCTTCCCATAAAGGAAAACCTTCCCATAATGCACATCTCCTCCTATCACACCATAATCCAAACATCCTACCAAGTGGAAACCTTAAAGGACCTTCTCAAGGTCTTAGCTTGGCAATATGAGTTGACCAGCTTGTTGACCCCCATGGCTCACCAATCTAGGAGCCTTGACCTCCTACACCTTTGTGTCAGGTCTATCACCTCGGTTTGCACCATTGGTTGCTACACTAGCGACCTCCTTCTATTCCTCCCCACACCCGATGAGCCCGACCTTCTCCTCAATTTGGAGCTTCTTATATCGGGTGGAAAGCCAAGCCCTCCCCTCATGGCCGACCCACTCGTAAAGAACTTCGGCCCAATTATCTCATTAGAGGAGGATGACCCATCACCACTTGAGGATCTTGAGGACATAGGGCCCCTCCCCCTCGATAACCCTTTTTATGATCCCTTTGATCCCTTCCAATGGGGGTCAAAGAAACCATGGGACCCAACCACCTTATCCACCACCCACCTTTCCCTATCCCAACCCACCATGTTTGACCCAATCCACCCCATCCTAGACCCGGGTTACACCTTGGGAGCCATGACCTTAGACCACATATCCCTTGGTAATAAGGTTGTGCCCCACCCCATGATGAACACCTTCTTAGATCCATTCGATCCTTTCCATTGGGAGTTCAAAGGTTGTCCCACACCTATACACATGGAAGTCACTTTTGGGAAAAGTATGCATGTGTCTAGGCTTTCCACACCCCTTGGCATGAACACTATGTTGGGTCCATTCATTCATATCACCCACATGTCAAGTAGAAAGTATGAGTGGTCCAAATTCGGATGTAGTGGTCCACCTTCAGTCATCAAGAGTCGTAGGCATGATAGGAGTATTCATGGATGTTCGGGTCCCCCAGCATTTGTCACCCCCATGCATGACCGGATCACCTATGGATGCCCCGGTCCTCCCCATTCCATCAAAGTCTTCTTGGCATCAAAGCATGATTGGTCTACTTTTGGTTGCCCTGGTCCACCCATCACCCCTAGAATGTCAACATTCACAAAATTGCATGAAAGCCTTTGCAAGCACATAAGCAAAAAGAATGAGGCTTATAAGAGGTGGGCCGACTCTCATCGGCGTCACCAAGAATTCCATGAGGGTGACTTTGTGATGGTAAGGATGGAGATGCTCTCCCTGGGTGCCACCTCCAAATTGAGGCCACGTGGGGCTGATCCCTTCCAGGTCCTGAGGCGCATTGGTGCAAATGCCTATGAGTTAGATCTCCCCGAGGAATATGGGGTAAGTCCCACATTCAATGTCGCCGACTTAGTGCCATATAAGGGACCCACGGTGGTACCCAATGAGGAGATTGAGCCTATTCCTTCCCTTGAGAGAGCACCCACCTGTGAGGAGAGACCACCAGCCAAGAGAGCCCAGCGTGAACGCATAGAACAAATATTGGATGAACAAGTCACTACCACTCGGAACAAGGTATACGAGCGCTATCTCGTCAGGTGGAAGGATCGGCCGCCTTCGGAGGATTCATGGGTGAGTCGGGAGGATCTCCAGCAGTTGGATCCCGACCTTCTCGAGCAGTACCACAGCCGGATGGACCCCTACTTGACGGAGTCGAGCTCTTCGCAGCCCAGGGGATTTGATGGAGGCATCACCCGTGACTCCCTTTGGCTCGGGTCTTCCTCACACTCCGACACCATTTGAGTTCGGGCCTCTCTCCATAAAGGCCCAATTATCCTTTTTGTGCTTTCTATTTGAGTCATTTGATGTAATTTTCATTTTCTTGAGTCATGTCCCTAGGTCTTGTGTTTATTTTCCTAAGTTTGAGTGTCATTATGTTATTTAGTTAGCTATTGGGCCCATTTCATTGGGTTTGGCCCAAGAGCCCCCCTACCCCCTCGGTTATTTGTCATTGAGTCTTTTGTTAGGGTCTTATTGTAAAATGTGGGTTGCCTATATATAGGGCCCCATTCCCTTCATTTGGAACTAATGAATCAATGAATGAAAAATTTGCCATTTTTAGAGTTTACACTTCTTTTCTAGTGGAGAGATTCCATTTTTTTGGGTGAGAGACCCTAGGGGAGAGATTCCCCACCCATCCCTCTCTTAATCTCTCTTTTTCACTCCCCTTTCTCTCTCCACCACACCCAATTTTAAAAATTTTCTCTCTCCTCCCTTCCCAACCACCACTCTCCCACCTACCCCCATTAAAGACCACTCCCCTTCCCCACACATCCCATTACTCCACCCCTTAGTTCCAAGGGAGCTTCCACCAATCCTAGCTCCACCTCCCAACCCCCAACTACCCCACCCACTTCCCCAAGCACCCTTCCCACTACCCAAAGCAGCCCTCCACCTTCCCAAGGCACCTCTTCCCATCCCCAAGATCACCATTGACCACCCCACATTAAAGGAAATTCAAACTCACATGCCCTCCACCCACTTGTGCCCCCCCACCTTCCTCCTTCTCCCTCCAAGCCCAAATTCGTAGCTCCTCCTCCCACCACCTGTTAGACCCCCTTCCATACCCTATTCTTCCCCTCCCACACCTTGGAACACCCCCTCCTAGACCCCCTCACAGCCAGGGTTCTCCCCACACTTATCCACCTCCATTTCCCCTCCCATATACCCCATTTCCCCCCACCATCTTCAACCTCCAGTTTTCAGTTCACTGGCAGCAGAAGAGTAGCAGATTGCAGAGGTGACCTCGACCACATCCCAGAGAATCTGAAGGCCCAAGAGGTATCCACGGGAGCGTCTACCGGTCTTCTTCGCAACGGCGGTGGTTTCATCTTCATCCGAGCTGTGTGCTGCCCGGGAGCTCCGTTCTCCCACAACTACGTAGAGCTGCCCCTACTGAGTACCAGAACCGGAGTAGAAGCTTCACCACGACGAACTTCGGAAGAATCAGCTTAAGATCTCTTCTGAAAAGTTCTTCCTCTCCCTGTCTACTTTCAGAATCAAGAAGCGGAACTCCGTTCGGCATCCTGTAGCAGGAGTTATCCATTTTCTCCCTCAGATATGTAGTTCTACTACCCACAGTCTGCACCGACCTATCAGCAGTGCTCAGAGTCCCCTGGCCTTCTCCGGCATTGTTTGGCTTCCCCGTCAGTTTTTGGCGAAGAGGGCTCGTCCACGGTTCCAACGACTCTGACGGTGCTTGATTCCGAGTTCGGGAGCTGTCAGGACATCCTCTGCAACCTGCTGTTGGAAATCAGGAGCTGCCAGTCCGAGAGTCTGCCTCCCTGTTCGGGCCTCCACCCAGACCGGCATCGATGACAGAAGAAATTAAAAAAATTTGGAAGACTTCCCCTGCCTCCTATGAAGATTTCCCAGGTGGTTTCGCCCCCAACAAAATTCGGTAGCAGCTGCAGCAGTCAACTCTTCAGTCACCTGTCAGCACCCACAGAACCGGGCAGAATCGGCAACCTCCCGTCTTCGGTGTTCCTTTCTCCAATTCCCCTCCCCGCTTGGCCGGCTGAAGGCCCCTCCCTGCGTGGAGGTAGTTTTGGCTGTAATATCCATTAACCCCCACCCCAAGGTCTCCCTCCTGCGAGAGGAGTAGTGTTGTAATTGGATTGAGCAGGTCAAGCTACACCGCCGCGGCGTGTAGGGATCCACTCGCCTCCCCGCTCGCCCTCGTCTCCGAGCGGGACCGGTTTCTTCAAACCGGTCGAGTAAGTGCTGAAACCTCACTCCCTTTAGTGCTTGTCTTTCAATATTAGTTCTTAGTTCCGCTGGCCGTGAGAGTGAGAGCTTGATCCTCAAGCCCCGTTGTCTTGAGTGATCACCGTGGGAAGAGAGTAACCGGTGCCATTGGCACTTTGTCGGCCCCATTGAATTGGGCATCCACATCCATTGGGAATCAAATCTTGGCCTTGCTGGCCCTCTACCAGCAAGGGTCCAACCCCTCAACCTCACCTTGGCATTGCCAAGTTACCCCGGGACTTGGGTGAGCGACGGGAGAGCGGTGGCCCAAATTGGCCCTTTTGATTGTGAATGTGCTTGCTTGTCTAAGTCCTAGGGGGTATCACATCATCCTCCAGTAAGGGTAGGAGCCTGCAACTGATAAGATCCGCTCTGGTCGAGAACAGCAGCTTCCCGAACAGCATGATCAAGAAGCACCTCAAAACTCTATCTTCCTCTGGTCCCGCGTCCGCTGCTACTCTCGGGCGGACCTGCTCAATCACTCTGCCAAGATGCTACTCTGGAAGCTCGCCTACTGCGATAGCTGCTCCGCGCAGACCCAGGATCTCCTGGAGTCTCGATCGTGACAACTGGGACGATGGATGCCCTGGCCTCGCCAAATCCAGCCCCAACAGCTCCTGGGCTAGCACCCGGTAGTCACCGTAAGTCCAGCCTGTCACTATTGCTCCATGGACCTTCAGCCCCGTGATCCTCGCTATATCCTCCAGTGTTGGGATCATATGACCCCATGGGAAGATGAACGCCCGGCTGATCGGATCCCACCGCTCATGCAATGCATACAGCAATGACATGTCCATCCTTGTCACCTCTATGCTGAGGACTTCCCCGAAGCCCATAGCAGCTAGTCTCTCTCTCTGATATTCCAGTAGTGCCTGGTACACCGCCCTGATCTGGAGCCAAGATATCCTGGTTCTTCTTTTCCCATGCACACATATAGAATATAAGTTAGTTGTTTCATTAGTTTAAATTCATTGCATTCAATAAAAATAAAACACAAAAAAATTGAATAAGCAAAAAAAACAAATCAATTCTGGCTCTGGTTTCTCTGACGGCTCTGTCCTGGCGCGTCAGAGGTCTGTGACGCACCAAGTGTGGAGCGCCAGGAGCTGTAACGGTCACTGGAAGGACCGTTACGTCCTCCCCGATGGGGCATCGTCTCCTCTGTTCCCCCAGTTCGTGGAAATGGCCAGAATGGCCTACAAACGATTATAATGGGTCTTCAAACCCATTATCCTCCCCTCAATCACACATGCATGCTTTGAAAATAATAAAAATGGAATTTTTGGGGCGGAACCCTACCTCGCGATCTCGGCCTCTCTTCTTCTTCTCCGGCGCCGCCGTCCCTTCTTCATCGCCGGCAGCACCTCCAGCGTCTTCTTCTTCTTCCTCAGCCCCTTCTACGGTCGGCGGAGGATTCTCCTCTACCGATTGGTCCGCCGCCGTCGTCGGTTGCTCGTCCGTCGGTGAGCTCGCTGCCGGGGCGACTTCCTCTTGGTCCACCCGTGCCCTAAACCCCCATAGTGCCTTTCTCTTGATCGCCAGCTTCTTCTTCCCCTTCTCCCTCGCCATTGGTGGCCGGGAGGGCTCGTCGCCGGACATGGTCGCCGGTGGGTTTTGGCTCGGTTGGACGTTATGTTTGGTGTTTGGGTGTTTGAACGAATGAGAGAGGGAATGAGACCGACCGGTTTGTTTTTTTGAACGCCCAGGAAATGTAACGGTCTATCGAAGGACCGTCACAGGTCTCTAACGCATGGTTATTAGACCGTCAGGTGAATGAGTCATTTGTTTTGGAAAAACGTGAACCGATGCTACGTGACGGGTCATATTTGGACCGTTACATGAGTGTGGTGCACCTTAGGTAGACCGTCAAAAGCTTTGATGGATGTTGATGCCCAATTTAGCAAAAATTTCATGCTTGAGTGATCATTATGCTTTCAATGTCTTATCTTATCAATACAATTCATAATGGATGTGCTTTATTCATATTATTGTTGGCTAACTCCCTTCTATGGATGAAATAACGCTATTATGCCATCATGCTTTGCCATTCGCCGCACAGGTAAGTCAGGTAGAGTATCTCTATCCCTATATCTCTTAATGCATTACTATATGTTATCTATGATATATTATCTTGAGAACTGGCTGGTCATTCATGTGTTTTGGGATCTGATGTTCCCCTTAAATAAAAATGATGATGATCTAGGTGCACATGTTTAATCGTTGGATAGGCCGTTAGGTTGGAAAAGCTTGGGGACGATGGTTCTGTCTTGCACGCCGTGGTTGCAGATGGTGTCCTGACCCTGGTTTCTCTGGTCTAGCAATATTATTCTCGAGTATCTTCTTATTTTATCTTTCTTGGCATTCGTTTTAATGATTTCTTTTCCTTTAGCCCAGCATGCATCATACGCATCTTTGAGCATTCACTAACCTTCATCTGTCCAAGGTGTTTCAGTGATGGTGAAGAACTGTGTCCATGATCTCGAATGAGGAGAGTCGTTCCGCTCTGAATTGGAAGATTTTCTTCGATATGTTCGTTCGATCTGGTTAGCTGAAGATTCCTGTCTGGAGTTTAGTTAATCGTCTCTTTCCTTTCCGTTGCTCTGGCCGCTGGCCGTGTTTTCCTTTCCTTAGTTGTTAATTCCTCCAGACATGCGTCATTTGGTTAGCTATTTCCTTGTGACTATTTCAAAGTTTTCTGGAAAATTCCTATCGCTCGTTGGTTGAGGACGGGTGTCGTTTACCTTAAACGCCCGCTTTTCTATCTGCTCCGCTTCATTTTCGCTTCATCTCCCTATTCCATTTTGCTTTCGCTTCACCTCTACTCGCTCCCCTGTAAAGAGGACGTTAAGGAGGGGCATCTGTTGACACCCGTTTTATGACCAATAAGTTGGGTCATCTCCTTGTTCATTTTAATGATGCTCCGAGTTGTTCACCCTTATTGGGCCATCTTGGTCAATTCGAGGTTTATTTCATGGGTCAATTTGAGGTTTATTTCATGGGTCCTGTCTCCTTGGTTGGGTCTGGTTCTTTATCTCTTCCCACTGGATGAAGCTTAGCAAACCTTCATTTTACTTATCACTCCCTTGTCTCTGACGCATCATTCCTGGCGCGTCTCAGTGTTGTAACGCATCTATCTTGGACCGTTACCTCATCACAGAGTACTCAAGTTCGTGACTTCTTTCAAAGCTTATCTTCTATCTGATCCGTTAAGCGTGACGGCTTATTGTGCGACCGTTACCATCACTCTAACGCACCTCCTTATGGCCGTTACATCCTTGCAGAGTCCTATGTTCGAAAACTTTGCCCGTTGATCTTATCTTTCAGCAGATAAGGTTGTGTGACGGTCCATTCCTGGGGCGTTACATCACTGTGGCGGTCTATCGTTCAGCCGTTACATCAAACAGAGAGTTCTAGCAGAACTGTTCTTTCTCTGCTACTCCGTGGCCGAATTAAGAGTTTGATCTAATGATTTCTCCCTCAAATTTGATCCTCAGAACCTTCTGTTTGTTTCTATGGACTCTTGGGAGTATTATCTTCAAGAGTTTGCTAAGAAACGTCCTATTTTCTAGCTGGATTATCTCTTACTCGACCAGAGAGTTTGAGGGTCTATAAATAGAACCCTTGACTTCATGGCTTGAAGAAGATACATCTGGAGTTCGCATCGAAGTGCTGCCGCATCCTGGAGCAAGAACCAACCAAGGAGATCTGCTTCCCACATCCATCTTCTTCCAAAGTCCAGGGAGTATTGGTTTCAAGGGTTTAGTTCAGTCAAGTCGTCTTCTAAGTCTATTTTTCCATCCTCCAAGCATCATAGCATCTTCCCTCATCTTCTCTCACATTTTTGCACTTGCTGCACTCATCTAAACATCATTCCCATCTTTTAAAATGCCCCAGAGGGGTTAAAAAACCAACCTCCCCGGTATTTCCCTCTCCTTTTGCATGTTTTTAAGTCCTTTTGATTTATAGATACTACTCTTGCTCTAGGGCTAATCTGGCTTGTTTTCTTTGTGTTTTACACTCTTTTGCAGGTTTACTGAGTCCACAGCACGAGACCCAAGCTTTCTGGCCGGCTGGAAGACGTGGAGATCAAAGATTCCCAAGTTCCTCTTCTGCAGATCCCTGACGGTCTATCACAGGCGCGTTAGAGTCACGTAGCGGCTTATCGTGGGGCCGTCACACTCCTGTGGCACATCATCATTCGGCCGTTACGCTTCACAGAGCTGCAGTTCTTTCTCTCTCCCATGGGCGGGTGCTTCATCCACCTATTCTAAGGTATTTCTCAGGTCTTTGGCTTGTTTATTACCTTAGTGGCGATCACATATTTCCTTAGTATTGGGCAGTAGCTTTCTCTTTCATCATACTTCATATCTCTTGCTTTATTTTGCTTGTTCCACCTATACAGTGTGTTTTCTTTTTACTTTCTTGCTCCACGCCCCGGCGTGTGTTTTTCTTTACTTGCTTAGTTTGTTCCTGATAGAGATAGCATGCCCATGCTAGAGCTTATGCTGATTGCCTAGGTTCATGTTGCACATGTTCATAGGTTGAGTGTTTTTACTGTTTATTCATATTTCCATCATAGTTGAGATCATATCCACCTTGTAAGAAAGGAACACATAATAATCAACAGTATAGTTCTTTCTTATCTTTAACTATAGTTAAAATTCTTTTATTTACCATTAATCATATGAATACCATCTTATTTCGAATAGTTAATGGCGATTGACGAATTTGGAGACCAAATTCCTTAAAGTGGGGGAGGATGTAACACCCCAGTTAAATAATAAAATGTAAAGGTAAAATTTTGAAAATATATATATATTGGAATTAAAGCTATTTACTTGCTATTTAATGACTTCAATGATTTCTCTTAATTAAAGAATATTATTTATTTTGAAAGTGGATAAATTATATTAATAAAAAGGGATAATTATTTTTTCTATAATTACCATAAAATAAATTTCATATTTCAAGAGATAATCGAATTTTTCATGATAATCTAAATTTTATATGTATATAGATTAAATTAATTGAATTTCAACCGTAGGCCAAAGTTTGACTAATTTCTAAAAATATGGAAAAATTATATTCTTGTAGAGAACGAAAAGTTAAACAATATTGTCAGCTGGGCCGACCCCTAATTAAAATTGGATTAGACTGAATTAAGGAATTAATGATTGAAATCGTTGTTTTAATAACTCAAACCACATCAATCTTAAAAGATCAAATTCGAGCCCATTTCTCAACCATTCGAGCCCAAACCAGACCCATTCGATAGATAAACCCTAGTAGATCGTTTCCCCTATGAAACCCTAGCCTCTAGAGACTTCTATTGGCGGCGGCGGCGTGGATTAGGTGGTATCCCCAAACTTTTTGCCGTGTTTAAACCCTTGGACTCTTTAGGCTAATTCGATATGTAGGAACCTTCTTAGACCCTATAAGTAGAGGAGTTTCGACCCCCTGGAACCCTATTTGTCTCCCCAGCCGGCGGCGTGACCTAGGGTGGCCGATCGAGAGCGAATTTGGGTAAGGATCGGAGGCGTGTTCGCGGATTAGGGTTTCGGGCGTATTCCTCCTTCTTCTTCGAATAAGGTAGGTTTCTCTCGGGCTAAAATTAAGTAAAATATATCATTATATGCGTTTTTAAGCTCTCTTTCATTTGATACTAAAAGCCCTAAAATTCGTGTAGTATCCTACGAGAATTTTCAGTTTTAGTAGAAGCATGTCATAATTAGGGTTAACTATGTTCCACCTTGATTTAAGTAGGGGATTTCAGGCACTAAATATTCAATCAATCATGCCATCTTGTATAAAATTTTGTGCTCGTTCTATTGGTTATAAAAGCCCCAATTTTCATGCTTTCTATAGTGTGTATTTAGTTATAGTAGCTAACCCTATCCAAACTCGCCGGAGGCGGGCGAGGCGACGGTAGGCGAGATTGTTTTGGGATGAGCGGCCATGGGATAGACTGCTTGTCTATATGCACGGCCGACGTCTGACCGCCTATGTTGTTTGCGTTATTATATTTTCATAAGATGAACGGCTAGATCAGAACCGCTCAAAGACTCACGCGGCCATCCATAAACCGCTCATCTCCTGCATGAACGGCCTCTGGAACGACCGCACAAGACTTTGAAAGGTTTTGGACGAACCGTTCATCTTCCCAGAACTGTGTTAATTTCAAAATCTAGCATGTTTTCATCTCTAGTCTTAATGATAGGCTAGCAACCAACAAGTAAATGGAACATATGAGAGATTAAAATTATAATTTTTACGCATTTTTATCATGACATTGGTTTATTATCTCAATAAAGTTAATTTCAAACATGATTATATGAACCATGATATTAGGACTGTTTTGACAGTCGTTCTACTCCGGTAGGATGGATTGACCGCTACACTGGTTTTCGATGTTTTACTAGCCTCTATTCCTTGTAATGGTTGGGACTCTCCGCCGGATATTCCTTCCGTCGGACTAGGACCTTCATTACAGGACCTCCGTAAGTCCCCGCGAGCCTGGGATTCCCACTAGGACGCCGGGCAGGTTGTACCACCAAGACCTGAACCGGTTCATGTGATTGAACCGCTTGGATTGCTGTGTTGTGAGTCACGGCTCAATTTGAACCGTTTAACTCAATAGGGGGCCCATTAGGAACCGTGCATCCCTGGCTAATTGCCATTTAAGGTTGGTCGATTATCCTTGTCCTTTCTTCGACCAAATCACGGTTTGATCGACCCAGTAAGCCCTGGACTGACCAGTGGAAAGTGGGCTGGACCCTGGTTCAGTTCTGCCCCACTTATGGCAGCCCGGAGCCCATTTGGGTAGATTTCTAGTTTATTAAGTTAAGCTAGTTAAACGGACTGATTAGGCCCGTTCATGTACTCGAGCGGATCTTATTGGACTGTTCATCCCTCGAGCGGCCCTATAAGGCCCGTTTATCCTGTTCTTGGGCTTCGAGTCCTTTTGGCCATGTGCGGCCCATTCTTGACCGTCTATACTAGTAGAAAGGCCCATTTCTGACCGTTCTTCTCTAAGAGCGGCCCTGAATGGTCCGTTTATCCTTAGCTTCGGCTGGGCTGTTCTTCGGCCAGTCATCCTTGCACGGCCTAGGATGGACCGTTTATGTGTTAAGCGGACCAGTAATGACCGTGTACATTCCAGTTTTCTGAAATTGATGTTTTCATGGTTTTGATGTGTGTGAGCTACTTTAGCCGATCCAGGTTATGGTACCTCGAGTTTTGACATATTGATTAGATCTATTGTCAACATGTATTCATTTCAAGAGTCATTTCTTTAAATGACTATTTCCTCTCGATTAATGAGCTTATTGTTTGGAATCTCAAGAAAATCAATACTCTTATGCACTTTACCTTGATTACATGAACTTGATCTTGGAACTCTTGGCCATTCTATTCGTGGATGTCTAGATTTCGTGAGATCGATGTTCCAAACAAATCAATGCCAAGGCAATCATATTTAAGGGCCCAGTCTAGTCCTGGGAGGCACACCCGAAAAGTACTTGATCCCCGGGGAGGTGAATGACTAGGTGTGGCATTTGACACCGAGTACTATCTAGCGTGTTGGGTCTACGACATTCCACATTCTCGTGAACTTGCTATTCGTGCTTGAAAGCATGAAGTACTTGCTTGCATGACTCGACTCGACTTGACTTGATTTATGGCCATTCACTTGAACCAGCCTACCGACTCCTCGTAGGCTCCAGTCGCCACCGCGGTTAAGGCCTCAAACCACGCATACGTCTTCGGACACCAGCACCAACCTACCGCCTCCTCGTAGGCTCCAGTCGCCACCGCGGTTAAGGTCTCATACCGCACACACATCTTTAGACGCCAGCACCAGCCTACCGACTCCTCGTAGGCTCCCGTCGCCACCACGGGTAAGGCATCAAACCGCACACCCATCTTCGGACGCCAGCCCCGGTATCCCGGCGTACCAGGAATTGCCGCTCAAAGTAATCGAGCAGGCGATCAATGCCACCTTTCAAATACAACAAGCGGAAGGCGCCTGGATCAAAATTCGGGCAAGGAAGAGTCATCGACCTCGCCCTGTAAGGACCCCAGCTCGGAGATATCATCATCAGGACCTATCAACTCCGGCTCCAGCACCTCTCCCTCCTACTCCCTTAGAGACTACTATCGCCAAGAGACAAGAGAAAAATAGGAGGAAGAACCTCAGAAGGCGGCTCAAGAAACAAGCAGAACAAGCGGCTGCCCTACAATCCCCAGTCAAGCCAACGCCTCTCCAAAGGCTCCAACGGCTCATTGATGACCTGGAGGAATATGTTCCTCCTCGTCCTACCGGGGCTCTCCCACTTGATAGCTATATCCCGTGGGAAGAAATGCAGAAGCGAGCCCACCTCAGAAATTGGGTCCAAGAGATGATCCAAGAGCTCAAAGACGGCGAAAGACTTCTGATCCCAGACGAGCTCTCCTTGTGCTATAAAGACAAGGAGATCACCACAGAGCAGCTGGAAGAAATGCTTCTGCGCTACACCTGCAACATGGTGGCCATCCCATCTCTCGACAATATTAACGCTTCTCGGCGGGGCGAGCCAGTAGCCTCCCGGACAAGACAAAGAACCATTGCCCATCTTGGGCTACAGCCAGCTCTAGAGCACACCGGCCGCAGCCGAGGTCGTGGCCGGGGACGTGGTAGAGGCCATGGGAGAATCCCTGAGTTACCCCTCTCTCCGTCCACCTTCGACCCGGAGCGGATCATCCTCTTTCGAGGAGAGGAACCGGCTCCCATTCTGGAAGTAGAAATTCGGGGCAGACCCGGTATCTTCGATCCTTCCGACAGTGACAAGGCTACAGCTAGCCTCCCAGCCCCTGCGCCAGTACCGATTGCTACAGCAGAGCAAGCGGGACCATCCGGCAAGGACGAGCCAGTCCACCAGTCACACCCAGAAGAGCCATCATTGGCATCCCTGTTCCAGGAGTCCGCTGGCGATCAGAGTCTGTTTGACCCCGGTGGTAAGGGCAAGGCAGTGCAACTTCCTGACGGGGAACAGCACAGTAGCTCGTAGAAGGCTCAGCCTGACATACTACCTTCCTTGGAAGATGCTCGAGCCTGAGCTGATCGAAAGGTCCTCCACCAGATGAAACGCTTCCCTGCCAGTATTTCAATTTGGGAAGCCATCGCTTGGAGTAAAGACCTAAGGGAAACCCTTATCAAAATACTTCAAGAGCCAGAAGTCTATGAAGCACATGCCGCGGAAATGAAGGCGGCTGCCTATGGAGCCTTTACAGCCGCCATCTCCTTCACGGAGAAAGACATGCTGCTTTCTCCTCCGTGCCACAATCACCCTCTCTACATGAAGGGGATGATCAACGGGCATGATGTGAACCAGATCCTGGTGGACACAGGTGTCGCTGTTAATATCATGCCGCTCAAAATCTTCAAGTCCCTATATCTGACCTCGTACCTCCAGAAGGTTCAAGCGGTCAAGATATCCGGCTTTAACCAGAACACCGAGGACGTCCTCGGCCGGGTGGATGTCGACCTGGTGCTCGATGATTTCACCTCTAAGGGACATTCTACATCATCGACTCCAACACATCTTATAAGATGCTGCTGGGCAGACCCTGGCTTCATGAAAATTGGGTCGTCCCATCGACTCTCCACCAATGCATCAAGTATGCCAAGGACGGGGAGCAACATAAGGTCTTTGCAGACCTGTCGCCGTTCACACCGGCATAATGCAACCTAGCCGACGCTGCGTTCTACTTCGAGGGGATTAGTCCCTACCCTATAATTAAGAGCAAAAGCAATAGCTGGCTCTCAGAGGAAGATGATGATGATCTCTTCTCTGTTGACGAGGAAAAGGCCAAGCTTCATCGGCTGCGCCTCGGCTCCAAGTCAACCCCAGATCATCCCGAGAGGCGCCAGATCAACTTCGAGGCTAATCTTATTAGTCGAGCTATCGGCAAGAGTATATGCTTGCCACCAGACTGCATCCAGCTTCCATGTGCATCCGAGGAGCACATCGTCGAGTTGCTGACGACTTTCATTGTCACTTTCAAGCGACAACACCGAAACAAAAAGAAGGCTAACAGGGACAAACCCATTGTCTTCTATAAGGGAGACATGGCCCCTCAAGCCCCACTAGATGACGACTTCGGCTGGTCCAGGCGAGCCGATGATACCCCTGAAGCAGTCCAGGTGTGGGGCGATCTGTCGCCGCACATTCAAGAAATATGTTTGAAGCAACATGTTCCCCTGTGGCAAACTTCTGCACAACAGAGATACTTTCACCAACTATGGGACCCTTCCCAGGTCCGGGGGCAACCCCCGTCCTTCTATAAGGACACCAGGGGACTTGGCTATGACTAGGACCCGGACTTCCACGTCTACCACGCAGTTAACGTCGTAGGCTTGACACAACCAGTCAACGACAGACCTAGAGTCGAAGCCAAATTCGATAGCTCCGGGGATGAGGAAGAGGAAATTCGGATCCCGATCCCCGTCAAAGCCGGCACCCCAGCTCAAGCTGTCGAGGAACCTTCCTCGCCTCCCTGCCAAGACAAATGAGGAGAAGAAGCTCCTCCGGTCTCTCAGCCAATCAAAGGACCCGGTTTAACCAACCCTCCTGTAGGAGGGGATATATCTGGTCTTGACCGCGAAAGAGTGTCAGCTTTGCCGGGCAACGCCGGGGGGATCTCAGCAGCCCCAGTCGACAACTGCGGGCCAGGAACCTGCGGTCCAGATCGATCCCCAATGGATCCCAGCAACAACTACTCTCCAGTCCCATCGGCGTAGACCGGTGGCTTCGAGAACCAAGAAATACACGAAGCCGACACTGATGATGAGGATTTCATCGACCTTCAACCCGCTCCTCCCGAGCTGGAGGACGGCGGTCAGGCGATCGTCGATGATCTTGTGGAGATCAACTTGGGTGAAGATGAAGCCCCCCAGCCTACATTCGTCAGTGCTCTCCTCACCGAGGCAGAAAAGTAGGACTACAAGAAACTCCTGCTTGAATTCAAGGACTGCTTTGCCTGGACATACAAGGAGATGCCAGGGCTAGACCCCTTTGTAGCGGAGCACGACCTAGCCATTTGTCCCTCAGTTGCTCCGGTCAAGCAACCACAGCGGCGCATGCGCCATGAGCTAGAGCTCCAGGTCTCGGCCGAAGTCCATAAAGTGGCAGAGGTCGACTTCATCGAGCCATGCATCTACCCGATCTGGCTTACCAACATAGTCCCAGTTAAGAAGAAGAATGGTCAAGTCCACATCTGCGTCGACTTCCGGAACCTCAACAAAGCCTGTCCGAAGGACGACTTCCCAGTCCCTATCACATAAATGATGGTCGACATGACCACCGGTCATGAAGCCTTGTCTTTCATGGATGAGTCCGGTTACAATCAAATCTGGATGTCCCTTAAAGATAAGAATCACACAGCCTTCAGATCCCCTTAGGGGATTTTCAACTACAAGCGCATGCCCTTCGGTCTGAAGAATGCCGGCGCTACTTACCAAAGGGCCATGGCAAAGATATTTGACGAAATGCTGCACAACACCGTCGAATGCTATGTCGACGACCTCGTCGTCAAGACCAAGAGGCGAGAAGACCACTTGCACGACCTCTGCCAAGTCTTCGAACATCTCCGACAATATGGGCTCAAAATGAACCCCATGAAATGCGCCTTTGGCGTATCTAGCGGCAAATTTCTCAGCTTCGTCGTCAGGTACCGAAGAATCGAGGTGGATCCCTGCAAGATCAAAGCGATCCGGGAGCTTCGACCACCCAGCAACATCACTGAGCTCAGGTCCTTCCAAGGGAGGCTGACCTACATTCAGAGGTTTATCTCCAACCTCTCCGGTCGGTGCACGCCTTTCAACAAGTTGATGAAGAAAGACGCCCCATTTACATGGGACTCAGAATGCCAGGCAACTTTCGAGCAAATCAAGTAGTACCTCCTTACTCCCCCAGTCCTGGGGGCACCAATCAAGGGCAAACCCCTCATCCTTTATATTGCTGCCATGGACGCTTCGCTAGGAGCTCTGTTGGCGCAAATCAATGAAGAAGGTAAAGAGCAGCCCCTCTATTACCTCAGCCAAAAGCTAATCGGTGCCCAGTACCGCTATTCCCCTATGGAGAAGATTTGCTTGGCATTGGTGTTCACAGTTAAGAAGTTGCGGCATTACCTTCTGTCCCATGAAGTCGAGCTTATATCTAAGCACGACCCCCTGAAGTCTCTCCTTCGGCGACCTGTCCTCTCAGGCAGACTGGGAAGGTGGGCTCTCCTGTTGATGGAGTACAACATTACCTATGTCCCCAGAAAAGCAATTAAGAGATAGGGTATGGCTGAGTTCTTGGCAGCCCATCCAGTACCAGACGACTCACCCTTCAACTCAGAGCTCCCGGACGAGGAGTCCCTTGCCGCTCAATCACAATAGCCGGTTGAACAGAGCGGAGATGTCTTGCATTACTGGCAGCAAAATACTTTCACAACCATTGTTGCTCAATCATAACAACCAGTTGAACAGAGCGGAGATGTCTTGCATTATTGGCAGCCAAGCGCTCTCACAACCAGCGTGCCTTGCTGGGAGCTCTACTTCGACGGTGCTTCCCGAGGGATCACCCGGAGCAACCAAGATCCAGCCATCACGGCAGGTGCCGGCATTATTTTCCTGACACCTCAGGGCGGAGTTTTGTACAACTATTGCGCCCTCATGAAGTCCCTGACTAAAAACGAAGCCGAGTATGAAGCTCTGCTCATTGGGCTCCAGATGGCTCTCCACATGAGCATTAAATGCCTCAAAGCCTACGGGGACTCCCAACTGATAGTCCGGCAGGTCCTCGGCGTCTATGACGTGTGGAAGCCAGAGTTGGTTCCATACCATACTGCCATCACACGATTGACCCAGAAGTTCTATTTCTTCGAAATAGATCATATCCCCAGAAGCAGCAACGCTCAGGCGGATGCCTTAGCAAAATTGGCCGCGGCCATCAAGCTCCCGCCTGAGGGCGAGGTCGACATCGTCATCAAACATAGGAGGCTGATGCCAAGCTCACTCGAAGGCAACACTGGTCTCACCATCTACGAGGTCCACGACCTTGACCAACACACGCCTCCAGAAGAGGAGGATTGGCGTACGCCCATCATCAAATTCAAGAAAGGGTGGCTCCCTCCTGACCGAGCTCAAAGGGTCCAGCTACTCCGCCGAGCAATCTCTTATGAGTTGATTGGCGACTCCTTGTACCGACTCATCCACGAGAAGGACACGTCAATTCTCCAGAGATGTGTCTCTCTCGCAGGAGGTCCACTCCGGGTTGTGTAGCGCGCACCAGGCCGGAGACCGAATGAAGCACAATATTAAACTCAAAGGCTTCTACTGGCCAACCATGTACGTGGACTGCATCCAATATGCCCGTACATGTCATTAATGCCAAGCTTTTGGCCCAGTACCCAGAAGAGCTCCCAATCCACTGCGTCCTACAGCTCCCACTTGGCCATTCGCTGAGTGGGGCATGGACATTGCGGGGCCCTTCCCGCCATCTTCCAAGGGCCATAAATACATCTTGGCCGCCACTGATTATTTCTCTCGCTGGGCGGAGGCTCTTCCCTTGCAAGTGGTCACAGGGGAAATCGTTGCCAGATTCGTCTGGCACAACATCATATACCGATTCGGTACTCCCAGTCGCATAGTGTCCGACAATGGGACACCATTCAAAAATAAGGCCGTATACCTGTTAGCGGCCAAATTCCACATCGACTGGAGAACCTCTTCGATCTACAACCCCCAGGCTAATTGATTAGCGGAAGCCTTCAACAAAACCCTCTGCAAGCTCCTGACTAAGATGGTTAGCCACTGGAAACGCGATTGGGGTGAGAAGGTCTTCGAAGCATTATGGGCCTATCGGACGGTCTACAAAACCCCTACGGGGTGCTCTCCATTCTCCCTTGCTTACGGGACAGAAGCGGTTATCCCCATCGAAGTCTAGTTAGCCTCTTATCGGGTGGCTATCCACACTGGCCTTGCCGGCCCTGATGAAGACGAGTACTGGAGAAGGCTAGAAGAGCTCACCGATCTAGAAGGCAAACGGCTCGAAGCCTACAAACACCTGCAAGTGTACCATGCTCGCATGGCCCGGGCCTATGATAAGCCCGTCAAGCAGCGAGCTTTCAAACAAGGCGACCTTGTCATGATCAAGGAAAGAGAAGTCATGGCAGGGCGTTCCAGTGGAAAACGACAGCCAAATTGGCGAGGTCCATACATTATCCAGAATGTCTATGAGGGTGGGACCCACACGGTTGTTGATCACAAAGGCCATAGACCGTTCCCGCCTCTCAACGGCAAACACATGAAGCTATATTATGCACCATAACATGAATTCGCACGCCAGCCAGAGTAAGGCGTACGCCCCAGCTACCACCAGTAAGGCCGGTCCTTCCTCGCGAAGGATCTAACCGGCCCATTCTCCCAGTCTACAATTCCCAGTCAACCAGCCAGCTCAGCTCCCCGGAACCGCCGCCAGGCATCCGCGGGGACTGATCTCCTGCCCTCATTCCCGTCACCGCGGGAGTATGAGCACTTCTACACCAGCACCAGTCTAGCCGTCAGGCTCTCAGGTAAGTCAAAAAAAATTTATAAAAAAAGGACAAAAAATGGGGTTAAAAAATAGAGATACCCCGGCAGACCCAGTCATCCTCACCACAAGGGGGTGACTGGGGGCAAAAAGGCCAGCATCCCTGCTGAGGTGGAAACCCGAGAGGGCACCTTAGGTAAAATCGGGGAACCCCTTGACGTGAAAACCCACAAGGGGGCGTCAGAAAAAGCTAAAGGGGGTCGACTCTAGCAAAAACCCGAAAGGGCAGTGGAGCCGATAACGAGAAAATCTTCTTCTCCCTACCAGTCAGAACGGCCTTCCGCCTATTCCTTGGCCGGCCGTTAGCCTCATCCAGAGCCGGTCTCCAATCCATTCGCACTGCTACTGCGCAAACCCTCCATTTCTCAGTTGGCCTTGCATTACTCCCGCTCAGTTTGGCCAATCTTTGGCCCTTGCTTCGGCAACACAGATCAACCAGTCCCTGTGACAGTCAAGCTTCCAATTACCATCTCGATAAACTGATATCCTAGCACATTCCCAGACACCCATCATTCTATACCACTATATCCTACATGCCCTGTAAATCCAGAGCCTTCGAGTTTGTTATAATCCCAATTCTCCCATACAATCCCTGATCCACTAGCCACAATTCTAGTCATATCTCGCCATGACAAAGTGACTCTTTGCCACCATGGCGTGGGGATTTGTAAAGAACCCTCATTAATGGTCGAACAACCTCCGACCACCCACACCTTCTAGTTTCAGGTTACGTCCCCTGATAGCACCATGCTATGGACGACAGCCTCAAAAAAAAAAGAAGAGAAAATAAAAAAGAATGGGGTTAAAAATAGAGATACCCCGGCGAGCCTGGTCGAATCCGTTACAGGGAGCCGACTAGGTGCAAAAATTGCCACTAACCCAGGTAAGGTGAAAACCCGAAAGGGCGCTTTAGGCAAAATCGGGTAACCCCTCGGTGTGAAAACCCGCAAGGGCGCACCGGAAAAAGCTAAAGGGGGTCAGCTCTGGCGAAAACCCGCAAGGGCGGTAGGGCTGGTAAAGAGAAAAAAAACTCTCTCTTCCTCTCTATTCTGCACTTTCAAAGCCGTCGGCCATGACACGTCCCGATGGCGAGCTGAACATAACTCCACGACAATGATGGCCACTACACCCCCGAGGGTCGGTCATCTCCAGTGCCAGCTCCGATTCTAGCTTCCAGCCCCAATTCCAGCTACAACGCCTCCACAGGCTAGCCGCCAGCTTCCAGTCCCAGTGCCGGCTACAACGCCTTCACAGGCCAGCCGCCAGCTTCTAGTCCCAGTTCCGGCTTCAACACCTCCACAGGCCAGCCGCCAGCTTCCAGTCCCAGTGCCGGCTACAACGCCTTCACAGGCCAGCCGCCACTCCCAGTTCCAGTTCCGACTGCAACGCCTTCACAGGCCAGCCGCTCAGCTTCCAGTCCCAGCTTGGGCTACAACGCCTTTGCAGGCTAGCCACCCAGCCTCCAGCCCTAGTCTCGGCTACAACGCCTCTACAGGCTAGCCATCCGGCCCAGCTCCATCTCCCAGCTATCGCACCTTTCCAGGTCACCCAGCTGGCTTTGGCTCCAGTCCCCATTTCTCGTCACAGTCCCAACTTCAATTTCCAGTCCCTCTCCCAGTCCCGGTCTTGGTTGCCATGTCCTCCTAGGCCGCCCAGCCAGTTGAATCCGAGTTTCCCAGACGCGTACGAATCCTATTCTTTGGCTAACGATATAATGCTAGCCAATACTCCACCACCCGGCTCAGGGTCAATATACCCTCCAGAGTCACTTCTACAACCCTAAACCACGTCAACTGCCCTGTTCTTATGGGCCTACGTTGGTTCCCTGGTATTCAGGCTTTCATCCTCCAACGGGCTTGGCCCCCACATATAGCCCTTTCTTTCCCCTACTACCCATTGCTCAGCCTCCAGCTTCTAACACCAAGTTCCTTGAACCCGGTCCCTGTTATCCCTTATCACTCATGCCGATGCATCGTAGAACAAGCAAGCACGAGTAACAATAAGTGATTGTCAGTTCACGCGCATCACTCCACTCCATCGAAGAAGGGAGGGAACAACCCAGTAGGCAAAGGATCTGGAGTTTGTCATTAATACTCTGTAAAAAGAGCCCAAGACATACCCTTGGGGTAACAAAATCCATATACTCCAGACATCAAAAAAAGGGGGAAGAAAAAGAAAGGGGAAAGATACAATCAGGTCTCAGGCTCGGTCCCCTCTAGTGCTGCAAGGTGAGAGTCCGTAGCTGCGAGCTCCGCCTCCAAGGTGGACAAGAGTTGGGCACTAGCTCCGACTGTCGTCTCGGTCACCTGCCACTCGGCTCGGACGCACTCGAAAACTACCCGCTGCTCCTCCCAGACCTTCCTCAAGGCCTCAGCCTGGCTCTCCACCTCCCTCAACTGTGCGGCTCGCTCCTGAGATGCCAACGCGGTCGCTTCGGCATGGCTCCTCTGCTCAACTACGGCTGACACAAGCCTAGCCCGCCACTCCTGCGCCTCTCAGATAGTTGCTAGCCTCTGAGCCCTCTGCTCCTGAACCTCGCGGAGTCACAGGTACTCCGCCCAGATCCCAGCTAACCCGAACATCCAGAGCTCACGCGGGAATCCGAACGCGTGGTAGCCCTGGGTGCACTCCCGCAGCCGCTGCCTCAGGTCCTCTGGGGAGGGAAGAGGCTCGCTTTGTGAGTAGCCTCGCGCCCACTGAAGCACGGCGGCACATGCACTCTCCTCCAGCAATGGCGCTGGCGGGGAAGCGAATGTAGGCCACTCGACCCCTAAGTCCAGGGAGAGGTCTCCGGACGCAACCAGCACTCCAGTGGAACCTGCATAGTTCCGACAAATACCAAAAGGAGTAAGCAACACAGGAAAAATTTCCTTCGATAAACAAGGTGAAAAAAACCTGAGAAAAAGAAGAGGACAAGTCTTGGCTCCTCACCTGAAGCAAATCCAGCTGTCCCGGTGGCATCATCCGTCGGGGTCGGGCAGGGCAAGCGCACCTTCGCCTCAACAGCATCACCTGCCGGGGTCAGAGAGGGCAATGATTCCTCCACCGTCCGGTCATCTCCAGCAAGCATAGGTGGGACAGGGGGCTCCTCCTGCCCACCCTCGTCAGGAGTCGACGTACGCTTCTCTCCAGGATCTGACGCTGCGGGCAACCCAAGAACGTTAGCACTTCGGCATATAGAGCCGATAAGCACCAAATAAAAATAGAAAGGACCACCGCATACCTCCAGGAGTGGTCCTCGTCGAAACCTCCCTACTAGCAGTAGCCTCGGAGGATGAGGAGCTCGAACTCAAACTCTCCTCTGTCTCTATCTCCGAGCTGCCATCGTCTGAAGAGCTCGACGAAGTCCCCGACGAACTCCCAGAAGTGGCCGAACTGGAAACTCCTGCAAGCCAACGAAGCAAACAAGGTCATTACAAGACCCAGCTCTATACAAGGGCGCCTCTCCAGCTAAGAGTTGCAAACAGAAAACTCACCAGCCGGAGCACTCCCCTCTGAAACCTTTTTAATGTCGACGATCTCCTCGTCGCCCTCAACCGGAGCCACTTCCGAGGGCCCCTCTTCTACCACCTCAGCCCCGTCGCGGGGTAGCTCACCCTCTTCTAGAGGGGAAGATACACCTGTAAACAATGCCAACAGGATCTTAGCGCTAGAAGACAATCAACACAAAAGGCTTAACAGAGATGATTAAGTCCTCAACTACAAACCTACGGGTCCCATGCTTGAAGACCCAACCAGCCCCATAGTACAGGCCGACACCACGGCTGGCAGGGAAGCTTGCTCCACCCCCGGCAACAGCTGTGGCAACAAGCTAGACACTTCTTCAACCGTGGGCAGCATTGAGGCACTCCTCCCTTCAGGTTCCCCCTCAAAGGAGGGAAGGGACACTGAAAGGCCGGTACGGATCAGCTCCTGAATCATCTCTAGAGTAGCGGCTGGATCCTCACCTGGAAAATGACATCATAAGCCAGTCAGTATCGGCATCCCCACAACTATACAATAGAAAGGCAATGCCCTCCGCAGCGATTCAGTACTTACCCAAGCCATCCTGGGTTGCAACGGGCTCCTGCCCGTCAACAGATGGGGGCACTTCGCCTGGCATCTCAGCGGGAGCTATGGCCTCTGATGTCCCGGCCACCTCTGCATGACGCCAGCAACTATGTCAACTCTCAAAATCAAGTACAACCATAAACACAACATGCTCGGCTGGGCATCCTTTGAAGCCTACCATGGCTCAAAATCGGGAAAGGTCTCAACATTGGGGGCGGTCTCATCCATCAGACTATGGAGCCCCTCCATTTCTATCTCATAATCGACCCCGTCGTCAGGAAGTTGGACAACCTCCTGAGGTGGCGAGAAGGCCGCATCAACCCCGGTCTCCAGTGGCGCTGTGAAAAGCAAATCCAATTCCACAAGGTTAGCCGATCGTCAAGGCTGAATCAATATAAAGCAAGCAGGCAGATACAACACTTACTTAGAGCCGATTCTGCCTCAACATGCTCTCTGGCAGCGGGTCCCCGAGAAGACTCGCCGACCTCTCTGACCCCGGCCTCCACCCGGGGGCGTTTTCGCCGGGGCTGAAGGGCCCCGTCACTCTCCCTAGAAGACGTCCCCGTGGAGGGGTGATCCCTGTCCGCCACAGAGCCTGCCAATAAACATAGCCACAAGAGATCTCTCAGCCATATACCCTAGAAAATGACAAAGCGAGGGCAAAAGGCTAACGAAGAGGTCTTACCTGAAGCCACAAAGGGGCGGCAGAGAAACCAACTGCTCCGGCTTCAAGCCCACGACCCGTGCGGCCTTCGCGATCGCTTCCTTTACGTCCCTCAGGGTGTAGGCGCACTCGATAAGGGACACAAGCTCCACGGGTCCGGCCGACCAGATCGCATGGGCGATATGACGTCTCCATTCATCGATCACCGTGTCTACAAAGCTCCCCTCGGGGTGCACTCGGTCTAGTGAACCCCTCTGCTCGAACCCGCAGTCAGCTAGAAACTGGGTCCACCAAGTCCTCGACGTCCAGGGTCGAGACGCCCTGGCTCCAGTACCTCCAAGCACTGCCCGCGCCTACCGGAGGGGCTTCAGTGCCCCATTGCCGCTCCGTCCTGTAGACAGTGAGCCTCGGCTCCCCCGGGGCGCCTACTGTGCCAGTCGCTCCACCTCCGGGCGGATCCGAGAGAAGCGGGTCCGCAGGTACCCATCATCAACCGCGATGAGGGGTAGACCCCCCCGCAAGATGCGGGTCTCCTCTGCTTTCCGGATCGCCGAGGCCTTCTGCCGGTACTGATGACTATGCTCGAACCACCACCTAGCATAGTGGACGTCGAACCGTCCTTGGCATCCCGGCACAGGCGTTGGCAGTCGCTCTGGCTCTCGGTGACAGTAAAAGTCCCACCACGCCGCAGCTAGAAAATGGGTGTCCCGGCCTCGGTACTGACGACCCGCCAAAAGGAACTCCTAGTTCGGCGGAATCCCCTGGGCGTACCCGAAGTTTCAAGCTAACATGTGCGGGTAGTACGGCTCTAAGAAGCTCGTCACAGACTGGTGTAGAGGTAGCACCGCTGGCCAGGTGCTCATCACCCACTCTGTGTATAGTGCCGCATCCGACTCTTGCTGGTAAGGAAGGGCGCAGGCCACCCCGCCATTCGAAGGCACCAGAATCAGGTGGGAGTCCCTGGTGGCACCGTCAAAAGGAACACCCTCCTCGCCCCTGCCGGGCAAGTAACACAAGACTCTCCTGGCTTCCTCCAGCTGTACGACTACATCCCCGTCTGGCTGCCAGGTGAAGCTAAACAATAATGGTGCCGCCTGCTTCGCCACGGACCCGCGAGACACCAACCCTAGAAATAGTAGGCTAGCCCACGCACTGAGGTAGTGGGTCGACAGAAGTAGACTCCGCTCGCGTGGTGCCGGGTGCGCCGCCAGTACCCCTAGTCCCTGGTAAACATTGGCCAAAGCCGTCGGGGCTAAGGTCAGCCTCCGTCCCTCAGCCAGTTGGCACACAGGCCACAATAGCTCTACTCTCAGCTGATCATCCTCCCCATGTGGGACCACGAACGTCACCAACTAGTATGCCAAGTACGCGGCCAGGTGGGTCACGTCCGGTAGCCTCTGGGGGTTCCACCCCTCCTGTGGTGCGTAGATATACCTCGTGTATGTCCGGAAGCGCAGCTCCACCTCTGTGTACTCCTCCCACGGAGTCTGGTCTCTAAAAAACTCCTAGCGAAAGCAGAAAGGTCCGTTGTAAAAGTGGCAGACCCACACGTTCAGCGGCACCCTAGGAGTCTATCTTGCTCTCTCTCTCCCGGCCAGGGCTAAGTCCCTCCAGGTCTTCAGCAAATATCGGTAGCTGTAAGAAACCCGATATCTCCCATGTCCGTTGGTATGGCTACGATGGAGGTCATCCAGCACTACCTCCTCGTACCCCTCGCCGCTGATCGGCAACCCGGAGATCCTGTATAGAGACCACAAGTCTAACGAAGTCTCTCCCTCAACCGTCGCCACGGTATTCCACCTGCGGTTGAAGCGCTCTGCCAATGCCTGTAGAAGCCCCGTATAGCAGGGGTACCCGTACAAAGCCGCGGTCACAACATATCTGATACCAGCTCGGTCAAGCAGCACTCGATAGTGGTGTACTATGCCCATCAACCACTCAGTAGCTCCCTGGCGGTATCTGTGTGACGGAATCACCGCCCAGCGGCCATACCAGCTAACGGCAGTCTATCGCAGAATCTCAGACAGAAGGTTGTGGTCGTTATAGCCCTCCCCGGCGTACTCCAGCCCTGATGGCTCCAGTGCTAATCCTGGACTGCCCTCTGTCTCTGCTCTATGGTGTCTGTGCAAATCCCAGGAAGCGGGACCCATCACTCCAGCGTGGACTCCGAACTAGTCTGCTCTGCTGAAAAAACCCAGGCACTCAGCATTGGGGAACTAAATCTACCTCCAGTAGTCCACAGAGAAACTCGAAAAGCCACAAAGGATGATTCCATGCAAACTATCTCGGCCCACCAAGATTGCCCGCTCCAGTCGGTGACGGGCTCCATCAATCCGAGAGTCGCTCTCCGCCATGCTTGACGGGACAAAGCGTCCGATGAACTCGAACAAGTGACGGTCCAGAGGAAACTCCACTGGGTAGCGGCCGCTGCGATCATAAGTGTAAAGCCCGCTCGCCTCCGATGTGCGGGCCAACTCCACAATCCCAACTCCGCTGCTGTGCTCACCAACGGGGCCCTCCGCTACAGTCGTGTGCCCCCAGTCGAGCTGCTCCACATTAGCCGCGGTAATGAATGGCGGACCCAAAGGGGACATGAGACGCTGGGTCCTCCTCCTGGACCACACGCCTTGGGACCCTCTCGTCCCTACCAAATCGTGCCATGGCTGCAAGACAGAACAACAAAAGCGGTCAGCATGCCAGGAATTCAACACAAACAATACAATAAAGCACAAGTATACGAAGCGTCAAAATGTAACTACAACAACTCAAAAGGAGAGGTTTACAGGCCGTACGCCCTCATCTCCGCCTCCGACACATGACCCGTGGGGGGCATTTGTTGTACCCGAACAATTTCTCCAGTAAAATACCCAGAAATAAGGGTTCAGGAATTTCCTCGAACACCTTCAAGGCACGGGCTACCCGGCCTCTCCGACAACCCAGTGGGCCCAAACAATGGCCCCAACCCACTAGCCGAGGTATACGGCGTCACTAGCAATCAATCGGGACCACTCCCGACTCATAAGTTGCGGACTTTGCCCGCATTCTACATGACCACCCAGGCCATCCCGGGGACACTGCGACTACAAGCCACGCCACGTGGCACTCAGTGAAAAGGCCAGGGGCTTGCCCCGAAACGCCTTCTTTCAACCCTCCAAGGTCAAAGGGAGACCGAAATAGGTCAACCATAGGCTCGGGAGGCCCGCAGTACGTGTGTACGGCTCACACACGTGTGTTTGGCATTTTGCCGAACACCTTGTGGGCGCACATATTTCCACCCTTCTACACCAACCCGCGGGCCACCCTGTGGTTCCAGTGCACTAATTGGGTCCTATAACGACCCCCCAGCAAGCCGGGGCCACCCCCGACCCTCAGACACATGGCAATATGTCACCCAACTTTAGCTCTCGAGCCAACCCGAGGCTACTCTGCCAACCCACCGTACAACATGGCATGCAACACGAGGCAAGGCCCATGGGCCCAAGGTGCCTCCTCCCAGCCCCTATGCACTTCTACCCCTGGCCCTAGGCCAAATCCAAGGTCCATCCGTCACCTACGCATCTCGTTCGACAACCCGGGGTGTGTCGGGCATTTGCCCGAACACCTTGCGAGCGGCTACCATGACTCAAAGAACAGCAGCCCCCATGGGCCATTGCAATATCCCGGAACTCTGTATCCTTCAAAGGATATCCCCAGACGACGAAGGAAGACCCATGGGGGACATCCCTCGGGGTTATGGCTCTGCCCGGGGCCAGTTCGCCTCGGGGCGTGGCCGTGCCCCCGGGAGGTCGAACTCCCCGGTGGGCCGCGCCCTCTCCTTAGCCCGGAGGCCCGACGGCCCTCCCCAGTCCCAGTTCGTGCAAACTCTCAATCTCGCGGTCCGAGGTTCGTGCAAGACTCGTTCACCGTACCCATACGTGGCAGGAGCTGCAAGGAACGTCCACGACAAATCACATGCTCATCCACGACGAATCACACGCATGAGCGTCTCGATCCGCGCCCACAAGAGTATCCTTCTAGTATTCTCCTGTCCATTTCTTCTTAGCCAATTTAGGAAGAAAAATAACCAAAAATCCAATTTTATTGCGGTGCGACCACTCCCCCCTCTCTCTCTTCCAACCCGGTCCGCCCAAACCCCCCCTGGGGAGGGGTTTAGGCGGACCAGCCTGGACCCCCAGGCTAGTCCACCTAAACCCTTGGATAATAAAAAAAAGATTTTTTAAATTAAAAGAAGCAGCCACTTTGGTCCTCCCAAACCCCCCTGGGGAGGGGTTTAGGCGGACCGGCCTGGACCCCCAGGCTGGTCCGCCTAAACCCCATCAAAAATCAAAAAAGAAAAACTTTTTTCCCCTCCGAAGAGGGGTTTAGGCGGACAAGACCAGCCCATGGGGCTGGTCCGCCTAAACCCCCCTTGGAGGAGGGGTTTAGGCGGACCAGACCAGCACCTTGGGCTGGTCCGCCTAAATCCCATCCCCTCCACTCCGTTACACACACAAAAACACACAAAAAATACAAATAAAATAAAATAAAATAAAAACACTATTTGGGGGGGGGGTTATCCGAACCAAGTTGAACCCTCAACTTGGTCCGCCTAAACCCCACCCCCACCCATTCAACTTCCTTTAAATTGCCCCCCTTAGAAGCTCATGGGCATATGAAGCAAGAGAAGAACACACGGACGGACGAACAAACTCCCCCGGCCTAATTGTAACACCCTTGGACCCCCGAGGCCTTCGGCAAGGGTCGGGAACGTAAGAAGATAAGTGCGCGCGTGGTTGGCTTGCTAGTCGGCTCACACACGCCGATGGTATGTCCCACGTACTCCCCTCACGTGGTGTTTAGCCGTCTCACACCAAGCCCCACCTTCGCCGCATAACCGATGACTACGCCAACGACAAATACGCCCGCATCCCGGGTCCGCCCATGTACATCAACTTGCAACGGTGACGAAGGGCATTTCGTAATGCCGTGCCAGGCCCCGACACGGAACCGCATGCCCACCGTTCACCTCCCAGTCGGCCGTCGGCCCCTCGGATTGACAAATCAAGTCTAGTCGGACCTCTGGCCCGGGAATCATAGCCCGGAGCCGACCTCGACTCTCCAGTATGACAATACTCGCCGTCCGAGACCTGGGCCCGACCGCTCACCTCGAGCCACGTCCGACCTCCACCAGGCGCCAGTCCGTGGCCACTCTGGTCACCAAGGTAGTCAGACCCACACCAACTACTCTGTAAAGAGTCTCTGTAAAACACGCGGATATCCGCTTTGTCACACAATGACCCGGGGACCGACCCACGTGCCGGAATTGTCCCGCGGCTTGTGCCAGTTGTACTTTGGCCACTTAGGCCCACTTGTAAAGCCCATGTGGCTCATCATAAAGCCAGTAAAATACAAGTGCCCGCATTCGGGCCCCTGGCTTCCTACCTACGCCACTCGGCATCCGTGCCTAACACCCTAACCGTAGTAAACCCCCCTTGGTCTAACGTGCACCCATAGCTGCTGAATGCCCCTGGCCCTCTACCCACTGCTTCAGACATACATACAGACTTTTCTTCAGCTCAGAACGAAGGTATTCGGATTCAATCGGATATAAATAAACACCGGTTACTTGGGGCCGGTGGGGAAAGACGTCCAGTACACGATTCCCGCAATCGCCTACGCACTCTCCCCCGTGGAACCCATTTTCTCCACGTGTTGCCCGATCGCCTAAGCCCACGTGCCGTGCCCTGGTGGCGCTTCCCCGGTCAACCCTTGGTTCCATGAGTGATTGTCAAGAAATCAACTGGCACGCCTGCACCCTGTCTGGTTAACCCTTATCCCGACATTTCTGTGCCATTCGACCCTTTTTGACTTTCCGTGAAAGGAGAGTGCCCAATACCGCCGTGAGAGGCATGCAACAGTGAGGAGGATACCCGACATACATCAAACTCCCGTATTTTCCTTCCCCACTGTATCTCTTCCTTCACCCCAGTTATTCGGGATAAAAAACCCGCGCAACAGCTATTCATGAAGGCAGTTAAAGCGTCATGAAGAAAATTACCCTGTGCATGATCTGGAAGTAACTGCGGTTATATTTACATTGAAGATTTGGTGACATTACCTTTATGGGGAGAAATTCATCATATTTTTACATCATAAAAGTCTGAAATACCTCTTCACCCAGAAGGAGTTAAACATGCGACAACGCAGATGGTTGGAGTATCTCAGGGACTTCAACTTTACTATCCAATATCATCCGGGGAAAGTAAATGCAGTAGCCGACGCTCTTAGTAGGAAACCAATGGCAACTCTAGCAAGCCTCAGGAAATGTATAACTTGTCTTATTCAAGATTTTTCTCATTTAAATCTTGATATTGATAGAGAAGGAGAAGGAGGTATGATTGCCAACATAAGGTTTCAACCTACATTGATCAAAGACATAGTCCAATTGCAAGAAAATGACCCCACATTGATGGAGATTAAGGATAATATTGATCGGAGACCGGAATTTTCTATCTCAAATGATGGAAGACTATTATTCAAGGATCGAATTTGTGTGCCGAATCATGATGACACTAAGAAATTGATCACGGAAGAAGCTCACAAATCAAAGTATGCTATTCACCATGGTGCTACCAAGATGTATCAAGATCTGAAAAGAAACTTTTGGTGGCCCAATATGAAAAGAGAAGTAGCAGACTTTGTGTCCCGATGTCTCACTTGTCAACAAGTAAAAACAGAACATTTAAGACCCGCTGGGAAATTACACCCCTTGAATATTCCCGAGTGGAAATGGAAAAGTATAGGGATGGATTTTATCATGGGTTTACCTAAGACAAGAGGTTGACATGATGGTATTTGGGTGATCATAGACCGATTGACTAAATCTGCACATTTTCTACCAATAAAAACTCGATGGTCTGTGGATGTTCTAGCAGCACTATACATGAAGGAGATTGTCAAACTACATGGTGTCCCTGTCACCATTATATCCGACCGAGATGCTCGGTTCACATCATAATTCTGGAAGGGTCTTAAACATTCATTAGGGACCTGACTTAATTTTAGCACTGCATTCCATCCACAAACTGATGGTCAAACTGAAAGGACAAATCAAGTGGTGGAAGATATGCTGAGGGATTATGCTATTGACTTTGGAGGAGGTTGGCACGACCATTTACCTCTAGTGGAATTTGCCTATACCAATAGCTATCAGGGTAGCATTCAGATGGCACCATTCGAGACTCTGTATGGTAGAAGCTGTCGATCGTCTATTTGCTGGAATGAAGTAGGAGAATGGTAATTTCTCGGCCTCGACATCATCAGGGATACTACCGAGAAGATACAACTTATTCGGGAAAGACTCCAGATAGCTCAAGATAGATAGAAATCATATGCTGATAACCAAAGGCGCGACCTAGAATTTCAAGTAGGAGACCATGTATTTCTTAAAGTTTCTCCAGGTCGAGGTATTCGAAGATTCGGTATTAAAGGTAAGCTTACTCCAAGATTCATTGGCCCCTTCGAAATTCTTGACAGGATTGGGGAAGTCGCGTATCGAGTAGCTTTACCCCCTCAACTATCTGAAATTCATGATGTATTTCACGTCTCAATGCTCAAGAAGTATGTACCTGATCCATTCCATGTCATCACTTACGATAACCTGGAGATTAAAAAGGAGTTGACGTACGAGCAAAAGCCAGTCAAGATCATTGAACGAGAAGTACGTCAACTTCGGAATAAAACCATTCCTATGGGCAAAATCCAACGGACCAAGTCATGGCCACATGAAGCAGCATGGGAAACTGAAGAAGCCATGTGCAAAAGATTTTCAGAGATATTTGAATGTAAGTACACTCTCCATAAATCAACTTCGGAATAAAACCATTCATATGGGCAAAATCCAATGGACCAAGTCATGGCCACATGAAGCAGCATGGGAAACTGAAGAAGCCATGTGCAAAAGATTTTCAGAGATATTTGAATGTAAGTACACTATCCATAAATCCATGTATTAAATTTGGGGACCAAATTCTCTTAACTTGGGGAGGGTGTAACGCCCAAAATTTTTCTAGAAATTTTTTAGATTTCAATAGAATTATTAAAATGAGCTATTAAATGAATTACTATTAATTAAGTCTCATTAAGTAAAGGCCTTCTACTAATAAATAGATTAGGCCCATTTAATTGAACCCAAAGGACCTAAAACCCAAGCCCAAAAGGGTTGGCCCATATTCTAGAAGCTTAATTTCTAGAATTTCGGAATTGTAAGTAGATAAATAGGGTAAATAAATGGATAATAGGGGGAAGAGTTTGAAACAGTTCAAACTCGGCGCCTAAGGTAATTTTTTTTAATAAAGCAATACCTAAAAGGGAGAGAGTAGGAGAGCGCTCACCCCCTCAGGGAGGGAGTGAGGAAATCGCTCCACCACCACACCCTAGTAGGCAAAAATATATATATATAGAAAGAAAAGAGGGGGGAACAGTCATGACAACACCAAAAGATCAAGGCCTAATAGAGGGGAACCCTTCCTTATCAAGACGGAAGGGGCCCTTAACAATAGTGGGGAGATCAGGCCAAGAAGGAAAAATAGAAAGAGACGGGGTCAGGCCGCAGCCCATACTAGCAAGACAATCGGCCACTTGATTAGCCTCCCTATAGATATGAGAGAAAGTGGCTTGAAGCAACTGTGATAAGGCAGCAATCTCATGAAGAATATAAGTGAGACGCCATGGTCGAGAATAGCATCCAGTAACTGTCTTCACCAGAACAAGAGAATCCGACTCAACAGGTACTGAAGAGAAACCATTAGAGTGACACAGGAGAAGACCGTCGCGAAGGGCCAAAGCCTAGGCTTCTAAGCTAGAGTGTACCCACTGGTAGGAAGTAGCAAAGGCACAAATAAAATAACCACCAGAGGAGCGTACAACTCCCCCACCACCTGCGATGCCCATACCACGTTTGAATGCTCCATCTACATTTAGTTTCAGCCGGCCGGTTGGTGGAGCCAACCACCGAATAAGCTTTGGAGGGGCCTGGTAAGCAGGGAGAGGGGGTAATTGGCGGTCTATCGTAAGACCGCATAGGGATAAAAAATGGTCCACTATTAGACCGTTTACCAGAGTCCGATCGTGAACAGCAAGATGGCGTGAAAAACTCCATTTTTCCAGATCAAATCCCTAGGAATTGATGCAATCTGTCAATTAGAAGACTCTAGAGGGTATCGGGATTGGATTGGAGACCTAATTAGGACTCTAAGTTCGATCAAATCCATGAAACCTAGCTAAAACCTATAAATAGACCCCAGAACCACCCTGCGCGACCCTTACATTTGGCTCATGTGGAACTAAGGTAAGGAGGTTTTATTTCAGGTAGGTTCTTTAAAATCTTTTATTCACAATACTCAGGTCTAACTCCCCTCAAAATTTCGTTCTAGGAGATCAAGTCTACAAGGAGTTAGAGGCTTCCAAAGTTGCTAATCCTACACCAATAACCCAGGAATCTGTGCAACGGCCCAGTGAAGATTAGGGGAATAGAAGCCCTAAATGGGGTATTTAGAACTAGTAACTTTAGAACTTTTTATTCTCCTTTATGTCTTCTACCTACCCTCCAAATTTTACATCTTTAGGGCAAGGGGATCAGGAGATACAAGGGCGTGAAGTTGTTGGTTTAGCATAGGACGTGCAGAACTAGGGTTTACTTCTAGTCAGAAATTCAAAGTTTTGGGAGAAAATCAAAGGTAGGTTATCTCAGGAAAGGCTTAAACTTTATGTCACGGATAAAAGCCCTCTGGTTTCAGTTGATTTCATGCATTGTACACCGAGAATTTTATGATTTATTAAGGACTATGCATCTAGTATACTCCTCATGCACAATTCTTAGCCCTAATCGAAGTTAAAAGGGAGAATTTTCTTGTTTATTACACAAACCCATGCATATTGTTGGCCTATACTCATTCTATCATGCTGTGGGAGTTTATACATGTTGATTTCTAGGCATGATATGTCTTAGATTAATATTTTTATTAAGTTTTCTGTAACACAGGAAGAAATGGTCTTCTTATAGACCGCCAGAAACCCTAGCGGTCGTACGATAGACCGTTTGGCCCAGTGAAACGGTCCTACACTAGACCGTTTTCATTTTTTGATTTCTGTGATATTGTTAACCTGAAACATATTATAGATTAGCACTAATTAATGTATGTTAAGCCTAGTTAAGTAGGTTTTACTCCTGTTTCAAGTGATATTTTTATATACCTAGTTATGTTAACAGAATATTCTAGTAGATTTTGTGATTCTTCATGCACTTAGAATTATTTTTAAAGTTATGTTATTTTCATGATCAAATCATATACTTTTGTAATTAACTTAAATTTATATGATTCATGGACTAGTCATGATTTGATCGCGGTATTGTCACGATCTCATTCTTATATATTGAGTCATTTTCTTAAGTACATGGCACATATCCCGGTATGTTGTCATTAGTCACACCTTTGCACATTAAGTACACAATCTTGGACTTGATAACCTCTCCATTGGATATTCCTTCCAATGGACTAAAAAATCTTGTTTCAAGGCCTCCGTAAGACTCCGCGAGCCTGGGATTCCCACTAGGACGCCGAGCTGGTTGTACCTTTAAAACCCATTGTCTAGAAAAGCACTTACCGGTGTTTTAAGTATTCTGGACTGTAGCGGCCCTCTGGACGACCGTCTGATTTTCGTAAGAGGCCCTTCACTAGACCGCTAAGGGGTACTAAATGGCCATCCGCTAGACCGCTAAAGCTCTAGATGGTTTTACTGCATCAATGTCTTTATTCTATGAAACGGTCCATGACTAGACCGCCAGGCGTGCTAAAGGGTCCAGCAATAGACCGCTTAGTTCTTGAATTAGTCTAAGCCGAGGTTTGACCTTTGGGGTTGGTTTTCTTGAGTTTCTAGATGATCTTAGGATTATCTAGAGTCTCAACCTACGTTAAGTAAGTCAATATTAAAGGTATGGAACGTAATGAAAGTACCGTTGTGCTACCGAATTTCTTCCGTAGCATGATGTCCATTTAAGTCATCCTTGAAATCTCTTGTTCTTAATCGAAGCATTTTTATCTTGGTTACCTTATCATGGAACTATTGTTGAACTTGAACATTATTGTTATAATCGTGGAAGTAGCTTGATTTATACTTGAAGATGCAGTTCGAGCACTGATTGTATTCAAGGGATCTATGCTAATCCCCTCGACTGATTGTCAGAAACATACTGTAAATCATGGGGTATGATGATACTGGCGTCGCATTGCGCTGGGAGTACTTTCTTTATAAATAAGTGAAAATCCACTGAATGTGAATAAAGATCCACGTAAATTCATGAAGTACTTGCTATTAAGCGAAAAGTACTTTTCTTGCTTGTTACATCTTTATAAATAAGTGAAATCCATGGATTGTGAATAAAGATCCACGTAAATTCACGAAGTACTTACTATTAAGCGAAAAGTTCTTTTCTTGCTTGTTACATGACTTTCTAGTGCATAGCCTCCATGGTTATGAAAAGTATATTCTTGTTACATTATTGTTCATGAAAAGGCCAAATTTACTTTCTTGATTGATAAATCCTATCCTCATATCTCGTACTTGATCGTATCTTGTTACTTTGGTTTTATTCACATGTTTTACCGCATTTGCATGATTTATCTTATTTTCCAGAGCTAAAATGCTAATCACTTAAATTTACCTTCATGTTGATACAAAAATACCTACTGGACAAGTGTGCTCATTACCTATTTCCTCAATATTTTATGAAGTTCAAGTGAATCGGATTCGGATTATACAAGTAACGGGTCCGAAAGTGATTGAAGGACATATGAACGAGAGAAGCCTTAGTTGTCAAGTGTTTAGTCGAGTCATGATGTAATCTTTATTTTATTGAGTCTAGTAAAGAGAGTCAGAGATCTTATGTACTTTGATACTATTATTATGGAATAAAGTGAAGTTGGAAAAAATTTACTTGTGCAATTACTTTAGTGTGATTATCTTACGCTCTGATTATATTGCTTGCTCGAGACGTACTAGCCGACTGTATACGTTCCCGATTGTTTCCGCTGCATAATCTCGGGGCGTGACAGTTAGAGTGGTATCAGAGCTTAGGATTAGAAGTCCTATGGAAAAGTCATGTCATAGGCTAAGTCCAAGGTTTAAGGACCCACACCTATGAAACTAGGAAAGAAACTCCCAACCCATGTGAGAAATTGGGTAGAACCCGGGATGAGCTAGTTGTTTAAAATATTTCTTCAAGCTAACTTTCTTTAAAATTCTATGAAGACTAACAAACATATCGCTCTTCTTAGGTACCTCATTCTTACAATGGCTCATCGTGTTGACTAGAACGGTATGCAGCTGTGGACGTCAAAAAATGTCGATAAGGATCATACGGCATGCACGTCTTGACACTCGAGAGCAAGCCGAAGATAGAAATGCCGAATAAACCTCATACCTCATCCGATCCAGACGAGGACTCGCTTGGTGGTCCGCTAGCCGATGAGGGAGCCCCCTCGGACGGAAGATACGGCCACAACTATACAGTCGACCGTGCTGAGAGCTGAATCAAAGAAAAGACGGGAACTCCAGCACAGTCTCGGCATATGCCGGAAGTCACGCAAAGCCCTGGACCGAGCCCCAGAAGCTACGAACGGAAAATTGCGGAAGCCATGCATCGCAACTAAAACATTCCAGGGATGCCAACGTTCGTATAAACGGCTGTGACTTCGAAACTAATCCGTTCGGTGCTTAAAGCGGCGCGGAAGAGCCTTAAATCGGTGCGGCCTTCACCTAAACCGGCGTTGGTTAAACCGACACGGGTGAAGTCGACGCGCCCCCTTGCATGCCATTAAAATGGCGCGCTCCTCTCCCTTTGCTAATACGGCGCGCCCTTAGTGTATTGCACTAAGATGGCGCACTCACCGTTGAAGAGCCCACCTCTTTGAAGGTTAATACGGCGCCACCTTATGCACAAGTTACCCGGCGCGCTCATTTGAAGGAAATGCCTCCCCCTTGAAATGCTTACACGGCGTGGCCCCCTTGAAAAGCTTTAATCCAGCGCGGTCACTATTCCCCCATGCCGGTTTAACCCCATTCCATCCCATCTCTGGCACGATGCTCTGTTTTGTTTAAATGCGATGCACAGAGAGCATTCAATGTTCTGAAGCCATGCCTCCGTCTCCACTCGACAACGCATTAACATCATCGGCGAAGGCATGTCTTCGGATGAAGATCTCCCGGTAAACCCGCAACCGTGCCGTCCTCGGACGAACGACAGTGTACGGCACGAATCACCAAATGCCAACGACATGCCAACCCTGTTCATCTGGCAGAGGAATGAAGTGGCAGGAGTTTCTTCCGTTCAAGCAAAGAAAAGGCAACCCACTATATATATACTCTGCAGGTTCGACAGAGCAACCTCCTGGCCTTCCCCCGTCTATCCATCCAAAAGGAGAAGAGAAGGCTCTTGGCTGTGTTCAGCAAAGAGAAGAAGAAGAAGAGAGAAGGAGTTTGGTCCCCCGACGCCGGCAAGGTGAAGAAGAAGAAGAGAGTGAGTGTGAGAGAGGAGAGGTGAGTCGGAGGGGGAAGAGCCTGTGCTCTCTCCCCCTCCCTCATCAATGTATTCTTTCCCCCCTCGCGATGTATTTCTTCTTTATTGAGAGATGAATCCCTTCTATTTTAAAATCTTCCCCGGTTATGTGGATGAATGAAAAGAAAAGGGCCTTTAGCAATCTTAGTATCCTCTGCTTTAATCCCCGGTTCCTTCTTCTTCTCTCCTCCTCCTCCTCATCCAAGACCCTTCGAAGCTTGCTTCTCCATAGCACGGCCTTCGAAGGAGTTCGTCACCGGATGAACATTCATGGCCCTCGTGGCAAACATCTGTCCCGCGCCGAAGATTCATTGCCCGTGAGTCGTGGTCGCTCTTGAAGGCTAGCCCTCGAGCGCTCCACACTCACACATGGGTTCGGACCGCCGTGAGGCCACTCCGATTTTTGAGAGTCTACCCCGGAGCAATCCGATTGGTGACTTTCCTTTACCTCTGGCAAGTCCCGGTCTGGGGGAGGTGCTGCCGGATTTTCACCAGGGCTAAGAACGCCTGAGAACAAATGAACAAACCACCTCCGAGAACAATGAACAAACACATCATAAAATCGGCTTCGGGTGAAAGAAAAAAACAAGAAACACAGTAAACGCTTTGAAACAAACTCTCGAGAGAGGCTAATCCAGCGCGGTTACTGTTCCACCGCGTCGGTTTAACCCTCCTCTCAAGAATCCCCTCTCCCCATTGAACCTTAATATGGCGAGCTCCTCCTCCTTGGAATCTACCCGGCGCCCCCCCCCCCCTTGTTTAACCCTTAAAACGGCATGGCCAAAACCGACGCGCCCCCCCCCCCCCCCTTTAACATCCGAAACCGGCGCGCATCCTTCATCTTAAAACGGCGCGCCCCATTTCCTCCTCATTGAACCCTTAACCGGTGCGCTCCTCCCCTTTGCAACTTCTATTACGGCGTTGCCAAATCTGGCGCGCCCTCCATTGGCATCCTAATCCGGCGTGGCCTTAACCGGCGCGCCCTCCTCATTGAACCGTTCAAACGGCGCGATCCCTGTGCACCTAACACCCTTAAAACGGAACCCCCCACTTGTTCGTACCATACCCGGCGCCCCCCCTATCCATCCTTAATCCGGCGCGCCTGCTTAATACAAAAGCAGAATAAACAAGCAAAAATAATAATAAAAGGTCAATCATGCTAATAAAATAATAAAAGAAACTCAATCCCCGCGACCTGATCGCGCAGGTCGATCCGCGTGTGAGGGCGCACGATGGTGAGCTCGGGCTCTACACTTAACAATTCACTCCCCCGGATCGGGTGTAAAGAGCAAATCAATGATGCCCTGTGGTATCGGACGTGGGTCTCGGGACTCTCGATATGGCCATAGTCTGAAACCATCTCGGGCCAATAGTCCATCAACTTGACCCGCTTCCACCGGGATTCAATCCTGCAATCCCATTAAACTTGCCGTACTCGCGGCAGACACTCGTACGGTTTTGTCGTCGTCTTCGATGCTTCAAATGCGGACTCTCATCCGAACAATGAATGGTCCGTTAGTGACCGACATATATACATGGATCTATCCCACACTTGTATTAAACTTGCCATACTCTCGGCATACATTTGTACGGGTTTATTTTCATCTACACCGTACCTACAATACGGACCTTCGTCCGAACATAAAGTGGTCTATGAATGACCAACAAAATCTGAATGGAACGAGACGGCTCTTGTCTTCCCCGAACCCTACGTGTGGGAATATCAATAAGACCTTCGTGAGTCACGTTTGGACCTCGAGTTCACCCCAACCATGGTCATTGCCTGACCCACATCCTAGGCCTATAGCCAGCTATTTCTGTACACGTCTTTGTTTTGGAATCTAGGCCCGGGACACTTTCCCGCTGCCCCTTGGCACCGGAAATATTAACGATGCCCACGCAAGCCTCGTTTGGACCGCGGGAGGCGCCCCCGGAATGGTCCTGACTCGATCACGCACCGGGCCAATAAACTCGCTGATTTCTGACCACTCTAACCGGGATTCAACCGAATGTCTCCTATCCCTTCGAACAATAAACTTGCCGCACCCCGGCATACATATGCTCCAGTTTTCCCCGTGACGATCATGATTTTCTGAAGCCGGATGCTCGTCCGAATATCAAAATGGTCCCTTGAGTGACTGACATATTTCGAATGCTTGCTTCCCTAGACATCAGGTTTTCCGACTGATTCGAGACCGCTATCGGCTTGTTTCTCTCGATATAGTTTCCTGGCCATGAGGCCCTGATTCCCGGCGACTAATCAAGGGCGTTCCCCTCTCCGAGGGGATGTAAATGACGCCGTAGACTTTATGGTACGGCGGGTTCTGGTCTCGACAAGAACCACACAATCGTCTGATTAGTCAGATCGAGCGCATAATAAATCGTCACTTTGTGACTGGCACGCCCTCACACTAAATAAACGAATGAACCCCGATCAAGAAACGAACCGATTCTTTTCGAATTTTAGTGCGTCCACAGCAGCAGACCGTTGCAGGTCTCGCCCAATCATTACAGAATATGGCCCAAGCTGGCGCTGGGGCAAGAGCTGGAGACCTACACCGTAATTTCGGAGCTTAAATCCTCTGCGGTTCTTAGGATCCTCTAATCTTGATGAGGCTAAAAATTGGATCGATGAAATGAACCGTATATTCGAGGTTATGCAATGTGCTGACCAGGAGAAGGTTCATCTTGCCACGTTCTAACTCAATAAAGATACCCGTACATGGTGGAAGTCAATTCTTGCACTGCCTCAAGATGCACCACACACTTGTGAGGGGTTCCGTACACTCTTCCGAGCAAAGTACTTCTCCGAACATGTCAAGGAGAGGAAAGCTATGGAATTTACTTCATTACGGTAGGGCATGATGATAGTAGTGGAGTATCAACTCCAATTTTCTAGGCTGGCACCTTATGCTCCTCATCTGGTTAGTACCGACTTATTAAAAGCTAACCGGTTTATGGACGGATTGAGGCCCGGCTTTATTCAACAACTTGGAACTCAGAATATCCATACGTATGCAGAGATGGTCCAACGGGCACATCTATGCGAAAGGACCCTGAAGAAGGTTGAGAAACTTAAAAGTAAAGGAGAGGAGCCAAGCCGAAGGTCTGATCGACATAAGTTTAGTATCACAGAACCTTACAAATCCCGTGACAACAAGAAGAGATCTCGGAACGGGAGTGGTAGTGGCTACCATAAGAACAAGAAGGCCAAAGAAGAAGAAAAGCAAGCCATGGCGGCTTGCACATTTTGTGAGAATTTTGATCATTCGGTCGAAGAGTCCTGGAAGCGTCTCGGTGCTTATCTACGATGTGGCAGTCAGGAGCACCGCATGCCGGATTGCCCCCTTATGAAGGAACAATCTTCCAGTGGTGGACGTAAGCGACAGTCTTGTCTTAATGCTATTATGGAAGATGAAGAAGCGCCCAAAAATGATGGGTTAATGGAAGGTACTATCCAAATCTATTCCCATTCTGCATTCGTACTATTTGATACTGGTGCTTCTCATTCCTTTATATCTACTGCTTTTACAAAAACCATGCTAATTTCATCAGATCCTCTACCTTCGGACCTAGCAATCACTACACCATTAGGTCTCGGAACCAAACTTACAACCTACTACCCCGATAGTGAGGTAATGGTAGAAGGTCATAATCTTCCTGTAAATCTCGTATGCCTTGACATGGAGGGCTACGATGCTATTTTAGGTGTAGATTGGCTTGTAGACCATGACGCCTATATAAACTGTCACAACCGGATTATCTCTTTTTGAAAACCAGGTCTTCCAAGGTTTTCCTTCATTGGTATCAAATATAGGAAGCATCCTACCATTATTTCATCTCTTCACGCTTACAAACTTATTTCGCAAGGATGTGAAGCTTTTCTTACTTCCGTAATCGTTACTGAATTCAAAGGAATTGTCTTAGAAGATATTCCCCTTGTGAATGAGTTTCCCGATGTATTTTCATCAGATTTGCCAGGTTTACCACCCGAAAGGGAAGTAAACTTCTTCATTGAACTCATTCCCGGAGCAGCACCTATTTCAATAGCTCCCTGCAGGATGCCCCCCACAGAACTCAAGGAATTGAAGAAACAACTTCAAGAGTTATTAGACAAGGGTTTTATTCGACCTAGCACATCCCCTTGGGGTGCGCCAGTTCTATTCGTCAAGAAGAAGGATGGATCCCTCAAGCTATGTATCAACTACCGGCGACTGAATCAACTCACAATTAAGAATAAATATATGTTGCCGCGTATAGATGAACTCTTTGATCAGATTTCAGGAGCAGAATATTTATCCAAGATAGACCTCAGGTCTGATTATCATCAGCTCAAGATCAAAGATGAAGACATACACAAAACTACTTTTCGGAGCAGATATGGCCATTATGAATTTGTGATAATGCTGTTCTGATTAACCAATGCCCCGACAACATTTATGCAACTCATGAATAACGTCTTCAGGCCTTATTTTGACTAGTTTGTAGTCATCTTCATTGATGATATTCTTATATACTCTAAAACAAAGGAGGAACATGAAGAGCACTTAAGAATAGCCTTGCAAACGCTAAGAGAGCACAAACTGTATGTAAAGCTTAGCAAGTGCAAGTTCTGGCTAAAGGAGGTCTCTTTTCTTGGCCATATTATTTCAAAAGAAGGTATCGCTGTCGACCCTTCTAAAATAGAAGCTATTAAAAATTGGAGCCAGCTGATGACCGTGTCTAAAGTCAGAAGTTTTCTAGGTCTGGCTGGGTATTACAGGAGGTTTATCGAAGATTTATCAAAAATTATAGTTCCTTTGACTAGACTCACAAGAAAGGAGAATCCTTTTATATGGTCGAAGGATTGCGAAGAGAGTTTTCAAACTCTTAAAGAACACCTTACCACTGCACCAATATTAACGCTACCGACAGAGGGTGGTGGATTTGAAGTCTATACGGATGCGTCTGGCATTGGCTTAGGATGCGTTCTTATGCAAAATGGAAAGGTGATTTGCTATTCATCAAGGCAGTTAAAGCGTCATGAAGAAAATTACCCTGTGCATGATCTGGAACTATCTGTGGTTATATTCGCATTGAAGATTTGGCAACATTACCTTTATGGGGAGAAATTCATCATATTTTCAGATCATAAAAGTCTGAAATACCTCTTCACCCAGAAGGAGTTAAACATGCGACAACGCAGATGGTTGGAGTATCTCAAGGACCTCGACTTTACTATCCAATATCATCTGGGGAAAGTAAATGCAATAGCCGACGCTCTTAGCAGGAAACCAATGGCAACTCTGGCAAGCCTTAGGAAAGGTATAACTTGTCTTATTGAAGATTTTTCTCATTTAAATCTTGATATTGACAGAGAAGGAGAAGGAGGTATGATTGCCAACATAAGGTTTCAACCTACATTGATCAAGACATAGTCCAATTGCAAGAAAATGACCGCACATTGATGGAGATTAAGGATAATATTGATCGGAGACCGGAATTTTCTATCTCAAATGATGGAAGACTATTATTCAAGGATCGAATTTACGTGCCGAATCATGATGACACTAAGAAATTGATCATGGAAGAAGCTCACAAATCAAAGTATGCTATTCACCCTGATGCTACAAAGATGCATCAAAATTTGAAAAGAAACTTTTGGTGGCCCAATATGAAAAGAGAAGTAGCAGACTTTGTGTCCCGATGTCTCACTTGTCAATAAGTAAAAGCAGAACATTTAAGACCCACTGGGAAATTACACCCCTTGAATATTCCCGAGTGGAAATGGGAAAGTATAGTGATGAGGGCATTTTCTCCGGACTCGGATTGTTCGTCGGCAAGCGCCATTATGTTAGTCATGTATTTTTGAGTCTAGTCATGTAATCTTCACATTTTCTTTGAGTCAATATCATGTAATTTTTCCTTTATTTGAGTCATGTACCTAGGTTAGTGAGTCATTTTCCTAAGTATTGTGTCATTAGGTTGGTTTGTTAGGCTATTGGGCCCAATTCATTGGGCTTGGCCCAAGGGCGCCCCTACCCCTTCGGTTATTTGTCATTGAGTCAAATGTAAGGGACTTTTGTAGAAATGTGGGTTTCCTATATATAGGACCCCATTCCCCTCATTTTGAACTAATGAACCATTGCATGAATATTGAAATCCAATTCCAAATCCCACTAGATCTCTCTCTCTCTCTCTCTCTCTCTTCCCCAACCCCAAAATTTGAAATTTTCTCTCTCCTCCCCATTCACCTCTCATTAAGACTCCTCCCCTTCCCCATACACTCATTTAACTCCCCCCCAACCCCAAGGTGGAATCCCCCAATCACTAGGCCACCCTCCAACCCCCAACTACCCTACTCACTTCCCCAAGCACCCTTCCCTCTCCCCCATACAACCCACCACTTCCCTAGGCCATTTGAATTCAAATCTCCCTTCCCTCCACAGCCCTAGGGCACCCCCAAGACCCCTCCCCTTGGTTAGGGTTGCACCCCCCTCTCTCTCTCATCTCCACCATTCTTCCTTGCTCCTCCCCATCATCTCTCAGCCCTAGTTCGTAGTTGAAGACCTGCAGAAGACCAGCAACTTGCAACAGCGACTCCGACCACATCCCAATGCGTTTGAAGACCCAAGAGCTATCCACGGAAGCGTCTTCCTGTCTTCTTCGCAATGGAAGTGGTTTCATCTTCATCTGAGCTGTGTGCTGCCCGGGAGCTCCGTTCTCCCACAACTGCTCAGAGCTGCCCCTTCTGAGTACCAGAACCGGAGTAGAAGCTTCACCACGATGAACCTTGGAAGAATCAGTTCAAGAAATCTTCTGCAAAGTTCTTCTTCGCCCTGTCTACTTTTAGAATCAAGAAGCGGAACTTCGATCGGCCTTCTTAATCCAGAGTTATCAGTTTTATCCCTCAGCTACGCGGGTCTGCTACCCACAGTCTGCACCGACCTGTCATCATTGTTCAGAGTCCCCTGGTCTTCTCCGGCATTTTTTGGCTTCCCCGTCAGTGTTTCTGCGAAGAGGACTCATCCACGGTTCCAACGACTCTGACGGTGCTTGATTCCGAGTTCGGGAGCTATGGGGGCATCCTCTGGAACCTACTGTTGGAAACCAGGAGCTGCCAGTCCGAGACTCTGCCTCCCTGTTCGGGCCTCCACCCAGACCAGCATCGGCAACAGAAGAAATTAACAAAATTTGGACGACTTCCCCGGCCTCCTACGAAGATTTTCTAGGTGGTTTCGTCCCCGGAAAAATTTGGTAGCAGTTGCAGCAGTCAATTCTTCAGTCCCCTATCAGCACTCACAGAACTGGACAGATTCGGCATCGGCTTCTTCTCTTGTGTTTTCATCGCCTTCTCCCCTCCCCGCTTGGCCGGCTGAAGGCCCCTCCCTGTGTGGAGGTAACTTTTGGTTGTAATACATTAACCCCCACCCCGAGATCCCCCCCCCTTGCATGGGCCGTAGTGCTGTACTCCTTTCAATTTCAGGTTGAAGCGACACCGACGCGGCGTACGGGTGCATACCCTCGCCTCCCCGCTCGCCCCCGTCTCCGGCCGGAGTCGGCATCTTCACGCCGGCTAGGTGAGCTCCTTAACATCTCTCATTGCTGTAATGGACTTGCTTAGCTTAGTATTGCTATAGTTACTCTGTCGGCGGTGAGAGAGTGTCCGATTTTAAATTGCCACCAAATTGAGTGACCACCGCGGGAGAGTTGTGAGAGCTTCCACTCAACCCACACCCTTGGTGTGTTGGCCGCCCATGATTTGTGCTTCCCTTGGCCCATTTGGGGTCCGCAATAAGCTAGCCGACCCTTGGAGAACCAAGGTCCCACCTCGGACCCTCTCCATTATCACCGAGTCACCTTCGGGCACTAACGTGCGCCAAGCGAGTGAGTCGCTAGTGTGAGTCCGCTGCCTAACCCGAATGCTTGCATACTTAGGTCCAAGGTCGGTCTCACATCAATTGGTATCATCATCATAGCATCCTAGTTGGTCTCACATCAAGTGTATCAAAACATCTTCACCACATCATCATAGGTCTTAGGTCGGTTTTACATCAAGTGGTATCCGAGCAAGTTCACAACTTGTCTCTATCAAGTTGGTCCTAGGGCATGTCTATGCATTTAGAGTCTTCAAGTGCATCACTCTTGTCCCCTAGTATGGCCACCTCATATCGACCTTACCAATCGGCCCACTCCATAAGTCTAAGCCACCAAGAGATGCCTACCACTAACACCCATAACTTCCCTGGCCATGTCAACTACTTCATAAAAGCCTTGACCTATGCCAATGAGCGGCTTGATAACATATCGGGCCGACTCAACCAACTTGGAGAAAATAGGCCCGCCCCAAGGACGGATGATAGGATGGTCCCTTTCCCACTTTCCACCTTTGATGGAACCTCTCCTAGAGAATATTTAGATTGGGAAGCTACAATGGACCAATACTTCACTTGGTATCCTATGTTCGAGGATGAAAAGGCATGGGTTGCCAAAATGCAACTTACCAAACGGGCAGAAACTTATTGGATGCAAATTGTCGGGCTAAAGGTACTTAGAAGGGAAACTCCCATCACCACTTGGAAGGACATGAAGGAGCAACTTAGGGTAAAATATATGTCCCCTTCATACCCGGGTTACCAAAGTCCAAGGAGCACTCCCACTCCCTCAACCCCACCCGTCCAAAACCTCACCCCTAAAACCCAAGTATCTAAGGCCTCCACCTCCTCACCCAACCCCATAAGGTCCCCCACACCCCAACCAAAACCCCCTCCCCTAACCTACACTAGTGAAGCCCCTTTAACCCCCACCTCCACCCCAAACGATCCCAAGGGCAAGAGACCCTTAACCGGCCCGATTCCCTCTATAAGGACCACCACTCATCCAACCTTCACCACTCAAACCCAAGTGGACCCCATGACCACCCCGCCACCTAGGCCCATAATGGCCATCACCCCCCAACCCAAAACCCCTCACCCAACCCACCTCCCGCTTCCTACACCAATATTTCCCCAACCTAGGCCTCCTCTACTTCCCCTTCCTATCCAAATCCAAGACCACCCTTGCCCACCACCCCAAGTGCACCATGCTCCAGCTATCACCAATTCTCCCGCATTAGACCTACCCAACCCATTAACACTAGGAATTGAAACCCACACACCCATCCACATGGAAATAGATGCTAGTCCCGAACAAAAACCTACCCTAGAGGAAATCCAAGAACCTCCACTTCCACCCACCTCTCCTAGTCCGGATCCTCAAAAGCCACACACCTTCACCATGAATGAAGTCATACTCCAATGGCTCAAACAAGGACCCACCCTTCCTAGCTCACCCCCACCTCTCTCACCATTGGGATATCCATCCCAAATTGCCCCCCTCTACTCCTATCACACCACAATCCAATCCTACTATGAGGTAGAAGGTTGGGATGATCTCCTCAAGGGTTTAGAATGGCAACTAGGGTTGACTTGCTTATTGACCTTAGGAAAGGCCCACCCAAAAAGCCTTAGTCTTATCCACCCATGTGATGGTTCTATCACCTCGGTCGTCACCATTGGTTGCTACACTAGTGACCTCCTTCTCATTCTCCCTATGGATGAAAAACCCATCATGATCCACTCCACTTCTATTGAGATCCCAAGTACATTGATCGACTGGCCCACTAACAACCTTGGTCCAATTACCTTGAGGGAGGAGGACCCACCGTGTGAAGACCATGTGGGCATAGAGTCTCTTCTTCTAGGAAACCCAGTCCATGACCCCTTTGATCCCTTCCTTTGGGAGTATGGGTACCCACGTGACCCACCCACATCACCCACCACCCACCCTTTCCTACCCCCACCCACCATGTTGGGCCAAGCCCACCTCATCCATGACCCAGGTTACACCATAGAAATCATGACCTTAGGCAACACCCGTCTAGAGATCAAGAAGGTGCCCCACCCCATATCCACCTACCTAGATCCCTTCGACCCTTTTGAGTGGAAGCTCAAAGGCCACCCCACCATCCCACATGAGGAAGTCATCTTTGGGAAAGGAATTCTTATGTCTTGGCACATCACATCGCTTGGCATGATTAGTCCGTCGGTACATTCATCCACATCACCCACATGTCAAGTAGGAAGCATAAGTGGACCATATTTGGATGTAATGGTCCACCCTCTTTCATCATGAGTCATAAGCATGAAAGGAGCATACATGGATGTCCGGGTCTCCCAGCATTTGTCACCACCATGCATACCTATGGATGCCCCGGTCCTTTCAAATCATTCAACGTCCTCATAACATCAATGCATGATAGGTCTATATGTGGTTGTCCTGGACCACCTTTGCATACCATACATTGTCAACTCACATTGCATCATAGTGCATGGCATATGCATTCAAGCAAGTATCAAGCAACAAGCGGTGGGATTCACAAGAAGCGAGCACAAACTCCTAAGCACCACTTTGAGTTCCAAGTTGACAACTCGGTGATGATGGCTTTGGAGTGGCTCTACTTTAGGGTCACCTCCAATCTGAGGGCACGAGGACTTGGACCTTGCCAAGATCTGAGTGGCTTTGGCAACCCAGCTTATGGGTTGGACTTTCAAATGGGTTTTGGGATTCACCCCACTTCCCATGTGGCAGTTCCGACACCCTCTAAGGGCACCGCGGTGGATCCTAGTGAGTGCCTCGAGCTTACACCTACCCTTGTGAGAGACACCCTCGGAGTGCCACCACAAATAGCCTGAGAGCCCGACGTGAGCACACGGAGGCAATACTAGGCAAGCAAGATCCCATCGCCAGCATGAGGGTATGACCGAGTCACTTTGTCGAGCTGAAGCGCCGTTCCCCGACTATGGTCGCGGGTTGAGTATGGAGATCGTGGATCGCCCAGAGCCGCAGTTCGATGTACTACTTCCCTGGTGGACCCATACTCGACGGGGTCGAGTTTTCTCCACCCCGGGGGTATGATGAGGGCATTTTCTCCGGACTCGGATTGTTCGTCGGCAAGCGCCATTATGTTAGTCATGTATTTTTGAGTCTAGTCATGTAATCTTTACATTTTCTTTGAGTCAATATCATGTAATTTTCCCTTTATTTGAGTCATGTACCTAGGTTAGTGAGTCATTTTCCTAAGTATTGTGTCATTAGGTTGGTTTGTTAGGCTATTGGGCCCAATTCATTGGGCTTGGCCCAAGGGCGCCCCTACCCCTTCGGTTATTTGTCATTGAGTCAAATGTCAGGGACTTTTGTAGAAATATGAGTTTCCTATATATAGGACCCCATTCCCCTCATTTTGAACTAATGAACCATTGCATGAATATTGAAATCCAATTCCAAATCCCACTAGATCTCTCTCTCTCTCTCTCTCTTCCCCAACCCCAAAATTCGAAATTTTCTCTCTCCTCCCCATTCACCTCTCATTAAGACCCCTCCCCTTCCCCATACACTCATTTAACTCCCCCCCAACCCCAAGGTGGAATCCCCCAATCACTAGGCCACCCTCTAACCCCCAACTACCCTACCCACTTCCCCAAGCACCCTTCCCTCTCCCCCATACAACCCACCACTTCCCTAGGCCATTTGAATTCAAATCTCCCTTCCCTCCACAGCCCTAGGGCACCCCCAAGACCCCTCCCCTTGGTTAGGGTCGCACCCCCCCTCTCTCTCTCATCTCCACCATTCTTCCTTGCTCCTCTCCATCATCTCTCAGCCCTAGTTCGTAGTTGAAGACCTCCAGAAGACCAGCAACTTGCAGCAGCGACTCCGACCACATCCCAGCGAGTTTGAAGAGCCAAGAGCTATCCACGAAAGCATCTTCCTGTCTTCTTCGCAATGGAAGTAGTTTCATCTTCATCCGAGCTGTGTGCTGCCCAGGAGCTCCATTCTCCCACAACTGCGCAGAGCTGCCCCTTCTGAGTACCAGAACCGGAGTAGAAGCTTCACCACGACGAACCTTGGAAGAATCAGTTCAAGAAATCTTCTGCACCATTTGAGGAAGTTGGCACGACCATTTACCTCTAGTGGAATTTGCCTATAACAATATCTATCAAGCTAGCATTCAGATGGCACCATTTGAGGCTCAGTATGGTAGAAGCTATCTAAAGAGGGGTAATCTCGCGCTGGTCTTGAGTCATGAGTTCCAGGGAGGATTCTTGATCATGATCACCACGTCTGTATGAATTGCAAGGCAGGAAACGGATTAGAGGTGCCCAGGGAGGATTCCCTGGGGAAAGACCCTCCGATGCTTAAGTCAGCAGGTGCGATAGAGCATGAGGGCGAATAGAGAGGGTAGGAGGGAAAGGGAGCGAGATTAGTCTCCACCAAGAAGTGTGGTGGTTCTCTCTTAGAACCAATGCCTTACCTTTTCGGAGGATCCCCCTGGAGTTTATATAGCAGCCCATTTAACGTTATGTTCCAGGGAGCTGAGTGGGCTTCGGGGGGTTACGTCCTTGTCGTGGGCTCATTATGGCGTCAGGACTTTTGCCCTCCCCTATCTTTAGGAATTCCTTGCTCCTACTGGAAGCGTAACGGACACCGAGATGAGCTTCCGACAGTCGGTCCGAGCCAGAGGCGTTCGCTCGGGATTTTGTCTCAAGCGATGAAATGTATAGCTTGGGTAGACCATATTGGGTTCCCGCAGGGGATCTCCCGACCGACCTATCGCTTGGACTTTCAGACCCATAGGTGGCCTAGGAAGTGCTGCACCGAGTGGGTTTTTAGGCTTGAGTTAAGTGGGCCCAGAATGGGGCTGTCACTTTGAGGAGCTGGGCCTGGTTTGGTCGAATTGGACCTAGTTGGGCCATGCTCTCGGATGGTTGATTCCCCCCCTCTCCACTTGTCTCCCCCTACTCTCGAGCCAAGATTGGGCTCAGATGAGTTGTAGTTATGGGGATGACGTTGGTTTGGGTGGGGAATTATCTCCGACAGGGGCCACTCAATGCGACTGTCCTTGGAGTTTGCCTGTAATGATGACCCTTTTGAGTCGATGCGAGGAACCCCCTCCTTGGTTTCGGAACGTCGCGCTGTTTCCCGCCAAGTTCATGGGGAGGTAGATATCGCGCGTGCTTGCATCCCAAACCGTCTTTATTTAGGGTTTTCTTCTTCCACCGCATCAGTATTTCGGCAGGGCACATGCGCCGTGAGAGGGATCAGGAAGGGCAGCGTCTTGCAGAGGCATTTGCAGAGTTAGCGGAGATCACGGCGGCGGCAATTTGCCAATTTCCGCCTCCTCTGGAATCGTCCAATTCGGCGCTTTTCCCCTCTTCTTCCAGTTCTTCTCTTTCTTCCATGGCGGAGCAGAGTCTTTCGACTGAGATATATAGAACTCAGCAAGGCACGAGAAGTTTGGTGCCTCGGCCTGAGCATCCCATGCGCAGTGAGCTGGGCGAGGCCGAAGTACAGGGGATGGAGAAGCAATACGGGTTGCCATGGAAGTATTTCTTCTCTCCGCCGCAGTCTCACGAATCCAGCTTGTCCCATCGTCCGGGCCTCTTCTATACTTTCCTTTTGGCTTAGAAGAGTGGGTTCCGCCTCCCTCTTCACCATTTTGTCGTGCAACTGCTTCAATTTTATCTACTGGCTCCTATCTAGTTGGTCTCCAACTTGTATACGTTTATCTTTTCTTTCATCTTTCTCTGCCACTCGTGTGGGCTCCGCGCTTCTTTGGAGCTTTTCAATTCTTTCTTTGAGTTGAAGGAGCAGACCCATGCGGGAAAGGTCTTTTTCTATCTTTAGGCGAGGAGGGGAAGGAGCTGCGTGTCTCTTTCCGCCAATGATTCTTCTCACAAGGGGTGAAAGACCCAATTTTTCTGGGTGGGTTCGTCCGTGAGGACGCCTCCTGGGGTTTCCCGACGGTGGTTAATTTCCACCCGTCCATTCCTCCGAAGCAGGCGACGATTTCTCCGGAACTGGAGGAGGAGATCAGGGTTCTTCAGGAGAATCGTCGGACGATCGCCGAGTTGATGATCGCGGCCAATATCGAGGATTATCCCTCCCGTGCGTTGTCATCTCACGGTAAGAAATTTAGGGTCCCGTGTCGTCGCTTCTGGGTCGAGCAGGTAGGCTCTTTTCTGATGTGCTGACTTTCGCTGGTCAGACTCGAGGCGGACGAATGATGAGGGGGAATAGCCGTCAGAGCAAGAGATCGTCGCCCTGGAGGAGACCCCTGCTCCGAATGAAACCCAAGCTTCCGGGGACCCTTCATGCGCGTGAGACTGGGGCAAGCAGATTGCTCGGGGAGATGCCTCCGAGCACCGTGGGGCTAAGCGCAATGATCCGTGGGAGTGAATGCTCCTGTCTTCGATGAAGGCTCGGACCACTGAGAAGAAGCGGTTGAAGAAGGCGGGGGTCTTTCGTCAGGCCGAGGAGCCTGCTCGCCCGACTGCGGAGCGCGCCCACTCGGTCGAGGAGCGCCCAGCCGAGGAAGTCCATTGCCAGGATCTCCCGCCCTTCGGGCCAGAGGCGGCTGCCGCTGGTGAGGGAGGCGTCATCAAACCTGACAGGCTACAGATCAAGGCGGCGGCCTCTGAATTCCCGATCGAAGTTGGGGAGGCGTGGGGCGAAGCGACATCTCAGTCCGTGCCGAGCGTGGTTGCCCCAGAAGTGGGGACGCTCGGGGGAGATGTTTCAGTCTCGGCTCCTCCTGAGAGGATTCCTCCTCCTTCGGTGGGCGCGCTTGTCATCTGGGCTTCTCTGTATCACCGGTGCCGATCCTTGGTGCCTTTGTTGAATCGGGAAGAAATCAGACGCGGTCCCCCTTCTTTGCTCTTTGAGAGGGTCATGGAGGGCGGTCTAATCATGGCCCAGCTGGGGGATGAGATAGCCGATTTCTTTGCTCGGTGGGACAGTGAGGAGAGGTCCCTTTCTCGGGTTCATTCTGAGTCTGATCGGAAGATCAGTCAGTTGACTTCTGAGCTTGAAATCTCTCGGCGGGAGGCCACCTCGTTCCGGGCCCAGCTCCGGTCGAGCCAAGAGGAGGCTCGGGCACTGTTCGATCACCTGGCCCAGGCTCGCTATACGGCCGACCTGAAGGGCAAGCTCCTGGAAGAGGAGCGTCAGTCTCAGGCCGAGCGCGCCGAGTAGTGGAGGGCCGAGCGAAAGGAGCTTAGCAACCAGGTCCGGGGGGCCGAGCGAGTGCGGGAGGAAGCCGTGACTGAGCGGACTGAGGATGAGGTGAAGCTGTCCGAGACCGAGAGGAAGCTACTCGAGGCTGAGCAGAAAATAGCCGAGCTTGAGAAGGAGGCTGAGCGAGCCAAGGCGGGGGTGATCGAATGGTACAAAGGTTCGGAGGGATACCACGCAGCTCTCGAGAGGGTGGCCTTTTCATATTATGAGCCAAGCTACCGTCGGGGGCTACAGAAGGGATTTGCCCAGCAGCAGGTGTACAACGAGCTGGACTTTCCTTCTGGGCAACGCTATGATTCGGATGCGGAGACTACGGATTCTTCCTCTTCGGCGTCGAGTGAAGGGGGCAGCGGGGATACCTGTAGCTCGGCAGAGGGATCGTCAACTCTGGTCACCTTTAGAGGGCTCACGGGCAAGATAGTTCCCACACAAGTGGGGTCAGTGTCTGGGCCGACCGTCGCTGAGGGTACCGGGGGCAGATCTCCTGGTGCCGAGGATCCCTCAGGTACCAGTCCTCAAGAAAGACCGCGGGGTTCTCAGAGTCCCCCTATTTCCATAGACTAGAAGGAATTTTTTTTGTTTTTTTTACGTGCGAGGTTGGCCCTTGCGATATGTAATGGCAGTAGTGTTTAATAGAAAATTGACTATTTCTTACCGCTTTTGACGCGATTTGGCCACCGTATCTGCAGTTGTTAAAAAGGTGGGGCTTTTATTTACGGATATCTCACGTGTGATGACTGCCGCAACACTGACGCGTTTCCAACTTTCGATGCCTCGCATGACTTTTTATTTCACGCATCCCAGGGGAGAAGTCATTGGAGGGAGAGCAACTGTCCCTTGGGGAAGGGTTGCCGCCTTTCGCATTTTTTCGAGGGGAGGATCATTTAAGGCAAGCGTTCCCCCTGTCGGCCTATAAGAAAGGTCCCAGAGGGCACCTCCATTCTTCTTCAACGCTTAAGGCTTTTATTGCCGTTGTTCCTCTTTCTCCCTTCTCGCGAAGTGCTTGTCTCTGTGCCGGGAAGTTATAAGTGAAATATGGAAGGCGATGTGGAAGACGAAGATTCTAGCGATCGCCACATGTGCTCGTGCTTCTTCGGCGTGGAAGAAGGGACAACGATGGGCGGGCGGCGTGCAAGAAGGGACAGCGCATAATAGCGCGTCTGTTCCCTACCGCTAGACCACCGCCACCATCTTATGAGGAAGGTAGAAGCGGAAGGAGGTTCAAGGAAGCAAGGCGTCCGGCACGGCGGCCTTGCCCTACTCCTTCCTCACCTCAGCCTACTTCTCTCTCCTCTTCCATCCCCGCCGTCCTCTTTCTCCCTCTTCTGCTCTTCAACCAACTTCTTCCTTCTTCTTTCACTCTTTGGAGGATGCCTTTATCCTTGCTCGCACCACTTGCGGGTGCTTGCTTTCTGTTCAACTTTCATCCTCCTTCCAAAGAGTTGGTAGAGGAGGCCTTCTCTCGTTTTCCTTTCTTTTCTTCCTCTGATACCCTTTTTTTTTCTCTGAGTTTCTTGAGTGAACGATGTCATCTATCCCGTTATCTGAGCCAGTTTCTACACTGGGTAGAGTCAGTGGCTCGGTCTGGGGGTGCTAGCCGTGTCCACGCTTAGTTATCAGCTGATGTTGTAGTACCAGTGGATGTGGTATTTTTGCTTTTGATACGCATTGTATTGGCTATGGCCTATTTGATGTATGAAGAGACATTAATGAAAGGAGAATTTTTGCCATTTGTTGCTTACATGTCTGTGAAAAGCTCAAAAGTAGAACTTTTGTAATGTTGTTGCATTCCACGTCCGGGGGATAGGCATTCCTTCCATAGTAGACAGTCGATACGCCCCTTTTCCGAGCGTCTCGACCACTCGGTAGGGGCCTTCCCAATTAGGGGCCAGCTTCCCCGCCACCTCTTGTGGTCAAGAGGCTCCGGCTTTTCTTAGGATGAAGTCTCCTGGATGGAAAAGTCTATCCCAGACTCTGGCGTTGTAATATCGAGTGAGGCGCCGCTGATATTCCATGGCTCAAATGCTCGCTATCTCTCTTATCTCGTTTGCCAAATCGAGGTTCTCTAGCAGTTTTTGCTCATTTGCCTCGGGCGAGAAGTTGATGACTCGGAGAGATGGGCTACCGACCTCCAAAGGAATCATGGCGTCCGTGCCGTATACCAACTGAAAAGGAGTCTCACTGGTGGCGGTTCTTGGGGTAGTTCAGTGCGACCATAGTACGCTTGGCAATTCCTCAACCCAGTTGTCCTTGGCTTTACCGACCCTGGCCTTAATGCCTTTTAGTATAGTTTTGTTGGCATTTTCGACCAGTCCGTTAGCCTGCGGGTGGGCTACCGAACTGAAATGGTTGCGAATATGAAGGTCGGCGCATTTGTTCCTAAAGTAATGGGAATCAAATTGCCGACCATTATCACTCACTATCACTCGGGGGATGCCAAAGCGACAGATGATCGATTTCCACACGAAGCTCCACACGACCAACTCGGTAATCCTAGCAGTGGCTTCGGCTTCGATCCATTTCGTAAAATAATCGATGGCGATGATATCGAACTTCTTCTGGGCTTGGGCCGTGGGAAACGGCCCCAGGATGTCGATTCCCTACCGCGCAAAGGGGTATGGCTCGGTAAGGGTGACGAGCTCTGAGGATGGTTGATGGACCAGATGGTCGAAACGTTGGCAATGATCGCACCTTTGTACGTAGGCTGAGTAGTCGCATTGGAGAGTGGGCCACCGGTAGCCTTGTCGTAACAAGATTCTAGCGGGCGCTCTCCCTCCTTGATGTGCGCCGCAGATGCCTTCGTGGACTTCTTGAATTGCTCGGCCGGCTTCCTCAATATCAAGGCACTTGAGGAGGGGATCGGAGAAAGATCTTTGGTATAAAGCATCGTCCAAGATGACGAAGTGTCGAGTTTGATACTTCAGTCTTTGAGCATCTCAAGGGTCAGAGGGCTCTCAAGAATCCGGGAGCCAAGAGATGAATGGGGCCCGCTAGTCGCTCGATAACGCCTGGTCAACAGTCATGAGTTCCGCTTTTATGCTCGGTCGTTCCAGCTCTTCGAGGAAAACCGATGGTGTACCTTCTAGAGCAACAGAGGAGGCCAATCGAGAGAGGGCGTCCACTCGGGAGATTTCCTCCCGAGTGATCCGGATAACCTGAAAGTCCTCGAATAGTGGGGCTATTCCTCTTACCAGTTGAAGGTATTTGACCATCGGTGTTTCCCGAGCCTCGTAGTCGCTATTGACCGGGCTGGCGACCAATTGGGAGTCAATGTGGATCCTGACTCATTCGGCCCCCAGTCGTCGCGTCATCCTGGCTCCCGAGATGAGGGCTTCATACTCGGAGACGTTGTTGGAGGCCGGGAAGTTGAACTTCAGGGCGTATTGCAATTCTACTCCTTCCAGGGATTGGAGAAGAACGCCGACGCCGCTGCCAGTAGAGTTGGAGGATCCATCAACGAAGAGATCCCAGGTGGGCCTGGGCGTCGATGGATGATCTTCCTCGATCGGGGCAGTACTCTCTGCCATGAAATCTGCGAGGGCCTGCCCCTTGATGGCTGAGCGGGGACAGTAGGAGATGTCATAGGCCCCGAGCATTATAGCCCACTTGACGAGGTGACCCGAAGCTTTGGGGTGAGCGAGTATCCTCTTCAGAGGCTCATTGGTCAGCACGACGATGGAGTGTCCTTGGAAGTAGGGCCGGAGGCGCTTGGCCGAGGTTACCAATTCTAGCACGAGTTTCTCAGTTGCGGGGTACCGTCGTTCGACCTCGCCAAGCACCTTACTGGTGTAATATACTAGTCTCTGCACTCCTGCATCATCTCGAACTAGGACCGAGCTCACCGTGGAAGGGGTCGACGAGAGGTAGAGTTGTAGTATCTCGCCTGGGACCAGCTTTGATAACACCGGGGGCGAGGCCAAGAACTCCTTCAGTTCTGCAAAAGCTTTCTGACATTCCTCATCCCAAGCGAACGTATCAGATGCCAATTTGGGCCCTCTCAATAACTTGAAAAAGGGCAGGCATCGTTCGGCCGCTTGGGATAAGAAATGGTGGAGCGCCGCAATCCACCCAATCAAGCGTTGAACGTCTTTGACGCAAGCGGGTGGCCACATATTCAGGATAGCTTGGACTTTGTCGGGGTTGGCCTCGATCCCACGTTGAGTGACTAGAAAGCCCAGGAACTTTCCGGATCGAACTCCAAAGGCACATTTAGCTGGGTTGAGCTTCATGTTGTACCTTAGGAGAGTTTTGAGGGTTTCTGCCAGATCGGTGAAGTGATCCTCTGCCTTGGGTGTCTTGACGAGCATGTCATCGATGTAGGCTTCGACGTTCCGATCGATTTGTCCTTCGAAAATGTGGTTGATCAGCCTTTGATATGTTGCCGCGGTGTTCTTCAACCCAAAAGGCATCCGGGTGTAGCAGTACATGCCGAAGTCGGTGATGAAGGCTGTCTTCTTGATGTCTTTAGGATCCATTTGGATCTGATGGTAGCCGGAGTATGCATCCAGAAAGCTGAGCAACTCGTTACCGGAGGTCGAGTCGACTAGCTGGTCGATGCTCGGCAGTGGGTAGCAGTCTTTCAGAGTGGCCTTGTTGAGGTCGGTGAAGTCCACGCACATTCGCCATTTGCCCGAAGTTTTTGGCACTAAGACGACATTGGCGAGCCATGTCGGGTAAATGACCGGTCGAAATAGTTCGGTTTTCTTCCCCTTAAGGATTTGCTCTTTAATGATCGTCTGCTTCCCCGGGGCATGCTTTCTTCTGCGTTGTTGGATGGGTTTTACCGATGGGTCAAAGTTGAGCTTGTGTACCACCATCTCCCCAGGGATCCCGGGAAGATGCTCATCAGACCATGCGAAGACTTGAATATACTCCGAAAGAAAATCTTTATACTGCTTTTGCTCATTAGGTGATAAATCAGCTCCAATTTTTACTCCTAGGGCTGGGCCATCTTTGAGGAAGACCGTCAACAATTCACCACCAGGCTTGGATGTTGTTGGCTCGTCCTCGACTCCCATGCCCTTTTTCTTTTTCCCTTCTGGCCTTCTGGCTTTGACCTAGATTATGTAGCACCTCCAAGCTATTGCCTGGTTACCTCGGACCACCCCGACACCGTGTTTAGTGGGAAACTTCATTTTTTGGTGATACGTGGAGGGCACTGCCTTTGTCCGGCTGAGGATACCTCGTCCGAAGATGGCATTATAGGCCGACATCCCCTTGATCATGATGAAGTCAACCATAACGGTAACGGTTTTGGGAGGGGTGCCGATAGTGACCGACAGGCTCAGGGTTCCCTCGGGATAGGTTGCCTGGCCGTTGAACCCACAAAGGGGGGTTCGAACTGGGCGGATCTTGGAAGGATTTTCACCCATCTTGAGGAAGCATTCGTACGAAAGTACATAAGGGGCACTATCATTGTCGACCAGTATCCTGTCTACATTACAATGGTTTATGGTAGCCGATACTACAAGAGCGTCATCGTGCGGGGTGGATAACCCTTCCAGGTCTTGGTCGAAGAATACCAAGGCCTACTGCTCGGTTGCTGGTGGGGCTTTGGGGGGCTCGGAGGCTCTGCTTGCCCGTTCAGTGTGACTCTTTCTTCCTCGACTACTGTCTCCTCCTGATGCCGCGCTGCCAGAAATGACGTTGATGTGGACCTCACGAGGTTGATTGTCAATCTCCTCTGGAATGCCATAGTCTTCCTTCTGGCGCTCGAAAACGTACCGAGATAAGTCTTCTTGGCGGACGAGGCGCTCGATCTCGTCCTTGAGTTGGTGACAATCTTCGGTGTGATGTCCCGTGGTCTTTGTGGAACTGGCAATGTTTGCGTCGGTTGCGACGCTTGCCCTTCATGGGCTCGGGTTGGCGGAGAATGCCCAAGCTTTTGATGTCTTCGTATATCTCGTAGACGGGAGCGAATAGAGGGGTGTACCGCTTGTATTTCCGAGGGGCTCCCTCTGGTCTCCGTCTTGACTCCGCTGTTTCCCTTGGTCCGAGCCTTGCTCGGATGGTCGCTTCTTATCCCCTTCCCGACCCGAACACGTTGGGCCGCGGCAGGCGCTGAGGACTTCCTCGCACTCGACGTGGCGCAGGGCTAGAGTCACCAGATCGGCGAGGGAGGTGAGGGGATGGAGGACCAGTTCTCGTCGAAGGTTCTCATCGCGGGTGCCTCGGGTCAGCGCGGTAATGGCTGAGGCGACATCCATGCGGGGGATACGTAGGGCTTCCGATTTGAATCGGTTGATGTAGGCCCAGAGTTTCTCCCCTTGCGCCTGCTTTAGTGCCAGCAACCCCGCTACTGACCTTGGAGGGCCGCTGCCGGCGAAGCTCTCTTTGAATATTCACCCGAATTGCCTGAAGTCGCGAATGCTACAGGGGGCGAGTGCTCAGAACCAGGCCTGAGCGCCCTGGACTAAAGTGGTCACGAACGCTTGGCACTTGACAGCGTCGGAGGCCCCGTGCAAGGTCATCAAGGCATTGAAGCTGTCATGGTGGTCGGCCGGGTCTCCCTGGCCGTCATACGACTTTAAGGTTGGCAGCAGGTCCTGGGGGAGATCTCGACCTTCAAGATATGGTCAGAGAATGAGGATTGCTCCTCATCCTCCTTGGTGGACGTCCTTTGCAGGGCGCGGAGGGCATGCTCTTGCTCCGTAAATCGTCGCTTGAAGTCCCGTAGCTGGAGGGTCAACTCCGGATGCCGCTGGTCTGAGAGACTAAGGGGGCATCCCTGCGGGCTGCCGCGCCGTCCCTCGGGGGGATCAAACTCCGGGTGCTGCCGACGCGTCCTGACTTCTTCTCTCCATGGGTTGGAGGAGGCTTCTTGTTCTGGAGGGGGGGCGTGTGAAGGTCCCCCCGACCTATTACGTATCAGCCATCGTCCCCAGAGGATGAAACGACCTCCGGCCATTTACTGGGAAGCTTCTCCACGGGGAGGGCTTTCCGGTGGGAGATGTGACTTCCCTTCCCTAGCCGCCTGGGTCCTCATTAGTTCTACGAGGATATCTAGTTTGGTGTTAACGGTTTGGAGGGCGTTAGGACTCCCGTTGGGGGGTCGCTTGATTATTGTCGTCGGTGGGGAGGTTCTCCGCAGGGTTGGAGGGCGCAGGTTCTCCTTCCGCCGCTGCGGTCTTGCCTTTTCCACCGGCGACCTTCCTACCAGAGCTTCTTTGCACCATGATGGCTCTTTATTACGTTTCCCACACACGGCACCAGATGAAGAGGGGTAATCTCACGTTGGTCCTGAGTCGTGAGATCCAGGGAGGATTCTTGATCACGATCACCACGTCTGTATGAACTGCAAGGCAGAAAACGGATCAGAGGTGCCTGTAGATGCCTAATTTCAGACATCCCGCGGATCCCCAATAGACCTTCGTGTGAATGACGCTTAGTTGTGGTACTTGTTTTACCAATGTTTTGAGTTTTAAAGCCTAGCCCGTAGCCTTAAAGCTATTGGGCCTCGTCCACTTAAGGGGCCCAAGGAACATGGTCTGGGCGGCCAAAGACTTGGCTGCCCCCAGTCTTGGGCGACCAGGGCGATGGACGCCCTCCAGTCCTGGGCGGCCAAAGACTTGGCCGCCCTCCCCTTCAAGGAGGCCAAAGACCTGGCCGCCCTCCTCTATTTACTTGGTCAAAGAACGTGGCCCAGCTCGTGGGCATGTTCTTCCCCCCATTCTGCATGATCTTTCCCCACGATTTGAAACTCCGAACTCAATACACAAAACTGTCGCTCTCCAATGTGGAAAGGGGGGACAGAGGCCATTTTCAAAGGGGGAAGAATCGAGGTAGAATCCAGGAAAGAGGTCCGGAGGAGTTTGGGCATTGGAGAAGAGCCACACCGGTCATCTTCCTCCTGCTTCCTTTGCTTCGATTGGAACTCACCTCATACTTCCTACTTGCATCACGGCTTCCAGGTAAGTACACTGCATGTAGTGTAACTCCTTAGCTCCCACACTTAGAGGTTTCTTCCCAAAATAAACGGGAAGGTGGGTGGTCGATAGTCTCGGCCATCCCTCCTTCCCACCACCCCCAGGTAACCTTGCCACCGTCATTCTCGTTCTGTTCGTCTATTAGAGTAGATACTACACATTTTATTTTGCTAATGACTTTCTTGTTCTTCTTTCTTTGAGCTACCTTGCAGGACTTCAGCATAAGGGACATAGCAGGGCTCCTTGCCCTTGGCCGGCCGAGGACGAGGAAGAGGGACCCATCATCTCCCCATTTGGATTATCTCCCCGCGATCATCAACCTTGTGAGGTTCAGGTAAACACCTCTGGCGATCACGATATTCTAATATTTTTGTTTGTTCCTCTGTAGGTACTCAGGAGACAACCTCCATAAACCAAAGGCACCAACACATACACCACCTTTCCCCCAGCCATTCCGGACGCCTACAGTGCCCAGGGAGTGATTCCTTGGGGAAAGACCCTCCGATGCTTAAGTCAGCAAGTGCGATAGAGAATGAGGGCGAATAGAGAGGGTAGGAGGGAAAGGGCGCGAGATTAGTCTCCACTAAGAAGTGTGGTGGTTCTCTCTCAAGATTAATGCCTTACCTTTTCGGAGGATCCCCTTAGAGTTTATATAGCAATCCATTTAACGTTATGTTCCAGGGAGGTGAGGGGGCTTCGGGGGGGTTACGTCCTTGTCATGGGCTCATTATGGCGTAAGGACTTTTGCCCTCCCCTATCCGTTGGAGTTCCTTGCTCCAGCTGGACGCATAACGGACGCCGAGATGAGCTTTTGACAGCCGGTCGGAGCCAGAGGCGTTCGCTCGGGATTTTGTCTCGAGCGATGAAATGTATAGCTCAGGTAGACCATATCGGGTTCCCGCAGGGGATCTCCCGATCGACCTGTCGCTCGGACTTCCGGACTCACGGGCCGCCTAGGAAGTGCTACTCCTAGTGGATTTTTGGGCTTAAGTTAAGTGGGCCCGGAATGGGGCTGTCACTTTGAGGAGCTGGGCCTGGTTTGGTCGAATTGGACCTAATTGGGCCATGCTCTCGGATGGTTGATTTTCACCCTCTCCACTGTCGATTGCCTATTTGATAGGCCCCGACATCATTAGGGATACTACTGAGAAGATAAAGCTTATTCAGGAAAGACTCCAGATAGCTCAAGATAGATAGAAATCATATGCTGATAACCGAAGGCGCGACTTGGAATTTCAAGTAGGAGACCATGTATTTCTTAAAGTTTCTCCAGGTCGAGATATTCAAAGATCCCGTATTAAAGGCAAGCTTACTCCAAGATTCATTGGCCCCTTCAAAATTCTCGACAGGATTGGGGAAGTCGCGTATTGAGTAGTTTTACCCCCTCAACAATCTGAAGTTCATGATGTATTTCACGTCTTAATGCTCAAGAAGTATGTACCTGATCCATTCCATGTCATCACTTACGATAATCTGGAGATTAAAAAGGACTTGACGTACGAGCAAAAGCCAGTCAAGATCATTGAACGAGAAGTACGTCAACTTCGGAATAAAACCATTCTTATGGTCAAAATCCAATGGACCAAGTCATGGCCACATGAAGCCACATGGGAAACTGAAGAAGCCATGTGCAAAAGATTTCCAGAGATATTTGAATGTAAGTACACTCTCCATAAATCCATGTATTGAATTTGGGGACCAAATTCTCTTAAGTGGGGGAGGGTGTAACGCCCAAGAATTTTCTATAAATTTTCTAGATTTAAATAGAATTTTTAAAATGAGATATTAAACGAATTACTATTAATTGGGTCTCATTAAGTAAAGGCCTTCTACTAATAAATAGATTGGGCCCATTTAATTGAACCCAAAGGACCTAAAACCTAAGCCCAAAAGGGTTGGCCCATATTCTAGAAGCTTAATTTCTGGAATTTCTGAATTGTAAGTGGATAAATAGGGTAAATAAATGGATAATAGGGGGGAGAGTTTGAAACAGTTCAAACTCGGCGCCCAAGGTAATTGGCGGTCTATCGTAAGACCGCATAGGGATCAAAAATGGTCCACTATTAGACCGTTTACCAGAGTCCGATCGTGAACATCAAGATGGTGTGAAAAACTCCATTTTTCCAGATCAAATCCCTAGGAATTGATGCAATATGTCAATTAGAAGACTGACTTTAGAGGGTATCAGGATTGGATTGGAGACCTAATTGGGACTCTAAGTTCGATCAAATCCATGAAACCTAGCTAAAACCTATAAATAGACCCCAGAACCACCCTGCACGACCCTTACATTTGGCTCGCGTGGAACTAAGGTAAGGAGGTTTTATTTCAGGTAGGTTTTTTAGAATCTTTAATTCACAATACTCAGGTCTAACTCCCCTTAAAATTTCGTTCTAGGAGATCAAGTCTACAAGGAGTTAGAGGCTTCCAAAGTTACTGATCCTACACCAAAAACCCAGGAATCTGTGCAACGGCCCAGTGAAGATAAGGGGAATAGAAGCCCTAAACGAGGTATTTGGAACTGATAACTTTAGAACATTTTGTTCTCCTTTATGTCTTCTACCTACCCTCCAAATTTCACCTCTCCATTGGATATTCCTTCTAACGGACTAGAAAATCTTGTTTCAAGGCCTCCGTAAGACTCCGCGAGCCTGGGATTCCCACTAGGACGCCGAGCTGGTTGTACCTTTAAAACCCATTGTCTAGAAAAGCACTTACCGATGTTTTGAGTATTTTGGACCGTAGCGGCCCTCTGGACGACCGTCTAATTTTCGTAAGCGGCTCTTCACTAGACCGCTAAGGGGTACTAAACGACCATTCGCTAGACGGCTAAAGCTCTAGATGGTTTTACTGCATCGATGTCTTTATTCTATGAAACGGTCCATGACTAGACCGCCAGGCATGCTAAACGGTCAGTAATAGACCGCTTAGTTCCTAAATTAGTCAAACCCGAGGTTTGACCTCTGTGGTTGGTTTTCTTGAGTTCCTAGATGATCTTAGGATTATCTGGAGTCTCAACCTACGTTAAGTAAGCCAATATTAAAGGTATGGAACGTAATGAAAGTACCGTTGTGCTGCCGAATTTCTTCCGTAGCATGATGTCCATTTAAGTCATCCTTGAAATCTCTTGTTCTTAATCGAAGCATTTTTGCCTTGGTTACCTTATCATGGAACTATTGTTGAACTTGAACATTATTGTTATAATCGTGAAAGTAGCTTGATTTATACTTGAAGATGCAGTTCAAGCACTGATTGTGTTCAAGGGCTCTATGCTAGTCCCCTCGGCTGATTGTCAGAAACATACTATAAACCATGGGGTATGATGCTACTGGCGTCGCATTACTCTGGGAGTACTTTCTTTATAAATAAGTGAAAATACACGGAATGTGAATAAAGATCCACGTAAATTCACGAAGTACTTGCTATTAAGCGAAACATACTTTTCTTGCTTGTTACATGACTTTCTAGTGCATAGCCTCCATGGTTATGAAAAGTACATTCTTGTTCATGAAAAGGTAAAATTTACTTTCTTGATTGATAAATCCTATCCTCATATCTCGTACTTGATCGTATCTTGTTACTTTGGTTTTATTCACATGTTTTACCGTATTTACATGATTTATCTTATTCTCCAGAGTTAAAATGCTAATCACATAAATTTACCTTCTTGTTGATACAAAGATACCTACTGGGCAAGTGTGCTCATTACCTATTTCCTCAATGTTTCAGGAAGTTCAAGTGAATCGGATTTAGATTATACAAGTAACGGGTCCGAAAGTGATTGAAGGACATATGGACGAGAGAAGCCATAGTTGTCAATTGTTTTGTCGAGTCATGATGTAATCTTTATTTTATTGAGTCTAGTAAAGAGAGTCAGAGATCTTATGTACTTTGATACTATTATTGTGGAATAAAGTGAGGTTGGAAAAAATTTACTTGTGTAATTACTTTAGTGTCATTGTATTGCGCTCTGATTATATTGCTTGCTAGAGACGTACTAGACAACTGTATACGTTCTCGATTGCTTCCGCTGCATAATCACGGGGCGTGACAGTTAGAGTGGTATCAGAGCCTAGATTAGAAGTCCTATGGAAAAGTCATGTCATAGGCTAAGTCCAAAGTTTAAGGATCCACACCCATGAAACTAGAAAAGAAACTCCCAACCCATGTGAGAAATTGGGTAGAGCCCGAGATGAGCTAGTTGTTTAGAATATATCTTCAAGCTAACTTTCTTTAAAATTCTATGAAGAATAACAAACCTATCGCTCTTCTCAAGTACCTCATTCTTATGATGGCTGATCGTGTTGACTGGAACGGTATGCAGAAGACCGTTGCAGGTCTCACCCAAGCATTACAGAATATGGCCCAAGCTGGCGCATGGGGAAGAGTTGGAGACCTACACCGTAATTTTCGGAGCTTAAATCCTCCGCGGTTCTCAGGATCCTCTAATCCTGATGAGGCTAAAAATTGGATCAATGAAATGAACCGTGTATTCGAGGTTATGCAATGTACTGACCAGGAGAAGGTTCATCTTGCCACGTTCCAACTCAATAAAGATGCCCGTACATGGTGGAAGTCAATTCCTGCACCGCCTCAAGATGCACCACACACTTGGGAGGGGTTCCTTACACTCTTCCGAGAAAAGTACTTCTCCGAACATGTCAAGGAGAGGAAAGCTATGGAATTTGCTTCATTACGCCAGGGCATGATGACAGTAGCGGAGTATGAACTCCAATTTTCTAGGCTGGCACCTTATGCTCCTCATCTGGTTAGTACCGACTTATTAAAAGCTAACCAGTTTATGGACGGATTGAGGCCCGACTTTATTCAACAACTTGGAACTCAGAATATCTATACATATGCGGAGATGGTCCAACGGGCACATCTATGCGAAAGGACCCTAGAGAAGGTTGAGAAACTTAAAAGTAAAGGAGAGGAGCCAAGCGTAAGGTCTGATCGGCATAAGTTTAGTATCACGGAACCTTACAAATCCCGTGACAGCAAGAAGAGATCCCGGAACGGGAGTGGTAGTGGCTACCACAAGTACAAGAAGGCCAAAGAAGAAGAAAAGCAAGACATGGCGGCTTGCACATTTTGTGAGAACTTTAGTCATTCGGCCGAAGAGTGCTGGAAGCGTATCGGTGCTTGTCTACGATGTGGCAGTCGGAAGCACCGCATGCCGGATTGCCCCCTTATGAAGGAACAATCTTCCGGTAGAGGACGTAAGCGACATGCTCATCTTAATGCTATTATGGAAGATGAAGAAGCACCCAAGAATGATTGGTTAATGGAATGTACTATCCAAATATATTCCCATCTTACATTCGTACTGTTTGATACTGGTGCTTCTCATTCCTTTATATCTACTGCTTTTACAAAAACCTTGCCAATTTCATCAGTTCCTCTACCTTCGGACCTAGCAATCACTACACCATTAGGTCTCAGAACCAAACTTACAACCTACTACCCCGATAGTGAGGTAATGGTAGAAGGTCATAATCTTCCTACAAATCTCGTATGCCTTGACATGGAGGGCTACGATGCTATTTTAGGTGTAGATTGGCTTATAGACCATGACACTTATATAAACTGTCACAACCGGATTATCTCTTTTCAGAAACCAGGTCTTCTAAGGTTTTCCATCCTTGGTATCAAATATAGGAAGCATTCTACCATTATTTCATCTCTTCACGCTTGCAAACTTATTTCGCAAGGATGTGAAGCTTTTCTTGCTTCCGTAATCATTACTGAATTCAAGGGAATTGTCTTAGAAGATATTCCCATTGTGAATGAGTTTCCTGATGTATTTTCATCAGATTTTCCAGGTTTACCGCCCGAAAGGGAAGTAAACTTCTTCATTAAACTCATTCCCGGAGTAGCACCTGTTTCAATAGCTCCCTACAGGATGTCCTCCTTAGAACTCAAGGAATTGAAGAAACAACTTCAGGAGTTATTAGACAAGGGTTTTATTCAACCTAGCACATCCCCTTGGGGTGCACCAGTTCTATTCGTCAAGAAGAAGGATGGATCCCTCTGGCTATGTATCGACTACCGACGACTGAATCAACTCACAATTAAGAATAAATATCCGTTGCCGCGTATAGATGAACTCTTTGATCAGATTTCAGGAGCAGAATATTTCTCCAAGATAGACCTTAGGTCAGGTTATCATCAGCTTAAGATCAAAGATGAAGACATACACAAAACTACTTTTCGGAGCAGATATGGCCACTATGAATTCGGGGTAATGCCGTTCGGATTAACCAATGCCCCGGCAGCATTTATGCAACTCATGAATAACGTCTTCAGGCCTTATCTTGACCAGTTTGTAGTCATCTTCATTGATGATATTCTCATATACTTGTGGACGCACTTTTCGATCGTTTATTACGCTCGTCTATTCGGGAATGGTTGATTCATCTATTAAGTGCGTGGGCATGCCAGTAACAAAGTGACAATTTGTTCGGGCTCCGAAGAGCCCATGGTGCGCTCGATCTGACTCGGTCAGACGATTGTGTGGTTCATGTCGGGATAAAAACCCGCCGCGCCATAAAGGTCACGGCGTCATTTACATCCCCCATACGAGGGAACACCCTTGATTAATCGCTGGGATTCAGGGCCTCATGGCCAAGAAATTAATTGCATGAAAGGTCTATTACGAGGTATTGAAATCCTCACGCGAGGGCGAGAGGAAAACCATTCGCAGTCATGTCGGTCGTGTACTGACCATTTAATGTTCGGACGAATGTCCGGCTCGAGAAAATCATGGTTGTCGCGGGAAAATCGGAACACATGTATGCCGAGGTACGGTAAATTTTATTGTTCAGAAGAGCAGAAACGTTCGGCTGAGCCTCGGTTGGAGCGGTCAGAAACCAGTAAATCTATTAGCCCGGCGCAAGAGCAAGCTGCGACCATACTACGGTGGGCCCCCCTGCGGTCGAAACAAGACTCGCATGAGCATCTTTAATATTTCCGGTGCCGAGGGGCAACAGGGGAATCTCCCTTGAATCGGTTGGAAAGCCCTGTGTATAGGGAAGCGAACGTTCGAAACGTGTCGGTCATTCAGGGGACCGTTTAATATTCAGACGAGTGTCCGGCTTGGAAATATCGTAATCGTCGCGGGAAGACCCAGAACGTATGTGTGCCGGGTATGCCAGGATACAGCAAATATATTATTCCGAGACACTGAAAACATTCGGTTAAATCTCGGCTAGCGTAGCAGGAAACCAATGAATTTATTGGCCCAGTGCAAGATCGAGTCAGGACCGTACCGGGGGCGCCTCCCGCGGTCCAAACGGGGCTTGCGTGGGCATCATTAATATTTTCGGTGCCGGAGGGCAACGAGGCGGAGTCCCGGGACTAGATTCCAAAACCGAGAACGTGTTCGAAGGGAGCGGGCTGTAGGCCGAGGATGTGGGTCAGACAACGACCATAGTCGGGACGGACCCGAGGTCCAAGCATAGCCCACGAAGGCCTTGATGATATTCCCATGCAGAGGGTCTAGAGATGACGGGAGCCATCTCGTTCTATTCAGATTTCGTCGGTCACTTGCGGACCGTTTGATATTCGGACAAGGGTCCATATTGAAGGTACAACGTAGATAGAAACAACCCCGTACAAATGTATGCCGAGTTCGCGGCAATTTCAATGAAAGGGGGGAACGAATCCCGATAGGGTGAATCCAATTTGGCGAGCTATCAGCCCAGAGCAATACCGGGTTACGACCACGTTGGGGTGGGAGCCGTCAGCCATGTTGGTTGCTCACGGGTCTTTTCATGTTCAGACACAGGTCCGTAATAGAAACGCGGCGGAAATCGAGGTGAACCGTTCAAATGTATGCCGAACGTGCGGCAATTTTCGTAGTGGCTCAGAAGGGATCCGACCTAAGAAACGAGTTCGGTTTAATCGGAATGTCGGCCCGAGGCGAGGTCGGGTCATGGCCAGTTCGGGATCATTCCCGAGACTCAGACCCAACCTAGAAGGGCGGCATCGTTGTTCCTTCAGCACCGGGCCACGGGAGAGTCGGGGCTGCGATATAGATTTTTACCATCTTCTTTATCTGGGATTTTTAGTCGTAAGATTTGGTGCTGTTTATTCCCCTTTATGTATTTGTTCTGGATGATTTTTTGTTTTATTTTGTTTTATTTTTATTATTATGTTCTTCTTTTCTACTATTATTATTACTATTTCACATTTTTTTATTTATTTCTTATGTATATTCAGATTTATTTATTTATCATGATTTTTATTAATTTATTATTATCATTATCATTATTATTATCATTATATTTATTTTTGGAGTGAGAGTGGGCCGCTAGAGGGCTAAAAAGGGTGTACCGCTGAAGGGCTGAGGGAGTGTGCCGCTGAGGGGCTAAAAGGGTGTACCGCTGAAGGGCTGAGGAGTGTGCCGCTGAAGGGCTAAAATGGTGTGCTGAGGAGTGTACCGCTGAAGGGCTAAAAGGGTGTACCGCTGAAGGGCTAGGGAGTGTGTCGCTGAAGGGCTAAAAGGGTGTACCGTTGAAGGGCTAGGGAGTGTGCCGCTGAAGGGCTAAAAGGATGTACCGCTGAAGGGCTAGGTTGGAAATGCCGATGAGGGCCCACTCTCCCTCTAGTTCTTTTAAGGCTTTTCTTTTCTTCTTTTCTTTGGTTTTATTAAGTTTGCATGGGTTTCTTCTTTTCTTCTTTTGATCAGTTTCCATTCTTTCTCCCATGAGGACGAATGTTCAAGTTGTTTAGTTGTCGTTCGATTTGGCTCTCTTTATGTTGATTACGGTTCCCTTGCCTCGGTTAAAGTGCTTTACCGTTGTTCTCCTTTTTTTTATTTGTTTCTTGCTTTCTTTTAGTCCTTTTTAACATGTGGTCGTTCCATTTGTTGGTTGCTTCCTTTTATCTTTTTAATATGTTATCATTTCTAACGAAAATTCGGCAGCATCTCCCCTTAACTCGAGCGTAAGGGAGATACAGGGAACACGCCCACAAAGAGTTGCGGAACCCGACAACTGGAGGTGGGCGCCGGAGAGTGGCAACACCTTAATGAAACCTCGAAAAGTCAGAGGGAACGCCGGACAGGAAACCTCTCCCCAGCTGGCCGGGGATGCACCGGGCAAAAGGGTTGGGGGTGTGTCGGCAAGGAGTGGCCTGGGGCGTGCCGGGGAAGGGGTGATTGGGGTGTGCCGGCGAAGGGACTACAGGGCGCACCGGGGAAGGAGCGATTGGAGTGTACCGGTGAAGAGGCCCTGGGCGACAGCGGGGGAGGGCCCATGGGGCGTGCCGGAGAGGGCCCTGGGCGACAGCGTGCCGCTGAAGGGCGTTGGAGGAGCGGATCGTTGAGGGGCCGAGAGGGGAGAAACTCCCCACAGGCGGACGGGCGAGGGCCAAAAGCCCTATGAGGGGGATACGCCATGGGGTAAAGTTCACTGCCGGAGGCCAAACCAACGGGGAAGAAGAGGAAAATGCCAAGGGATGCAAACACGCGAGAAATGTCTTAGAAAGATATCAAAAATATTCGCAAGCCTTCTATTCCTATTCTCACAAGAAAAATGCCCCGAGGGGACTAATACATTGTAATAAAGGGAAAACGGGGAAAAGGGAAAGCAAGAAGGAACAAGATACGGTCGGGGGGGAGGGACACCGGCTCCTCTTCTCTTCTTCTCTTCCATCTTCTTTCTCCTCGCTCAGGCGGTGGTGATCGAGGCGGCAGGCTCCTCTTCTTCTCTTCTTCTTCTTCTCTTTTCGCACAGACGGCGGCGGGGCCTCTCCCCTCTCTTCCTCTCTTCCCTCTTCTTCTCTTCTCCTTCTCCTTCTCCTTCTCTTCTTCTCTTTCTCTTCTTCTCTTCTGCCTCTCTATCCGTCCGTCCCCCCCCCTCTTTTCGCAGCGAAGAGGGGTTTTATACCCCGGGCGGCGGGAGCCTCTGAAGGCGGGAAGCGTCCGGCGGGTATTTAATGGGAGTTGACTCCCTTGTCCTGGGTGGCAGGAGGAGTAGGCAGCGTGGCTCTCTCCCCGGGTGACACCTCAGCAGGTCCACTGTGCGCCAAGAATCCGTAGGGCATGGGCGTAAGATTTCGTTTGCCGGAACGTGCCGTTGAAGAGCCTGAATGGCGTGCCGCTGGCAGGCACAACAAGCGTGCCGCTGAGAGGGCCAAAAGGCGTGTCGCTGAACGGCTAGGAGAGCGTGCCGTTGAAGGCCTGAAATAGTGTGTTGAAGGCCTGAAATAGCGTGCCATTGAAGGCCCGAAATAGTGTGCCGTTGAAGGCCTGAAATAGTGTGCCGTTGAAGGCCTGAAATAGTGTGCCGTTGAAGGCCCGAAATAGTGTGCCGTTGAAGGCCCGAAATAGTGTGCCGTTGAAGGCTTGCAGGGTGTGCCGTTGAAAGGGCACAAGGGCGTGCCGCTGAAGGCCCAGGGGTGTACCGCTGAAGGGCCAAAAGGCTGTGCCGCTGAAGGGCCCAGGGGTGTACCGCTGGAGGGCCAAGGGCTGTGCTGCTGAAGGGCTAAAATGGGCAGTTCTGAGCCCGTTGTGAGCACGAGTTGTGGCCCATTTAATTTTCTTCGAGGCCCATGGATTGTGGGGGCTCTTGGTGGTTGATTTCTCTTCACTATCGTGACTCCGGAGACAGCTTCACGGCAGTGTGCATATTTGGGGAGTCTGGATGACCAGTCCCTCCGGGGCTTCTTCACTCGGTGCCGTTGTCGATGCTGGGCTGAGCAGGATATCTGGGCGTGTAATTTTTAGTGTCCACAAATGCCCCCCACCCACGGGTAGCGTAGGCGAAGGATGAGCCGGGCGGTGCCCGTGGGTGTACTGGTCTCTTTTTCTCTTCGTCGGTGCCGCCGGGGTGTCAGGAGCCGACATGACTTGTTTGTCTCCTCTTTTCTTCGTCAGTGCCGATGGGGTACCGAGAGCTGACCTGGTTTGTTGGTCTCTTTGTCTCTTCGTCAGCGTCGACAGGGCGTCGGGAGCTGACATGCTCTGTTGGTCTCTTTGTCTCTTTGTCGGTGCCGACAGGGTGCCGGGGGCTGACATGATCTGTTGTCTCCTTTCCTCTTCATCAGTGCCGACAGGGTGCCGGGAGTTGACATGGTCTGTTGGTCTCTTTGTCTCTTCGTCAGTGCCGATAGGGTGCCGGGGGCTGACATGATCTGTTGTCTCCTTTCCTCTTCATCAGTGCCGACAGGGTGCCGGGAGCTGACATGGTCTGTTGGTCTCTTTGTCTCTTCGTCAGTGCCGACAGGGTGCCGGGGGCTGACATGATATTTTGGTCTCTTTGTCTCTTCGTCAGCGCCGATAGGGTGCCGGGGGCTGACCTGGTTTGTTGGTCTCTTTGTCTCTTCGTCAGTGTCGTCAGGGTGCCGGGAGCTGACATGGTTTGTTGGTCTCTTCTTCTCTTTATCTTATCTTTTCTTTTCTTCTCTTCTCCTTTTCTGTTATCCTTTTTTCTCTTTTTCTTTTCTCTTCTCTGTTTCCTTCTTCTTCTCTTCTTCCCTTCTCTTTTTTTTTGTTTGGAGAACTCCGGGCGGCCGCTGGCGTGGATGCCAATGATATAAGAGCTATCGGCACAGCGGCCGATAATTGGAAGCTGTTGACATGGGAGCCAATAATTGAAAAGCTGTCGACCCGAAGGCCGATGATTGGAAGCTGTCGGCTCAGGGGCCGATAATTGAAAAGCTGTCAGCTCAGGGGCCGATGATTGAAAAGCTGTCGGCTCAGGGGCCGATAATTGAAAGTTGTCGGCTCAGGGGCCGATGATTGAAAAGCTGTCGGCTCAGGGGCCGATAATTGAAAGCTGTCGGCTCAGGAGCCGATAAGGGAAGTCAAAACAGCCAAGACTGGGAGCGGGCTTAAAGAGCCGAAGTTGGGGATTAACAAGCCGCGAGGGCAAGAGGTAGGCCATGGGGGCCAAGATTGGGCTCTACGAGCCGGTGCTAGGAAAGTAGGTTTCGATGGCCGAAATTGAGTTTATTGCATACGCACATTCTTGTTATTTTATTGTTATTATATTATATTTTATTATTTTTATGTTATTTTTTTTATCATTTTTTTCTCTTCTTTCTTTTTTTTTAAAGCATGCAAGCATTCATTAGCAGGCATAACATAAATATAAGTAAGGTAGCTCCCTCTATAGTGATGGGGACATCGCTTACCACTTCTCACTTCTCCACGGGACCGGATGATTGCCATTATGTTTAGCTTGATTTCCGAAGTCTAGCTATGTATTTTTTATCTTTCCTTGAGTCATTTTGATGTACTTATCTTTATTTTGAGTCATGGTCCTAAGTCGTCACATTATCTATCTAAGTATGTTAGGCTAGGAAGTCGTTTGGGCCCAATTAGATGGGCCTGGCCCATGGGCAACCTCTTCTTTCCTCAACCCCCTTGCTTATTTGCTTTTAGTAGTTTATCCAAGGACTTTTTGTAAATGTTGGGATTCCTATAAATAGGACCCCAACTCCACTTGAGTTCAGAAATGAAGTATTAAGCAAAATTTGAGCCATTGAGTGCATCTTCCCCTCTCTCTCTCTAGCTTCCTCACTCTCTCTCTCTCTCCCTCTCCCCCCCCCAAGGGATTTTCGAAATCCACTCTCTCTCCTCCCTTTCCCACACCCTCTCACCTCCCAACCACCTCATTAATCCTCACCACTTCCCCACACCAACCCCATTAACTTCCCCTAGCCCCAAGGCAACCTCTCCTCTTCCCAAGCAAATCTTCCCCTTCCCCAAGCAGCCCTCTCATCTCCCAAGAGGGAATCACATCTCCCCAAGCCCCCTTTTCCCTTCCCCACACACCTCTTCCCATCCCCAACACTAGAAATTAATTCCCTTCTTAAACCCATTTTCAAATGTTCTCCCCTCTCTTCCCCCAACCAAATTCGTAACTCTTCTTCCACCCACTGCAAACACCCCCTTCCAGCCCTTATCCTCCCTCTCCCACACCTTGAAACACCCCCTCCTTGACCTCCTAACACCCAAGGGCCACTACCATACCCATCCACCCCACAGGTCCCTCCATTACCACTCCCTATCCATACCCCTTGTTCCTTCCCCTTTCTCCCCATTTTCATTATCAGCCTGCAGGTGACAGACCAGGTTGCGGCTTGCAGAAGCTTCCCCAGGGTCACACGGTTTCTTCCTGGAGCGTGGTCTACATCGACGGAAAGGTCTGCGACACCCCTCCGCAGGCGAGGTGGAATCGTCCGGTTTCGACTTCGTGGCCGACCGGGAGGGCGATTCTCCCCCAACTGGTCCAGTCATCCCCTGCAGAGAACCTGAGCTCGGTGGGAAGCTGCTTCACGACCAACGGTGGAGGAATCAGGCTGAAGTATCTTCTTCAAAGTTCTTCCTCCCCCTGTCTACTTCCAGGATCATAAGGCGGAACTTAATTCGGCGTCTGAGAGCCAGAGTTGCAAACGTTCTTCCTCAGTCGCACGGATCTGTCTCCTGCAGTCGGCAGCGACCAGTACCTACTCTTCAGGGCACACCAACCGCCCACGGCCTTTGATTGCAACCCCGTTGACTCCTTCTGAAAGCCACCTCAACCACGGAGACGACGCCACTGGTTTCGTGCCATTTGGAGCTCGGGAGTGCCCGTGACAGCGTCTACGACCTGCTGCTACAGAACCTGGACCACGCGGTGCAGCCTCTGCAGAGAATCAGAACCAGCTTGCAAGCTCTTCCAAGGCGAACCACAGCGGAATCAGGCTGAGGTTTCTTCTTCAAAGATCTTCCTCCCCCTGTCCCCGACCAGGAGCAAGAAGCGGAAGTTCGTTCGGCATCCGGCACCTCGAGTTCTGATTTTCTTCCTCAGGTCGCGCAAAGCTGCCTTCCCCTGCCTGCTACGACCTGCCAGCACTCAGAGGCGTCCCCCGGGTCACCCTGACCTCCGGCGACCTCCCCGTCCATTTTTCTGAGAAGAAGGCTTAACCCCGGTTCCAGGACTTCAAACGGATCGAGAATCAGAGTTCGGGAACCCCAGGTACAGCCCCTGCTACTCACTGCATCAATTCTGAAGCTGCCAAGTACAGATCCCTGCGTCCTGTTCAACCCTCCACCGCGACCGACAAACGACGGCAGACGAATTTGCTAAAAATCAGAGAGGCCCCCGTTCCTGTTACGAAGCCACCCCATCAAGTTTCGTCACCGGAAGAATTCTGTAGGAGGAGCTACGACCGCAACAGCGACCGCCTGTCCTCTTGCACAGCAATCGAGTGGATACCCGACGGCTTTCGTACCATCTCCTTTCGGCAAATTTCCCCGCCCGCCTGGCCGGCTTAGCGCCCCTCCCTGCGAGGAGGTAGTGTTTGATGTATATTAAACTCCCCAACCCCTAGTCCAACCCTCCTATGTGAGGTGTAGTTCTTGTAACTCGCAGCTCAAGCTACACCGGCACAGTGTGCGGGATCACACTTCCCCGCTCGCCCACGTCTCCGAACGGGGTTGGTTTCTTCAAACCAGCCGGGTAAGCTCTGAACTTTGCTCCTGCCATGTTAGTGCTTGTTCATTTAATATCCGAAGATATCGCTCCGTTGCGCATGTGAGTGAGTGCTCGTCCCCGACCCCACCTTCAAAGGTGTGGTCACCGTGGTCAAAGTGAGTGAGAGTGACCTAGTGCCCCAATTGGCACCGGCCAGCCCCAAAGGTGTGGGCCACATACCCTCGGGAGGGCGACCCTAGCCCTGCTGGCACTCTACCAGCAAGGGTCTTGATCCATCACCTCTTTCTAGCATCATATAGTCACCCGGGGCTCGCGTGTGTGCGACGGTGTTTCGGTCCCGATTTATCATCTTAATTGCTGTGTGTTTGTGAATGCGGATTAGATCTTAAGTTGTTTTGTTTGCTTGCTGCCTACCCCATATTGGTGTCACATCAAATTGGTATCAGAGCAAGTTCTAGACTTGTCTCTACTAAGTCTTGTCCTAGGGCGCATAAGCTTTTAGAGTCTTCATTGGGCCACCCCGTGCATCATCATGTATACTCCCCATTGGTCAAGTCCCCCCAACATGGCCTTCCACAAGGATCCGATTGACCCTCTCCTCATGGACATCATCCTAGAAGGGGACCTTAGTTTTGATGGATCTAATCCCAATGCCTACCTAAAATGGGAGACTACCATGGATAAACACTTTGATAGGACTTGGATCTATGGACATGCTAGAGTCCGCAGGGCCACGGGGTGTCTTCGGGGACAAGCCAAGAAGATGTGGGAACACAAAGAGAGGTTCAGAAGAGTTTGGGGGCAAGAACCCATTCACTCATGGGATGACATGAAAAAGGAACTTAGGAAGACCTACGCTCCCCGACCCGACCACTCCTACCATGAGGACTACAACCTGAAGAACACTCCCACTACCCCGTTTCCGCCCAGTCTATCTAGAACCTCCACTAGGACCAACACTCCACCACCCAAAAGACCCCAAGATTCGCTAGAAGAACTAAGGATTGAGTTTAAGGAGATCTTCACCTCCCTCAGGGCTCAAACTCCACCACCCCAAATAAGTCCAACTTACACCACCCCATCGCCAAAAGGCCTTCCCATTTCCTTAGAGAGCAAGACCCCTACACCACAAAGGGATGAGATTGAGGTTGAGGAATATGAGGCCTCCCCCGAATGGGAAGAAGAATATGAATCACAAAACCATGGGTTGGGCCAAGAAGTTCCCATCCCAAGAGGAGAAAGCATCATGGCTCACTCCACCCACACCATTCCAACCCATGTGGACCCCATGTCCACTTCCCCTAGGCCCATGATGGCCACCACCCTCCCTCCCAAAACTGATCAACCCAGTCCGTCTCAACCCATCCATCTTCCACTACCAACCCCTATCCAACCCCAACCTAGGCCTCCACTTCTCCCCTTACCGACCCCAAACCAAGTTCCCCTTTACCTCCCACCCCGGGGGTACCACACACCTACCCTCATCACTCCACCTTCAAAGGACCATCCCACCCCCTTGGGAGAGGAACCCATGACTCCCACACCCGACATCATAGTGGTGGACACCCTAGAACCGCTCCACACCTTGGAGGAAACCCTTGCCCAAACCAAGGGAAGAACTTCACCTTTTACACCACCCTCTCTAAATAGGAGTGAACTCGTCATAAGTGAGCCCCTGGCTAAATGGCTAGAGGAAAGTCCGGTTCACCCTATCCTGCCCCATGTCAACCCTCCCATGGAACAACACCTCCCCATACTACCCTTCTCCACCTATCACACTACCATCCAATCCTCTTACCAAGTGGAAACTCTAGGAGACCTCCTAAAAGGCCTCGCATGGCAAGTAGAGTTGACGGCTATGTTGAACCCTATGGTCGACCAACTCATGAGCCTTGGTCTTCTACACCCATGTGTTGGGTCTTTCACTTCGGTCTGCACGGTTGGTTGCTACACCAGCGACCTCCTTCTCTTTCTTCCCACACCCGATGAGCCCGAGGCCATCCTTAAATTGGAGCTCCTCATTTCAGGGAGAAAACCCAATCATCCTTTCAAGGCTGACCCACCCACCAACAACTTTTGCCCAAAAATCTCAATAGAGGTGAATGACCCCCACCCACATGTGGACCTTGAGTTTCTAAGTGACCCATACCATGACACATTCGATCCCTTCCTATACCCACCCACCATACCCAACACCATCATTTTCCTACCACAACCTACCATTTTAAGCCAAGACTACCTCTCCCAAGACCATGAGGACCAAGAGTTCTCTCCCCTAGATGACCCATTCCATCCCTCCCAATGGAAGCCAAAGAACCCATGGGACCTAGTCTCATTACCCACCCCCACCCACCTTTTCCTACCCTCACACACCATGACAAACCTAACCCACCCATTCCAAAACTTAGCCCATACCATAGGAGCCATGACCAAGGGTGACATCCACCTAGGAAGTGAGAAATCTACCCATCCCAAGATGTCCACTTTCTGGGACCCCTTTGATCCCCATGAGTGGAAACCCCCGAATCTCACAGATAGGACCATCTTGATAGGAATCCATGTGTCACAATCTTTTACATCATGTGGTCAGGCTAGTCACCTCATTTGTGTCACTCACGCACTAGGACTGATGCATGATAGGTTCACATCTGGGTGTCTAGGCCCCCCCTTTGCAGTCAACCATGTTAGGGATCACTCACAAGTCAGAACCCCATTTGAATATCCAGGACCCCCGGCATCGAACACTCCTTTACATGATAGTCTCATCTATGGATGTCCCGGTCCCCCTAGGTCCATCAGAGTCTACATAACACCATTACATGATATGTCCCTATTTGGTTGTCCAGGACCCCCTTTATCCACTAGTGAACCAACATCCACAAGGTTGCATGAGGAAATCCGCAAACGCATTAACAAAAGCAATGAGGTTTATAAAAAGACGGCCGATTCCCACCGCCGCCGCCAGGAGTTTCACGTAGGTGATTATGTGATGGTAAGAACTGAGAGGCTTTCCCCTGGGAATGTCTCCAAGCTGAGGTCGCGTGGATCAGGCCCCTTCCAGGTCCTAAAGAGGATTGGCACGAACGCTTACATGTTGGACCTCCCCGAGTAAGTCTCACATTCAATGTGGCTGACTTGGTGCCATATAGGAGTCCCACGGTGACACCTAGTGAGAATGTTGAGCCTGTTCTACTTCTTGAGAGAGTCACTACCCATAAGAGAGTTCCACCCACCCAGAGGGGCCAACGTGAGCAATTGGAGCGGATATTAAATGAACAGGTTACTGCCGTCTGGAGCAAAGGGATGGGCACTACCTTGCTTGGTGGAAAGGACCAGCTACCTTTGGTGGACTTGAGAGCAACCTCGCTATGGCTTCCTCCGCATACGATGGATTTTTACTCGACAGAGTCGAGTTCTCTGCAGCCCGGGAGTATGATGGGGACATCGCTTACCACTTCTCACTTCTCCACGGGACCGGATGATTGCCATTATGTTTAGCTTGATTTCCGAAGTCTAGCTATGTATTTTTTATCTTTCCTTGAGTCATTTTGATGTACTTATCTTTATTTTGAGTCATGGTCCTAAGTCGTCACATTATCTATCTAAGTATGTTAGGCTAGGAAGTCGTTTGGGCCCAATTAGATGGGCCTGGCCCATGGGCAACCTCTTCTTTCCTCAACCCCCTTGCTTATTTGCTTTTAGTAGTTTATCCAAGGACTTTTTGTAAATGTTGGGATTCCTATAAATAGGACCCCAACTCCACTTGAGTTCAGAAATGAAGTATTAAGCAAAATTTGAGCCATTGAGTGCATCTTCCCCTCTCTCTCTCTAGCTTCCTCACTCTCTCTCTCTCTCCCTCTCCCCCCCCAAGGGATTTTCGAAATCCACTCTCTCTCCTCCCTTTCCCACACCCTCTCACCTCCCAACCACCTCATTAATCCTCACCACTTCCCCACACCAACCCCATTAACTTCCCCTAGCCCCAAGGCAACCTCTCCTCTTCCCAAGCAAATCTTCCCCTTCCCCAAGCAGCCCTCTCATCTCCCAAGAGGGAATCACATCTCCCCAAGCCCCCTTTTCCCTTCCCCACACACCTCTTCCCATCCCCAACACTAGAAATTAATTCCCTTCTTAAACCCATTTTCAAATGTTCTCCCCTCTCTTCCCCCAACCAAATTCGTAACTCTTCTTCCACCCACTGCAAACACCCCCTTCCAGCCCTTATCCTCCCTCTCCCACACCTTGAAACACCCCCTCCTTGACCTCCTAACACCCAAGGGCCACTACCATACCCATCCACCCCACAGGTCCCTCCATTACCACTCCCTATCCATACCCCTTGTTCCTTCCCCTTTCTCCCCATTTTCATTATCAGCCTGCAGGTGACAGACCAGGTTGCGGCTTGCAGAAGCTTCCCCAGGGTCACACGGTTTCTTCCTGGAGCGTGGTCTACATCGACGGAAAGGTCTGCGACACCCCTCCGCAGGCGAGGTGGAATCGTCCGGTTTCGACTTCGTGGCCGACCGGGAGGGCGATTCTCCCCCAACTGGTCCAGTCATCCCCTGCAGAGAACCTGAGCTCGGTGGGAAGCTGCTTCACGACCAACGGTGGAGGAATCAGGCTGAAGTATCTTCTTCAAAGTTCTTCCTCCCCCTGTCTACTTCCAGGATCAGAAGGCGGAACTTAATTCGGCGTCCGAGAGCCAGAGTTGCAAACGTTCTTCCTCAGTCGCACGGATCTGTCTCCTGCAGTCGGCAGCGACCAGTACCTACTCTTCAGGGCACACCAACCGCCCACGGCCTTTGATTGCAACCCCGTTGACTCCTTCTGAAAGCCACCTCAACCACGGAGACGACGCCACTGGTTTCGTGCCATTTGGAGCTCGGGAGTGCCCGTGACAGCGTCTGCAACCTGCTGCTACAGAACCTGGACCACGCGGTGCAGCCTCTGCAGAGAATCAGAACCAGCTTGCAAGCTCTTCCAAGGCGAACCACAGCGGAATCAGGCTGAGGTTTCTTCTTCAAAGATCTTCCTCCCCCTGTCCCCGACCAGGAGCAATAAGCGGAAGTTCGTTCGGCATCCGGCACCTCGAGTTCTGATTTTCTTCCTCAGGTCGCGCAAAGCTGCCTTCCCCTGCCTGCTACGACCTGCCAGCACTCAGAGGCGTCCCCCGGGTCACCCTGACCTCCGGCGACCTCCCCGTCAGTTTTTCTGAGAAGAAGGCTTAAGCCCGGTTCCAGGACTTCAAACGGATCGAGAATCAGAGTTCGGGAACCCCAGGTACAGCCCCTGCTACTCACTGCATCAATTCTGAAGCTGCCAAGTACAGATCCCTGCGTCCTGTTCAACCCTCCACCGCGACCGACAAACGACGGCAGACGAATTTGCTAAAAATCAGAGAGGCCCCCGTTCCTGTTACGAAGCCACCCCATCAAGTTTCGTCACCGGAAGAATTCTGTAGGAGGAGCTACGACCGCAACAGCGACCGCCTGTCCTCTTGCACAGCAATCGAGTGGATACCCGACGGCTTTCGTACCATCTCCTTTCGGCAAATTTCCCCGCCCGCCTGGCCGGCTTAGCGCCCCTCCCTGCGAGGAGGTAGTGTTTGATGTATATTAAACTCCCCAACCCCTAGTCCAACCCTCCTATGTGAGGTGTAGTTCTTGTAACTCGCAGCTCAAGCTACACCGGCACAGTGTGCGGGATCACACTTCCCCGCTCGCCCACGTCTCCGAACGGGGTTGGTTTCTTCAAACCAGCCGGGTAAGCTCTGAACTTTGCTCCTGCCATGTTAGTGCTTGTTCATTTAATATCCGAAGATATCGCTCCGTTGCGCATGTGAGTGAGTGCTCGTCCCCGACCCCACCTTCAAAGGTGTGGTCACCGTGGTCAAAGTGAGTGAGAGTGACCTAGTGCCCCAATTGGCACCGGCCAGCCCCAAAGGTGTGGGCCACATACCCTCGGGAGGGCGACCCTAGCCCTGCTGGCACTCTACCAGCAAGGGTCTTGATCCATCACCTCTTTCTAGCATCATATAGTCACCCGGGGCTCGCGTGTGTGCGACGGTGTTTCGGTCCCGATTTATCATCTTAATTGCTGTGTGTTTGTGAATGCGGATTAGATCTTAAGTTGTTTTGTTTGCTTGCTGCCTACCCCATATTGGTGTCACATCATATAGGGGATAGGATAGGGACATTGCCCGTAATTCATAGATGCGGTACGGGCCGCGAGGCACAATTGAGGGGTGGTGCACCCGTCAAGAGGATATCGCACGTCTTGCATGCATAGCCTAAATTCACGCATTTCACCCGAGGTAATTCTCTGTGGCGTGGCAGTGTAAATATGTGAACAAAGAGCCCTAACCATAGGGATATGAGGTTTTTCTGGTGACACTAGAGGATCACTCTAGCGCCTACACATATGTTTCAGGCTCTCGATTTTGGTAGCTTCGCACAGTCCCCCGTCTGTTTATTTTGGTAGCGGACTTCACCGTTCGACGCGAGTCTCCTCATGTGTCTCAATGGGAATTCCCGACTACTAGGATTCATCCTTATTGTAATTCTATTACGGATTCCACCGTTTGACGCGAGTCTCCTCATGTGTCTCAATGGGGATTCCCGGCTAATAGGTTTCATCCTTATTATAATTCGCTTCACCATTTCACGCGAGTCTCCTCATGTGTCTCAATGGGGATTCCCGACTACTCGGATTCACGTGTCTCTCTCTTTTTTTTTCTCTCCTTTTTTTTTACAGTGGGGGTAGGTAGCTTTTTCTTCACAATTACCTTTCACGCGAGTGCAGGAATTCAAGTCTCCGTAGAGTGCTAAGAAGAAATTCGGGCAATCCCTATAGTCGAAGGCTATTGAACACATTAAGTGCTAAGTGTGGGAGCGTTACCTCAGGTTTATTTTGTGAGTTGGGTTTAGCGATTCGGCCATGACTCTTCCCCTTGACGTGTGCACTCGCCATAATCGGGTTCCCTTCGAGCGTACGCCGTGATGCGCGTGCCTCCGGAATCGGGGCGATATTATTTAGCAAGGAAACACGGTCTTAGAAAATATTAAGGAAGTGTATTATTCTATATTAAGCAACCATGCAAGCAGGGCAATCATGCATTCTCTTTTTTTGTTTCCATTTTCTTTTTTGTGTTTGTTTTGTTTTTTTTTTTTTGGGTGTTGCTGTTTTTTTTTGTTTTTTGTTTTTTACATAAGAAAATATTGTTGTTACGTATAAGTGTAGTGGTAGTAAAGGTATTAGGGAAGCAGACCGTAAAAGGGCCGAAAGGATATTAGGGAAGCCATCTATAGAACCCAAGGGACATTACGGGAGTGAGCCATAAGGGCTAAAAGATGCTGGGGAGTGGGCTGCGGGAGCCAGAATCGGGAGGCGCGGTGGGACGGATGGATTAATCCTGATAGTGGGCCCCGACCGAAATGGCCCTGCCGAGGGGCGTTGGGCAACGGGATGTGAGAGTCGAAGAGATGGGTCTCTTTTGTTCTCTGGCCGAGGAAGGGTCCGGACCAAAGTGAAAGGTTTATTCTATTGTCCTCTGGCCGGGGAAGGATCCGAACCAAAGTGAGACGTCTATTTTTTTTAACTGGGAAGCTGTCGGCTGAGGTGCCAATGATGAGGTAGCTGTCGTCTAGGAGACGATGATTATATAGCTGTCGACCCGAAGGCCGATAATGAGGTAGCTATCGGCTTGGAGGCCGATGATTGGATAGCTATCGGCCCGAAGGCCGATGAAGGGGTAGCCATCGGCCAAGAGCCGATGATGAGGTAGCTGTGGGCTAGGAGCCGATGATGAGGTAGCTGTGGGCTAGGAGCCGATGATTATATAGCTGTCGGCTCGGGGCCGATGATTATATAGTTGTCGGCCCGAAGCCCCGATGGCTGAAAGTTGGTCGGTTTAACGCCTCGTCGGCGGAAGGTCTAGTCGGTTTAACGTCCCGTCGGCGGAAGGTCTAGTCGGTTTAACGCCCTGTCGGTGGAAGGTTTAGTCGGTTTAAGGCCCCGTCGGTGGAAGAGTTTAGTTGGTTTAACGCCCCGTTGGCGGAAGGTCTAGTCGGTTTAACGCCCCTGTCGACGAAAGATTTAGTCGGTTTAACGCCCCGTCGGTGAAAGGTCTAGTCGGTTTAACGCCCCCGTCGGTGAAAGGTTTAGTCAGTTTAACGCCCCGTCGGTGAAAGGTCTAGTCGGTTTAACGCCCCCGTCGGTGAAAGGTTTAGTCGGTTTAACGCCCCGTCGGTGAAAGGTTTAGTCGGTTTAACGCCCCGTCGGTGAAAGATTTAGTCGGTTTAATGCCTCATCGGCGGAAGGTCTAGTCGGTTTAACGCCTCATCGGCGAAAGGTTTAGTCGGTTTAACGCCCCGTCGGTGGAAGGTTTAGTCAGTTTAACGGCCCGTCGGCGGAAGGTCTAGTCGGTTTAACGCCCCGTCGGTGGAAGGTTTAGTCGGTTTAACGCCTCGTCAGCGGAAGGTTTAGTCGGTTTAACGCCCCGTCGGCGGAAGGTCTAGTCGGTTTAACGCCCCGTCGGCGGAAGGTCTAGTCGGTTTAACGCCCCATCGGCGGAAGGTTTAGTCGGTTTAACGCCCCGTCGGCGGAAGGTCTAGTCGGTTTAACGCCCCGTCGGTGGAAGGTTTAGTCAGTTTAACGCCCCGTCGGCGGAAGGTCTAGTTGGTTTAACGCCCCGTCGGCGGAAGGTCTCGTCGGCTTGAAGCCCCGATGGCTGAACATCTGTCGGCTTGAAGCCCCGATGGCTGAATATCTGTTGGCTTGAAGCCCCGATGGCTGAACATCTGTCGGATTGAAGCCCCGATGGCTGAACATCTATCGGCTTGAAGCCCCGATGGCTGAACATCTGTCGAATTGAATCCCCGATGACTGAATATCTGTCAGATTGAAGCCCTGATGGCTGAGTATCTGTCGGCTTGAAGCCCCGATGGCTGAATATTTTTTGGTTTAACGCCCCTTCGGTGGAATATTTTCCAGTTTAACGCCCCGTCGGCAGAATATCTATCGGCTTGAAGCCCCGATGGCTGAATATTTTTCGGTTTAACGCCCCGATGGCTGTTCTTTCTCTTCTTCTTTTATGGACATGCATGTGTAAAGACCGCGTCTGCCTTGTGACTCTTTTTTTCTTCTCTTCTTCTTTTGTAGAGAGGCAGGTGCAGAGACCGTGTTCGCCCCGTGACTCTTCCTCTTTTTTTCTTCTTTTGTAGAGAGGCAGGTGCAGAGACCGTGTTCGCCTCATGTGCATTCTTTCTTTCCTTCTCTTCTTTTGTGTGATGAGGCGGGCTCGAAGACCACGTCTGCCTCATGTGTCTTCTTTTGGTTCTGCTCTTCTTCTTTTATGTGAAGAGGCAGGTTCAGGGACCACGTCTGCCTCATGTGTCTTTTCTTCCTTTTCTTCTCTTCTTTTGCGTGATGAGGCGGGCTCGAAGACCACGTATGCCTCATGTGTCTTCTTTCTTTCCTTCTTTTCTTTTGTGTGATGAGGCGGGCTCGAAGACCACGTCTGCCTCGTGCGTGTCTTTTTCTTTATTCTGCTCTTCTTTTCTCATTAATGCTTCCACACTGGAGTGTATTTCTCTTAATGTGCCCCCAGGTTGGGGTGTAGCTTCATTTGGTATGCATCCCCCCTGAGGGGGTGTGTTTTGCCTCTTCGCTTCTGTGCCCCCAGGCGGGGTGTATTTTTTGGCTTCTATGTCCCCAGACCAGGGTGTGTGTTTTTTTTTAATGCCCCCGAGGCGGGGTGTAGCTCTCTTCAAATGCCCGCATGGTGGGGTATACTCTTCACGGCTTCTATGCCCCCAGGTGGGGTATGTTTCTTCTTCAAATACCCCTAAGGCAGGGTGGACTTCTCTTCATATGCCCCTGAGCCGGGGCGTGTTCTTTATAGCTTCTAGGCCCTCGAGGTGAGGTATGTTTCTTCTTCATTTACCCCTGGTACGGGGCGTAGCTCTCTTCAAATGCCCCCAAGCCGGGGTGTATCTTTTGCTTCTTATGCCCCCCTGAGGCCGGGGTGTATCTTTTGCTTCTTACGCCCCCCTGAGGCGGGGGTGTATCTCTTTACAGCTTCTGTGCCCCCGAAGCAGGGTATGTTGTTTCTTCAAATGCCGCTTGGGCGGAGTATATCTTTCTTCTTATGCTCCCAGATCGGGATGTATGTCTCTTTGTTTCTGTACCCCGGGACTGGGTAGATGCTTTTGCTTCTTATGCACCAAGGGCGGAGTGTATTTTTGTGCCCCCAGGCTGGGGTAGGTGCTTCTACTTCTTATGTACCAAGGGCGGAGTGTATTTTTGTGCCCCCAGGCTGGGGTAGGTGCTTCTACTTCTTATGCGCCAAGGGCAGAGTGTGTCTCTTTCTGTGCCCCTAGGCTGGGGTACATTCTTCATGTTTCTCATACCCTTTTCGCAGGATGTATTCTCTTGCTTCTCATGTCCCTGGATCGGGGCGTATATTTCTTCTTCTGACGCCCCTAGGTCGGGGTATATTCTTTCTTCATGTGCTCCCAGGTCGGGATGTATGCCTCTTTGCTTCGGAGCCCCCGGGTGGAGGTGTACTTTGTCTCTTTGCTTCTGCGTCCCCCAGGCGGGGTATGTTTCTTCTTCAAGTGCCCCTGAGCTGGCGCATATTCTTTATGGCTTCTATGCCCCCTGGCGGGGTATATTTCTTCTTCAAATATCCCTAAGACTGGATGTATTCTTCTCTTTCTTATGCTCCCGAGGCGGGATGTATCTTCTTCAAATACCCCTAAGCCGGGGCGTGTTCTTTATGGCTTCTATGCCCCCTGGCGGGGTATGTTTCTTCTTCAAATACCCCTAGGCCGGGGTGGACTTCTCTTCATATGCCCCTGAGTCGGGGCGTGCTCTTTATAGATTCTAGGCCCTTGAGGCGAGGTATGCTCCTCCTTCAAATACCCCTAAGACGGGGGTGTCATTCCTGACTTCATATGCCCCCGACGTGGGGTATATCTTTTGTTTCTTATGCTCCCGAGCCGGGATGTAGCCTCTTGGCCTCATATGCTGCCGAGGCGAGGGGTATGTTGCTTCATGTGCCCCCGGGGGGAATGCATTTTGCCTCTACTGCCCCGTGGCGGGGCATATCTCTTGGCTTCTTATGCCCCCCCCGCTGGGGTGTGTTTTATTCTTGTGCCCCCGGGGTGGGGTATATCTTTCGCTTCTTATGCCCCCCCCCCTTGAGGCGGGGTGAAGTCTTTGCTTCAAATGCCCCTAAATCGGGGTATAGTTTTGTCTCATATGCCCCTAGCGCAGGGGTGTATTTATCTTCCTGTGCCCCTCAGTCGGGGTGTATCTTTGTTGCTTGTTGTGCCCCCAAAGGGAGGTGCCTTTCTCTTCATGTGCACCGGGCACCGGGTGTATCTTTGCTTTTCTTTTTTTTTATATGCCCCCGAGGGGGGGAATTCTTCTTCTTCTGCCCCGACACGCTGGGGAATGTTTGCTTCTTGTGCCCCCAAAGTGGGGTGTATTCTTTGTTCTTCATGTACCCCCGAGTCGGGGTGGATTCTCTTCATGTGCCCCCATGGCGGGGTGTACTCTCTTTATGTGTCCCCAGGAGTGGGGTGTGGTTTGCTTCCTGTGCGCCCTAGCAGGGTGTATCGCTGCTTGCAATGTCCCCCGAGGCGAGGTATCCTTCTTCTTCAAATACCCCTAAGCCGGGGCGTATTCTTTATGGCTTCTGAAGAGGCGAAATCTCACGCTGGTTCCTGAGCTGACTGGTGATCACCAAGATGATGAACTGTAAGACAGGGAAATGGGTCAGAGGGCCCAGGGGGATCCCCCGGGGCAAGATCCTCCGACGCTTAAGTCATTAGAGCAATGGTGGGAGTAGCGATAGGGAGGGTGAGATGAGGGCGCGAGATCCCTCTCCACCGATGGGGTGAAGTGGTCCTTGCTCAGGAGTTTGGGGGTGGAATAATACCCTTCTTGACTTGCCTTTCGCCGGAGGATATCCCAGGTTTTTATAGCACGCCGCCTTCTGGAGTCCTGCAAGTTGAGAGGTCTCCGGTGGAGGTTACGTCTCCGTCGTGGGCTTTGATGGCCTCATCGTGGGGGCGTTATCCTCGCGGGAAAATCGGAGCTCCTGGACTTCTTAGTGTTTGGCCCGCTATGGACTCTAACGGCTGCAATGATGAATATCTCATCGGTCGTCCCGAGCTTAAGGGGGCCGGCCCTATCGGGCGATAGGCCTAGCTCGGTGAGGAGATGGGTCGGATAGACCGGCTAGCGCTTCCCCCCTTCGGGCGGAGGGGTAGCTTGTGTGCGGGTCTTCCTGTGACTTGACCGAGGCTCGGGCTCTCCGAGCCTTGGCGCCGCCTAGGAGAGTTGTTTCCTCGAGCATTGTTTTATTGGGCTTTTCCGAGTGGGCCCTGTGGGCTGTCACTTGGGCGAGCTTGCTTCGTTGGGCCTTGTTGGGCCTAGTTGGGTCTGCTCTTTGAGTGGGCTGCAGGAATCCCCCTCTCCAGCTTCTATGCCCCCATAGCAGGGTGTGTTTCTTCCTCAAATATCCCTAAGATGGGGTGGACTCTTTTCCTCTTATACTCCCAAGGTAGGATGTAGCTTCTTCAAATGCCCCTGAGCCGAGGCGTGTTCTTTACGGCTTCTATGCCCCCAGGCGGGGTATATTTCTTCTTCAAATACTCCTAGGCCGGGGTGTATTCTTGCTGCTTATCATGCTCCCGAGGTGGGATGTGACTTCTTCAAATGCCCTTAAGCCGGGGCGTATTCTTCATGACTTCTATGCCCCCCCTGGCGGGGTATGTTTCTTCTTCAAATGCCCCTAAGCCAGGGTGTGTTCTTATACTTTTTGCGCCCCTCAGGGTGAGGTGCATTCCTCTCCATATGACCCTAGCATGGGGTGTGCTTTTGTTTCTTATGTCCCCAGGCCGGGGTACGTTCCTTCTTCATATACCCATAAGCCAGGGTGAGTTTCTCTTTTTGTGTGTCCCCAGGCCGGGGTGAATTCTTTTCTTCATTATGCCCCCATGGCGGGGTATGTCTTTTGCTTCAGGTGCCCCCATATCGGGGTGTATTTCCCCTTCAAATGCCCCTAGGCCGGGGTTCAGCTCTATTTCTTCTTACGTCCCCAGGTCGGGGCGGATTCTTCTTCAAATGCCCCGAAGCCAGGGTGTAGCTTTTGCTTTGTGTGCCCCTCAGTCGGGGCGGATTCTCTTCATGTGCCCCTGGGAATGGGGTGTATTTTTTTTTTGCCTTCTATGTCCCCGTAGCAGGGTATATATCTTCTTCTCATCCCCCATGGCGTGGTATGTGCATGCTCTCTTCGGGAGTGGTGGCCGTGCTTGGCCTCATTGCTATAAAGCATTCCCCATAGCGGGCAACCATTCACCAAGCTACAATTGTGGCTCACTGGGTCTTTTAACAACCACTCGGGGGCCGTTTTGTGCCGGATGGAGGCAGCAGGAAGGAGGAACAAGCGGGGTCATTGCACCGCGGACTCGGGACCTCCTAGAGTCAGGCGGGATGCCGGGTTTCTTCTTGCTCTTTCAGTCGGCGATGCTGGCCAACTTTTCTTCCTTTCTTCTTTATTTCTCCCCCTTTTTGTATGATTGACCAGGGTGGAGGTGCAGGAGAGCGCTCACCCCCTCAGGGAGGGGATGAGTGGTTCGCTCCACCGCATCAACCCCACAGTGGTAATCTTTGTTCAGTACGGGTCTCGACTGATGAGGACATCTCCCAGTATTCACTATGGCACGAGGCGTCCCCGACTTCGTGACCCATTGGAGAAGTGGTTCTCATATCTATCTTTATTTTCTTGCTTATGTATTTTCTTTTATTTGAGTCATATCAGGTGTAATTGTCTTTTATTTGAGTCCACTATCTAGGTTTAAGGATTAATTAGCCATAGTGAGTCACTTGGGCCCTTAGTTGAGGGTGTTAGGCCCACTTAGTGGGCTTGGGCCTAGGGGCGCCCCCTTCTTGACTCATAGTTTTCTGTAGTTGTGTTAAATGTCAGGGGGTTTTGTGTAAAGGTCCTAGCTCTATATAAGGACCCCCCCTCCCTCCTTTGTAGCAGCTTTGATGAATTAAGAAATTTGCCACCCAATATTGTCTCTAGCTCTCTCTCTCTCTCTCTCTCTCACTCTCACTCTCTATCTCTCTCCAATTCTCTCTCATCCCCACCCCAAATTCGGAATCCACTCTCTCTCCTCTCTTTCACCTCTAATTAAGACCCCTCCCCCTTCCCTATACCCCTCATTTAAGTCCCCTCCCCTCCCCTAGGTAGAACTCCCACTCCCTAGGCATTCTCTCCCCTTCCCCACACAACCTTTCGTCTTCCCAGGCACCCTTTCATCTCCCCAAGGCCCAATTTCGAATTTGGGTGTTCCCTCCTCTCTCTCTCACCACCCCATTACCTCCCCACCTCCCAAAAGCACCCCCCTGCAACCCCAGCCACGTCCATCCCCCCCCCTCCCTTAACCCAAACCCACAAATCCCTTCCATCCCCCTTAATCCCCCCTCCTCAATCAGCTCCATTCGCAGGCAGAAATCAAGCCCGAGTTGCAGTCGATATTGGGAGCAGTTCCAGGCAGAATCGGCTTCCGGGTTCTTCATCAAAAACGTACGTTGGCGAGTCTTCTGACCAGGCGAGGTGGAATCGTCCGGTTTCGACTTCGTGGCCATTCAAGACGGCGATTCTCCCACGACTGGTCCAGTTGTCCCCTGCAGAGGACCTGAGCTCGGTGGAAAGCTGCTCCACGACCAACGGTGCCGGAATCAGACCCAAGTCTCTTCTACGAAAATACTCCTCCCCCTGTCTGCGACCAAGATCAAGAAACAGAAGTGCGTTTGGTCCCCGGGAGCGTGATTTCTGATTTTTCCCCTCCAGACACTCGGGGCAGTCTGCTCAGGTCTGCTTCGACCCACAGTCAGTCAACAACGGCCCCCGGATCACTCCGACCCCGGAAGACATCCCCGCCAGTTTTGCTGCAAGGGGGATTCGACCACGGTTCCAGATCTTCAAGCGGTTCGAGAATCGGAGTTCGGGAGTCCCAGGTACCGTTCCTGCAAGCTACTACAACAATTCTGTGGGTACCGGCTCTCAGATCCTACCTCCAGTTCGCACTTCTACCACGGCCAGAGACTGCGTCCGATTAAATCAGTAAAATTCAGAGGTGTCCCTGGCCCAGTCACGAAGACTACGCAGGTGGTCTCGCCATCGGCAAAATTCCTGAGGGTGAGATACGACTGCTGCACCGCCTCCTGCCCCTGTCCACAGCAAGCGAGCAGAATCGACGGAGACATCCGCTCCATCGTCGGGGGCACATTTCCCCCACCCGCCTGGCCGGCTTAACGCCCCTCCCTGCGTGGAGGTACATTTTGGTTGTAATAAGTTAATCCCCACCCCGAGATCACCCCTCCTGCGAGAGGCGTAGTGGTGTAACAGTTAACCCGCAGGTTGAAGCTACCCCGCCGCGGCGTCCGGGTACATACCCACGCCTCCCGGCGCGCCCGTCGTCTCCGGCCGGGATCGGTGTTTTCACACCGATCAGGTGAGCAGCTGGTCCCTCTCCTGGTCCTTTCAATTGCTTTGCTCGTTTAGTATCGTTTCCTTAGTTCGCCGGCGGTGAGTGAGAGCTTGAGCATGAATGTTTGATTTCGCCGTGAGTATCCACCGTGGTAAGTGAGGGAGAGCCACCCTAAACCCACGCCCCAGCGTGCTGGCCCGCCCATAAAGGGGGCATCCCAGGCCCATTAGGGGTCAACCATAAGCCCACCAACCGGTGGAAACCTTGGGGTCCCACCCCGGACCCTCGCCGTCATCATTCGGGCCCACCCGGGTGCACGTGTGCGTCGTGTGAGCTCGGCCACTCGGTGAGCCATTTGAGTGCTTGTATGCTTGTGGATTGGTAGGTCCAAGGGTCAAACATCTCATTAGTGGGCTGTGCCACATCAAGTGGTATCAGAGCCAAGTTGTAGGTTTGTCCCATCAAGCCTAGTCTTGGGTCATTTGCATCCTAGGTCTTAGGTGCATATCGTTCGCCGTTGCATAGCCCAACCTTGCATGACCACCCGGAGTGGTACCCCTTACCAACATCATTCAGCATCATCTTCCCAAACTACAATGGAGCCCAATCCCCATGAGGAGCCCGACCACAATGGAGCAAGACACCCCGATCCCATGGGCTTTGTAATGGAGGGTATGGCCGACATCATGGTTCGGCTTGATGACATCACTCGGCGCCTTGGCCAACTTGAGACCCACATGCCAAGATTAAATGAGAGAGTAGCCCCTCCCCCACGTGAGGAGCCCGTCAATAGGGAACCACACCATGAACTTCCTCCCGAACCACATAGGGGTCCCATACCTAGAGGAAATGAACGGCCACCCCGGGACAACCCGGATGACCACCTTATGAGGCTTGTCAAAGTGGATGCTCCCACTTTTGACGGATCACACCACCCTAGTATCTACCTTGATTGGGAGGCAGCCATGGACCAATATTTTGATTGGTACCCAATGACCGAGGATAGGCGGGTTCGGCTTGCAAGAATGCAACTAATCAAGCTAGCCAAGACCCATTGGCTAAATGTGGAAGCCCTTAGAATTGTTAGGAGGGAGGCACCCATTACCACATGGGGAGCCATGAAAGAACAACTTAGGATCAAATATGTCCCACCCTCCTACCACCAAAATCTATTAGATGAATGGCAAGCCCTGACACAAGAAGGAAAACCCGTCATGGATTATATCGAAAAATTCGATTACTACCTTCTCAAGTGTGGAGTCCAAGAGGACCCCGCCGTCACCCTCTCACGCTTTAGGAATGGCCTCCAATTCCATATCAAAAAGGAACTTTTCATGAGGCAAGTGACTACCCTAGAGCAAGCTTACCAAGTGGCTAGGGATGCGGAGAAGTTTACCAGGTTCACGCGTTTCACTCCCCCACGGGGAGTTGACCCCAAAGTCATGGCACCTCGGCCTAACCCACTCCCTCCCCAAAGGGGCCTCCTTCCCATACCCCCGGGAACCCAACCCACTAGGGTAGCCCCTCCCAACCACACTCCATTCCCTCGCCCTACTAATGGGCCCCAAAACCCCACCCCCACTAGGCTCAATCCTACGCCCACCAAAGGTGCCCAAAATCCCCCTAGTGGGCCACAATGCTTTAGATGTTCGGGGTATGGCCACATTGCCACTCAATGCCCTACTAAAAGTGCATCCAACCTCTACATAGAGGAGGCCACACCCCAAACCCAAGTTGAGTACGAGGGCGAATTAGAGGTTTATGAACCCTCCCAAGAATGGGAGGAGGAATATGAGAGTCATCTTCTAGGGGCCCACCAAGAACAACCTTCCCCATCCGCCGACTCCCCCCTCGGAGTTGTGAGGTGCACCCTTACCCAAACCCAAGAGCATGATTGGAGGAGGACAACCATCTTCCATACTTACATCCGGGTAGGGAACCATGTTAGGAAAGTCATCTTGGACAATGGGAGTAGTGTGAACGTAGTGTCACCCGACACCGTCAAACTCCTAGGCCTTACCATTACCCCACACCCCCAACCATACCGGGTAGCTTGGATAGATGCCACATCCGCACCCGTTAGCACCCGATGCCTTGTCCCCATCACCTTCCAGTCATATCAAGGGCAAGTTTGGTGTGACATCCTCCCAATGGAGGTGGGTAGCATTCTTTTAGGGCGACCGTGGATCTACGATGTAGATGCCACTTTCTATGGGAGGGTCAACACTTGTGTCTTCACCCATGAGGGGAAGAAGATCCTTCTCAACCCCACACCCCCACGCCCAAGTCCCAAGAAAACACCCCCTTCCCTTGAAGGGACTCCTACCCCCCCAATCCCTCAAAACCCCACCCCAAGTCCACCAAACCTAACCCCAAGTCTCCCTTCCCCCTCACCTAGCCTTAGTGTAGTCCAAGAGCCCACTAGGAGCCTCCATCTCGTCACTAGGCAGGAATTTGAGGAAGAGGTTAGCCAAGGGGGTCAAGTGTGTGCCATTGTCATTTGTCTTGGGGACTCCACCCCAACCAACCCCCATCCCATAGAGATCCAACAAGTCCTTGAAGAATTTCAAGATGTATTCCCCGAAGAGCTTCCGGATAAGCTACCTCCCATGCGCGATGTGCAACATGCCATCGATCTTGTACCCGGGGCTACCTTACCCAACCTTCCCCATTACCGCCTCAACCCCACCGAGCACGCGGAACTTAGGAGGCAAATCGAGGAGCTCATCAAGAAGGGCTTCCTCCGCCTAAGCAAGAGTCCATGTGCCGTCCCGGCCCTCTTAACACCCAAGAAAGATGGGACATGGCGCATGTGCGTGGATAGCCGAGCAATCAACAAAATCACGGTCAAGTACCGATTTCCCATCCCTCGGCTAGATGATATGCTCGACATGCTTGCAGGAGCCACTATCTTTTCCAAGATAGACCTCAAGAGTGGCTACCACCAGGTCCGCATTAGGCCCGGGGATGAATGGAAAACCGCCTTTAAGACCAAGGATGGTCTTTATGAATGGCTTGTCATGCCTTTCGGGCTCTCAAATGCCCCAAGCACCTTCATGAGGCTAATGACCGAGGTCCTTAGGCCCTTCATAGGCAAATTCTTGGTCGTCTACTTTGACGACATCCTCATCTATAGCCAAAGCAAGAAGGCCCACCTCGATCATCTTAGGCAAGTTTGCATCACCCTTAGGAAGGAGAGTCTCTTTGCCAACCCCGGGAAGTGCCACTTCATGACCAACCAATTGGCCTTCCTAGGTTACATAGTCTCTTCCCAAGGAGTGTCCATGGACCCCGAGAAGGTCCAAGCTATCATTGAGTGGCCCGAGCCCAAGAACATCCATGAGGCCCGTAGCTTTCATGGACTAGCCACCTTCTATAGGAGGTTCATCCGGGGGTTTAGCACCATCACCTCCCCCATCACGGATTGCCTCAAAAAGGGGAATTTTGTTTGGACCAAGGCGGCCTCCAAGGCCCTCTTAGAGCTGAAAGACAGGATGACTCAAGCCCCGGTCCTTTGCCTACCCGACTTCTCCAAGGTCTTTGAAGTCACATGTGATGCCTCGGGGGTCGGGATTGGAGGAGTCCTTAGCCAAGAAGGTCACCCTGTGGCCTACTTTAGTGAGAAGCTTTGTGAGGCTAAGACTAGATACTCCACCTATGACAAAGAGCTCTACGCCGTGGTCCAATCCCTTCGGCATTGGAGACACTATCTCCTCCCCAGTGAGTTTGTGATTTTCTCCGACCATGAGGCATTAAAATATCTCAACACCCAACAAAAGCTCAATGCCCGCCATGCCCGCTGGGTGGAGTACATTCAGTCCTATACCTTTGTCCTCAAGTACAAAATGGGTAGTGAGAACCGGGCCGCCGATGCCCTTAGCCGGAGGGTGACTTTGCTATCCACTATCCAAGCGGAAGTCACCGGGTTTGAGAGAGTGAAAGAAGAGTACCCCACTTGTCCCGACTTTGGGACCATCCATAACACTCTCTCCACCCAACCCCTTAAGGAACATGAGGGGTTCATTCTCCAAGATGGGTACCTCTTCAAGGGTACTAGGCTGTGCATACCCCGGACATCCCTTAGAGATTTCTTGGTGAGGGAGTTACATGGGGGTGGCTTGGCTGGCCACTTTGGGGTCCAAAAGACCATTGAGCTGGTAGAGAGACAATTCTATTGGCCTAGCCTTAAGAGAGAGGTGGCCAACATTGTTGGTCAATGCCGTACTTGTGCCTCCGCCAAACAGGTGAAGCAAAACACCGGGCTCTACACACCCCTCCCCATCCCAGACCGCCCATGGGAAGACTTGAGCATGGACTTCATCCTGGGCCTCCCCAAGACCCTACGCAAGCATGATTCTATCTTTGTGGTGGTGGATAGGTTCTCTAGGATGGCCCACTTTATTCCCTGCTCCAAAACCTCCGATGCCTCAAGGGTAGCCCGGCTATTCTTTGATGAGGTGGTCCGCCTCCATGGACTACCCAAGACCATTGTCTCTGACCGGGATGTCAAGTTCACTAGTTATTTTTGGAAAACCTTGTGGCACCTTTTGGGCACTCTTCTCAAGTTCTCTACCGCCTACCACCCCCAGACTGACGGCCAAACTGAGGTTGTCAATCGTAGTCTCGGAAACTTGCTCCGTTGTCTAGTTGGGGACCATCCTGGGAATTGGGACCTCCTCTTGCCCCAAGCTGAATTTGCATATAATGATTCTGTCAATAGGTCCATAGGAAAGAGTCCATTTGAGGTAGTGCATGGATATAGTCCTAGAAAGCCTTCGGATCTCATACCCCTCCCCCCTCATGCTAGAGTGTCAGTCTCAGCTGAGTCATTTGCACAACACATCAAAGAATTGCATGAAGATATCCGCAAGCATATAGGCAAAAGCAATGAGGCTTACAAAAGGCGGGCTGATGCTCATCGGCGACACTGTGAGTTCCAGGAGGGAGACCAGGTGATGGTGAGAACGGAGCGGCTCCTCCCAGGGCCCGCCTCCAAACTGAGGGCACGGGGTTCGGGACCCTTTCGGGTTCTACGACGGATTGGTACCAATGCTTATGAGTTAGACTTACCTGAGGGCTTTGGGGTTCACCCCACTTTTAATGTGGCGGACCTAGTGTGCTACAAGGGCCCCACGGTGGAACCCAGTCAGGATCTTGAACCTCTACCCCCCCTTGTGAGTGACCCTCCCGGAGCGAAATTACCACCCCAATTGAGAGGCCGGCTTGAGCAAGTGGAGGCAATACTGGATGAACAAAGTACACTTACCAGGAACAGGGTCTACCAGCGCTACCTCGTGAGGTGGAAGGGCCGTCCCCCGACCGAGGATGCATGGGTAAGCCGAGAGGACTTGATGCGCCTGGACCCGAGCCTGCTGGAGCAGTATGAGAGGCGATTGGACCCCTACTCGACGGGGTCGAGTTCTCCCCACCCCGGGGGATTTGATGAGGACATCTCCCAGTATTCACTATGGCACGAGGCGTCCCCGACTTCGTGACCCATTGGAGAAGTGGTTCTCATATCTATCTTTATTTTCTTGCTTATGTATTTTCTTTTATTTGAGTCATATCAGGTGTAATTGTCTTTTATTTGAGTCCACTATCTAGGTTTAAGGATTAATTAGCCATAGTGAGTCACTTGGGCCCTTAGTTGAGGGTGTTAGGCCCACTTAGTGGGCTTGGGCCTAGGGGCGCCCCCTTCTTGACTCATAGTTTTCTGTAGTTGTGTTAAATGTCAGGGGGTTTTGTGTAAAGGTCCTAGCTCTATATAAGGACCCCCCCCTCCCTCCTTTGTAGCAGCTTTGATGAATTAAGAAATTTGCCACCCAATATTGTCTCTAGCTCTCTCTCTCTCTCTCTCTCTCACTCTCACTCTCTATCTCTCTCCAATTCTCTCTCATCCCCACCCCAAATTCGGAATCCACTCTCTCTCCTCTCTTTCACCTCTAATTAAGACCCCTCCCCCTTCCCTATACCCCTCATTTAAGTCCCCTCCCCTCCCCTAGGTAGAACTCCCACTCCCTAGGCATTCTCTCCCCTTCCCCACACAACCTTTCGTCTTCCCAGGCACCCTTTCATCTCCCCAAGGCCCAATTTCGAATTTGGGTGTTCCCTCCTCTCTCTCTCACCACCCCATTACCTCCCCACCTCCCAAAAGCACCCCCCTGCAACCCCAGCCACGTCCATCCCCCCCCCTCCCTTAACCCAAACCCACAAATCCCTTCCATCCCCCTTAATCCCCCCTCCTCAATCAGCTCCATTCGCAGGCAGAAATCAAGCCCGAGTTGCAGTCGATATTGGGAGCAGTTCCAGGCAGAATCGGCTTCCGGGTTCTTCATCAAAAACGTACGTTGGCGAGTCTTCTGACCAGGCGAGGTGGAATCGTCCGGTTTCGACTTCGTGGCCATTCAAGACGGCGATTCTCCCACGACTGGTCCAGTTGTCCCCTGCAGAGGACCTGAGCTCGGTGGAAAGCTGCTCCACGACCAACGGTGCCGGAATCAGACCCAAGTCTCTTCTACGAAAATACTCCTCCCCCTGTCTGCGACCAAGATCAAGAAACAGAAGTGCGTTTGGTCCCCGGGAGCGTGATTTCTGATTTTTCCCCTCCAGACACTCGGGGCAGTCTGCTCAGGTCTGCTTCGACCCACAGTCAGTCAACAACGGCCCCCGGATCACTCCGACCCCGGAAGACATCCCCGCCAGTTTTTCTGCAAGGGGGATTCGACCACGGTTCCAGATCTTCAAGCGGTTCGAGAATCGGAGTTCGGGAGTCCCAGGTACCGTTCCTGCAAGCTACTACAACAATTCTGTGGGTACCGGCTCTCAGATCCTACCTCCAGTTCGCACTTCTACCACGGCCAGAGACTGCGTCCGATTAAATCAGTAAAATTCAGAGGTGTCCCTGGCCCAGTCACGAAGACTACGCAGGTGGTCTCGCCATCGGCAAAATTCCTGAGGGTGAGATACGACTGCTGCACCGCCTCCTGCCCCTGTCCACAGCAAGCGAGCAGAATCGACGGAGACATCCGCTCCATCGTCGGGGGCACATTTCCCCCACCCGCCTGGCCGGCTTAACGCCCCTCCCTGCGTGGAGGTACATTTTGGTTGTAATAAGTTAATCCCCACCCCGAGATCACCCCTCCTGCGAGAGGCGTAGTGGTGTAACAGTTAACCCGCAGGTTGAAGCTACCCCGCCGCGGCGTCCGGGTACATACCCACGCCTCCCGGCGCGCCCGTCGTCTCCGGCCGGGATCGGTGTTTTCACACCGATCAGGTGAGCAGCTGGTCCCTCTCCTGGTCCTTTCAATTGCTTTGCTCGTTTAGTATCGTTTCCTTAGTTCGCCGGCGGTGAGTGAGAGCTTGAGCATGAATGTTTGATTTCGCCGTGAGTATCCACCGTGGTAAGTGAGGGAGAGCCACCCTAAACCCACGCCCCAGCGTGCTGGCCCGCCCATAAAGGGGGCATCCCAGGCCCATTAGGGGTCAACCATAAGCCCACCAACCGGTGGAAACCTTGGGGTCCCACCCCGGACCCTCGCCGTCATCATTCGGGCCCACCCGGGTGCACGTGTGCGTCGTGTGAGCTCGGCCACTCGGTGAGCCATTTGAGTGCTTGTATGCTTGTGGATTGGTAGGTCCAAGGGTCAAACATCTCATTAGTGGGCTGTGCCACATCATCGACGGGTGTGGCCGTACAACCCTCTCTTGCCAATTCTTTCTCTTCTTTTTTTTTGCTTCTTTCTTTTCTCTTTTCTCTTTTTTTTCTTTTTTTCTTCTCTTCTTCTCTTCTTTTCTTCTTTTCTTCTTTTCTTCTCTTTCTTCTTGAGGGAAACGGGGGGGCTTGATTTCTCCTCCCTTCTCTTCTCTTTCTCTTCTCCCCCCTTTTTTATAACAACCCCCATGATTCCTGGAAGCTGCATATGCTTCGAAGCAGCGTCCTCGAGGCCGCGAAGGCAGCTGCACCGAGTCTGGATTTTCTCCCCATAGGGCTGGCAAAGACATCACCTGCAATTCATCAAAGCAGGCAAACATCGTTTATTAGGGGGCCATGAGGCCCTGAATCTCGGCGAAGAGATGAAGGGTAGTTTCTGTCCCACCGGGCGTGCCAGACTTGTGGACGCACTTTTCGATCATTTATTACGCTCGTCTATTCGGGATTGGTTAATTCATCTATTAAGTGCGTGGGCGTGCCAGTCACAAAGTGACAATTTGTTCGGGCTCCGAAGAGCCCATGGTGCGCTCGATCTGACTCGGTCAGATGATTGTGTGGTTCGTGTCGGGACAAAAACCTGCCGCGCCATAAAGGTCACGACGTCATTTACATCCCCCATACGAGGGAACACCCTTGATTAATCGCCGGGATTCAGGGCCTCATGGCCAAGAAATTAATTGCATGAAAGGTCTATTACAAGGTATTGAAATCCTCACGCGAGGGCGAGAAGAAAACCATTCGCGGTTATGTCGGTCGTGTACTGACCATTTAATGTTCGGACGAATGTCCGGCTCGAGAAAATCGCGGTTGTCGCGGGAAATTCGTAACGCATGTATGCCGAGGTACGGCAAATTTTATTGTTCGGAAGAGCGAAAACGTTCGGCTGAGCCTCGGTTGGAGCGGTCAGAAACAAGTAAATCTGTTAGCCCGGTGCAAGAGCAAGTTGCGACCATACTGCGGTGCCCCCCCCCCCCCCCGCGGTCGAAACAAGACTCGCATGAGCATCTTTAATATTTCCGGTGTCGAGGGGCAACGGGGGAATCTCCCTTGAATCGGTTGGAAAGCCCTGTGTCTAGGGAAGCGAACGTTTGAAACGTGTCAATCATTCAGGGGACCGTTTAATATTCGAACGGGTGCCCGGCTTGGAAATATGGTAATCATCGCGGGAAGACCCGAAACGTATGTGTGCCGGGTATGCCGGGATACGGCAAATATATTATTCCGAGATACTGAAAATATTCAGTTAAATCTCGGCTAGCGTAGCAGGAAACCAATGAATTTATTGGCCCGGTGCAAGATCGAGTCAGGACCATACCGGGGGCGCCTCCTGCGGTCCAAACGGGGCTTGCGTGGGCATCATTAATATTTTCGGTGCCGGAGGGCAACGAGGCGGAGTCCCGGGACTAGATTCCAAATCCGAGAACGTGTTCGAAGGGAGCGGGCTGTAGGCCGAGGATGTGGGTCAGACAACGACCATAGTCGGGACAGACCCGAGGTCCAAGCATAGCCCACGAAGGCCTTGTTGATATTCCCATGCAGAGGGTCCAGAGATGACGGGAGCCATCTCGTTCTATTTAGATTTCGTCGGTCACTTGCGGACCGTTTGATATTCGGACAAGGGTCCATATTGAAGGTACGACGTAGATAGAAACAACCCCGTACAAATGTATGCCGAGTTCGCGGCAATTTCAATGAAAGGGGGGGAACGAATCCAGATAGGGTGAATCCGATTTGGCGAGCTATCGGCCCAGAGCAATACCAGGTTACGACCACATCGGGGTGGGAGCCGTCGGCCATGTTGGTTGCTCACGGGTCTTTTCATGTTCAGACACAGGTCCGTAATAGAAACACGGCGGAAATCGAGGTGAACCCGTTCAAATGTCTGCCGAACGTGCGGCAATTTTTGTAGTGGCTCGGAAGGGATCCGGCCTGAAAAACTAGTCCGGTTTAATCGGAATGTCAGCCCGAGGTGAGGTCGGGTCATGGCCAGTTCGGGATCATTCCCGAGACTCAGACCCAACCTAGAAGGGCGGCATCGTTGTTCCTTCAGCACTGGGCCACGGGAGAGTCGGGGCTGCGATATAGATTTTTACCATCTTCTTTATCTAGGATTTTTAGTCGTAAGATTTGGTGCTGTTTATTCCCCTTTATGTATTTGTTCTGGATGATTTTTTGTTTTGTTTTATTTTATTTTTATTATTATGTTCTTCTTTTCTACTATTATTTTTACTATTTCACATTTTTTTATTTATTTCTTATGTATATTCAGATTTATTTATTTATCATGATTTTTATTAATTTATTAATATCATTATCATTATTATTATCATTATATATATTTTTGGAGAGAGAGTGGGCCGCTAGAGGGCTAAAATGGGTGTACCGCTGAAGGGCTGAGGGAGTGTGCCGCTGAGGGGCTAAAAGGGTGTACCGCTGAAGGGCTAGGGAGTGTGCCGCTGAAGGGCTAAAAGGGTGTACTGCTGAAGGGCTAGGGAGTGTGCCGCTGAAGGGCTAAAAGGATGTACCGCTGAAGGGCTAGGTTGGAAATACCGATGAGGGCCCACTCTCCCTCTAGTTCTTTTAAGGCTTTTCTTTTCTTCTTTTCTTTGGTTTTATTAAGTTTGCATGGGTTTCTTCTTTTCTTCTTTTGATCAGTTTCCATTCTTTCTCCCATGAGGACGAATGTTCAAGTTGTTTAGTTGTCGTTCGATTTGGCTCTCTTTATGTTGATTACGGTTCTCTTGCCTCGGTTAAAGCGCTTTACCGTTGTTCTCCTTTTTTTTTATTTGTTTGTTGCTTTCTTTTAGTCCTTTCTAACATGTGGTCGTTCCATTTGTTGGTTGCTTCCTTTTATCTTTTTAATATGTTATCATTTCTAACGAAAATTCGACAGCATCTCCCCTTAACTCGAGCGTAAGGGAGATACAGGGAACGCGCCCACAAAGAGTGGCGGAACCCGACAACTGGAGGTGGGTGCCCGAGAGCGGCAACACCTTAATCTCGGAAAACTCGGAGGGAACGCCGGACAGGAAACCTCTCCCCGGCTGGCCGGGGATGCATCGGACAAAAGGGTTGGGGGTGTGTCGGCAAGGAGTGGCCTGGGGCGTGCCGGGGAAGGGGTGATTGGGGTGTGCCGGCGAAGGGACTCCAGGGCGCACCGGGGAAGGAGCGATTGGAGTGTACCGGTGAAGAGGCCCTGGGCGACATCGGGGGAGGGCCCATGGGGTGTGCCGGAGAGGGCCCTGGGCGACAGCGTGCCGCTGAAGGGCGTTGGAGGAGCGGATCGTTGACGGGCCGAGAGGGGAGAAACTCCCTACAGGCGGACGGGCGAGGGTGAGGGCCAAAAGCCCTACGAGGGGGATACGCCACGGGGTAAAGTTCACTGCCGGAGGCCAAACCAACGGGGAAGAAGAGGAAGAGGAAAACGCCAAGGGATGCAAACACGCGAGAAATGTCTTAGAAATACATCAAAAATATTCGCAAGCCTTCTATTCCTATTCTCACAAGAAAAATGCCCCGAGGGGACTAATGCATTGTAATAAAGGGAAAACGGGGAAAAGGGAAAGCAAGAAGGAACAAGATACGGTCGGGGGGGGGGTGGAGGGACACCGGCTCCTCTTCTCTTCTTCTCTTCCATCTTCTTTCTCCTCGCTCAGGCGGTGGTGATCGAGGCGGCAGGCTCCTCTTCTTCTTTTCTTCTTCTTCTCTTTTCGCACAGACGGCGGCGGTGGGCGGAGCGGCGGGGCCTCTCCCCTCTCTTCCTCTCTTCCCTCTTCTTCTCTTCTCCTTCTTCTTCTCTTCTTCTCTTTCTCTTCTTCTCTTCTGCCTCTCTATCCGTCCGTCCCCCCCCCCTCTTTTCGCAGCAAAGAGGGGTTTTATACCCCGGGCGGCGGGAGCCTCCGAAGGCGGGAAGCGTCCGGCGAGCATTTAATGGGAGTTGACTCCCTTGTCCAGGGTGGCAGGAGAAGTAGGCAGCGTGGCTCTCTCCCCGGGTGACACCTCAGCAGGTCCACTGCGCGCCAAGAATCCGTAGGGCATGGGCGTAAGATTTCGTTTGCCGGAACGTGCCGTTGAAGAGTCTGAATGGCGTGCCGCTGGCAGGCACAACAAGCGTGCCGCTGAGAGGGCCAAAAGGCATGTCGCTGAACGGCCAGGAGAGCGTGCCGTTGAAGGCCTGAAATAGTGTGTTGAAGGCCTGAAATAGCGTGCCGTTGAAGGCCTGAAATAGTGTGCCGTTGAAGGTCTAAAATAGTGTGTCGTTGAAAGCCTGAAATAGTGTGCCGTTGAAGGCCTGAAATAGTGTGCCGTTGAAGGCCTGAAATAGTGTGCCGTTGAAGTCCCGAAATAGTGTGCCGTTGAAGGCCCGAAATAGTGTGCCGTTGAAGGCTTGCAGGGTGTGCCGTTGAAAGGGCACAAGGGCGTGCCGCCGAAGGCCCAGGGGTGTACCGCTGAAGGGCCAAAAGGCTGTGCCGCTGAAAGGCCCAGGGGTGTACCGCTGGAGGGCCAAGGGCTGTGCCGCTGAAGGGCTAAAATGGGCAGTTCTTAGCCCGTTGTGAGCATGAGTTGTGGCCCATTTAATTTTCTTCGAGGCCCATGGATTGTGGGGGCTCTTGGTGGTTGATTTCTCTTCACTGTCGTGACTCCGGAGACGGCTTCACGGCAGTGTGCATATTTGGGGAGTCCGGATGACCAGTCCCTCTGGGGCTTCTTCACTTGGTGCCGTTGTCGATGTTGGGCCGAGCAGGATATCTGGGTGTGCAATTTTTGGTGTCCACAATACTCCAAAACAAAAGAGGAACATGAAGAGCACTTAAGAATAGCCTTGCAAACGCTAAGAGAGCACAAACTGTATGCAAAGCTTAGCAAGTGCGAGTTCTAGCTAAAGGAGGTCTCTTTCCTTGGCCATATTATTTCAAAAGAAGGTATCGTTGTCGACCCTTCTAAAATAGAATATGTTTAGAATTGGAGCCGGCCGACGACCGTGTCTGAAGTCAGAAGTTTTCTAGGTCTGCCTGGGTATTACAGGAGGTTTATCAAAGATTTCTTAAAAATCGCCGTTCCTTTGACTAGACTCACAAGAAAGGAGAATCCTTTTATATGGTCGAAGGATTATGAAGAGACTTTTCAAACTCTTAAAGAACACCTTACCACTGCACCAATATTAACGCTACCGATAGAGGGTGGTGAATTTGAAGTCTATACGGATGCGTCTGGCATTGGCTTAGGATGCGTTCATATGCAAAATGGAAAGGTGATTTGCTATTTGAAGAGGGGCGATCTCGCGCTACTCCTGAGCGGGGAAGAGGATGACCACGTACACTTGGAGTATGAACTGCAAGGGGAGAAACATGTCAGAGGTGCCCAGGGATGGATCCCCGGGGAAAACGCTCCGATGCTTAAGTCAGCAAGAGTAGTAGAGCACTGGTGCGAAGGAAGGAGTTAGGAGGAAGATGGGGGCGCGAGATCCCTCTCCACCAATTGGTGAAGTGGTTCCTGCTCAGGGTTTTTTGGCTTACCTTCTCATAAGAGGGTTCTTCCGGTTTAAATAGTGGCTCATTGAGTGAATGATCCCTGTAAGCTGAGGAGTTTCGGGGGGAGGTTACGTCCTCCTTGCGGGCTCTTTATCTCCCTTATCCCCTTGAGCTCCCAGATTTTAAGGGACGCTTAACGGCCGTACATATAAGCTTCCATCAGTTGACCTGAGCATGAGGCACTGCCCCAGGAGATGCTTCCCGAGCGATGAGTGCATGGATTGGGCAGGGAATATTGGGCTCCGAAGGAGCTTTCCTGATCGAACTGATGCTCGGACTTCCCAACCCGAAGGCCGCCTAGGAAGTGCTTGATCCGAGTAAGTTATTCGGCTTATAATAAGTGGGCCTTGGGGCTGCCACTTCAAGGAGTTGGGCCTCGTCAGGTCAAATTAGACCTCGTTTGGCCTCTCTGTTCGGGCGGTTAGATTTCCCCTCTCCACTTGTCCCCCTCCTACTCCCGAGCCAAAATTAGGCTCAGATGAGTAGCATTTGGGCTGGACTTTTCGTGGCTCTAGTTGGGTGCAGATCTCTCTCTGTAGGGACCACATGATGCAGCTTGTCCTGAAAATACGCCCATCATGATGATAATTTTGAGAATTTTTGCAAGAACGCCCCTCTACGGAAGATCGGAACGCCGCGCCACTTCCAGCTAGGGGTTATAAGCATTGCGCGTTATTTGCGTCCCTTTATCTCCGGGGTTTAGGGTTTTGCCTTCTATTACATTTATATTTAAGGGGGGCTCATGCACCGTGAGAGCAGTTTGGAAGAGTGGAGAATCACAGCGGCTTTCGCGGGGTTGGAAGAGATTACCACGGTGGCGATCCGTCAACTTCCTTCTCCTCCGGAGTCCTCTAGTCCAGAGCTTTCCCCTTCTTCTTCCGGTTCTTCTTGTTCCATGGCGGACCAAAATCCTGAGGCCGAGGGGCGGGGGGCAGAACAGGCCCCAAGGTCTTTTTTGGTGCTGTCGGAGCCTCTCCGCAGTGAACTGGGCAAGGCTGATGTGAAGCGACTGGAGAACCAGTATGGGCTGCCTTGGCGGTTTCAGTTCTTCGTGCCTGAACCTCATGAGTCTAGCCTGGCCACTTGTTTCGGCCTCTTCTGTTCCTTCCTCTTGGCCTGGAAGTGCGGCTTTCGCCTACCCATCCATTCCTTTGTCGCCGATTTGCTTCGGTTCTACCGGTTGGCTCCTGTCCAGCTGGTCTCCAACACTTATACCCTTATCTTCTCCTTCATTTTCCTTTGCGGCCAGAGTTGGGTGAGCACCTTGCTGGACCTCTTCCATTATTTTTTCGAGCTGAAGGAGAACATTTTTGCTGGGAAGGGCTTCTTTTTCATCCAGGCGAAGCGAAAAAGGAGTTGCATGTCCCTTTCCATGAAGGACTCCTCTCACAAGGGGTGGAAGACCCAATATTTCTGGGTGGGCGCATCCACAGTCGGTATGGTCTGGGATTTCTTGACGGTGCCCAATTTTCACTCGAACATTCCTCCGAATCAAACAGAGGTCTCTCTGGAGGTGGAGAGGGATGCTGCTATCCTTCTGCAGAATCGCCGGCCGACTGCTGAGTTGTTGACCCCGTCCAACATCGATGAGTACCTTTCTTGAGCATTGTTGCCGACAGGTAAGGGTCTTAGGGGCTCGTTCTCTTCTTATCAGATGCGTGCCTTCCTTCTCATAATTTGCTCTCCTTCATTCCGACCTGAGGCGAGCGACTGAGGAGGAGGCACCACCGGCCGAGCTGGAGGTCATTGACGTGGATGATACGCCGGCTCCGAGTGATCTTCAAGCTTCGGAGGGTTCCTCCCAGGCCAGAGATAAGGGCAAGTGGGTCGCCCGGGATGATGCTTCCAAACGTCGGGGGGTAAAGCGCAAGGATCCCGTGGCAAAGTTGCTGAGGTCTTCCTTGCAGGCCTTATATGCTGAGAAGAAACGGGCGAGAAAGGTGGAGGTCGCCTGCCCGGCCGATGAGGTTCCCCTGTTGCCTTCTCTCTCTCTGGAGCAAGAGGGAGCAGATGTCGGAGGGACCATGGCTGATGTCGGGGCGCCGGGCGGAACAGAGGGGGCGCCAGAGGGAGGAGTCCGGTCTGAGCCGGTCCAGACTGGAAGGTCGCAGGATGAAGTGACTCAGTCGCAGCCGATCGAGGCCGGGGAGGTACGCGGCGAGGCAGCCCAGCCCAAGCCAACCGGTGGGGCCTCTGAGGCAAGGTCGCTCGGGGGTGGTGTCCTAGTCCCGATAGCCCTGGAGAAGGTCTCTCCTCCCTCGACCAGTACCTTCAACGTCCAGGCTCCTTTATACCAGAGGTGCCACTCCACAGCTTTGGGATCCGTACGAGGAGAGCTCAGGAAAAGTACCCCCTCCGCGCTTCTCGAGTAGATTATGGAGGGTGGTCTAGTCTTGGCCCAGCTAGGGGCCAAGGCAGTGGATGCGTACGCTCGGGCGGAATCGGAGCGTGAGGCTCTCTCATGGGCCAGCGGTGCACTTGATCGGAAGGTCGAGCGTTTGACCCTCGATCTTAGGGATCTTCATCGGGAAGTGGCCCCACTCCGGGCACAGGTGCAGTCGAGCCAGGCGGAGGCTCGGTCGCTGGTTGAGCAGTTGGCCCAGGCCCGTTGTATGGTCGATCTAAAGAATGAGCTCCTTGAAGTGGAGCGCCGAGTTCAGGTCGAGCGCGACCAACAATGGAAGGCCGAGCGGGAGGGGCTCGAGTCCTGGGAGCCAAGGATGCACGGGCCGAGGCCGAGAGGAGGCTGTTCGAGTCAGAATAGAGGATAGCTGAGCTTGAGGGGAAGGCGGAGTTGGCTGGGGTGGAAGCGATCGAGCAATATAAATGCTTAGAGGCTTACCACATAGCTATTTATACGACTACCTTCCCCTAATATGAGTCGGGCTACCGTCGGGGCCTTCGGAAGGGCTTCTCCCAAGGCTACAATCGGGCCATCATAGAGGCTGAGGCCCAGGTGTCTGGGCTCATTTTTCCTTCCGGGCAACGCTATGACTCGAACTGGGGTTCTACCGACTCCTCCCACTATACGTCGAGCGAAGAGGAGGGTCGGGCGGCCTCGACCTCGCCCGAGCAATCGCCAACTCCAGCAGCCTCGGGAGGGCACACGACCTAGATAGTTCCCACGCAGGTGGGGTCAGTGCCGGGGTCGACCGTCGCCGAGAGTACCGGGGGCGGATCGTCTAGTGCTGAGGGGCCCTCGTCTATTGAGCCTCGGGATGGGCCCGAGGCCTGATGTACAAGCTCTTTCTTTCTTTTTCTTTTCCCTTATGTAGTTGTGAGAAAATCTTTTTTGGAAAGTATAATAGCGGCAATATTAAGTGCTGAATTGACTATTCCTTACCACGTTTGGCACGATTTGACTACAATATCTGTAGTTGTTAGAGAAGGCGCCGATTTTCTCTACAGATAACGTGCCGATCTGTCAGATAACTGGCATGGCACTGGCACCTTTCCGCTTTTCCATGCCGCCCAAAATGACTTGTCGCTTTGCGCGTCACGCTGGGGGGGATGTTGGGAAATAAGGTAACTGTCTCAGGGAAGGCTCCTTTAGCGTGTTTTTAAGGGGAGAGTCACTTAAGGCGATCAGCTCCCCCTTCGGCCTATAAAAGGTCCAAGGGGCATCTCCTCTTTCTTTCATCGCTTAAGGCCATCCCTGACGGTTTCTCCTTCTTCCCTTTCCGCGAAGTGCGTTGTGCTGTCGATCTCGGCGGAGCATGGAAAGCGCTTGAAAAGACGATGAGGCGGACGACACTAGGAGGGAAGCTCCTGCTACTCCAGTTTGGAAGAGGGTTCGACAGTCGGAGGTCAGTTTGGGAGAGGGTTCGATGATGGGGACATCACCTCCCATGCCCACGTTTACCGTTCGTCTCCTCACCCCGGTTGCATCTGGCATGGTTTAGTCATTTAATTTTGAGTCCTATGTAATTTTATTTGAGTCATTTGATGTATTTTCCCTTTTATTTGAGTCATGTTCCTAGGTCTTGCATTTATTTTCCTAAGTTTGAGTGTCATTAGATTGTGTAATGTGCTATTGGGCCCAATTCTTCGGGCTTGGCCCATGAGCCCCCCCTACCCCTTCGGTTATTTGTTATTGAGTCTTTTGTAAGGGACTTTTGTAGAAATGTGGGTTTCCTATATATAGGACCACATTCCCCCCATTTCAACTTAATGAATCAATCAATGAAAAAACTGCCATTTGAGAGTCCAAAGCTTAGTTTAGTGGAGTGATTCCAACATTCTTTGGGTGAGAAACCCTAGGGGAGAGATTCCCCACCCTTCCCTCTCTTAATCCCTCTTTTTTTACTCCACTTTCTCTCTCCTCAACACCCAATTTCGAATTTTCTTCTCTCTCCTCCCTTCCCAACCACCTCAACCCCCACCTACCATCATTAAAGCCCTCCACTTCCCCATGGCCTCCATTACTCCACCCCCCTAGTCCCAAGAAGATCCCTCACCATTCCAACACCATCTTCCACATTCCAACACCACTTTCCCCATTCCAACACAATCAGCCCCTTCCCCACACAACCCCACAACTTCCAAGGCCATTTCAAATTTGAAATCCACCCTTCCCTCCACTCACTTGTGCCCCCCCTCACTTTCTCCTCTCACCCACCTTCCCAAATTCGTAGCTCCTCCTCCCACCACCTGTTAGACCCCCTTCCAGACCCCATTCTTCCCTTTCCCCACCTTAGAACACCCCCTCCTAGACCCCCTCACAGCCCGGGCTTTCCCCACACTCATCCACCCCCATTTCCCCTCCCATATACCCCATTTCCCCCCATCATCATCAACCTACAGCTCTCAACTGAAGATCTACAGCAGACCAGCAACTTTCAGTGGCCACCACGACCTCCTCCTGATGAGTTTGAAGACCCAAGACCCATCGTCGGAAGCGTCTGCCAGCCTCCTTCGCAACCGAAGTGGTTTCATCTTCTTCTGATCTCTGAGTCGTCCAGGAGGTCCATTCTCCCACAGCTGCGCGGCTCTGCCTTGGCTGAGGACCTGAGCCAGATTAGAAGCTCTTCCACAACGAACCCCGAAGGAATCAGTCCTCAAGTTCTTCTTCAAAGTTCTTCATCGCCCTGTCTAGTTTCAGAATCAAGAAGCAGAATCCCATTCAGCATCCGGGAACAGAAGTTACCAATTTTCTTCCACGGTCGCGCGGCTCTGCCTTCCCCAGTCTGCATCGACACCTCCTCACTCTTTTGGCTCCACAGATCGTCTCCGTTCTCTTCTGGCATCCCCGTTTCTTTTGCTACAAAGAGGACTCACCCACGGTTCTAACAGCGCTGACAGAATCAAATTTGGAGTTCGTTAGCGGCCAAGACAGCCTCTGCATCCTACTATTTGTGACCTGCCCCTGCTAGTCCGAGAAACAGAGGCCCTGTTCAAGCTCCTGCCCCGACCTGCAGCGACTCTAGAAGAATTTACAAAAATTTTGAGGCATTTCCCTTCCTGTTACGAAGATTTTGCCGCCGGTCTCACCATCAGTAAAATTCCTGAGCAAGATCTACAACAGCAACACCGACCCTCTGTCCTGGTTCACAGACAGCAGGCAGATTTGGCGTCCACCCTTATTCCTCGTTCTTTGCTTTGATTTCCCCACCCCGCTTGGCCGGCTGAAGGCCCCTCCCTGCGTGGAGGTAGTATTGATGTAATATCATTAACCCCCACCCCAAGTTCCCCCTCCTGCGAGAGGTGTAGTGGTGTAATTTGTTTGGGCAGGTCAAGCGACACCGCCGCGGCGTGTGGGGATCCACTCGCCTCCCCGCTCGCCCTCGTCTCCGACCGGGACCGGTTTCTTCAAACCGGTCGAGTAAGTGCTCAAACCTTCACTCCACTTAGTGCTTGTCTTTCAATATTAGTTCTAATTCCGCTGGTTATGCGAGTGAGAGCCCGATCCTCAAGCCCCATTGCCTTGAGTGATCACCGTGGGAAGAGTGCAACCGGTGCCTTCGGCACTTCGTCGGCCCCGTTGAATTGGGCTTCCAAATCTATTGGGGATCAAATCTTGGCCTTGCTAGCCCTCTACCAGCAAGGGCCCAACCCCTCAACCTCACCTTGGCATTGCCAAGTTACCCCGGGCTTGGGTGAGCGACGAGAGAGCGGCGGCCCAAATTGGCCCATTTAGATTGCGATTGTACTTGCTTGCATTAGGTCCGAGGTCGTGTCACATCAAGTGGTATCAGAGCAAGTTCTAGACTTGTCTCTACTAAGTCTTGTCCTAGGGCCATTGCATTTATCACTCGATCATCATGGCCACTTCCTACTTAGCCTACTCGTCTCGCTTGGACCCAATAGATGCCTTTGTGTTTGATGGATCCCACCCTAGTTTATATCTAGAATGGGAAAGCTCCATAGATCACCACTTTGGGAGGTTCACCCTGTCAGGGTCTATGCAAGTCAACTATGCCAAAAGTTTGCTATGGCGCCAAGCTAGGAATGAATGGCAAAACATTGTAGGCTTAAGGGAAGTTGGAAGGCAAGAGCCAATCGACTCTTGGGTTGAGATGAGAAATGAACTTAGGAAGATTTATGCCCATATGGACCCTCCTATCACCATAGAGGAAGCCCAAGCTCCCACCAATAAAGAAAAAGAGTCTCAATCTTCCCCCACCCCTCATGGTCCGGATCGTCAACAGCCATGCACCGTCACACATGGCACCCTCACCATAGATGAGTCCATACTCCAATGGCTCAAGCAATGTCCCACCCTCCCTAGCTCACCACCATTGGGATATAAATCCCAAATTGTTCCCACCCGACCTCCCCATGTCACTTATCAAAACTTCTACTATGTGGAAGACTTGGGAGACCTTGTGGATTGCCTACATTGGCAAGCCCACTTAACCGGCCTACTAGCCATGGGACCATTGGAGCCTAGCATCGTCAACTTTGTCCACCCATCCATTGGTTCCATGTCCTCCCTTTGCACAAGTGGGCATTGTACTAGTGAGATCCTCCTATTTCTCCCCTTGGAGGAAGAACCCATCCCGGTCTACTCCCCACCCCTTGAGATCCCAAGTATCTTGAACGGTCAACCCACTAGAGACCTTGGACCAACTACTTGGGAGGAGGATGACTCACCACCTTGTAAGGACCTTGGGGACATAGAGTTCCTCTCTCTAGGTAGCCCTTACCATGATCCTTTTGACCCATTCCAATGGGAGTACGGATACCCATGTGGCCCAACCACCTTATCCACCACCCACCTTCCCCTACTCCAACCCACCGTGACGGATCAAACCCACCCCTTCCTAGACTCGGGTTACACCTTGGGAGCCATGACCTTGGGCCACATATCCCTAGGTAATAAGGTTGTGCCCCACCCCATGATGACCACCTTCTTAGATCCATTCGATCCTTTCCAATGGGAGTCCAAATATTGTCCCACACCTATACACATGGAAGTCACCTTTGGGAAAAGCACGCATGTGTCTAGGTTTACCATACCCCTTGGCATGAACACTGTGTCGGGTCCATTCATTCATATCACCCACATGTCAAGTAGAAAGTATGAGTGGTCCACATTCGGATGTCATGGTCCTCCTTCATTCATCATGGATCTTAAGCATGTCAAAAGCATCTACGGATGTCCGGGCCCCCCCACATTCATCACCACTTTACATGATAGGTTCACCTACGGTTGCCCCGGCCCACCTAGGCCCACCAAAGTCTACATGACAACATTGCATGATAAGTCCACAAATGGTTGCACCGGCCCACCAAGGTTCATCATGGTCCATCTGGCATCATGGCAGGATAGGTCCATCTATGGTTGTCCAGGTCCACCCATAACCACTAAAAGGATAGCATTCACAAAATTGCATGAAAACCTTTGCAAGCACATCAGCAAAAAGAATGAGGCTTATAAAAGGCTGGCCGACTCTCATCGGCATCACCAAGAATTCCAAGTGGGTGACCTTGTGATGGTAAGGATGGAGAGGCTCTCCCCGGGAGCCAACTCTAAACTGAGGCCACGTGGGGCTGGTCCCTTCCAGGTCTTGAGGCGCATAGGTGCAAATGCCAACGAGTTAGATCTCCATGAGGAGTATGGAATAAGTCTCACATTCAATGTTGCCGACCTAGTGCCATATAAGGGACCCACGGTGGTATCTAGTGAGGAGATTGAGCCTACTTCTTCCCTTGAGAGAGCACCCACCCATGATGATAAACCACCAGCCAAGAGAGCCCAGCGTGAACAAATTGAACAAATATTGGATGAACAAGTCACTACCACTCGGAGCAAGGTATATGAGCGCTATCTCGGCAGGTGGATGGATCGGTCTCGTTCGGGAGACTTGAGGGCGGTACCACTTCTACACCCTCCAAGGAGGGAAGGACACTTACTCGACAGAGTCGAGTTCTCCGCACCCCGGGAGTATGATGGGGACATCACCTCCCATGCCCACGTTTACCGTTCGTCTCCTCACCCCGGTTGCATCCGGCATGGTTTAGTCATTTAATTTTGAGTCCTATGTAATTTTATTTGAGTCATTTGATGTATTTTCCCTTTTATTTGAGTCATGTTCCTAGGTCTTGCATTTATTTTCCTAAGTTTGAGTGTCATTAGATTGTGTAATGTGCTATTGGGCCCAATTCTTCGGGCTTGGCCCATGAGCTCCCCCTACCCCTTCGGTTATTTGTTATTGAGTCTTTTGTAAGGGACTTTTGTAGAAATGTGGGTTTCCTATATATAGGACCACATTACCCCCATTTCAACTTAATGAATCAATCAATGAAAAAACTGCCATTTGAGAGTCCAAAGCTTAGTTTAGTGGAGTGATTCCAACATTCTTTGGGTGAGAAACCCTAGGGGAGAGATTCCCCACCCTTCCCTCTCTTAATCCCTCTTTTTTTACTCCACTTTCTCTCTCCTCAACACCCAATTTCGAATTTTCTTCTCTCTCCTCCCTTCCCAACCACCTCAACCCCCACCTACCATCATTAAAGCCCTCCACTTCCCCATGGTCTCCATTACTCCACCCCCCTAGTCCCAAGAAGATCCCTCACCATTCCAACACCATCTTCCACATTCCAACACCACTTTCCCCATTCCAACACAATCAGCCCCTTCCCCACACAACCCCACAACTTCCAAGGCCATTTCAAATTTGAAATCCACCCTTCCCTCCACTCACTTGTGCCCCCCCCTCACTTTCTCCTCTCACCCACCTTCCCAAATTCATAGCTCCTCCTCCCACCACCTATTAGACCCCCTTCCAGACCCCATTCTTCCCTTTCCCCACCTTAGAACACCCCCTCCTAGACCCCCTCACAGCCCGGGCTTTCCCCACACTCATCCACCCCCATTTCCCCTCCCATATACCCCATTTCCCCCCATCATCATCAACCTACAGCTCTCAACTGAAGATCTACAGCAGACCAGCAACTTTCAGCGGCCACCACGACCTCCTCCGGATGAGTTTGAAGACCCAAGACCCATCGTCGGAAGCGTCTGCCAGCCTCCTTCGCAACCGAAGTGGTTTCATCTTCTTCTGATCTCCGAGTCGTCTAGGAGGTCCATTCTCCCACAGCTGCGCGGCTCTGCCTTGGCTGAGGACATGAGCCAGATTAGAAGCTCTTCCACGACGAACCCCGAAGGAATCAGTCCTCAAGTTCTTCTTCAAAGTTCTTCATCAGCATGTCTAATTTCAGAATCAAGAAGCAGAATCCCATTCAGCATCCGGGAACAGAAGTTACCAATTTTCTTCCACGGTCGCGCGGCTCTGCCTTCCCCAGTCTGCATCGACACATCCTCACTCTTTTGGCTCCACAGATAGTCTCCGTTCTCTACTGGCATCCCCGTTTCTTTTGCTACAAAGAGGACTCACCCACGGTTCTAACAGGGCTGACAGCATCAAATTTGGAGTTCGGTAGCGGCCAAGACAGCCTCTACATCCTACTATTTGTGACCTGCCCCTGCTAGTCCGAGAAACAGAGGCCCTGTTCAAGCTCCTGCCCCGACCTGCAGAGACTCTAGAAGAATTTACAAAAATTTTGAGTCATTCCCCTTCCTGTTACGAAGATTTTGCCGCTAGTCTCACCATCAGCCAAATTCCTGAGCAAGATCTACAACAGCAACACCGACCCTCTGTCCTGGTTCACAGACAGCAGGCAGATTTGGCATCCACCCTTGTTCCTCGTTCTTTGCTTTGATTTCCCTACCCCGCTTGGCCGGCTGAAGGCCCCTCCCTGCGTGGAGGTAGTATTGATGTAATATCATTAACCCCCACCCCAAGTTTCCCCTCCTGCGAGAGGTGTAGTGGTGTAATTTGTTTGGGCAGGTCAAGCGACACCGCCGCGGCGTGTGGGGATCCACTCGCCTCCCCGCTCGCCCTCGTCTCCGACCGGGACCGGTTTCTTCAAACCGGTCAAGTAAGTGCTCAAACCTTCACTCCACTTAGTGCTTGTCTTTCAATATTAGTTCTAATTCCGCTGGTTATGCGAGTGAGAGCCCGATCCTCAAGCCCCATTGCCTTGAGTGATCACCGTGGGAAGAGTGCAACCGGTGCCTTCGGCACTTCGTCGGCCCCGTTGAATTGGGCTTCCAAATCTATTGGGAATCAAATCTTGGCCTTGCTAGCCCTCTACCAGCAAGGGCCCAACCCCTCAACCTCACCTTGGCATTGCCAAGTTACCCCAGGCTTGGGTGAGCGACGAGAGAGCGGCGGCCCAAATTGGCCCATTTAGATTGCGATTGTACTTGCTTGCATTAGGTCCGAGGTCGTGTCACATCATTCGACATGCTGGAGCATGTCGCCTTCCTGTCCCTGACCCACCGACGCCATCCTGATGGGAGGGGGAGCTCTTTAAGCTCCCTCCTTTCTCGTCGATCCCATTGCCTAGAAGGGGAGCTCTCTCATGCTTCCTCTTCATTTGTCTTGGGTCGACTTCCCCCCACTTTTTTTTGTTGCCCTTCCAATCTCTCTGGCACCTTTCCTTCGAGCTTCTCGAACTAACGGGGAAGGATATCCTTTATCTGAGCCAGTTTTCGCACTAGGCAGAGTCAGTGGCTGGATGTAGGAGTGCCTACCGAGTCAGTCGAGCGCTCTGCTCGTGCCATAGTACCAGTGGATTTAATTTTTCTTTTTGTTGAACTGTATATTGTATTGGTTGCGGCCTACTTGATGTACACCAGAGTTTAATGAAAAGAGAAGGATGGCGTTTATTCTATTTTGCTTACATGTGCATGCTTGCCGGATGTTCAAAAGTAGATGATGTGACACCACCTTGGGGTGATAGTCACAAGACCAATGCTTTCTCGGACCTAAGTATGCAAGCACAACCACAAGGCTAAGAAGCCTACGTAAGCGGACCTTCGTATGGCGCACACACTCAACCCGGGGGTAACTCGGGGATGCCGAGTCGAGGAAGTGGGACAAGACCCTTGCTGGTAGAGGACCAACAACATCCAAGGTAAACCTTCCCTTGGGGAACGGATATCCAACTCAATGAGCCGGCAATGGCCAAAGGGCGCGGGTCACTCACTCACACCCACGGTGGTCGCACAAAGACGGTGGAGCCTTAGGATCGGGCGCTCTCTCCCTAACCGACGGCGCAATTAGAGAATATTAAATGAACAAGCATAAATGAGAGCAAGGGATGAGTTCTCACCTAGCCGGTTTGAAGAAACCGACTCCGGTCGGAGACGGGGGCAAGCGGGGAGGCGAGGGGAGCACCCACACGCCGCGTCGATGCAGCTTCAAACCTGCGAGTGTAATTATTACATGAACTACCCCCATGCAAGGGGGGGAATCTTGGGGTGGGGATTATGTGGTTACAACCAAAACTACCTCCACGCAGGGAGGGGCCTTCAGCCGGCCAAGCGGGGAGGGGAGAAACGGGGGAAAGAATGCTGAATGAAGATCGAGATCAGTTCTGCCTGCTCTCTGCGAGTGCTGACAGACAGTCGAAGAAGTGGTTGCTGTGACTGTTTCCCAATTTTTCTGATGACGGGACCAGCGGAGAATTCTTCATAACTGGAGCGGGATGATGCTAGAATTTTCTTGATTTCTGTGGTCACCGGTTATGGTCGGGGCAGAGGGTTGAACAGGAAAGCAGGTTGCTGTTCTTGACTATCGCAGAACCTCAACAGCTGAATGATAAGGGTACCACGGGTGCTTCAGAACTCCAATTTGAGCATGGGTGGTACCGATGGATTCGTTGTCGAGTCCTCTTAGAAACGCAAGCAACGGGGACGCCAGAAGTGGACTGGTAGAACTCGAACAAGGAGGGGAGGTTGGGGCAGACTGACAAGAAATAGAACCAAGCACCTGGAGGAAGAAATTGATAACTATTGATTCCGGTCGTCAATCGGAGTTTCGCTTCTTGATCCTGGAAGTCGACAGGTCTAGGAAGAATTTTGTAGAAGAACTCTCACCCAGATTCACGCTAGAATTGCCATGGAAGAGCTTCCACTCAGGTTCTGGTCCTCCGCCTGAGAAGTCTTGCGCAGTCGCAAGAGATCGCCTCCTCCGAACAGCTCCGACCTTGGAAGCGAGCGGGACCACCACCGTTGGAAAGCCGACTCGAAGACGATTCTAGCAATATAAGACTTCCCACCTGGTTCGATGAGGAGATGATGGGATAGCCTCTGCAACCAATAGCTTCTTTGCTGCCTCTAAATAGTGAACTGCAGGTTGATGATGATGGGGGAAATGGGGTATATGGAAAGGGAAATGGGGTGAATAGGTGTGGGAGTGACCCCTAGTTGTGAGGGGGCCTGGGAGGGGGTGTTCTAAGGTGTGGGAGATGGAGAATGGGGTCTGGAATGGGGTGTTTGCAGTTGGTGAGAGAGGAGCTGCGAATTTGGGCTTATAGGGAGAAGGGGGAAGGGGGAAGGGGAGGGGGGCACAAGTGGGTGGAGGGAATGTGAGTTTGAATTTCCTTTAATGTGAGGTGATCAATGGTGGTCTTGGGGATGGGAAGAGGTGCCTTGGGAAGGTGGAGGGCTGCTTGGGGAAGGGGATGGATAGTTGGGGGTTGGAGGGTGGGGTGTGGATTGGTGGAGGGTCTCTTGGGACTAGGGGGAAGTAATGATGGCTTGTGGGAAGTTGTAGAGGATTTAATGGAGGTAGGTGGGAGGGTGGAGATGGTTGAGAGGGGAGGAGAGAGAGAAGGGGGCGCCCTCCTCTTGGAGGGAGAGAGAGAGAGGAGAAGGGGGGTAGGTGGGATTCACTCCCTAGGGCTTCTCACCCAAATAATGGATTCACTCCACTAAGAAAATTTGAACTCTCAAATGTCAATTCTTCATTCATTGATTCATTTCCTTAAAATGAAGAGAGTGGGGTCCTATTTATAGGGATCCCACAATTTACAATAAGACCCTGACTTTTGGGACATTGATTAATAACCAACAAGGTAGGGGCGCCCATGGGCCAAGTCCACTGGGTTGGGCCCAATAGCTAGTCTAAATTAGCCTAAAGAGACTCAAACTTAGGGAAATGAACCAAAGACCTAGATACATGACTCTAATAAAAGGTAAATTACAACGATATGACTAAATAAAAATAAAGAAATACAACATAGGACTCATAATAAATGGCTAGACCATGACGTACGCCTCCGGGGTGACGAGAAGGGCCGAGAGTGCCAGGACGGATGGTGATGACCCATCATACTCCCGGGGTGCGGAGAACTCGACTCCGTCGAGTAAGAGTCCTTCCCTCTTCGGAAAGGTGCAGAAGTGGTGCCGCTCACATGTCTTCCGAAAGAAGCCGATTCTTCCACCTAGCGAGGTAGTGCCCGTGCACCTTACTCCGAGTGATGATTTCCTGTTCATCTAATATTCTCTCAAGTTGCTTACGTCGGGCTTCTCTGGGCTGACGGTGCTCTCATGGGGAGGGGTGGGTGCTCTCTCAAGGGAGGAAGGGGGCTTGAAATCCTCACTTGGTGCCACCGTGGGTCCCTTGTGTGGCACAAGGCCTTCCACATTGAAACTGAAGTTAACTCCGTATCCCTCGAGGAGGCCTAACTTATGAGTAGTGGGGCTAGTGCACCTCAAAACCTGGAAGGGGCTGATCCCACAAAACCTCAATCTTTAGTTGTCTCTATGTGAGAGCCTCTCATTCCTCACCATCCCGGAATCACCCATTTAGATTTCTTGGTGGCGCCAGTGAGTCAGTCGGTCTTTTGTAAATTTCATGACTCTTGTTGATGTGCTTGCAAGGTTATCATGCAATTTTATGAATGCTATCCTTTTATTGGTTATGGGTGGACCTGGACAACCATAGATGGACCTATCATGCCATGATGCCATATGGACCTTGATGAACCTTGGTGGGCCAGGGCAACCAAATGTGGCCCTATCATGCATGGACTTTCTAACAAAGGTTGGAGGGCCGGGGCATCCGTAGGTAATCCGGTCATCTATGGGGGTGACAAATGCCGGGGGACCCAGACATCCAAGAATGCTCCTATCATGCTTAAGACTCATGATGAGTGAAGGTGGACCATTACATCCGAATTTAGACCACTCATGCTTTCTACTTGACATGTGGGTGATATGAATGAATGGACCCAACATAATATTTATGCCAATTGGTGTAGTAGGCCTAGACACATGCATGCTTTTTCTAAAGGTGACTTTCATGTGTATAGGTGTGGAACAACCTTTGAACTCCCATTGGAAAGGATCGAATGGATCTAAGAAGGTGGTCATCATGGGGTGGGGCACAACCTTATTAGCTAGGGGTATGTGGCCCAAGGTCATGGCTCCCAAGGTGTAACCCGGGTCTAGGATGGGGTGAATTGGGTCAAACATGGTGGGTTGAGATAGGGAAAGGTGGGTGGATTACATGGGATTCTAGGCTCCCATAGGAAGGGATCAAAGGGGTCATGGTAAGGGCTACCTAGAGAGAGGAACTCCATGTCCCCAAGGTCCTCACAAGGTGGTGAGTCATCCTCCTCCCAAGTAGTTGGTCCAAGGTCTCTAGTGGGTTGACCGTTCAAGGTACTTGGGGTCTCAAGGGGTGGGGAGTAGACCAGGATGGGTTCTTCCTCCAAGGGGAGAAATAAGAGGATCTCACTAGTACAATGCCCACTTGTGTAAAGAGAGGTGATGGAACCGATGGATGGGTGGACAAAGTTGACGGTGCTAGGCTCCAATGGTCCCATGGCTAGTAAGCCGATTAAGTGGGCTTGCCAATGTAGGCAATCCACAAGGTCTCCCAAGTCTTCCACATAGTAGAAGTTTTGATAAGTGACATGGGGAGGTCGGGTGGGAACAATTTGGGATTTATATCCCAATGGTGGTGAGCTAGAGAGGGTGGGACATTGCTTGAGCCATTGGAGTATGGACTCATCTATGGTGAGGGTGCCATGTGTGCTGGTGCATGGCCTTTGAGGATCCGGACCATGAGGGGTGGGGGAAGATTGAGGCTCTTCTTCTTTATTGGTGGGAGCTTGGGCTTCCTCTATGGTGATAAGAGGGTCCATATGGGCATAAATCTTCCTAAGTTCATATCTCATCACAACCCAAGAGTCGATGGGCTCTTGCCTTCCAACTTTCCTTAAGCCTACAATGTTTTGCCATTCATTCTTAGATTGGCGCCAGAGCAAACTTTTGGCATAGTTGACTTGCATAGACCCTGACAAGTTGAACCTCCCAAAGTGGTGATCTATAGAGCTTTCCCATTCTAGATATAAACTACGGTGGGATCCATCAAACACAAAGACGTCTATTGGGTCCAAGCAAGACGAGTAGGCTAAGTAGGAAGTGGCCATGATGATTGGGTGATAAATGCAATGGCCCTAGGACAAGACTTAGTAGAGACAAGTCTAAAACTTGCTCTGATACTAATTTGATGTGACACCACCTTGGGGTGATAGTCACAAGACCAATGCTTCCTCGGACCTAAGTATGCAAGCACAACCACAAGGCTAAGAAGCCTACGTAAGCGGACCTTCGTATGACGCACACACTCAACCCGGGGGTAACTCGGGGATGCCGAGTCGAGGAAGTGGGACAAGACCCTTGCTGGTAGAGGGCCAGAAACATCCAAGGTAAATCTCCCCTTGGGGAACGGATATCCAACTCAATGAGCCGACAATGGCCAAAGAGCGCGAGTCACTCACTCACACCCACGGTGGTCGCACAAAGACGGTGGAGCCTTAGGATCGGGCGCTCTCTCCCTAACCGACGGTGCAATTGGAGAATATTAAATGAACAAGCATAAATGAGAGCAAGGGACGAGTTCTCACCTAGCCGATTTGAAGAAACCGACTCCGGTCGGAGACGGGGGCGAGCGGGGAGGTGAGGGGAGCACCCGCACGCCGCGTCGATGCAGCTTCAAACCCGTGAGTGTAATTATTACATGAACTACCCCCATACAAGTAGGGGAATCTTGGGGTGGAGATTATGTGGTTACAACCAAAACTACCTCCACGCAGGGAGGGGCCTTCAGCCGGCCAAGCGGGGAGGGGGGAAACGGGGGAAAGAACGTTGAATGAAGACCGAGATCAGTTCTGCCTACTCTCTGCGAGTGCTAATAGACAGTCGAAGAAGTTGTTTCTGTGACTTCTCCCGAATTTTTCTGATGACGGGACCAGCGGGGAATTCTTCATAACTGGAGCGGGATGATGTCAGAATTTTCTTGATTTCTGTGGTCACCGGTTCTGGTCGGGGCAGTGGGTTGAACAGGAAAGCAGGTTGCTTTTCTTGGCTGTTGCAGAACCTCAACAGATGAATGATAAGGGTACCACGGGTGCTTCAGAACTCCAATTTGAGCATGGCTGGTACCGATGGATTCGTTGTCGAGTCCTCTTCTAAACGCAAGCAACCGGGACGCCAGATGATATCGGAGTGGACCGGTAGAACTCGAACAAGGAGGGGAGGTCGGGGCAGACTGACAAGAAATAGAACCAAGCACCTGCAGGAAGAAATTGATAACTCTTGATTCTGGCCGTCAATCGAAGTTCCGCTTCTTGATCCTGGAAGTCGACAGGTCTAGGAAGAAGTTTGTAGAAGAACTCTCACCCAGACTCACACTAGAATTGCCGTGGAAGAGCTTCCACTCAGGTTCTGGTCCTCTGCCTGAGAAGTCTTGCGCAGTCATAGTAGATCGCCTCCTCCGAACAGCTCCGACCTTGGAAGCCGGCGGGACCACCACCGTTGGAAAGCCGACTCGAAGACGATTCCAGCAATATAAGACTTTCCACCTGGTTCGATGAGGAGACGATGGGACAGCCTCTGCAACCAACAGCTTCTTTGCTGCCTCCAAATAGTGAACTGCAGGTTGATGATGATGGGGGAAATGGGGTATATGGAAGGGGAAATGGGGTGAATAGGTATGGGAGTGACCCCTAGTTGTGAGGGGGCCTGGGAGGGGGTGTTCTAAGGTGTGGGAGAGGGAGAATGGGGTCTGGAATGGGGTGTTTGCAGTTGGTGAGAGAGGAGCTGCGAATTTGTGCTTGGAGGGAGAAGGGGGAAGGTGAGGGGGGCATAAGTGGGTGGAGGGAATGTGAGTTTGAATTTCCTTTAATGTGGGGTGATCAATGGTGGTCTTGGGGATGGGAAGAGGTGCCTTGGGAAGGTGGAGGGCTGCTTGGGGAAGGGGATGGGTAGTTGGGGGTTGGAGGGTGGGGTGTGGATTGGTGGAGGGTCTCTTGAGACTAGGGGGAAATAATGATGGCTTGTGGGAAGTTGTAGAGTATTTAATGGAGGTAGGTGGGAGGGTGGAGGTGGTTGGGAGGGGAGGAGAGAGAGAAGGGGGCGCCCTCCTCTTGGAGGGAGAGAGAGAGAGGAGAAGGGGGGGTAGGTGGGATTCACTCCCTAGGGCTTCTCACCCAAATAATGGATTCACTCCACTAAGAAAATTTGAACTCTCAAATGGCAATTCTTCATTCATTGATTCATTTCCTTAAAATGGAGAGAGTGGGGTCCTATTTATAGGGATCCCACAATTTACAATAAGACCCTGACTTTTGGGACATTGATTAATAACCAACAAGGTAGGGGCGCCCATGGGCCAAGTCCACTGGGTTGGGCCCAATAGCTAGTCTAAATTAGCCTAAAGAGACTCAAACTTAGGGAAATAATCCAAAGACCTAGATACATGACTCTAATAAAAGGGAAATTACAACGATATGACTCAATAAAAATAAAGAAATACAACATAGGACTCATAATAAATGGCTAGACCATGACGTACGCCTCCGGGGTGACGAGAAGGGCCGAGAGTGCCAGGACGGATGGTGATGACCCCATCAGTAGAACTTTCGAAGTGTTGTCGCGTTCCATGTCTGAGGGACGAGTGCTCCTTCCATGGTGGACAATCGATACGCCCCTTTCCCGAGCGTCTCGACCACTCGGTAGGGGCCTTCCCAGTTAGGGGCTAGCTTCCCCACCACTTCCAGTGGTCGAGAGGCTTCAACCTTTCTCAGGATGAAATCCCCTGGCTGGAAATGTCTGTCTCGGACTCTGGAGTTGTAGTATCGAGTGACGCGCCATTGGTATTCCATTGCTCAGATATTTGCAATCTCTCGGATCTCGTCCGCTAGGTCAAGGTTTTCTAGCAGTTTCTACTCATTCACCTCGGATTTGAAGTGGACGACTCAGAGAGAAGGATTGCCAACCTCCAATGGAATCATGACCTCTGTGCCATACACCAGCTGGAAAAGTGTTTCACCGGTAGCCGTTCTCGGAGTAGTTCGATGCGACCATAGTACGCTCGAGAATTTCTTGAGCCAGCTTCCCTTGGCCTTGCCGAGCCTGGTTTTGATGCCTTTCAAGATAGTTTTGTTGGCATTCTCGACCAGTCCATTGGCCTAAGGGTGGGCTATCAAAGTGAAGTGGTTGCGAATGTTTAGGTGGACACATCTGTCTATAAAGTAATGAGAATCAAATTGCCGACCATTATCGCTCATGATCACTCGGGGGACACCGTAGCAACAAATGATCAACTTCCAAACGAAACTCCACACGGCAGATTCGGTGATCCTGGTGGTGGCCTCGACCTTGATCCATTTGGTGAAATAGTCGATGGCGACGATGACGTACTTCTTTTGTGCCTGGGCTGTGGGGAATGGTCCTAAAATATCGATCCCCCACCGAGCGAAGGGGTACGACGCGGCAAGGGTGATGAGCTCCGCGGAGGGTTGGTGGATCAGATGGTTGAAGCGCTGACATCGGTCGCACTTCTGTACGTAGGTCATGCAGTCGCGCTGGAGAGTGGGCCACCAGTAACCTTGCCGAAGCAAGATCCTGGTGAGCGATCTTCCTCCTTGGTGCGCGCCACAGATGCCTTCGTGTACTTCCTGAACCGCCCGGCTGGCTTCGTCGGTGCCGATGCACTTGAGGAGGGGACCGGAGAAAGACCTGCGGTACAAGGCATCATCCAGCATGATGAAACACCGAGCTTGGTACTTGAGTTTCCGAGCTTCCCGGGGGTCGGGAGGCTCTTGAGAATCCTGGAGCCAGGATATGTAGGGGGTCCGTCAGTCGCTCGGGGGTGCTGGGTCAACGGTCATAAGCTCGGACTAGATGCTCGGTCGCTCGAGCTCTTCGAGGAAGACCGACCGAGTACCTTCGGGGTCGAGTGAGGAGGCCAGGCGAGAGAGGGCGTCCGCTCGGGAGTTTTCCTCCCTGGCTATCCGGACTACCTCAAAGCTCTCAAAAAGTCAGGCCATCCTCTTGACCACCTGGAGGTACTTGATAATTTATCCTTCCTGAGCTTCGTAATCACCGTTAACTTGGCTAGTGACTAATTGGGAGTCGATGTGGATCCTGACTCGCTCAGCCCCCAGTCGTCGAGCCATCCTTGCCCCCGAGATAACGGCTTCATACTCAGAGGCATTGTTGGACGCATGGAAGTTGAATTTCAAGGCGTACCATAGCTCTGCTCCTTCGGGAGACTTGAGAAGGATGCCGGCACCGCTTCCGACTGAGTTGGAGGACCCGTCGACGAACAGGTCCCAGGTGGGCCCGGGTGCAGGTGGGGGTGCTTCTTCAATCGTAACCGTGCTTTCGGTGATGAAGTCTGCGAGGGCCTGTCCTTTGATGGCTGAGCGGGGGTGATACGAAATATCGTAAGCCCCGAGCATGATGGCCCACTTGACGAGGCATCCCGAGGCTTTAGGGTGAAAGAGAATCTTCTTTAGGGGTTCACCGGTTAATACGACGATGGAGTGCCCTTGAAAATAGGGTCAGAGGCGCTTGGCTGAGGTAACCAACGCTAGCACGAGTTTCTCAGTTGCGGGGTACCTTCTCTCAGCCTCATTAAGCACCTTGATGGTATAGTAAACCGGTTTCTCGACCCCCGCGACGTTCCTGACCAGGACCGAGCTCACTGTGGAAGGGGTCGTCGAGAGGTAAAGGTGCAGAGCTTCACCCGGGACCGGCTTGGACAGCACCAGGGGTGAGGCCAAGAATTCCTTGAGTTCGGTGAATGCCTTCTGACATTCCTCATCCCAGGAAAACATAGCAGATGCCATTTTGGGTCCCCTTAATAATTTGAAGAAGGGTAGGCATCGTTCGGCCGCTCGGGATAGGAAGCGGTTGAGCGCAACAATGCGTCCCGTAAGGTGTTGGATGTCCTTGATGTAGGTGGGTGTCCGCATGTTCAGGATGGCCTGAACCTTGTCGGGATTGGCCTCGATCCCACGCTGAGTTACCAGGAAGCCCAGGAACTTCCCGGATCTTACTCCGAAGGCACATTTAGCGGGATTGAGCTTCATGTTGCACCTCAGGAGGGTGTCAAAGGTCTCGGCTAAGTTAGCAAGATGGTCTTCGGCCTTCGGCATTTTGACGAGCATATCGTCAATGTAGGCCTCGACGTTCCGATCGAGTTGTCCCTCGAAGATGTGGTTGATCAGTCTCTGATACGTTGCTCCAGCGTTCTTCAACCCGAACGGCATTCGGGTGTAGCAGTGTACGCCGAAGTAAGTGATGAAGGCGGTCTTCTCGATATCCTCCGGGTCCATCCTGATCTGATGGTAACCGGAGTAGGAGTCCAGGAAGCTGAGCAATTCGTTGCCAGAGGTTGAGTCGACTAGTTAATCGATGCTCGGCAGCGGGTAGCAATTCTTCGAGGTAGCCTTGTTGAGGTCAATGAAGTCTACACACATTCGCCATTTCCCCGAAGCCTTCGGTACCAGGACGACATTGGTGAGCCATGTAGGGTACATGACCGGACAAAAGAGGCCAATCTTCTGCCCCTTGATGACTTGCTCTTTGATGACCGCTTGCTTCTACGGGGCGTGCTTCCTCCTGCGTTGTTGGACAGGTTTCACCGTTGGGTCGAGGTTGAGCTTGTGCGTCACCATGTCTCCCGGGATCCCGGAAAGATGCTCATCCGACCATGCAAGATTTGGATGTACTGGGCAAGGAAATCTTTATATTTTTCTTATTCCTCAGGTGGTAGATCGGCTCCGATCTTGACTCCTAGAGTTGGGTCACCGTTGAGGAAGACCGTTAGCAACTCACCACCAGGCTCGGATGTTGCTGGTCCCTCCTTGGTTCCCTTTACCCCTTTATTTCTCCCTTCCGGCCTCGTGGCTTCGACTGAGATTATATAGCACCGTCTAGCCAATGCCTGGTTACCCTGGACCTCCCCCACGCCATGCTTGGTGGGGAACTTCATTTTTTGGTGAAAGGTAGAGGGCACCACCTTCATTCGGCTGAGGATACCTCGGCCGAAGATGGCGTTATAGGCCGTCATCCCTTTAATCACGATGAAGTCCACCATAACCATAACGGTTTTGGGCGGGGTGCCGATAGTAACTGGCAAGCTCAAGGCTCCCTCGGGATAAGTTGTCTGGCCGTTGAACCCATAGAGGGGGGTTCGGATCGAGCAGAGTTTAGATGGATTCTCTCCCATCTTGAGGAAACATTCACAGGATAATACATCAGGGGCACTACCATTGTCAACTAAGATCCTATCTATGTTACAATGGTTTATTGTAGCCGATACAATGAGGGCGTCATCATGCGGGGTGGTTAAACCTTCCAGGTCATGGTCGGAGAATACTAGGGCCTGCGGTTCGCTCGCCTGCGGGGCTTTAGGGGGCTCAACAGAGGCTCGGCTATCCCGCTCGGCGTGACACTTTCTTCCTCGACTGCTATCTCCTCCTGATGTCGTGCCGCCAGCGATGACATTGATGTGGACTCCCCGAGGGGCATTGTCGATTTCCTCGGGGGCGCCTTGGTCTTCCTTCTGCCCGGACACGTATCGAGATAGGTGTCCCTGGCGGACGAGGCACTCGATCTCATCTTGAAGTTGATGGCAATCACTGGTGTGATGCCCGTGATCACTGTGGAACAGGCAATGCTTGTGGCGATTGCGGTGCTTGGCCTTCATAGGCTCGAGCTGGTGGAGGAGACCCAAGCCTTTCATGTCTTCGTAGATTTCGTAGACGGGAGCGGTAAGAGGGGTATACCGCTCATACTTTCGGGAGGGCTCTTTGCGGTCTCCGTCTTGGTTCCACATTTTTCCTTGACCCGTCCCTTGCTCGGACGATCGCTTCTGGTCCCCCTCCCAACCCGAGCCTATCGTGCCTCGGCAGGCACTGAGGACTTCCTCGCACTCTATGTGGCGCAGGGCTAGGGTCATTAGCTCGGCGAGGGAGGTGGGAGAATGCAGCACTAGCTCGAGCCGTAGGTTCTCATCGCGGGTGCCCCCGGTTAGTGCGGTGATGGCCGAGGCAAAATTCAGGCGGGGGATGTGCAGGGCTTCTGATTTGAATCGGTTGATATAAGCCCGCAACTTCTCCCCCTGTTCCTGCTTGAGGGCCAGTAATCCCGCCACTGACCGGGGAGGACCGCAACTGGCGAAGCTTTCCTTGAACACTCACCCGAATTGCTTGAAGTTGTGGATGCTGCCGGCGGTGAGGGCCCTAAACCATGCCCGAGCACCCTGAACCAGAGTGGTCACGAATGCTCGGCACTTAATCACGTCAGACGCTCCATGCAAGATCATTAGGGCGTCAAAACTATCATAAGGATGGGCCGGGTCTCTCTGGCCGTCATACGATTTGAAGGTCGGAAGTGAGATCCCGAGGGAAATCTTCTAATCGGAGAACGAGGATCGCTCCTCGTTTTCCATAGGAGAGGTCTTCTGTAATGCGCGGAGGGCGCGCTCTTGCTCTGTGAAGCGCCTCTCAAAATCTCACAGTCGCAGAGACAGCTCTGGCTGTCGTTGGCTCGAGGGGCTGGGAGGACGCACTTGCATGTTGTCCCGGCGCTCCTCGGGGGCCTCAGTATCCGTGAACGTTCGGCGTGCTCCGGACTTCTCCCTCCTCAGGGTGGAGGCGGCTTCTTGCTCCGGGGGAGGGGCATGCGATGGTCCTTCTGACTGGTTGCGGATGAGCCGCCGCCCCCGTAGGGTAAAACGGCCTCCAGCGATTTGCTGGGAGGCATCTGCGCTGGGGGGGGGGGGGGATCTTACGGTTCTCCTCCATGGCCGCCTGGGCCCTCATGAGATCCACGAGGACATCAAGTTTTGCATTGAGGGTTTGGAGAGCATCGGTACTCCCGCCGAGAAGCTGTTCCCCTGCCACCGACGGAGGTATTTCATTGGCGAGGTTGCTTGACGGGGAATTCTCCGTGGGGAGGAAAGGCGCACCTTCTTCCGTTGCCAGGGCTTTTCCCTTGTTGCCGGTAGTCCTCCTGCTAGAACTTCTTCGCACCATGATGGCTCTTTGTACCTTTCCCACAGACGGTGCCAGATTAAGAGGGGCGATCTCGCGCTACTCCTGAGCGGGGAAGAGGATGACCACATACACTTGGAGTATGAACTGCAAGGGGGGAAACAAGTCAGAGGTGCCGAGGGATGGATCCTCGGGGAAAATCCTTCGATGCTTAAGTCAACAAGAGTAGTGGAGCACTGGTGCGAAGGAAGGAGTTAGGAGGAAGATGGGGGTAGAAGATCCCTCTCCACCAAAAGGTGAAGTAGTTCCTACTCATGGTTTTTTGGCTTACCTTCTCATAGGAGGGTTCTTCCAGTTTAAATAGTGGCTCGTTGAGTGAATGATCCCTGTAAGCTGAGGAGTTTCGGGGGGAGGTTACGTCCTCCTTGCGGGCTCTTTATCTCCCTTATCCCCTTGAGCTCCCAGCTTTTAAGGGACGCGTAACGGCCGTACAGATAAGCTTCCATCAGTCGGCCCGAGCATGAGGCACTGCCCCATGAGATGCTTCCCGAGCGATGAGTGTATGGATTGGGCAGGAAATACTAGGCTCCGAAGGAGCTTTCCCGATCGAACTGATGCTCGGACTTCCCAACCCGAAGGCCTCCTAGGAAGTGCTTGATCCGAGTAAGTTATTAGGCTTATAATAAGTGGGCCCTAGGGCTGCCACTTCAAGGAGCTGGGCCTCGTCGGGTCAAATTAGACCTCGTTTGGCCTCTCCGTTCGAGCGGTTAGATTTCCCCTCTCCACTATTCATCAAGACAGTTAAAGCGTCATGAATAAAATTACCCTGTGCATGATCTGGAACTAGCTGCGGTTATATTCGTATTGAAGATTTGGCGACATTACCTTTATGGGGAGAAATTCATCATATTTTCACAAGTCTGAAATATCTCTTCACCCAGAATGAGTTAAACATGCGACAACGTAGATGGTTGGAGTATCTCAAGGACTTCGACTTTACTATCCAATATCATCTGGGGAAAGCAAATGCAGTAGCCGACGCTCTTAGCAGGAAACCAATGGCAACTCTGGCAAGCCTCAGGAAAGGTATAACTTGTCTTATTGAAGATTTTTCTCATTTAAATCTTGATATTGACAGAGAAGGAGAAGGAGGTATGATTGCCAACATAAGGTTTCAACCTACATTGATCAAAGACATAGTCCAATTGCAACAAAATGACCCTACATTGATGGAGATAAAGGATAATATTGATCGGAGATCGGAATTTTCTATCTCAAATGATGGAAGATTATTATTCAAGGATCGAATTTGCATGTCGAATCATGATGACACTAAGAAATTGATCATGGAAGAAGCTCACAGATCAAAGTATGCTATTCACCCTGGTGCTACCAAGATGTATCAAGATTTGAAAAGAAACTTTTGGTGGCCCAATATGAAAAGAGAAGTAGCAGACTTTGTGTCCCGATGTCTCACTTGTCAACAAGTAAAAGCAGAACATTTAAGACCCGTTGGGAAATTACACCCCTTAATTATTCCCGATTGGAAATGGAAAAGTATAGGGATGAATTTTATCATGGGTTTACCTAAGACAAGAGGTGGACATGATGGTATTTGAGTGATCATAGATCGATTGACTAAATCTACACATTTTCTACCAATAAAAAGTCGATGGTCTGTGGATGTACTAGCAGCACTATACATGAAGGAAATTGTCAAACTACATGGTGTCCCTATCACCATTATATCCGACCGAGATCCTCGATTCACATCACAATTCTGGAAGGGTCTTCAACATTCATTAGGGACCCGACTTAATTTTAGCACTGCATTCTATCCACAAACTGATGGTCAAACTGAAAGGATAAATTAAGTGGTGAAAGATATGCTCAGGGCTTGTGCTATTGACTTTGGAGGAAGTTGGCACGACCATTTACCTCTAGTGGAATTTGCCTATAACAATAGCTATCATCCTAGCATTCAGATGGCACTATTCGAGGCTCTGTATGGTAGAAGCTATCGATCGCCTATTTGCTGGAATGAAGTAGGAGAAAGGCAATTTCTCGGCCCCGACATCATTAGGGATACTACCGAGAAGATAAAGCTTATTCGGGAAAGACTCTAGATAGCTCAAGATAGATAGAAATCATATGCTGATAACCGTAGGTGTGACCTAGAATTTCAAGTAGGAGACCATGCATTTCTTAAAGTTTCTCCAGGTCGAGGTATTCGAAGATTCGGTATTAAAGGCAAATTCCAAGATTCATTGGCCCCTTCGAAATTCTCGACAGGATTGGGGAAGTCGCGTATCGAGTAACTTTACCCCCCCCCCCCAACTATCTGAACTTCATGATATATTTCACGTCTCAATGCTCAAGAAGTATGTACCTGATCCATTCCATGTCATCACTTACGATAACCTGGAGATTAAAAAAGACTTGACATACGAGCAAAAGCCAGTCAAGATCATTGAATGAGAAGTACGTCAAGTTCGGAATAAAACCATTCCTATGGTCAAAATCCAATGGACCAAGTCATGGCCACATGAAGCAACATGGGAAACTGAAGAAGCCATGCGCAAAATATTTTCAGAGATATTTGAATATAAGTACACTCTCCATAAATCCATGTATTGAATTTGGGGATCAAATTCTCTTAAGTGGGGGAGGGTGTAACGCCCAAGAATTTTCTATAAATTTTCTAGATTTAAATATAATTATTAAAATAAGCTATTAAACGTATTACTATTAATTAAGTCTCATTAAGTAAAGGCCTTCTACTAATAAATAGATTAGGCCCATTTAATTGAACCCAAAGGACCTAAAACCCAACCCCAAAAGGGTTGGCCCATATTCTAGAAGCTTAATTTCTAGAATTTTGAAATTGTAAGTGGATAAATAGGGTAAATAAATGGATAATACGGGGAAGAGTTTGAAAGAGTTCAAACTCGGCGCCCAAGGTAATTGGCGGTCTATCGTAAGACCGCATAGGGATCAAAAATGGTCCACTATTAGACCGTTTACCAGAGTCTGATCGTGAACAGCAAGATGGCGTGAAAAACTCCATTTTTCCAGATCAAATCCCTAGGAATTGATGCAATCTATCAATTAGAAGACTCTAGAGGGTATCAGGATTGGATTCGAGACCTAATTAGGACTCTAAGTTCCATCAAATCCATGAAACCTAGCTAAAACCTATAAATAGACCCCAGAACCACCCTGCGCGACCCTTACATTTGGCTCGCGTGGAACTAAGGTAAGGAGATTTTATTTCAGGTAGGTTCTTTAGAATCTTTTATTCACAATACTCAGGTCTAACTCCCCTCAAAATTTCATTCTAGGAGATCAAGTCTACAAGGAGTTAGAGGCTTCCAATGTTGCTGATCCTACACCAATAACCCAGGAATCTGTGCAACGGCCCAGTGAAGATTAGGGGAATAGAAGCCCTAAACGAGGTATTTAGAACTGGTAACTTTAGAACATTTTGTTCTCCTTTATGTCTTCTACCTACCCTCCAAATTTCATGTCTTTAGGTAAGGGGATCAGGAGATATAAGGGCGTGAAGTTGCTGGTTTAGCATAGGACATGTAGAACTAGGGTTTACTTCCCGTCAGAAATTCCAAGTTTTGGGAGAAAATCAGAGGTAGGTTATCTCATGAAAGGCTTAAACTTTATGTCAGGGATAAAAGCCCTCTGGTTTCGGTTGATTTCATGCATTGTACACCAAGAATTTTATGATTTATTAAGAACTATGCATCTAGTATGCTCCTCATGCACAATTCTTAGCCCTAATTGAAGTTAAAAGGGAGAATTTTCTTGTTTATTACACAAACCCACACATATTGTTGGCCTATACTCATTCTATCATGCCATGGGAGTTTATACATGTTGATTTCCAGGCATGATATGTCTTAGATTAATATTTTTTATAAGTTTTCTGTAACATAGGAAGAAACGGTCTTCCTGTGGACCGCCAGAAACCCTAGCGGTCGTACGATAGACCGTTTGGCCCAGTGAAACCGTCCTACACTAGACCGTTTTCATTTTCTGATTTCTATGATATTGTTAACCCGAAACATATTGTAGATTAGCCCTAATTATTGTATGTTAAGCCTAGTTAAGTAGGTTTTACTCCTGTTTCAAGTGATATTTTTATATACCTAGTTATGTTAACAGAATATTCTAGTAGATTTTGTGATTCTTCATGCACTTAGAATTATTTTTAAACTTATGTTATTTTCATGACCAAATCATATACTTTTGTAATTAACTTAAATTTATATGATTCATGGACTAGTCATGATTTGATCGCGGTATTCTCATGATCTCATTCTTATCTATTGAGTCATTTTCTTAAGTACATGGCACATATCCCGGTATGTTGTCATTAGTTACACCTTTGCACATTAAGTACATAATCTTGGACTTGATAACCTCTCCATTGGATATTCCTTCCAACGGACTAGAAAATCTTGTTTCAAGGCCTCCGTAAGACTCTGCGAGCCTGAGATTCTCACTAGGACGCCGAGCTGGTTGTACCTTTAAAACCCATTGTCTATAAAAGCACTTACCGGTGTTTTGAGTATTCTGGACCGTAGCAGGCCTCTGGATGACCGTCTGATTTCTGTAAGCGGCCCTTCACTAGACCGCTAAGGGGTACTAAATGGTCATCTGCTAGACCGCTAAAGTGCCAGATGATTTTACTGCATCGATGTCTTTATTTTATGAAACGGTCCATGACTAGATCGCCAGGCGTGCTAAACAGTCTAGTAATAGACCGCTTAGTTCCTGAATTAGTCTAACCCGAGGTTTGACCTTTGGGGTTGGTTTTCTTGAGTTCCTAGATGATCTTAGGATTATCTGGAGTCTCAACCTACGTTAAGTAAGTCAATATTAAAGGTATGGAATGTAATGAAAGTACCATTGTGCTGCCGAATTTCTTCCATAGCATGATGTCCATTTAAGTCATCCTTGAAATCTCTTGTTCTTAATCGAAGCATTTTTGCCTTGGTTACCTTATCATGGAACTATTGTTGAACTTGAACATTATTGTTATAATCGTGGAAGTAGCTTGATTTATACTTGAAGATGTAGTTCGAGCACTGATTGTGTTCAAGGGCTCTATGCTAGTCCCCTCGACTGATTGTCGGAAACATATTGTAAACCATGTGGTATGATGCTACTGGCGTCGCATTGCGCTGGGAGTACTTTCGTTATAAATAAGTGAAAATCCACAGAATGTGAATAAAGATCCACGCAAATTCACGAAGTACTTGCTATTAAGCGAAAAGTACTTTTCTTGCTTGTTACATGACTTTCTAGTGCATAGCCTCCATGGTTATGAAAAGTACATTCTTGTTTCATTTTTGTTAATGAAAAGGCCAAATTTACTTTCTTGATTGATAAATCCTATCCTCATATCTCGTACTTGATCGTATCTTGTTCCTTTGGTTTTATTCACATGTTTTATCGTATTTGCATGATTTATCTTATTCTCTAGAGCTAAAATGCTAATCACTTAAATTTACCTTCATGTTGATACGAAGATACCTACTGGGCAAGTGTGGTCATTACCTATTTCCTCAATGTTTCAGGAAGTTCAAGTGAATCGGATTCAGATTATGCAAGTAACAGGTCCGAAAGTGATTGAATGACATATGAACGAGAGAAGCCTTAGTTGTCAGGTGTTTAGTCGAGTCATGATGTAATCTTTATTTTATTGAGTCTAGTAAAGAGAGTCAGATATCTTATGTACTTTGATACTATTATTGTGGAATAAAGTGAACTTGGAAAAAATTTACTTGTGCAATTACTTTAGTGTGATTGTCTTGCGCTCTGATTATATTAATTGCTCGAGGTGTACTAGCCGACTATATACGTTCTCGATTGTTTCCGCTGCCTAATCTCGGGGCGTGACACACACACATATCATCTTGTCTTCCAGTGGCATAAGGGCTGGAATTTGACGGAGGATGAGATCACATGGTGGCTAATCATGAAATCAACTTGTTGGTTATTGGGTCTCATTGTGTCTGGCTGAAGACGTTAAGCTTAGCGCTTGTTGAGAGATAACACAACGTTTCCCCTTTTATGTTTCAATAAGTCTTTTTCATTTCTTTGTTTGTAGGAGTTAGCTGTAGCATTAGGAGAATGTTTGGCAAAAGTCACGTCTGCACGCCCCAAGTTGTACCTGTCCTTCCCAGGCATTCATGTGCACATTATTCTTTTCACACATTGTTCATATCATCAGAGACGATGCTATTCAAGTTGGGGGGTAAGGGTAATCATTGTAAAAATCTCATGCAACATGTTGCCTCATTTTGTTAAAAAAGAAAAAAGAAAGAAAGAAAGAGTCCCAACTGAGTTTTCATGATTCATGCTTTCATAAAAGAGACTCTGGAATGGAAGAAGACTGTGGAGATGGATGATGGAATGATATTTTAGTGTCTAGTCATGTGAACTAATTTAGAATCTCCTAAGGTCTCTTAGCATCAAGAAAAAAAATCATTTGCACACTAATGAAACAGGAAGGACAAGCCTTCTGTCATTTGGTATGGTGTCTGATACTCTGCCCTCCCTAGTGAAGAGTTAGATCTGAAAAAAAGAGAGAAAATGAATGAAAAAAAGTAACCATAGAAAATGCCCCTGATCTTAGTAATCGGGCCTGCTTCTCCTAAGGCAAGAGTTGAAGTTCGTGTCAAACGGTGAAGGGTTGTGTAACACCATGTGTTGAAAAAAAAATCATGGAAAATACCCCTGATCTTAGTAACTGGGCCTGCTTCTCCTAAGGTAAGTGTTGAGGTTCGCGTGAAATGGTGAAGGGTTGTGCAACACCATGTGTTTCAAAAATAAAAAAAAAGGAAAAAAGTGAAGGCTACTTGATCAAAGCTATGATCTAGGAGGTAGAGTTGAAAGACACCTAGCTAAAATGGCAATATGGAGGATACAATTATCCAAACTGTGGATTTAGACTTCACGAGCACAAATGCTACGAGACTTTGGGAGTTTTCATAGAAGGTTTTGAGCATCATGTTCTCATCCTACGGCTAGTATGCTCTCATAATTCCAAATTCCTAATCCGTAGTTGATTCAGTGAAGGAGGATCTTGACTTGAAGCATGAAATCTTTTAAACTCTTGCTGGTCCCTATTCTTTAACTTGTTTGCATTGCTAAGGGACTATCAATGAGTAAGTTGGGGGGGTGTGATAAACGCTTAATTATTTATTCTTATTCATATCTCACACATCGTTTTTGGGCTTTAATGATATTAATTATGCATTTCTGTACATGATAATCTCGGTCTCACATAAAAGGAAATTTTTCTACAATTAATGGGACCTAAGACACGTTGTTTTACTAAGAGAATTGCATAATTAAATTTTATTGAAGTCATGAGAATTATTTTCTCCACATCTAGTTTTTACAAAATTTATTTTGAATGAATTAAAAGGGGGAAACAAAAGGTAATAAATATATTCATTGTGAATCTTTTTGGCTTGTGGGGCCTTAATATAATTTTGTTGCATTCTTTCAAAACTTTGTGAACAGTGTTATCCTCTCTCCTCTCCCTTGTGCGTGTGGACTGCAGTAGGCCTAGGAACACGGCAAGATCGCCATCGAAGCCTGTAAGATCTCATGGGGAGTTGGCAAGATCCGAGTAGCATCCAGCGGCATGCATGGGAAGATAACGGGATTGCGTTTGGGAAATAGCACACATGCAGGCAGCATCAACAACATCATCTCGAGCATGCACAACAGGCACGTCAAGGAGCAATAACAGGGTAGCAGTAGCAGCAGTGGCCTAGCCTCTCCCCCCTATAAACCCAGCAGACCCCCCCTTTCCGGATGTCTTCCCTCTCCCTCCTTTCCTCTCTTTCTTCTTCCTCTTCTTCTCCTCTTCCCCCTACCCCTTCATTAGCTTGTCACTCCCCCTCTCCGATCTCTTCCTCTTTCCTTCTCCCCTCTTCTCCTCTCTCTTTCTCTTCCCCTCTCTCCCGTTCACTTCTTCTCTACATACACACAGTGTCACCGGGTGGCTTCTCCCCCTTCTCCTCTATCTCTTCGTATCTCTCGTTCTCCCTCTTTCTATCTTTTGCACACAGCACCGCCGGACACACATCCCCCCTTCTCTTCACCTCTTCTCTTCCTATCCTCACTTCCTTTTCCCCTTCTCTTTGTTCCCCCTCTAGCCTCTTCTCTTCTTTTCCCCACCTCCTCTTTCTCGAGGGTTCGGAACCCCTATTCTGAACAGGGGTGCCAGAGGCCCTTTCCTTCTCTCCCTCTCTCTCTCTAAAACTCCCACACTCACCGGCCTCCTTCTCACCCTTCCCCCTCTCTTGTTTTCTATCTCTTTCACACACCCTCTGCCGGCCCACACTTCACCCCTCTCTTCCCCTCCTTCTCACCGTGCCATGCACGTTCCCCCTCCTCTTTTCTGCATACACAACGCATGCACCACACAACACCGTGACCCTTCCCCTCTCTCCCTTCTCACACACTTGCACACTTACTTGCACCACCGGCTTCATCTCTTCACTCACTCCCTATCTCTTTCTCTCTCTAACACGCACACACGCGCCCCCTTGCTAACGTCTCTCTTCCTCTCTCTTCTGTGAACACACACACACACACACACACACACACACACACACACACACACACACACACACACACACACACACACACACACACACACACACACACACACACACACACACACACACACACACACACACACACACACACACAACGCACACACACGGTGCACCTTGCCATCCCCCTCTCACGCACTATCTCCCTCTCGCCACTCGCCTCCTGCACACCCACACCCACTCTGCAGGTCGCGGCGTCGACCTCACCTATGTCCCCTCTCCACGTACACACACCCACTCCCCCTTCTCCCCCTCCTACTTAGCTCTCTCTCTCTCTCTCTCCCCTCTTCATCTCTCTCTCTTCTCACACAATAACTCACACTATTTCTTTATTTTCTTTTCTTATTCTCACATCCACCTATTTTCTATTTTCTTTTTCTATTATCCTCACTCTAAACTTCTCTCTAAACTCTCTCTCTTATGGCGACGTCTACTCTAAGTTGGGTGGTTCTCCAAGGCTCAAAGGCGTGGGCGACGACATTTCTTGACGGCTATTTCTTCACCCTATCTCTTTATGTTTAGTTTAGTTAGAGTTTGTCTGGGGATGTAATTTTCTATTTTCTTATCGTCTTGTAAACGTTTAATATTTGAGCAATGAAATTAGTTTGGTATTATTATCTCTCTCTCTCTCTCTTCCTCTCCTTATTTCTCTCTTTTACCCTTCCAAGCTTCTCTAGATAGATTTTTATTTTGCACTATTTTAGTTACCTCCTATATAAAAAAAATCATTTCAACCACTGCTTGAGTATTTCCTAAAATAAAAGAGAAATAGGATTTTCAACTTCAAAATATTAGTCTCTCCGTGGATTCGACCCGTATTCATCACTATATTCAAAATTCAAGTTTTATTATGTGAGTACGGAAATTTTGAAATTGAGTGCGCGGGTTTTTAACGACGAGCTTTGCGTTCCATCACCGGTCACCAGTTATTCGTTAATGGGAAACCCTCACTTGCTTAACTTCCTCTTTCCTACTCCTTCATCAGGCCTGAAAAGCACATTCCAAACCTCGACAAGCCATTTGTTGACTCTTACACTGACCATTACTGCATCTCGTGTCGATCCTCACTCGGACACCGCATCTGATTCTAATCCTCACGCCAACTTCCTCTTTCCTACTCCTTTATCAGGCCTGATAAGCACATTCCAAACCTCGACAAGCCATTTGTTGATTCTTACACTAACCATTACTACATCTCACGTCGATCCTCACTCGGACACCGCATCTGATTCTAATCCTCACGCCAACTCTACCCTCTCAAGGGAGCACGATGAAACCAAATGACAGGATTCCGCAATCCTCGGTCCACAAAAGCACTAGACTCAGACTCACAGGGAAATCCTCCCATGCTGGTCACGATGCCAAGGCTCTTCTTCGACGACATCCCTCCAGGGACCTCCATACTCAGGCATCGTCCATTGCACAATCTCATCCTATCTTCATCACAATTATTCCAAATGGACACCTGCCAATCCTCAGCTCCGCTCTCACTACCGAGCCATAAGACACCATCTTAACAGATCACAACACATATCTCTAGAACAGACAAGTGCCGCTTTAACACCACAAGAGTTTGGTCAACGGCGTGCCAAACAACGCGGGTCTCCAGACATCACATATTCTTATCACAGTTGGGTCCTTCCTGCAACATTCCAAAACTCTCAGACTCAACTAGGCCTCTTCCAGACATTACTACAGCTGACCACTCAGCGAGCCTCACTAGCCACTCACAGCTAACAACTAGGACCCACAATCATCTCTCGGGGATCACATATCTAGGATCACGATTCCATCCCAAGAACACAACTCCCAACACGAGTCGAGCACCTTGCTTACCGACTCCGACCATCGCATCCTCGTCCTCTGTCAGGCGACTTCCTTGCAACCCCCAACCGGGTCTAGCACCAAATGCCTGACACTGCTTCCAACAATGAATAGGGTACTCATCCGGCACAGTTGCCGTCATATTTCCCCAACTCTCTGTTGGGCCAAAAGGCAGCGAGTGGACAAGAAGGGGGGGTTGAATTGTTTCCCAATCGCAATGACAATTCTAAACTAAATTCATGGAATTAAAGTTGCTATGGAAATTAAGCTAGACTGAGATGAACTTAATTCTAAAGATTATAGCAATTGAACAAAACTAGAATGAAATCAATTCTCTCAATCTTGCCGAGCCCACATGATCAAGATAATAGAAATTAGCAAGTAAACACACACCGCAATGCACGAGGATTTTTAGGTGGTTCGGTTGGACAACCAGTCCGCCTACGTCCACCCCTCACCAAAACAGTGAGGCTTCACTCGCTTCTCAAGAAGCACACAGAGTAAAAACTCCAACCACACGGAGACTTCATCTCCACAACAATCCGACTCTTGGATCAACACACTCTCACGCTGCAAACAATGCATCAAACCACACACTTGGCCGTGCGCAAATGGTCACACACACAGTATTATCTAGTTCTAAAATAGAAGAAAATACATCATGAGTGCTCAGAATAAAAGATGAATCACGAAAAGCATCTGAAATGATCAAGGAAATAAGATCTAATTTATCTCATTTGTGATAGTAGGCCGATTGAAGATGCTTCAACTATATCCAGGTAGGAGGGAGTCCAAACTCGAGCAGGTTGGAGCCGTCGACACTTCCCCTTGAAGATCCGACTACGTATCAGTCCTTAAGCGCTCCAGAGAAGATCAAAAGCTTCGATCCTTGCTCCGATCGAACCTGCAAGAGAGGAAGAAGAGTAAGATCATGAAAGACACTCTCCTCTCCACCACAATGGCCGCCCACACTCTTTCTTCTCCTACAAGATAGAAAATGTTACCACATTAGGGTTCTTACACCTAAAATTCGGAGAGGATGCATATATATATAGCAAGAGTGGCCAAAAGACCCATCTATCCCTTCTAGAACAGCTAAACAACACCCTCATAGGTGTAGGAATCATTTGGGGGCAATTGGGTAAGTTTAGAGGGTCAAATAAGTGGATAGAGTCGGGTTTCGGATGACCCGAAGCAAACCACGCCGGAAGGAGTCGACTCTGGGAGTCGACCCCCCTGGAAAATCAACTAGGTAGCGCCCAGACGAGCAGGGAAGAGTCGACTCTCCCTGGCTGGCACACTGGGCAGCGCCAAGACCAGCAGGAGTCGACTCCTACAGCTGGGTGTTACCCAGTCTGCCAGGGCAGAACTGTCCCCCTGCCTATGCAGAGTGAAAACATTGTTTGGTAAGTCGACTTGTCTGGTTCTTGATAGAAATGGGTCGACTTTGCTCAATCTTAACTTCCCAAAACTTGACCATTTAGCATGTTTTGATGTACATAAACTCTCACCAATGGCATTTGATATTGAAAAGTGTAAACCATGAATTTTAACCTGTAAAGCAAGACAACACAACTGATTTGCATGAGAATCAAAGTCTATGCATCAAGGATAACACATTAAACTTGTTCACTAAAAAAATGCTTCATTGAACTCACTAAAACATATGTAGAACTTCTATTTACAACCACCCTTGGAGTTATATACAAGAGTCACAAAATTCAATAGAAGATCTTAATCTTGAAAACTCATTCAACACTTCACTTTATTATAAAACCAAGTGAAGTAGGACAAAATCTTAAAGCAAGCACACATAGTTTGTTATCATTGAAACCCAGATACCAAAATCAACTAGGGGATCCAACACTCTCCATCCTGCTAGTGCCACAACCACAATGCCTCAAGCAATGGCATGGCAATCGACACGGCTCACACAACCAGAAGCAATCTCATACCGAGGAAACAATCCTCTGATGCTCTACCCATCTTCTGAAATCCGCCCGTAGTAACCATTACTACAATCTTGGAGCTATGGGTTATGGGCCCACCAGCTTCCGCTACGCACTCTGCACTACACGCCCAATCATCACAGACAACCCAGGATCTGCCATCTCGACAATCCTCAACTCGGCTGGCTAGCTCCAGAAAATAGGGTGAGGAAAGCTCAATTATCTCGAACCCAGAGCATAGATTCTCTCTTAGTCTAGAAATCCTTCTACAACTCCGCAGGCTCCGATTTACAACACATCGGGAATCACAACAACATCTACGAATTCTCCCAAGCACAGCCCAACTGGCGCTCACCCTTCCATAATAACGCCAACACACCCTCACGCATCAAGGGAATGGGCATCACTTTTCCCAAGCAACCATATTGCCAAAATACAGAACACACCTTGCACAGACTTCATGGCACACAAGAGGAGGCCAACCAATCTGAACACCTGATGTAAGACGACGAACCTTAGCAAAAACGTGATTCTCTCCGACCAAGGAGAAACCAACATACCCTCCGATAGAGCGGGATGTCTCCATGCTTGACCTGACCTCGAACCTCGCACAAGCTGGAAACCTCACCTTCCAGCACCAGGAAAAACCATTACTACCACCAGGTCAGATCTTCTGACAACACTCGTCAAGTGTCTCATCAGACCACATTCACCGCATCTTCTGGTGCACCATCATTGCACCTCGCCAAACAGCAATACACCATGCCTCGAGCACTGACTCTGTTGATCGCCAGCCACATACTCTACCACAATGGTTGAGCTAGCCACTGCCACATGCTCCCTACCTAAGCCTATCTCTGATTTCGGAACCATCAGCATGCCAAAACACTTACCGAGGAGCGAAGAAAATCACTAAAGATGCCAGGCTCGAAGGCTGCTACACCTCTTGCCACCGGACATTATTCCCTCGAATATGTCCTTGATAACACCAATTCATTCTCAATTCTTGAGTCCTTAAAATATCCATCTCCTAAGCTGCTGTCGCGAGGGCCACCACGCCGAGAGCCACAATGCGAACCATGATCGGCATCTGCCAACGCTTATCCTCCGATCTCGAATATGCCGCGACACCTTCACATCTCATCTGCCACCTCGCACGGGGCATCCAAGGTGGTACATAATGGCCCCCAATTCCATAATTAGGGTTCAAAGCTAAGCCACTGCCACATAATCTCAAATCCAAATCCAGGACTAACACGGTCCATTCATACGTAGAAGCGCAGGACCAAGAACTTACTGGGACAGCTCTGCCCAATCCTGCCTCAAAATCTGTAAAAATAATCGGGACTGGCACGTCATCTCCGATGCCATAGAGCATGACGAGAGAATCAGGCTCAGCAGTCAGCAACTCATCAAGAAGATCCTCCGCTCGCCCGAGCACATTTCTTAATCAGAGCACCCGCTCTGCCACCTCAAACCATGACCTTGACACCTCAGGGGCCGGCTAAACCACAAGCTGGGGTGGCCAAAATAATAATAACTCCCTCAGAGCACACTCATGACTACCTAACCACAAGCAATCCTCGCCAGCCACCTGACCTCACCGCAGATTCCTCGAACGCTACACCACAGACTCACACCTGCCGACAGCACAATCGGGGCCATCACCTCAGGGGAAGAAAGCTCTCTATCTTACTCTCCAGGCCCCACACTGGCACTCCGACGAAAATAGAAATCGCCTTCACAGCGCCAACGTCGCGCACTCTAGGTCTCATGCGAGAAGCAAAGCGGTAAATAAACACAAAACCCTATGTCAACTGCCGACTGTACTGGACCTTATGGAATCTAGAACACTACAATTATATCAAATTTTCATGTACGTCTACAACCACGCTCTGAAACCACCTATAACGACCCAAGATCTGGATATCGGGAAATACTCGATACCATTCAAATCCTGGCCCGCCACCCATGAGCCGATAGGCTCTGAAGGGTTATTAAGATGTGTGGAGGTACGTTGAAATTTAAAATAATACAGACAACAACTATATAATTAAGAAGTTAAATAATAGAAATAAAATTATATTTTTAATTAATAATCTAACTATAGAGTCAAGTCTAACAAAGTACAGTCTACAGGGAAAGAAACGTCCTCTAACGCCGGGTGCACTCCTGGCTCTGGCGAGCTGGCCACTACGAACCTCCGCGTTGCACCTCCGAACCTCGAGGAGGAACCGCAACACTTGAAAAGACAGGGGTGAGCCTCATCTCATTGGCTTAGTTGGGGTCCTGTGGATCCTCACCACAAAACAACAGCAGTAAACAACAGCGCTAACAAGAACAATAACAATAGAAGCAACAGCCGTAGTAGGAACAGAACAATGGTAGCCGATGGAACCACGGCCTTCTAAGCTACTCCTAGGGCGATGAGAAGCAAACCCCGACCTCATAGTCGGGAGACAGCCGAACCAACGGAAAACCCAGGCTGCACTACTGAAAGAAACACCACGACATCCCTATGATGGAGGCCCGTCCTCACAGACGAAGGCCCAACCCAAGACCACGTGGTCCAAGGGTATGGTCACGACCTCGCTGTCATGAACCTTACATTTTCTCCGGGTAGAACCTCGGTAACTCTATCAAAAACCCAAAACCTCAACATTGGGAAACGTGCATAGAAATCACCCGAAGAACCACGTCATCATTGACGGGAAACCAAAGCTCGAGTGACGAGAGTCACGTGTCGCATGACGGGAGTACCTACCCACTAGAAGCAAGACCGGATGCGTCCACTAACGACTTAGTCCGCGCTCTCCCTACTCACCCCAGGCGGAAACTGAGACACCGTACAAGTAACCAAAGAACACAGGACAAGGGTCTAGTCGGGGTCATGCTCGTCAGCATGCGTCCGAAGTCCCCGACCACATGTGCACACACTAACTGAATGCACTACGTCAGGGCCTCTAGCTGGTTTTCCTCCCGGCCCGGACTCGAGCCGCCACAGTGGGAGGCCCTATGGCAACCAGCCTAAAATCGTCTCTCTCGGGTGTAGCTCTCCACCCACTCCCTGGTAGGTCGGCACACACGTGCCCAGGCAAGCTACGACTAGTGGGGGGTCACTGAACGTAAGACTCTCAGAAGAAACTACTGGAGTACTGACAGGCTACGCACAGGCCCGTCACAAAGGCCACGAAGTACCGGGTGGCTCAGTGCCACCAGACTCTGGACGGCTAGCTAGACCTACAAATCCAACTGTCCTTGTGTTACATTTTTTTTAAACTAAGGCGATACCTAGGTAGATCCGAGGATCAGCTAGGCAAGTTTTATTAATATAGCAGAAAGAGAAAGAAAGTACAAGAAGACCGGGGCCATATAAAGGACACCCTACGTAGAGGGGTCAAGAAGAACAAAAGGCCCAACACACAAAGGGATACAGAGAAACCATGGGGATACTAAGAGAAGGCACATCAGCGGCCTTTTACAAGAAGAAAAACCAGCCCAAGATAACGACTAACAACCACAGAGGCCCAAACAAAAAATAAACCAACAAGTAAAGCCATTTTAGTCTTGGTCACGAGAGGAGCTGGCAGAATAGAATGCCTTAGATGAGCAGCATCAGACCAAAGCTTAAGAATGGAGACGAGAATTATATTTGCACCGAGCACTCCTGGTCATCCTCTTAGAAAAGTGATGATCATAATGCTCCCAGTCTTGAACGCTAGCCGAGCCATCAAGATCGTCAGGGTCCGCTTGGACAAGATCCACAGTATGGGAAGAATCCAAGGGGCTCAAAGGGGCCTTGCCACTCGTATCCAGGCTGGGAGAAGACGATGAGGAGGCAGCCAGGGAGCTACCAGATGCAGGTGCTTCAGCCAGGGCCAATACGATGGCATGAGGCTTTAGAGAAAGAGCAGCATTAGCAAGCCTACAAGTCACCATAGGAGACGGAGCTTCAGAAGAGGAGAGCTGCTGAGGAAAAACTACAGGCGCAATCAAGGGAACACCTGCAGCAGCACCAGGAGCAGGTAGCGAAGAGCTGGATGAGGGTTGGATGGAAGCATGGATATCTGTAGTAATAGAAGTAGGTGATAGGACCAAAGAAGAGCTGTTGAAGGCAGGCAAGGCATTAACTTCATCCCTCAAAGCACGCAGGGCAGCCAAGCGGGACCAATGCACCGCATCCTGATGGGGGACGATAACAGAAGGACCATCATCGGCCACGGTTGGAGGTTTCATGCCGTGCAGAGAAGAAGGCACTGACAAAGCAGCACCAGTAGACCCACGAGGCGGTAGCAAGTCAGAATCGGGAGAGGACTGAAGAACCATGAAACCACCAGCATCAAGGGCTACAGAAGCATCAGGAGGATCTTCCGCATCGACAGCATGAGGCAGGTGCACGAGGGGATCAACTGCAGAACCACCATGCACCACCACATCACCGGCTGTGGGGAAACCTTTAGCACCATCAAGCAGACCATCCTCCTTCATAGAAGAGGGAGTGGGGGAAGGAGCTTCAGGAACACGAACGCCACCCACGAAATCAGCTGTAGAGGACAATGAAACACCATGCGCCACTATCGGAGTAGTAGTAGTCGACACCACATGAGCGGGAGACTCAAGAGCATCATCATGCACACGCATGGGGTCGTGAATCGCAGCAGCACCAAGAGCACCAACTGCCGAAGGAGTTGGGGCAGAGCCGTGAGCCAATGCATCAACTGGCGTTGAAGAGATGCGAGGGGGCGACCGTTGGAGAAGGTCCTCCTGGGGTGGGGGACGAGCAGACGCCGCATCTCCTGGAAGGGCAGGAGTAGTGCCAAGAATCGACTGATGAGAGGAACCAATGCCACCATGTGCAATAAGTGGAGATGAATGAACTGAATCAATAGCACCAACCAACGCATCGGGAGGCACCTCTTTATGCGCCTGTTCGAAAGCTGACGAGGATGGATGCATGGAGGGACCAGTTGGACCGCCATGACTGTTATGAGGAAGACGAATGGGCTTGGCAACCGCCTGCCAGACCTGCGCGGCGGTCCTCGCCGGAGCATCCCTGCCGGAGGCTGGAGGAGCACCACTGGAAATCCCATGATCATGATCTCTATGAAACCCATGTTTCTTGCACTTGTCGAAGGAATGACCCAGATGGCAACAAAAAGAACAAAATAAAGGAACATGAGGGTAGACAATGGCCATCCAAAATCCATCAGCGCCGATACCAATCCACACTCGGTCTGGAATCTTATGAGACACATCCAGGAGGATGCAAACACGAGCTGCATGAGACAGAGATAGGGTGAGGGTATCCTGATCAACTTGGAGCACAGATCTGATACTTCCTGCAATCGAACGAATCAGAGGATCGAAGAAGAAGTTGGCAGGGAGACCAGGGAGTTCAATCAACACCGGAACCACTAGAGAGTCGGTGTCTGGGGAGAACTCCAACGACAAGCGTGAGAACTTAAACAATTGACCAAGGATCTGCAATGAACCTTTCACTATAACCTTAATGAAGTCCTCACGGTAGAGAAACCGAATGAGAAGATAACGATTAGCCAGAGTACTAATCACAAAATCATTCTGAAACTTGAACCGCTATACGAGATGTGCTCTGATAGCATGAAACGACGGCCGTCCTTGGGGAGTATAAGCAACAATAGCATACTCAAGGGGCTTGCACGAGGCATCAATCTCAGCCATGGAAAAGAATACAACATGGTCTCCTAAATCCGTGAAGGCTGGAGGATGAACAGTGACAGGGACCGTCGGAGGCGCCACGGCCAACCGAACCGCCTGCACGAAGGAACCACCAGCATCATCTGATCTCCACGCAGAGGGACCTACAGGAGAAGGAATCGGTGCAGCAACTGCAGGGGGGGCGGCCGGAGCATCAGGCGAAGAGAGAACAACGGCGCCAAGAGGAGGAGATAGGACGCCTTGCAAAGAAGAGCCCACGGGAGGAAGTGAGACTGGCGGGAGAGGAGGGACCGGAGGGGGAGGGCGAGACCCTCCCCCGTGAGAAGCCATCTATGGAGAGCTGGGAATTCTCTGCTCATAGAGGGGCCAAGGTAGAAAAGAGCATAATCGTCTAGGGGAAGAGGCATCGACCCTTTGTGTTACATGACTCAGGTCAAGACTGTTGTATAATACGGCTCCATGCCGCCAATCTGCCCTACTCCTAAGGTTAGAAACCACGGTCGAAATAATCCTTAAGGTGGCTCATAACCGCCGAGTTCATCCCCTTTCCAAGGGAGACCAAGAAACCTCTAGCCCCAGGCTGGGTCATAGAACACTTGGTCATTGGCCACACGCATGGCCCACATGGAAATCGCTTTCCAAAAAAGCTAACATCATGTGGGGATAGCCGTCCGCACTTACATCGGCACACGGTGACTCGATCTAACATAACAAGAAAGTCTGGAACACGCGGGGTCCCCCAGACCCTCAAAACTATGCTGGCATGCTAATTGAGGTAACACGATACCTTCGGACACCAAAAAACATGGTCTCGGTCCCCATGGGGTGTTCGGGACATCTACGGGGTGAAACATCGACTAAACGGTGACAATCGGGTCGACCGGAGGCCAAAACGGGCCAAAGAGCTACATTTTGGTAAACCAACATGCATGGGTCGGTTGACCAACAGGGGTCGGTCGACCTACCCCACAGGGTCAGTCGATCGGGCCACAGCCAGGCAGAAACCTGCCCTAGTCGATCGATCGAACCAGGCTGATCGGTCGATCGAACTGGGCAGTTTGCCCCTCCTATGGCGAACGCCAACTGGTCGACCGAACCCACTAGGCCGGTCGACCGATTCTGGCGACACTCAGACCGAACCCCACTGTGGGGTTCTAAACCATGCCCTAATCACCCCGAGTGATGGGAAAAATAATGGGGAATCATTCCCCACCCTTTAGACTAGCTAGAGGACCATTTAAACTACAAAAATGTGATCAAATCGATGAATCCGTCGCTCACCCCAAAATCATGCTTTTTAACCCCAGCGTGAAATAAAACCACTCTCGGCCTCACCTCGGCCTACAAAATGCAAGGAAATGGAAAGGAAGGGCCAATGATCTGTTCCCCTACCTCCACCGAAGATTTCCCGCGTTGAGGACGCCGATTCCTCTCTAAAATGAGGCTCGAACCCACGTCGGTCATCACGAACTCGCGAATGAGCCATGCCACACCACTGCCTCGTTCCTCGCTCCATCCTTGCCCCTCACCGCCCCCACGTCATCTCCGCCTCACCCGCCTCTACCTTCGTCGGCCGCCCAGAGAAGAGAGGGAGAGAAAGAGAGAAACGGGAGGAGAGAGGGAGAGAAATGAGAATGAGAGGAGAGGGGGTGAAAGGGTTATATTTATAGGAATAAATTCGGGGTTTTAAAAATCTAGAAAATACAAAAAAGGGAAAAAACATTCTCACGATTATGGGAAAACGCACAATGGGCCTGCAACGTCCCGAAACCTGAAAACACATCGGTTCACCCAACACAGGGGTCCGAAGGCCCGACAACCAAAAATCTAATTTAATTCTAAAACACGATCCAAGACCCACGAAAGCGCTTCGAAATCCACAGATTCTAATCCAAAAAATCATGGGCATTACAATATCGGTATTTTAGGAGCAAATAATCTCAATTATACCTTACTTGTGCACATATTGAGTACGCAACAATCTTCTCTAATGATTACTTCTGTAGGGACACAGTCCGGCAACGTACTATAGAGGCTTTTTATTGGATTATAAATGAGTACAACATATTGTGTATGTGTAGATATTTTTTTCACATGTTTACAATTGTGTACTATAAAGATACCTTTTGCATAGAAGTAAAATATTTTGTACACAAGTGAAACTGTTTGTATAGAAGTGAAATATTTTGTACATAAGTTATAATGTCATGATAAAGTTGCATTGCTTTCTTTTCTTAAAATCCAATATAACAAATTCGTGAGAAGTAAAAAGTGTTCTAGTGGACTATGTGCATGCATCACTGCCATTCCTTAGTGAAACATTTTGTACAGAAGTGAACAATTTTATGCAGAAGTAAAATATTTTGCACATAAGTGAAACATTTTGCATAAAAGTTAAAAAGAGATTGCACTGGCATGATATAGTTGCATTGCTTTCTTTTCTTATAGTTGAATCAAACACATTCATGCAGAGTGAAATGTGTTCTATAGGTTGGAATCATGTAACATTTCCATTTTACTCTATATTACACTAGACTGGAACATTATTTTGCAGAGAATGTCACTTTTTGCACAGAGATGAAACAATTTGCACAGAAGTGAAACATTTTGTATAGAATTGAAATGTTTTGCACAGAAGTGAAATATTTTGTAGTGGACTAAAATTTTTTGCCCTATAATGAAACTTAGTACACTTAATTCATTTGTAATACAATACACTAAATACTTAGATTGACCAAAATATTTTCCAATTCATAATTTACAACCACAAATAATTACAACCACGACTTCAAAGTCCTTTACATCCTTCCACGCCAACAACATAACATTACTGAGACTTTACTCTTGGGACCCCACGACAACAGCCTCTAAAAGATTTTCTATCAGCTCAACTCTCATGGCTTGGAAATCGTCCACTGTAAAATTCCATTCTACTTGCCCATCTACTTGCTTTGATAAGTATTTAATGTACTTTAAATAATACACCCCACAGTTAAGTGAATTGAGTGGTTGTGAGGGAGATTTCGAATCAAGGATAAACTCCTAGAACTTCATAATTGGGAATGATTTTCTCTGTAGCACTATCTGAACAAATTTAAGAGTTGGAGTTGTGTAGGTGAAAATCATGCAACTTTAAAACTGGAATACTTGGTGTAAAATCTTTTACCCAAGTCCTTGCATCGAAATTATATTGAGCATTTTATTTTATGGGGTTGTATCAAATAAATGCTGGCCTCTTAAAATTTATAACAAACAAGTGCCAATGACTTTGGGAATGTAGGATACAAATCAGATAATCCAACTCATGCATGTCCTCTTTACTAAGGAATTGCTTCACATAACGCTTCAAAATAGTTGCCTTAGCAGAGACGCTGGAGGGCTGAAGCATAACAAAAGTAGATTGCACAATAGACATGCATTTTACTTTCACGTGCTCATATGGGGAAGAAGCATGCCTTCTGATAAACAATTCGAGGCAACGATCCAAGATCTACATAATATAAGCAACAAGTTATCCTTAACATTGGATACGTGATGAAATTATGATATGTATATATGTAGGACTATACTTACATCAAAATCAATCATATCCCCAAACAACAATTCATGGATATGCCGCCTGCTTAGGATCCTCCCCACTGGTTCTTAAAAACTAGAGATTTGTTTAGAAATATAAAGATATTACATATAAACGGAAGTAGTGAGGCCAAAAAAAAGGGCATAGGAGGTTACATTACTTATTCATTTCAAGCAATAAGAAATTATTAATCCTTTCCTCATCACGGTTGGACACCTTGCCCAATCCACAGTCATCCTTTCTTTGGTCCTTTCCTTCTTCAATGTATACCTGCATTATTATTAGTGAAACATAGTACACTAAATAAAAGTACATTGCACAAAAGTGAAACATACTGGTAAGAAATGAAACTTATGACTTTGCACTGAAAATAAATAGATTGTAGAGCAATGGAATATTTTATAGCAGGAACATAATATATTGCACAAGACTGTAAGATATTGCACTGATTAAAATAGTTTGCAACGTAAAAAACTTCCTGTAGATGATAGGCGTAGAGGCGGGAAAGTGTTCCCCTGGCCCTATACCATACATTTAAGATTTATTTGTTGGGGAAGAGCAACCAGTCTCCCGAAAATACCTGCAATCACTAGAAGATGGCATCATAAGGAGCCCTCAGAGGAACCTCTCTGGTCCTACTTCCCGGATGGAGATCCCTTCTGCCGCTACATGGAGAAGTCCCTCTCTCCCTCTTGGCGTAAAACTTTGTTAGTACCCAGACGTCTCTTCTTCTCTCTGTGTCTTTGTATGCGTGAGTGTTAGTAGATGTATCCATGTCGCCCTCCCTCTTGGGTCCAGCTACAAATCTATTTATATGGGCCGTCGAGGTACTAGCCGTTCTCCTATTGAGAAATGGCATAGATCATGGAGTAATGTCTCATTGATCGTGGGGGTTTTTCGTTGCATATTTGCCCGTTCCCAGAAGTGAGGCTTCATGGCGGGGATCTTGGCGGCGTGGGCGTGACTCAGTCCACCCTGGGGAAAGCCCTATGATGGCATCAACAACGTTCGTCCGTTGGCAAGTTCTACATCGTCCAAAACCTACGTACATAGCGATTCTGCCTGTGGGCTGGCGAAGCTTTCTTGGGCCCCAACTGGGCCACATTAATCGGGCAAAATCTCGATGGGGTAGTCTGTCACGGGCTCAATTGAACCAGGCCATAACGGGTCTGGCGATATTGGGTCACATTGGGCCTGGCGACCATTCCCCTCGTCACTAGAGTACCAAGCATGCTCGGAGTTTGGGAAGAGCCATACGAGATCAGTCGAGTGGGAATGTCTGGCTGAACCTTCTCGAGCCTTCTCATTCTGATGGGGGCATCCCTTGCCCCTCCACATTTTTTTCAAGGCTCGGATTGTTCGTCGGCATGCGTCATTATGTTCGTCATGTGTTTCTGAGTCTAGTCATGTAATTTTTATGTTTTATTTGAGTCATAAACTGTGTAATTTTTCCTTTATTTGAGTCTGGTACCTAGGTTAGTGAGTCATTTACCTAAGTTAGTTGTCATATGATTGGTTTGATAGGTTATTGGGCCCAATTCAGTGGGCTAGGCCTAGGGGCGGCCCTCCTTGGACTGTGTGGTCAATCTGTCAATTGTCCAGGGGCAATTTGGTCCTAGGAAAAATATGGAGTCTATAAATACCCCTCCCCTCTCTCATTTGTAACCTTTGATGATCAATATAATAGAAAATTCCTTTGTGGAGTTTTCCTCTCTCTCTCTCTCTCTCTCTCTCTCTCTTAATCTCTCTCTCTAAGGGGGCGCCCCCATTCTCTCTCCTCCCCTCCCAAAATTCAAATTTCCTCCTCCTCTCTCCTCCATTCACTCTTCATTAATATCCCCCCTTCACTCATTCAATTCCCCCAACCCCAAGGTGGATCCCACCAATCCTTGCTCCACCATCCAACCCCCAACTACCCATTTCCCTTCCCCAAGCACCTCGCCACCTCCCCAAGGCTGAAGGAGATTCACCCTAGGCCAAAATTCAAATATCCCTCCCATTTGGCTGTGCCCCCTCTCCTTCCCTTTGACGACCCGGATCCCGAATACCGGATATATCCGATAGGACTACCGAGTAGACTCGATACCACTTGGAACTCGTGAAGCCTCCCAAGAGCTGTAAAGCTCCGAAGGGAAAAAGGATTGTCGTGTAGTACATTGAAGTCTCAGATATAACAGTAAGCAATTAAATTTCATTAATCAGGTTTGCAAAAGTAGTAGAAATAAAATTAATTTTTAATTAACAGTTACAAATTTAACAATTATACCAGAGTCTAGTCCAAAGGAAAGACAAGCAGTACAGTCCAACAGAAAGAAAAACGTACACTGAGGTCGGGGGAAGCCTGACGTCAGTACCGATGGCAGCTACGGACACGCTACACATGGAACCGAGGAAGCAGAATGACGCCACCCACCTGAAAAGCAGGGGTGAGCCTCGTGTCACTGGCCCAGTAGGGGTCACGTGGATCCCCACTGAAAAATAATGCAGTAACACGGAACACCAACTGAAACAGCAATAGTAAAGCAGGAAAGCTAAACTACGACTAGAAAGATATAAAAGAAAGCCGGAAATGGAAGGAGTAGAGTAGCTAAAAGAAAAGGGAAAAGAAGCCGTATCGAACAAGCGCGGCCACCGAACTAGCCTCGGCTCCCTGAACTACTCCAGGCAGCAACAGGAAGGCGAACCCTAATCTGACAAAGTCAGGAGTTGCCGATCTGTCGGGCCCACAAAGACAGGCAAAAAGCCTAGAAAAGACATAGACAGACACAGACGCCCTAAAGCATACACGACTCGATTGTCATGCATGCTCTTCTAGACATGACCACATACACGACTAGAACGTCGTGCACATGACACAACACTGACCTCGGGCAAGACCACGAGAGGGCTAACCTGAAAAGGTCACGACACACGAGAAACGCGAGAGTCACGTGTCACGTGACGGAAGCACCTCCTCACTAGAAGAATAACCATCTGCGTCCACTAACGTCTTATGTTGTGCCTACAAGTGTCTGTCTATGCTGCCAGCAAGACGACAGAGACGAGGACACTATTTGAACAAAACAGGAACTACAATAATGAGTGACTAATCAGGGTCACACCCGTCGGCGCAAGTCCTACGCCCCTGACCACGTGTGCACACACAAGCCCAATGCCTTGAGCCAGGCCTCTAGCTAGTTTTCTCCCCCCGTAGGACACTACTGCAAGGCAAGGGAGCCCACGGAGACTAGCCTAAAAACCGTATCTCGGGAACTGCCACGCCACCACTTCCAGGTGGGTCGACACGCCGTAATGCGTCGCCAGGCTACGACTAGTGGAGGCTCACTAGACACAGAACTCTGAAACACAAGCGCTGTAGTACTGACAGGCAAGGAAGCTCTGTCGCACGTACTATGAAGCACTGGACACGAGGTAGCATACCAGACTGCCACTGGACTCATGACAGGGCAACTAGACCTACTACTACAATGATCCTTGAGTCTCATGACTCAGAGTCAAGATCGTTGCGCGAAGCAGAACAAGCCGCCAATCGGTCTAATCCTAAGCCAGAGGAAATGACACATCTGCGCAAAACGACACACAGAGACCTGAGGGATCAACAAGACCCTCAGCACACCTGGACACGTAAACTGAGGTAAGATGATACCTCGAGACATCCAGAACCATGTCTCAAACTAGACGAAATCGCCGAGACACACAAGGTCGTCTGTCAACCTCTGGGTCACCCCGGGTTGACCGGAACCGAACAATGACGATTTAACAGTAGGAAAGAGAATCCTACCTCAAGCAAGAAAACTCCTGGCTATCTCAGAACGTGGCCTTAGCCCTCATTGGACATCAAAAGATATCCACGGGAACGACAAACCACAGTGTTAAGCCAAGACATATAGAAATCGAAATGACGGGAAACGACACTCTGGGCATAAGCGACCCATCACTCAGCCGCTAGGTAAACCAAGTAGTAAAGGAGAAGGTCGCTACGCACATAGAGACAAGGATAATGGCGGTCGTAGGCTGGTCCTCTAGAGGACAATAGCGGTCAAAGGTTGGGCCGCTAGAAGACTGTGATGGTCATAGGTGAGGCCGCCAACACCAGTCAACTTTCGCACCAATCTACCCAGTCAAACCACCCAGCGGTCTAAGATAGACGCGCTACACGGACTTGGCGGTCTAAGAATGAACCGCCACACAAACCGCCCTAAGACACTGACCTAAGACACACGGACTGTAGCGGCTAAAGGAAGGCGCGCTACAGCAAAGAAACGCATGAGGGTTGGGCCGCAAGAGCCAACAAACTAGACCTTTGACCCGGTTAAACAACATGTGGCGGCCTAAGGATGGCACGCCACAACACTCTGGCGGTCAGAGCTAGAACCGCCAGAACGAACTGACAGACACTAATATCAAGAAACATCAAAGATGTGGCGCACCAGCACAGGGGCGCTAGAGGCAAGAGGCGGTCCAAGGTTGGGCCGCCACCCTTACCGAACCTCGAACTAACCGACACGCCAAGGGATATGGCGGTCTATCATAGGGCTGCCAGAGACCTGTAGCGGTCACTGGAACGGCTGCCAAAGCGATACGGCGGGAAAACTAGGGAAAAGGCCGATCTCGATCGTTCCACGCCCCATTCGTGTCTAAACGCTGGGGAAACAGTCCTAGACGACGAAAAACACCTTCCACGAGCCGGAAGGGTCACATGCAACCATTCGTTTGCGAGAAATAGGCGATTCCAACGAATCGACCCAAATTGGGTCACCGGGGTTCCCGGACTCCTACCGGCCCCGAATGACGACCAATCACGACGAAACTTACGAGAACGAGATCTAGACAACCTGAGGGTTTGTTTGATACTAATTTTACTAAAAATGGTCGCCATTTTTCGGCGAACCCTACGAACTCCTAAAATCATGGTTTTGCCTAAACGAGCCCAAACTCGCCCGTTCTAGCACCGAACAACACGAAACTACAGGAAAAACGTAGAGGAGAAGTAGGTGATCCGTCTCCCTACCTCCACCGAAGAAACCATGCACTGAAGCGACTAAATCACGCCGAAAACCACGTCGCGGGCTCGACCGCCAGCTTTGAATCCACCGTTCGGGATCGCGCCAAAATCGATCCGATCCTCGCCCCATCGCGCTCCGGACCACTCCCACGGCATCACCTCTACCTGCCCGAGCCTCCTCCGTCTGCAGCTGGAGCCGGAAGGGCGAGAGAAGAGAGAAAATGGGGGAGAGAGAAGTCATGGCGGCGAAATGAGAAGGGAGGAGAGAGGAAGGAAAGAAAAAGAAAGAAATTAGGAAATTTTCATAATTTCCAAAAATTTGATAATTAGCCCGAAAATAGACTAATTCAGACAAATATGCAAAAATAGTCGAAATGATCCTCTCGACGAGTACATCGCAACTACGGCGTCCACGAGTCGATGAACTGAGAAATAAACTCACCGTAGGGTTCCGTAACTAGTACGAGAGAAAAATCCACGTGAATCGTAAAACTCAACTCAGGACCCACAAAAGTGATCCGAAACTCTCCGAAAAGGATCCGAAAGATCCGATAAGAATCCAGGGCATTACAGCCTCCCCTCCTTCAAGAAATTTCATCCTCAAAATGTAAGGACTAGCAAAGGAGAAGTAGGGAAGAACAACCCCAAGACACAACTTGAAACAACAAGAATCTCGAGAGAACACAGTTCAGAGGGACACAGTCAGACCATAATCACAGGCACACATTCTGGATCGAGCACGGCACCGAAGTGAACACAAGTCCAACACCTCCGAAACAAGGCAACGTCGCTTACGTCTCATAGGGAAAGAGACACGACCATGCCACGACAACAGATATCGAGAAAATAAAATGATAGACACAGCGAGTATCAGCTTAAACAAGAAGACATATTCCTCTCAGCTGACAGCTCGACAACATCATCGACTCCAGTGCCAAAGGTAATAGGGATCACCTGACACACAAGACACCAACGATGAAAAAGGAGCATCTTGTCGCATCTTGACGAGAGCGAAACCATCTCGCACAGTGCTACTACAGCACACACATGACAACATGCGGAAAATAGAGCGACAAAGAATCGCGAAACCTAATGCCAGCTGAAGACTATACTGGACTTTCAGGACTATGGATACTGTATATCTCGGATTCCCATGTACTTCACACAACAACGCTCTGATACCACCTGTGACGACCCGGATCCCGGATATACCCGATAGGACTACCGAGTAGACCCGATACCACTTGGAACCCGTGAAGCCTCCCAAGAGCTGTAAAGCTCCGAAGGGAAAAAGGATTATCGTGTAGTACATTGAAGTCGCAGATATAATAGTAAGCAATTAAATTTCATTAATCAGGTTTGCTAAAGTAGCAGAAATAAATTTACTTTTTAATTAACAGTTACAAATTTAACAATTATACCACAGTCCAGTCCAAAGGAAAGACAAGCAGTATAGTCCAATAGAATGAAAAACATACACTGAGGTAGGGGGAAGCCCAACGCAGGTACCGCTGGTAGCTACAGACACGCTACACCAGGAACTGCGGAAGCAGAATGACGCCACCCACCTGAAAAGTAGGGGTGAGCCTCATGTCACTGGCCCAGTAGGGGTCACGCGGATCCCCACTAAAAAATAACACAGTAACACAGAACATCAACTAAAACAATAGTAGTAAAGGAGGAAAGCTAAAATACGACTAGAAAGCTGTAAAAGAAAGTCAGAAACGGAAGGAGTAGAGTAGCTAAAAGAAAAGGGAAAAGAAGCCGTACCGAACAAGCGCGGCCGCCAAACTAGCCTCGGCTCCCTCAACTACTCCGGGCAGCAACAGGAAGGCGAACCCTGATCTGACAAAGTCAGGAGTTGCCGATCTGTCGGGCTCACAAAGACAGGCAAAAGGCCTAGAAAAGACATAGACAGACACAGACGCCCTAAAGCATACACGACTCGATTGTCATGCATGCTCTTCTAGACATGACCACATACACGACTAGAACGTCGTGCACATGACACAACACTGACCTTGGGCAAGACCACGAGAGGGCTAACCCGAAAAGGTCACGACGCACAAGAAACGCGAGAGTCACGTGTCACGTGACGGAAGCACCTCCTCACTAGAAGAACAGCCATCTGCGTCCACTAACGTCTTATGTTGTGCCTACAAGTGTCTGTCTACGCTGCCAGCAAGACGACAGAGACGAGGACACTATTTGAACAGAACAGGAACTACAGTAATGAGTGACTAATCAGGGTCACACCCGTCGGCGCAAGTCCTACGCCCCTGACCACGTGTGCACACACAAGCCCAATGCCTTGAGCCAGGCCTCCAGCTAGTTTTCTCCCCCCGCAGGACACTACTGCAAGGCAAGGGAGCCCACGGAGACTAGCCTAAAAACCGTATCTCGGGAACTGCCACGCCACCACTTCCAGGTGGGTCGACACGCCGTAATGCGTCGCCAGGCTACGACTAGTGGAGGCTCACTAGACACAGAACTCTGAAACACAAGCGCTGTAGTACTGACAGGCAAGGAAGCACTGTCGCATGTACTATGAAGCACTGGACACGAGGTAGCATACCAGACTGCCACTGGACTCATGACAGGGCAACCAGACCTACTACTACAATGATCCTTGAGTCTCATGACTCGGAGTCAAGATCATTGCGCGAAGCGGAACAAGCCGCCAATCGGTCTAATCCTAAGCCAGAGGAAACGACACATCCGCGCAAAATGACACACGGAGACCTGAGGGATCTACAAGACCCTCAGCACACTTGGACATGCAAACCGAGGTAAGTCGATACCTCGAGGCATCCAGAACCATGTCTCGGACTAGACGAAATCACCGAGACACACAAGGTCGCCTGTCAACCTCTGGATCACCCCAGGTTGACCGGAACAGAACAATGACGATTTAACAGTAGGAAAGAGAATCCTACCTCAAGCAAGAAAACTCATGGCTATCTCATAATGTGGCCATAGCCCTCATAGGACATCAAAAGATATCCACGGGAATGGCAAACCACAGGGTTAAGCCTAGACATACGGAAATCGAAACGACAGGGAAACGACACTCTGGGCATAAGCGACCCATCACTCGGCCGCTAGGTAAACCAAGCCGTAAAGGAGAAGGTCGCTACGCACACAGAGACGAGGATAATGGCGGTCGTAGGCTGGTCTGCTAGAGAATAGTAGCGGTCAAAGGTTGGGCCACTAGAAGACTGTGGCGGTCATAGGTGAGGCCGCCAACACCAGTCAACTCTCGCACCGACCTACCCAATGAAACCACCCAGCGGTCTAAGATAGATGCGCTACACGGACTTGGCGGTCTAAGAATGAACCGCCACACAAACCGCCCTAAGACACTGACCTAAGACACACAGACTGTAGCGGCCAAAGGAAGGCGCACTACAACAAAGAAATGCATGAGGGTTGGGCCGCTAGAGCCAACCGACTAGACCTCTGACCAGGTCAAACAACATGTGGCGGCCTAAGGAAGGCGCGCCACAACACTCTGGCGGTCAGAGTTAGAACCGCTAGAACGAATCGACAGACACTAATATCAAGAAAAAGTGAAGATGTGGCGCACCAGCACAGGGGCGCCAGAGGCAAGAGGCAGTCCAAGGCTGGGCCGCCACCCTTACTGAACCTCGAACTAACCGACACGGCAAGGGATATGGCGGTCTATCATGGGGCCGCCAGAGACCTATAGCGGTCACTGGAATAGCCGCCAAAGCGATACGGCGGGAAAACTAGGGAAAAGTCCGATCTCTACCGTTCCATGCCCCATTCACGTCTAAATGCAGGGGAAACAGTCCTAGATGGTGAAAAACACCTTCCACGAGTCGGAAGGGTCACATGCAACCATTCGTTCGCGAGACATGGGCTATTCCAACGAATCGACCCAAATTGGGTCACCGGGGTTCCCGGACTCCTACCGGCCCCGAATGACGATCAATCACGACGAAACTTACGGGAACGGGATCCAGACATCCCGAGGGTTTGTTTATACTAATTTTACTAAAAACGGTCGCCATTTTTCGGTGAACCCTACGAACTCCTAAAATCACGATTTTACCTAAACGAGCCCAAACTCGCCCGTTCTAGCACCGAACAACACGAAACTACAGGGAAAACACAGAGGAGAAGTAGGTGATCCATCTCCCTACCTCCACTGAAGAAACCGTGCGCCGAAGCAACTAAACCACGCCGAAAACCACGTCGCGAGCTCGACCGTCGGCTTTGAATCCACCGTTCGGCATCGCGCCAAAATTGATCCGATCCTCACCCCATCGCGCTCCGGACCACTCCCACGGCATCACCTCTACACGTCCGAGCCTCCTCCGTCTGCAGACGGAGCCAGAATGGCGAGAGAAGAGAGAAAACGGGGGAGAGAGAAGTCACGGCGGCGAAATGAGAAGGGAGGAGAGAGGAAGGAAAGAAAAAGAAAGAAATTAGGAAAATTTCCAAATTTCCAAAAATTCGATAATTAGCCCGAAAATGGACTAATTAAGAAAAATTCGTAAAAATAGGCGAAACGATCCTCTTGACGAGTACATCGCAACTGCGGCGTCCACGAGTCGATGAACTGAGAAATAAACTTTCTGTAGGGTTCCGTAACTAGTACGAGAGAAAAACCCACGTGGATCATAAAACTCAACTCAAGGCCCACAAAAGTGATCCGAAACTCTCCGAAAAGGATCCGAAAGATCCGATAAGAATCCATGGCATTACATTCCCTCTCTCCCTCTCAACCCAAATTCACAGCTACTCTCTCACCCACTGCAGACACCACCTCCCAGACCCTATCTCCCCCTCTCACAAGCCTAGTTCGCCCCTCCCTTTGTCCCCTATTAGGTAGGGGTCTCCCTTCACCCAATCCCTCCCTTGTTCCCCCATTCATCCCCCCATTCTCCCTCCCCATCTCACCTGCTACCAGTCTGCAGCAGCAACAGATTTCAACAAGAACTTGCAACATCGCCATCGGTCACTCCGTGAGGATCCAGGTGGCCAACCTTATACCGGTGGAATCGTCGTTGAAGTAGCTTCGTAGGCGAGGTGGTCCTGCATCCATCCGACATCCCTGCTGCCCAGAGGATCCATTCTCCCCCGATTACGCAAAGCTACTCTGGCAGGGAATCTGAGCCTGAGTGGAAGCTCGACCTCGGCCGCTCCTGTGCGAGTTTGGGCGTGATTTTTTGGCTGAAATCTTCCGCTTCAAGTCCTCTATCATCTCCAAGAAGTAGAGCCATTTTTGGACCTTGGAGTCAGAAGTTCTTGATTTTCCTTCCAAGGTGCGCAAGGTCAGTTTCCCTGAGCCTGAACTGACACCCCCCCACTGTTCCGGCCTTCGCGACCAGCTCTAACATCTACCGATGGCCCCGGTTGGTCTCGGCTCGAAGAAGACTTGACCACAATTGCAACGGCTATGGTATTGCCTTCAACATAGCATGGGACTGTTCGTGGCACCCCCGTCTTCCAGCAGCATCACTCTGGGAGCGACCAGAGCCAGAGCGGTCCAGCCCTGTTCCAGACCCTGCCGCAGCCAGCGACATCGTCAGGAAATTCCACAAAAATTCAGGCATCCTCCTGGGTCAACTCAAAAAGTTTTGGCACTGGCCTCGACCTCTTCTAAGCTCTACAGAGCCCGTGGCGCCGTCATTGACTATCTATCAAGCTGTTCCTGAAGCTGGCAGAACCGGGAAGCTCGGCAATTCGGTTTCTAACTTAGCTTCCCCACCCCGCCTGGCCGACTTACAGCCCCTCCCTGCGTGGAGGTAGTGTTTGAGTGTAATCCTACAGTCCCCCACCCCTAGTCCATACCCCCTTGCAAGGGGCGTAGTGAATGTAAATTATTAATTCAAGTTGAAGCTTCATCGGCGCGACGTGCGGGTAAGCCCATGCTTCCTCGCTCGCCCATCGTCTCTGACTGAGATCGACGTCTTCACGCTGATCAGGTGAGCTTCTGGTCACTACTCTTTGCTGGCATTCCTTGCTTAATTAGTATTGCTTCTTAGCTCTATCGGCGGTGAGGGAGTGTTCGTTCCAACTTTCCATACATCGAGTGACCACCGTGGAGCGAGGTGAGAGCAACCACTTACATCCCACGCCCTTGGCGTGCTGGCCGCCCGTGGAATTGGGCATCCTAGGCCCTTAGGGTTCCATCCTAAGCTAGCCTTATCTCGGAACGTCAAAGTCCCACCTCGGACCCTCTCCACTATCGCCGGTTGGCCCACAGGCAATTGTGTGCGCTACGCGAGTGAGCTCGCCCGAGTGAGTCCACTGTCAAAGTTGCTTGCGATTGTAGGTCCAAGGGCATCGGTCGAGTGGCTGCCACCCCCAAGGGGTCGTGTCACATCAAGTGATATCAAAGCAAGTTCATAACTTGTCTCTACAAGTTGGTCCTAGGGTGCAAATGCATTTAGAGTCACCCAGTGCATCACCCATGTCCAATAACATGGCTACCTCTTACCAATCACACCCGTCTCCTGCGCCTCTCCCAATGGATCCCAAACCCCTTGGAAGCCCCGCTGCCCACAAGGTTGACTGCATCCACTCCCTCATGGAGGCCATGCCCAACATTTTTGGGTGGCTTAATGATATCACTGTCCAACTCGATAAACTTGAGGGAAGTAGGCCCGCACCAAGGGAGGATGAGAGTTATCCCCAGAAAAATCCGAATGACCACCTCTTGGCGCTTTTGAAAGTCAAAACCACCACCTTTGAGGGGTCCTACAACCCAAGCCTCTATCTAGATTGGGAGGTTTCTATAGGCCAATACTTTGATTGGTACCCCTTGGCCGAAGAGAGGAAAGTGAGACTAGCCAAAATGCACCTCTCCAAGCAAGCCAAAACTCATTGGCTAATGGTTGAGGATTTAAGGAAGATCCGCGAGCAAGCTCTGATTAACACTTGGGAAGAAATGAAAGCCGAGCTTAGAAAGGTCTACGCACCCTGACCCTCCCCCTCCTACCCGGGTAGTCATAGCCCGAGGAGCACTACCACTCCTCCACTTCCACCCGGCCCGCCTAAGGTCACCCCAATGGCCCAAACCCCACCGCTCCATACCAATCCTACCCCGGCCACCTCCCCCACACCCCACCACCTAACCCTCAACACTCAAGCCCAAATGGTCCCACCCTCCGCCCCTCCATCTACCCCCATGAAGAACACACCACGCCAACCTAAACCCCCTCACCCAACCCACCTCCCACTTCCTACCCCAACCCGACCCCAACATAAACCTCCACTACTTCCACTCCCTACCCCATTCCAATCCTACCCTAGCCCACCACCACGGGTGCACCATGTGTCAGCTATCACCACTCCACCACCAAAAGACCTTCCCACCCCCTTGGTAGAGGAGACCACGACCCATATGCCCGATCCCATGGGGATAGATGCCAACCCGGAACCACTCCCCACCTTGGAAGAAACTCATGCCCAAGTTGAGGAAGAAGCCTCGCACTTTGAACTTCACTCTACGCTATCCCCCATAATTGGGAGCGAGATCATCAAAAGTGGGTCCTTGGTTGGATGGCTAAATGATGTGGCACAGACCAAGGATGACTAAGCATGTAATGAACAACCTAGGACCTAGATCCACAAGCATACAAGCACTCCAATGATTCTCACAATAGCGTCTCACTCACACGGCACACGCGGTCACCCGGCGGGGCCGGGGGATGATGGCAAGGGTCCGAGGCGGGACCCAATGAGTCTAATGGACTTAGTTGGCTTAGGCTAACCCCAAAGAGTCTAGGATTCACCACTTAGTGGGCAGCTGGCCCGCAGGGCGGGGTTTGGGGTGGCACTCTCTCCCGGTCCGCGGTGGCACCAACAAATGAACATACAAGTACGGGCCCTCTTCTCACCGTCCGACGAGCAATCAAAGCAATACTAAACTCGCAGAAGTAAGGCTATCAAGGTTAGTATCAGAGGCTCACCTGATCGGTGTGAAGACACCGATCCCGCTCGGAGACGTGGGCGCGCCGGGAGGCGAGGGTATACACCCGATCGCCGCGGCGATGTAGCTTGACCTGAAAGTGCAAAGAGTACAACACTACGTCTCTCGCAGGAGGGGTGATCTTGGGGTGGGGATTAAGCTTATTACATCCAAAATTACCTCCACGTAGGGAGGGGCCTTCAGCCGGTCAAGCGGGGTGGGGAATTAAGCAAAGGAAACCCGACTTGCCGAATTCCGCCGGTTCTGCCAATCTGCAGTTTGCTGGACAGTGGGGCGGTGATGATGCTGTCAAAAATTCCACAGAGCTCAGATCTTGATGAGACTTACGCAAAAAGCTTCCCAACTGACTGAGGGTGATGTCTGATTTTTTGGGAAGGCTCTGAAGCTCGGGGCTGATCGGGCCGGCGACTGGAACCTGGCTGCAACTTTCTGTCTCTAGCGGGTGCAGGGTTGGTGCAGTCGGTTGCAGAAGGTACTACAGATGCTCCGGAACTCCGATTGAGACGAAACTGGTGGTGACGCGATCGTTGACAGAGTAGCTTCGAGCAGAAGTTGACGGGGCCACAATCAGAGGTCGTAGGAGAGCGAGGTAGCCAGATAAGTAGGGACAGGTCAAACCTGGACCCACAGGTGGCAGACTGCGCACTCCGGAGAGAAAATTCATAAAAAATAGCTCGGGCAGGAGATTGGCATCGTTCCTTCTGCTACTGATGGAGGACTGACCGAAGAAGAATTTTGTAGAAGGAAGTGTGCTCGAATTATTCCAAGTTTGACCGCTGAACAGCTTCCAAGATCGCTCTGGCCTTCAGTCTGGGACAGATTGCGCAGTCGTTGAAGATGACATTCCTAGGGACAGCTCCAAACTCGGATGCCGACGAAACCACTTCCGTTGGAAAGCTAACTCGCAGATGATTCCAGAAATGTAGGCCTTGCCACCTGAATCTTTGAGAGACGGTCGTAGTTGCTTCTGCAAGTCACTGCTTTTCTGAAACCTGCAACATGGACAGAATAGGTGGAGGAGAGGGTATGGGGATGGGGATGAAAATGGGCTTATTGGGTGGATGGGGAAGGGGGGGTGCGACCTTGGGTGGTTAGGAAGGTGGGGAGATGAAAGGGCACAGCCCAAGGGAGAGGGAAATTTGAAATTTGGCTTAGGGAAGGGCTCTTTCAGTCTTGGGGAGAGGGAGGGTTGCTTGGGAGAGTGGAAAGGTGCCTAGGAGAAGGGGTTTCCACCTAGGGGTTGGAGGGGGAATTGAATGAGTGTATGGGGAAGGGGAAGGGGCCTTAATGAGGGGTGAATGGGGAGGAGAGAGAATGGATTTCGAAATTGGGGTGGGGAGGAGAGAGAGAGGGGGCACAACCCACTTAGAGAGAGTGATAGTAATAGAGAGAGAGAGGGAGATATTGAGAGGGAACTAGAAGGTGTGGAAATTTTCTGGATTCAATATTCAAGCATAATTGTTCCAAATGAGAGAGGGGTGGGGCTATTTATAGACCCCACACTTTTCCTAAGACCAAACTGACCCTGACAAACTAACTAATGACCAAACAGTCCAAGGGAGGGGCGCCCCTGGGCCTAGCCCAATGAATTGGGCCCATTAACCTATCAAACCAACATAATGACTTCAAGACTTAGGAAAATGACTTTCTAACCTAGGTACATGACTCAATAAAGGGAAAATTACATGTTTAAGACTCAAATAAAAATAAGAAAATTACATGACTCTACTCACAAACACATGACGAACATAATGGCATAAGCCGACGACGATCCGAGCCTCAAAAAAGTGGAGGGGCAAGGGATGCCCCCATCATACCCCCGGGGTGGGGAGAACTCGACCCCGTCGAGTATGGGTCCGCCTGGCGATAGTACTAGCTCCAGAATGTCGAGGTCAAGTCGCAACAGGTCCTCCCGACTCGCCCAAGTATCCTCAATCGGGCGACGGTTCTTCCACCTAACCATGTAGCGCTGATACACCTTGTGCCTAGTAATGATACTCTGCTCATCCAGTATTGCCTCTACTTCCTCTCGTCGGTCTCTCAAGCCATGAAGTGGAGTCCCACTGGGAGTGTCTCTCTCAAGGGGGGGTAAAGGCTCGAGCTCCTCACTGGGTTCCACCACGGGGCCCTTGTAGGGTACCAGGTCCGCCACATTGAAAGTAGGGTGTACCCCAAAACCCTCAGGTAGGTCTAGCTCATAAGCATTACTGCCAAGTCGTCTCAGAACTCGAAAGGGTCCCAAACCTCGTGCCCTCAACTTGGAGGCAGGCCCTGGAAGGAGCCGCTCCGTCCTCACCATCACCGAATCTCCCACTTGGAACTCGCAGTGGCACCGATGAGCATCTGCCCGCCTTTTGTAAGCCTCATTGCTCTTTCCTATATGCTTGCGAGAATGCGTATGCCATGCACTATGATGCGATGTTGGTGTGAAAAGTATGGTGTGCAAAGGTGGACTTGGGCAGCCAAATGTAGACCGATCACACTTTGATGCCATGAAGACTGTGACAGACTTAGTAGGGCCGAGACATCCATAGATGAACCTTTTATGCATGGGTGTGACAAATGTAGGGGGACCCGGACATCCATGTATGCTCCTCTCATGCTTAATACTCATGATGAATGAAGGTGGGCCAATACATCCAAATACGGTCCACTTATGCTTCCTACTTGACATGTGGGTGATGTGAATGAATGTATCCGACTTATGAATCATGCCAATTGGTGTGGTAAGCCTAGACACATGCATGTTTATCCCAAAGGTGACTTCCATGTGCATATATGTGGGATGACCTTTGAACTTCCATGTGAATGGGTCGAAGGGATCTAAGAAGGTGGGCATTATGGAGAGGAGCTCTTCCTTGTCTCCTAGGCATATGTTGTTTATGGTGATGGTTCCCTTTGTGGGGCCTGAGTCTTGGAAGAGTTGGTCTTGGTCAAACATGGTTGGTTGGGGTAGAGAAAGGTGGGTTGTGGGTAAGGTGGATGGGTCACATGGGTAACTAGGCTCCCATTGGAAGGGATCAAAGGGGTCATGGATTGGGCTTCCTAGAGGAAGGAACTCCATGCCCACAAGGTCCATACAAGGTGGGTCATCCTCTTCTAATGAAGTAATTTGGTCGAAGCTCTTGGGAGGTAGATCGACCATGAGGGAAGAGCTTGGCTTTCTACCCGAGATAAGAAGCTCCAATTTGAGGAGATGGTCGGGCTCATCGGGTGTGGGGAGGAATAATAGAAGGTCACTAGTGTAGCAACCAATGGTGCACATTGAGGTGATAGACCCAACACATAGGTGTAGGAGGTCAAGGCTCCTAGGTTGTTCGGTCACGAGGGTCAACATGCTAGTCAACTCTAATTGCCATGCTAAGCCCTTGAGAAGGTCCCCTAGTGTCTCCACTTGATAAGATGATTGGATGGTGGTGTAATATGAGTTGAAGGGCACTATGGGGAGGTGTCGCTCCAAGGAAGGGTAGGCCATGATCGGGTGAGCTGGGCTCTCTTTTAACCATCTAGCCAAGGACCCACTTATGATGAGTTCACTCCCTACTAGAAGAGAGGGCATAGAGTGAAGATCGTGATGCAAGGCTTTGTCCTCATCTTGGGCATGTGTTTCTTTCAAGGTGGGAGTTGGATCCGGGGTGTTCACCACTATGGGGCTGGGTGTCAGGATTATGGGTTCTTCTTCCAAGGAGGTGGGTAGGTACTTTGTGGGTGGGGTGATGATGATTGGCGCATGGTGCATCCGGGGTGGTGAACGAGGTCGGATTTGGGTTGGGGTTGGAAGTGGAAGTAGTGGTGGCCTAGGTTGGGATAAGATTGGGGTTGGAAGAGGAAGGTGGGGTGGGTGTGGAGGCTTGATTTGATTGGTTTTGGGAGGTGTGTCCCTTTTAGGGGGCGATAGAGGGGTAGTGGTGGGGGCCAAGGGGATTTGTGGGGTAAGGGTTTGGTGATGGATTTTGGATTGGGGGGTGGTGGCCATCATGGGCTTCGGTGGAGGGGTGGACACGGAGCGCACATGGGCTGATGGAGCTATGGTTGTGGTGGGGACTTGGAGGTAGGGTGTAGATGTAGTGGTGGGAGAGGTGGGAAGTGGTGGGGATTGGGTGATTGGGGTCTTGGGTTGGCCAAGGGGAAATGAGGGAGTTGAAATGCTCTTTGGGCTTTGGTGTTTGGAATGGGAGGGGAAAATATATCTAGCCCTAAGTTGTTCCTTCATGTCTCCCCATGTTGTGAGGGGAGCTTCCCTTCTAATTATCCTTAAGCCTTCAATTTTCAACCAATGAGTGTGGGCCCGTTTGGTAAGTTGTAATTTGGCAAATCGGACTTTCTCATCCTCGGACATGGGATACCAAGTGAAGTAATGATCCATGGAATCCTCCCATTCTAAATACTCATTATGATGAGTCCCATCAAAGGTGAGAGGTGAGGGCGGAGCCCTACTATCATTCATCCTTGGGGCGGGCCAATTTTCTTCTAGTTGATCAAGTCGTCAAGATAGGTTATCAAGCTTGCCATTGGCATGGGTCAAGGTTTTCATGAGGTAACTGACGTGGCCAGGGAAGTCATGGGTGTTAGTGGTAGGTATCCCTTGGGGTTTTGGATTCATGGTGGTATTTAGAAGAGGATGGATTGACTTGATAATGGACTCCACTACGAGTGGTCATGCAAAGTTGGGTGGGCTATGCAAGGGTGTGCGGATGCACCTATGAAAGACTTAGTGTGACCCAAGACTAGACTTGTAAGGACAAGCCTATGACCGCTCTGATACCACTTGATGTGGCACAGCCCAAGGATGACTAAGCATGTAATGAACAACCTAGGACCTAGATCCACAAGCATACAAGTACTCCAATGATTCTCACAATAGCGTCTCACTCACACGGCACACGCGGTCACCCGGCGGGGCCGGGGGATGATGGCAAGGGTCCGAGGCGGGACCCAATGAGTCTAATGAACTTAGTTGGCTTAGGCTGACCCCAAAGAGTCTAGGATTCCCCACTTAGTGGGCAGCTGGCCCGCAGGGCGGGGTTTGGGGTGGCACTCTCTCCCGGTCCGCGGTGGCACCAACAAATGAACATACAAGTACGGGCCCTCTTCTCACCGTCCGACGAGCAATCAAAGCAATACTAAACTCGCAGAAGTAAGGCTATCAAGGTTAGTATCAGAGGCTCACCTGATCGGTGTGAAGACACCGATCCCGCTCGGAGACGTGGGCGCGCCGGGAGGCGAGGGTATACACCCGATCGCCGCGGTGATGTAGCTTGACCTGAAAGTGCAAAGAGTACAACACTACGCCTCTCACAGGAGGGGTGATCTTGGGGTGGGGATTAAGCTTATTACATCCAAAATTACCTCCACGTAGGGAGGGGCCTTCAGCTGGTCAAGCGGGGTGGGGAATTAAGCAAAGGAAACCCGACTTGCCGAATTCCGCCGGTTCTGCCAATCTGCAAGTTGCTGGACAGTGGGGCGGTGATGATGCTGTCAAAAATTCCAAAGAGCTCAGATCTTGATGAGACTTACGCAAAAAGCTTCCCAACTGACTGAGGGTGATGTCTGATTTTTTGGGAAGGCTCTGAAGCTCGGGGCTGATCGGGCCGGTGACTGGAACCTGGCTACAACTTTTTGTCTCTGGCGGGTGCAGGGTTGGTGCAGTCGGTTACAGAAGGTACTACGGATGCTCCTGAACTCTGATTGGGACGAAACTGGTGATGACGTGATTGTGGACGGAGTAGCTTCGAGCAGAAGTTGACGGGGCCACAATCCGAGGTCGGAGGAGAGCGAGGTAGCCAGATAAGTAGGGACAGGTCAAACCTGGACCCACAGGTGGCAGACTGCACACTCCGGAGAGAAAATTCAGAAAAAATAGCTCGGGCAGGCGATTGGCATCGTTCCTTCTGCTACTGATGGAGGACTGACCGAAGAAGAATTTTGTAGAAGGAAGTGTGCTCGAATTCCTCCAAGGTTGACCGCTGAACAGCTTCCAAGATCGCTCTGGCCTTCAGTCTGGGACAGATTGCGCAGTCGTTGAAGATGACGTTCCTCGGGATAGCTCCGAACTCGATGCCGACGAAACCACTTCCGTTGGAAAGCTAACTCGTAGAAGATTCCAGAAATGTAGGTCTTGCCACCTGAATCTTTGAGAGACGGTCGTAGTTGCTTCTGCAAGTCACTGCTTTTCTGAAACCTGCAACAGGGACAGAATAGGTGGAGGAGAGGGTATGGGGATGGGGATGAAAATGGGCTTATTGGGTGGATGGGGAAGGGGGGGTGCGACCTTGGGTGGTTAGGGAGGTGGGGAGATGAAAGGGCACAGCCCAAGGGAGAGGGAAATTTGAAGTTTGGCCTAGGGAAGGGCTCTTTCAGTCTTGGGGAGAGGGAGGGTTGCTTGGGAGAGTGGAAAGGTGCCTAGGAGAAGGGGTTTCCACCTAGGGGTTGGAGGGGGAATTGAATGAGTGCATGGGGAAGGAGCCTTAATGAGGGGTGAATGGGGAGGAGAGAGAATGGATTTCGAAATTGGGGTGGGGAGGAGAGAGAGAGGGGGCACAACCCACTTAGAGAGAGTGATAGTAAGAGAGAGAGAGAGGGAGATATTGAGAGGGAACTAGAAGGTGTGGAAATTTTCTGGATTCAATATTCAAGCATAATTATTCCAAATGAGAGAGGGGTGGGGCTATTTATAGACCCCACACTTTTCCTAAGACCAAACTGACCCTGACAAACTAACTAATGACCAAACAGTGCAAGGGAGGGGCGCCCCTGGGCCTAGCCCAATGAATTGGGCCCATTAACCTATCAAACCAACATAATGACTTCAAGACTTAAGAAAATGACTTTCTAACCTAGGTACATGACTCAATAAAGGGAAAATTACATGTTTAAGACTCAAATAAAAATAAGAAAATTACATGACTCTACTCACAAACACATGACGAACATAATGGCATAAGCCGACGATGATCCGAGCCTCAAAAAAGTGGAGGGGCAAGGGATGCCCCCATCACTAAAGGAGAGACCAGTTCACCCTCTCACATCCCATGTCTACCCTCCCATGGAGTGACACCTCCCCATAGTTCCCTTCATTTCCTATCGCACCACCATCCAATCATACTACCAAGTGGAGACTTTGAAGGATCTTCTTAAGGGCCTAGCATGGCAAATGGAGTTGACCGGCATGTTGACCACAGTGGCCGACCGGCCTAGGAGCCTTGACCTCCTACACCTATGTGTCGGGTCTATCACCTCAATTTACACCATTGGTTACTACACTAGCGACCTTCTTCTATTCCTTCCTACACCCGATGAGCCCGACTTGATCTTTGAATTGGAGTCCCTTATCTCAGGTAGACGGCAAAACCTTCCCCTCAAAGCCAACACCCCATCTCCCGTCACTCTTGGAGAAGACCCATTACCCGGTGAGAGAATTATGATGCGGGAACCTATTGGGGATGAACTTGTCATTGATCCCTTTGACCCCTTCCTATGGGAGCCTAGTTGCCCATGTGACCCACCTGCCTTACTCACCACCCACTACTCCCTACCCTCACCTACCATAGTGGAACATGACCACCCCTTCCTAAACGCAGGTTATATCATGGGAGCCTTGACCTTAGGTAACATACACCTAGGGATTGAGGAATTGCCCCACTCCATGATGTCCCCCTTCTTAGATCCCTTTGATCCATACGAGTGGAAGCTCAAGGGCCACTCCACACCCATGCACATGGAAGTCATCTCTGGGATAGGAATGCATGTGCGTAGGCGTACCACACCACTTGGCATGATTAGTATGTTGGGTCCATTCATTCATATCACCCACATGTCAAGTAGGAAGCATGAGTGGTCCATATTCGGGTGTAAAGGTCCTCCCACGTTCATCATTGGTCATATGCATGTTAAGGGCATTCACGAATGTCCGGCATTTGCTACGTCCATGCACACTAGACTCACCTACGGATGTCCCGGTCCTCCCAATTCTATCAAAGTCTTCTTGGCATCAAAGCATGATTAGTCTACATATGGTTGTCTTCTTTTCATTTTCTTTAGACTTTACTGATTGACACCACACTTGTTGTTTCTTTTATCTCCCTTGATTTCTTTGGGCTCACACTATCAGCCCGATGTATTCTCAGGGGAATGCCCCAAAGATTATGTAAGCTGCTCTCTTAATCAATAAAAATTTCAGGGCCACAGGTTTAGCCTAGGGGAGTGGGAACACTTTCCCTCTCTGAGGGAGGGTGCACTCGACTAGAGCCTATCCTGTCTGGTCGATTTTTGTTAAAAAAAAAAGTCTACATATGGTTGTCCTGGTCCACCCTTGCATACCATACTTTTCACACCCACACCGTATCGTAGTGCATGGCATACGCATTCACGCAAGCATCTAGCAACGAGCGGTGAGGATCATAAAGAGCAGGCAATAGCTCGTAAGCACCACTTGGGATTCCAAGTAGGCAACTTGGTGATGGTGACATTGGAGTGGATCTACCCTAGGGTCACCTCCAAATCGAGGGCACGAGGACTTGAACCTTCCCGAGTTCCGAGTGGCTTTGGCAACCCGGCTTACGAGTTGGACTTACCGATGGGTCTTGGGATTCACCCCACTTCCCACGTGGCGGACCCGACATCCTATACGGGCACCGCGGTGGATCCAAGTGAGTGCCTCAAGCCTCTACCTTCCTTGAGAGAGACACCCCGAAGAGCCACCACATATCAGCTTGTGAGTCTGACGTGAGCACACGGCGGCAATACTGGGCAGGCAAGGTATCATCGCCGGCAAGAGGGTGTGCCCGAGCCACCTTGTGAGGTTGAAGAGCCGTCCCCTGGCTACGGATGCGGGGGTTGAGTCAGAAGATCGTGGTTCGCCTGGAGCTACTTGGGTGTACCACTTCCCCGGTGGACCCATACTCAACGGGGTCGAGTTCTCCCCACCCCGGGGGTATGATGGGGGCATCCCTTGCCCCTCCACATTTTTTTCGAGGCTCGAATTGTTCGTCGGCATGCGCCATTGTGTTCGTCATATGTTTCTGAGTCTAGTCATGTAATGTTTATGTTTTATTTGAGTCATAAACTGTGTAATTTTCCCTTTATTTGAGTCTGGTACCTAGGTTAGTGAGTTATTTAGCTAAGTTAGTTGTCATATAGTTGGTTTGATAGGTTATTGGGCCCAGTTCAGTGGGCTAGGCCCAGGGGCGCCCCTCCTTGGACTGTATGGTCAATCTGTCAATTGTCCAGGGGCAATTTGGTCTTAGGAAAAGTATGGAGTCTATAAATAGCCCCCTCCCCTCTCTCATTTGTAACCTTTGATGATCAATATAATAGATAATTCCTTTGTGGAGTTTTCTTCTCTCTCTCTTGATATTTCTCTCTCTCTCCCTTATCTCTCTCTCTAAGGGGGGCGCCCCCATTCTCTCTCTTCCCCTCCCAAAATTCAAATTTCCTCTTCCTCTCTCCTCCATTCACTCTTCATTAATATCCCCCCCTCCCCATACACTCATTCAATTCCCCCCAACCCCAAGGTGGAATCCACCAATCTTTGCTCCACCATCCAACCCCCAACTACCCATTTCCCTTCCCCAAGCACCTCTCCACCTCCCCAAGGCTGAAAGAGATTCACCCTAGGCCAAAATTCAAATCTCCCTCCCATTTGGCTGTGCCCCCTCTCCTTCCCCCTCTCCCTCCCAACCCAAATTCGCAGCTCCTCTCTCACCCACTACAAACACCAACTCCCAGACCCTATCTCCCCCTCTCACAAGCCTGGTTTGCCCCTCCCTTGGTCCCCTATCAGCCAGGGGTCTCCCTTCACCCAATCCCTCCCTTGTTCCCTCATTCATCCCCCCATTCTCCCTCCCTATCTCACCTGCTACCAGTCTGCAGCAGCAACAGATTTCAACAACAACTTGCAGCATCCCCACCGGTCACTCCACAAGGATCTAGGTGGCCAACCATATACCGGTGGAATCGTCGTCGAAGCAGCATCGTAGGTGAGGTGGTCCCGCATCCATCCGACATCCCTGCTGCCCAGAGGATCCATTCTCCCCCGATTGCGCAAAGCTACTCCGGTAGAGAACCTGATCCTGAGTGGAAGCTCGACCTCAGCCGCTCCTGTGCGAGTTTGGGCATGATTCTTTGGCTGAAATCTTTCCCTTCAAGTCCTCTGTCATCTCCAAGAAGTAGAGCCATTTTTGGACCTTGGAGTCACAAGTTCTTGATTTTCCTTCCAAGGTGCGCAAGGTCAGTTTCCCTGTGTCTGAACTGACACCCCCCCACTGTTTCAGCCTTCGCGACCAGCTCCAACATCTACCAATGGCCCCGTCGGTCCCGGCTTGAAGAAGACTCGACCACGATCGCAACGGCTCCAGTCTTGCCTTCAACAGAGCACGGGACTATTCGTGGCGCCCCCGTCTTCTAGCAGCATCACTCTGGGAGTGACCAGAGCCAGAGCGGTCCAGCCCTGTTCCAGACCCTGCCGCAGCCAACGACATCGTCAGGAAATTCCACAAAAATTCAGGAGTCCTCCTGAGTCAACTAAAAAGTTTCGGCACCGGTCTCGACCTCTTCTGAGCTCGGCAGAGCCCGTGGCGACGCCGTCATCGACTGTCTATCAAGCTGTTCCTGAAGCTGGCAGAACCGGGGAGCTCGGCAATTCGGTTTCTAACTTAGCTTCCCCACCCCGCCTGGCCGGCTTACAGCCCCTCCCTGCCTAGAGGTAGTGTTTGAGTGTAATCCTACAGTCCCCCACCCCTAGTCCACCCCCCCTTGCAAGGGGCGTAGTGAATGTAAATTATTAATTCAGGTTGAAGCTTCATCGGCGCGGCGTGCGGGTAAGCCCACGCTTCTTCGCTCGCCCATGGTCTCCGGCCGGGATCGGCGTCTTCACGCCGATCAGGTGAGCTTCTGGTCACTACTCTTTGCTGGCATTCCTTGCTTAACTAGTATTGCTTCTTAGCTTTGTCAGCGGTGAGGGAGTGTCCGTTCCAACTTTCCATACATCGAGTGACCACCGCGGAGCGAGGCGAGTGCAACCCCTTACATCCCACGCCCTTGGCATGTTGGCCGCCCACGGAATTGGGCATCCCAGGCCCTTAGGGGTCCATCCTAAGCTAGCCTTACCCCGGAACGTCAAGGTCCCACCTCGGACCCTCTCCACTATCGCTGGTTGGCCTACGGGCAATTGTGTGCGCTACGCGAGTGAGCTCACCTGAGTGAGTCCGCCGTCAAAGTTGCTTGCTTGCAATTGTAGGTCCAAGGGCATCGGTCGAGTGGCTGCCACCCCCAAGGGGTCGTGTCACATCACATTCTTTTGACATGGGGAGCCCCGTCACCTACCACCTTTTATAGTGCCCAGGGCAGCCTGTTGTGTGTCCAGTGATGTCATCGTCATCATAACACAGCTGTTCCACATTTGGAGAACTGGGTGCAGCAGACGTTGGGGTGGCGTTCAGGTTTCCCGCCGAGGAGGCAACGATGGCGGTTCCATCCTTTCGCCCATTCGTCTGACCGAAGTGGATGCTTCTGCTATAAATACATGGAACTCTTGGAGCAAGTAGCGCCTGTAGGCACCGAAAAGTGTGCCTCATCGATGCTGAGCCTACAGTGCATGGATTAGATGAAATAAAGTGGGTGTGATCGCTAGAGACTATACATGAACCTCACAAGAGTGATGATCGTAAGTGCCTTTGAAACGGGAGATGTGGGTTCTGCCTGTCCTCGCTCTCAACCGGCCAAGAATGAGGAGCTCGTATCTACGAGTCGATGATGAAGTTCCTACAAGTTAACAAGTAAACAGAGAAAATACACCCATCAGACCTTGAAAGCATAGTATATGCTCAAATAGGAAGAGAAATCATGCAAATGGGGGTGATCGTATTGGGAAGGGGGATGGTCGAGACTTTCGACCATCCGCCTTCCCTATGTTTTGGGAGAAAACCTCTTTAAATAGGATCTAGGAAAATCTAGTATGTGTATAATGCAATAAAACAAACTAAAATACAGCAAGATAGAGGATAAAGGAAGAAAGATGGGGTTTGCCCGTCGACCAACAGAAGGCGACCAAATATGTGGCCGTTCAAAGACATGGCCGCCTCCTGGAACCCGGGCCTGTTCTGCGGCGGAGCTCTTCGATGGGATGGGACGGAGGTGAGGAAAGGTTCTCAGAGCTCTCCCAGCCTCCTCAGCTCACTGAACTGCCAACCTCTCGAAAATGACTCCCCCCTCAGGTTGTTCCGAATAGAGTTTTTTTGTATATGGGGAGATTTGTCTCCTTGAAAAACCTTCGAAGATAGAGTCCAAGTATTTTTTTAACCAATTCGAAGGTAAGGATGTGTGAGACTACGTGCACCTCAACCCCCCCGAGTGGGAACGACTGCGGAGGACGTGCCCAGAGTGGGTGAAATCGTGGAGTTGATGGGCGGTTATCAGTGTTGATACCTATTTTTTGCCGATAAGTTGAGTCATTTCTCTTACCATCATTTATTGATGCCTTGAGTTGTCCATTACGCATTGGGCCATTTTCAGGCAACTTATTGGGCCTATTTTATGGGTACCTCCCTCCCTGACTCGGTATGCTTCAATTCAGGGCTTAATGGGCCTTGGTTTTGCTCGTTTTGTCACATTTTGAATGATTTTCAAGTGCTCAGCCATTGCGCGGTCTATTGCTTGACCGTTCCGTTTTGGGGCGGTTGATTATGAACCGTGTGCTTATTTACTGGATGTTAAGGTGATTTATTTGAATTTCCACTGACAAGCTTTTGCACGGTTCACAGCTAACCATCCAATACCATTGAGCGACAACTATATGACCGAGTCTGAGATTCGTTGGTCGTTCAGATAATTATCTAATTATCTAATTTATTCTGATTTACCACCTACAGGCATTGGGCGGTCGGCCTATGGCCGTTCAATGGTCAGGGTGGTCCATTTGTAACCGCACAATTCCTGAGAGTCTAACGGCAAAATGATCGAGCAGTTCGATGGATATTTGGATAATATTGCTTATTTTCTTAATTTCCACCGACAGCATGGGACGGTCTGGTGATAGGCCGCTCAATGGACTGGGCGGTCTATCGCACGACCGCGCAATGGTTCAATGGCTGAAGAAATTAAGGGTTTTTCTCTCTCTATCAGGGGTTTTATCCTTGATTTGTTCCAACTATTTCTCCGCGGTTTCTCAACCAAATGGGGTGCCGTTTGAACTGGTTGGAAGATAATTATATTATCTACGGATTTTATGTTGATATCTCAAACTGGTTTTCATTGAAAACCCTAATTTTGAGGTTGGCTTTTAAGACTCTATAAATAGACCCTAAGGTCAAGCTTTGAAAAGGGGGGAGATTTTTGGGTCGACGGTGAAGCCCTGCCGAATCTTTGAGCGACCTACCACCAGGGAGGGAGGCCTTCTACATCCGCATAGGCCTCCGGTTCAGGGAGTAGTCGTATTTTGAGTCATTATTTCGTTTAGTCCCACCATTCTCTTTTATTTGCATGCATCGCTTCTTCTATATTTCTTCCACATTTTCTTACTGTCATACATCATTTACACAGGCCCTCCTATGTTTTTGACGCCCTTAGGGGTTTAAAAACCTCTAGGTATCCCCTATTCCATCTTAGTCATGCTTATTTCTTTCTATTTCTAGCAGTTACTACACATTATAAGTTCTAATCTGGTCTTCCTTTGTGTGTTCTCTATATCCTTTTGTAGGTCAGCATCATCCCAGCATGAGGCCCACTCCCTCTGGCCGGCCGGGAGGGGCGGAGGTTTAGATCCTACAACTTAAAACCTGGTGGCATTGAACGGTCATATCCCTGTCCGTTTGAAGCATAGAGCGGACGTCTCTGCACCATCCTGCATCCTTTGGCGGCTTCCTCCGGACCATTCCATCGTCAAGCCAGGCTTCATCCCGTGTTTGTCCCAGGACTGTTGCGCGGTCTGTCGATCGACCGCTCATTCACAGGCTGATTCACTACGAGCCGTTTATCTCTGCAGTGCTGACCATTGGAGAGTGTCTCCCTTTTCCAAGGTACGGGTGTAACTCTTTTACATTTTGGAACCTTGGTGGCGATCACGATCACTCCTTTATACCCTTCTCACCTCAATTCACTTACTTCCACATTGATTTATTAGAGAAAAGAGGGAGTAAGGGGGAACATGTCAACACCCCATTTTTTGGCGATCACGGTGGGACACCTAGTGCCGTCGTGTTAGTGATGTGCTGACCAGCTTCTATTCTTGTTAAGAGTTTGGGTTTGAGTAGTTTAAGGTCATTAGTTCGCCATCTGTTGTTTCTATCCTCTGGAGCTCGCGCGGTCTCCTTAGAGCCGTCCAAGATCCTGAGCGGCAGGGAATCAACCATTTTGAACTATTTGCTGTCGATCATTCTGCGAGCCAGCTACCTTAAACGTTCCTATTTTGGCCGTTCATTTCTCGAGCGATTTGATATAGACCGTCCGGTGCCGCTCACTCAGGTACACTTCTCGCCATACACTGCTGGTTTTACTGACATTCAGTGGTCTTTGCAAAATCGTTCTAGTCTGCCCGGTCTGTCGAGAGACCATCCATCCAGGCATTCTCTATTGCTTAGTTCATTTCAATGTCCTGTGATTTTCGTTAGTTCTGTCATTACTCCCTACGCCGGAACGGTCCGTTCCAGACCGTCTGCCCTCCCTGAACGGTCCATTACAAACCGTCTAAACACCCTGAGCGGTCTTCCTCAGACCGCGCTTTACTGCTACAGTGCACCTGAGGCTAGCATTTTGATCATTGTTTTATATCATTACATAGATGTTTGGTGCTATTCTGATCCCCCCTTGATGTCATTATATTGTTGCATGATTATGTTCATTTCATTTTCTCATATTTGCTTGATCATTGTTTGCTAGACATAGGCTAGAACTTTGCATGCACTCCGGTGCGCATAGGATCATACATACTCTTCACAATAGTTGCATTCCTACCGAGGTGGGGTTTCCTCTCGTCTCCATATTCCTTGGAGCCGACTAGGTGACCTTGCTGAGGGCCTCGTATGCCCCCGTGAGCTGTGGATTCCCACACGGACGCCGGGTAGGTTGTACCATACCATCCCTCAGTCTTGGGTTTTGCATCCGTAAAAGGGGGAGTCCGTTGGAGTCACCCAGTTTCCCATTCTTACCCTGGTTGGGTACCTTGTGGTTGATTGAATTCATATATTAATTAACCCACTAAGGTCCTAAAAAGGAACTTATAAAATTTTCGTGCATCATTCATAACTTGGGTGTTTAATTGGGTGATTCTTCTCTCATCTCTTCCCCCCATTGTGTGTTGCCTCCATATCATTTTGTTAATTAGGCCCATAGACTAGTTTATCTTTGAGTCCCTCAATTTAGTTACATTTGTCCTAGGTTCGTTTCTATCCTTGTATTCCTTTGGAATTCACTGTATAAAGTCTCCATTTCTCCCATGGAGCGCTTCGCTTCTGTCCAGTATCCCTCATCTTCCCAATCCTCTTACCCCCGTGTGGATTCCTCTTCCCACGCGGGCCCATCACCTCATTCATCTAATGGGCCTTATTCTCTTCACGGGCCTTCTTCTTTCAAAGGGCCTACTCCTTTTATCGGGCTTTCTTATTCCGCCCGTACTGTTGCTGGCCCAATCAATTCTCATCCCCACATACATGATCCTTCCAGGCCCATATATCTTTCTGCTCCTAGAATGGGTTTCCCTTCTTCTCAGGCTGGGTCCCTTTATTCGGCCCATCATCATCCTGGTCTAAACTTTCACTCTCTTGCTCATGCTGGCCCATATGCTTCTCAGACTCTTCCCACTGAGGAGATGATCGCTCAAGCCCAACACCAGCTTGATGAATTGCATTGCCGAATTAATCCCCAAACTTTGTTGGATGTCCCGTCTGCCTTTCAAGGTCTTCAGCTTCCACCACGTTCACAAATTCTGACTTATCGTTGCTATGGTGGAGTCGGTGACCCCTACGTGCATTTGAAGGAGTTCCTTTATGAGTCGGCCCAATTCCGACATGACCAACGTTTAATGGCTTTTCTGTTTGGTCTATCGTTAGAAGGCCCGGCTCGGGATTGGTTCTTTTCATTGCCGCAAGAGCAAGTGGTGAATTTTCAAGCCGTCCAAGCAAGATTTATTCAGCAGTACCAGAACCAGGTCGGGCCCAAGTACTCTATGGTAGATCTGGCCCAAGAGAAGATGAAGCCCGATGAGGAATTCTCCACGTTTGCCGACCGCTAGCGTTGCCTAGCCGCACAAGTTCCGGGGCATATTCTGGAAGGCGAACAGATTAAAATAGTTATTTCTAATGCAATGCCCGAGCTCAAATGCATCTTAGCCCTGAACGATATCACTTCATGGCAACAACTCTACAGCCGAGCCCGCTTCATTAGCCAACAACTCCTAGTTTCCCTTGACCACGAGTCTCCTCCACCTTCGCCTTCCACATACACTTTCCCTCCGCCATCCCCCGCGAGTCAGCACTCCACTACATATCCCTCCAAGAGTCGGCCTTCCGCTCCCACTTACCCGTACACCTCTACATGTCGCTCCACAACATCTTCCTTCACAAGTCAACCCTCTGCTATTTTATTTCCCCACACCTCTCCACTTCCGGTTAAGGAAACGTCACATCCCGAGCGGGTGGATGCCGTCCATTATATTCCCACTCCCTTCACGCCTCCACGTCATTCACTTACTAGCCCTCATCCTCCACCTACGCAATTCCCCTTGCCTACGCAACCTCCACTACCATCCCCACTACCCTCTCATACCCCTCGGCACCCACCTTGCCTGAAGCGGGCTCCTCACTCTCCGTTGCCAAAATCTTTCATGCATATTTTCAAGGCTTTGATGGCCACCCATGCATTGCTACTCCCTCCGGTTATGCCTCGCCAACCCGCGGTCGGAGATTTATTCCAGTTCCGTGAGTTTCATCGTCAACAGGGGCATTTGATTGAAGGTTGCCCCGAGTTCCAGGAACTTGTTTACAGCTTGGAAGATAAGAGGGTGATTGATTGGACTGTCATACATCAAGTTATTTTGGATCTTCACAAACAGCAGCAGCAAGCGCCGCCCAGGCAGCCGTTTCCATTACTACAAGACCAGGGGCATCCCTGTGATTCTTCATCCGGCATTGCACCTACTCCGTCACCTATTCCGTTGCTTAACTTGTCATCCCTTTTATTTTCACCTACCCCCGCACCTTCATCGTCTCCGACTCCTATCCCGCCTCCTCCACCTGCTCAAGTATCTGCTCAGGCGAGTGCCTACCCTCCTTCTACTCCCATTTCTACCACCACTCCTACTTCTAAGGCCGCTCGACGCATCGTGTAACACCCGAAAATTTTAAAATAGAAATATACAATATATATATATATGTATATTTATATATTTAATTATTGAACTCATATTCTAATTCTATTGATTTAACCAATTAAAACATTTAAGTACCAATAGATGCTTTAGAAGATGCCAAATTATATTTTAGGAAATGCCAATTTATATTTTCAATCACTTAGGAAATTAATATTACACTATTCCAAAGAAATAGAAAATAGGTTATATAGATAGTGTTTTAAAGGATAAACATCACTTTTACAAGATGTCAATTCATATTTTCATAATTTAGAAAATTTCATATTTCAACTTTTTCATTATATCATTATTTTGAAGAAATAAGGATATATAGATGAAGTGTTAAAGGATAAACATAATTTAGAAAGTGAGAGGGTATATAGATAATTTTGGTTAGTGTAGTGAATACAAAAATCTCCATTCAAAATAACGACATATGTTAAGTCGTTATTTCCTAAACGTGAATAGTGACATAAATAGTGCCACTTTTATTTAAAAAGAATTTTTCAAAAAAAACTATATGTAAAAATAGGGAAAAATGTAAGGGTCTCACCCCTGAAATTTCACAAACAAATTCCATCAATTTTTAAAGATAAAAATCTTTGAAGTTTAATATGAAAATCTTAACTTATGAAATACACGACCCTCTCTAGGGCGTCATTTCTTTTCCGACAATTATCATGATCATTCTATCCTTCCAGCCTGTGTAGGCTGTCAACCCACTAAATACCATATAATTCTGGATCTTGTCTCCCATCCTGTCGACCCTAAGGTTATAAAATACACTATATTCTCCCTATTTGGTTAGTTCGACGGCTAGATACGGGAACAAGTTCTGAAGAGTTGCAGAGGAAGGGAAGGGCTGCTTCTTCCTCTCCTGTCAACTCCTGTCACTTCACAGAGGTAGGTGTTCTCAAATCCTTGCCTAACTAGTAGCTAATAGGTTAATTGATTCATGTTTAAAGTTCGATCAACTAGTCAACCATGCTATATATATCATCTGGCTTTACCGTAATCAAGCAACAATCATGTATGTATCATGTTATTTTGATAGCCTGTTACATATCACCATGATCTTTAAGAGTTTAAACTTAGTTTGTTAGTATGATTTTTATGAGTTTTTGAACATATTTTATCACACTAGTTTTACAGTATTAATAACCATGTTTTAAACCTTAATATATAGTCTCTGTTAACATAATATGTTCATAGTTTAAAGACACGGAGGCTCCCACCCCTCTGGTAAATGGCGCCCCTGACCAGGGCGCCATTTTCAAAATTGAAGATTGTTCGCACAGTCGTCATTTAAATGAAGACACCACCAAGGTCGTCAATTCGATTTCTGGAATTTTGAGTAATTGATAATTCAACACATTCAAAAATCCATAACTATCAAACTAAAGCACGAAATTTTTGCATGAACATGTTTCTGGAATCCTGACATTTTTCTCAACACATTCGTGCCATTACTTTTTGATTCGGAGTTTTTTCACACTGATGAATAGTGACACCTCTCTGTAATTGGTGCCCCTGACCAGGACGCCAATTTCAGAATTGAAGACTTCCCGAGAGGGCGTCAATTAATTAAAGACATGCACCATGTCGTCAATTCCGTTTTCTAGAATTTCCAGCAATCAATAAATCAACGCATTCAAAAGTCTATAACTAATAAACCTAACCTTGACAATTTTGACAGAATATACTTCTGTGACCTTGAGATTTTTCTCCATCTAACCATGTCTTCGGATTCTGATTTGAAGAAATTTTTTCGAAATGAACAGTGATTTGAGTCACAAAACGTATCTGCTAGGTGAAAATCACTGAATTGAAGACAGCCCTTAAGTCTTCAATTTCAGAATTGAAGACGGCCCTTAAGTCTTCAATTACTGAATTGAAGATGGCCCTTAAGTCTTCAATTTCAAAATTGAAGACGGCCCTCAAGTCTTCAATTACTGAATTGAAGACGGCCCTTAAGTCTTCAATTTCAGAATTGAAGACAGCCCTCAAGTCTTCAATTAATTGAAGACTGCTCACAGGGGCGTTGTGGACGCACTAAAATTCGAATGGGAATCGGTTCGTTTGTTGATCGGGGTTAATTCGTTTATTTAGTGCGAGGGCGTGCCAGTCACAAAGTGACGATTTATTCGGGCTTCGTGGAAGCCCATGGTGCGCGCGATCTGACTAATCAGATAATTGTGTGGTTCGTGTCGGGACCGAAACCCGCCGTGCCGTAAAGGCCACAGCGTTATTTACATCTCCCATAAGGGGGAACACCCTTGATTGATTGCCGGGAATAAGGGCCCTACGGCCTAAAGAGAATACTAATAATGCAGGAGGATAGTGAAAGATGAACTGTGCTAGAAACCCATATTGGGACGTGAATGTTCAGACTATGTCGGCCACTCATGGGCCACTTCATGTTCGGACGAAGGTCCGTGTTTGTAGTATAAAAGACGGTAACAAAACCGCGCGAATGTCTGCCACGAACAAGGCAAGTTTAATGAGAATGCGGGATTGGATCCCGGTAGGGACGGGTCAAGTTGATAGACTGTTGGCCGGAGATGATTTCGGACTATGGCCATCTCAGAAATTCCATAAACCACGTCCGATACCATAAGGCGTCGTCGATTTTCTCTTTGCACCCAGTTCGAGGGAGTGAATTATTAAGTGCGTAGCCCGAGCTCACTAACGTGCGCCCTCGCACGGGGTTCGACCTGCCCGGTCAGGTCGCGGGGGTCAAGGGGGCAGCGCCCTTTGCGGGGGGTTTCCGGGGGCAGCGCCCCCGGAACAAAATTTTAATTGAAGCACGGGTAATAGAGTTCCTCTCATTTTTTTTATTTGATCTTTGCATTTTTTGTTTGAACCCTTCTCCCTTTTATTATCATTATCTACCTCCCTCTTTTTATATAAAAGAGGCGTGCCGGTTTAACATGATGCAAGGGAGGCGCGCCGGCCATGGAGGTGTAAAGGGGGCGCGCCGGGTTAAGTTAATGCCAAAGAGGGAGAGGGGGCGCGCCGGAATAGCCTAAGAAGAGTGGGGCGCGCCGGTTTGAGCTCCGGAAATCCGAAGTGGATTTGAGTGTGGAGCTAATCCGGCGCGGGGGGGTAGCGCATCGGATTAGCCCACGCCGGATTAGGGGGGCGCCGGGTTAAGCCTTATTTCACTCTGTTTGTGCTCTGTTTATTCTTTTTGTTTTCGTTCTTGTTTCTTCAACCTTTAGACTGACATTTTGATTGGTTTATTCACTTGATTGATGGGTTAAGTTGATAGAGAAGGTGGTTAAAGCTCTCTGATCGTTTATTCAGATGAACGAGCATGAAGATTGAATATCTTATTAAGGGGGAATTATGCAAGAACTTATTCGGTTTGCTTCAGAAATGGCTTCAGACATGCTGTTCTTACTCCCAGAGGGCTTGGCTTGTTCGACTGTTCTTATGCTCAGAGAACTCATCCTGCTCGTCTGTTCTTGAGTGTTCTCATCCTGGCGAAATTCGGGCAGCACCTCCCTTGGACTGGGAGTTGCCAGAGAGCAATAAGGAACACCAAACGGATAACTCCGGGGTGCACCTCAAATCTGGACCTCATGTCAGTCCAATAACCCAAATGTGAGTGTTGGAAAGCTCGAGGACTAGCCTTCGAGAGCTCTCACCACTCACGGGTGATGACTTCGTGGAACGGGACAGATGTAGGCCACAGGTGGCCATGAATGTTCACCCTTCGAACTGGTTCCCTATGAGTTCATGCCATAGAAGGGCAAGCTTCTGAGGACCCCAGGTGATGTTGAAAACCGGGAGGGAGAAAACGGAAGAAAAGGGGAAGAGGTGAGAGCAATAGAATGCCATTTACGCCCACAAGAGTCACTCTTTTATTCATCCTCAAGGGGAAAGGAGATCTACCCCCAAAGCACGAGGGAGAATACAACGGAGAAGATAAAAGAAAAGCTAAGTGTTGAGGTGGGGGAAAGACGATACATCGGTGGGGGAGAAGGAGGAACAGAGCACAAGCTCTTCCCCCTCTCTCCCCTCTCTCTTTCTCACCCTCACTCTTTTTCTTCCTGCCTGGGAGCATTCCTGCCATTTCCACCTCGTCCGCAACGAAGTCGGGAGTTGACTGGCTGTGCTGGACGCTGTTCATTTGTCCCGTACACTGCTGCTCGTCCGAGGATGGGACGCTCAGAGATCTGCCGGAGCTTGCCTTGCTGCTACTGCTTGTGTGCTATCGAACGAAGGTAGAAGCAGAGTCATGGGCATTGAATGTCCTCTGCACGCCATAATGATGCAAAACAGAGCATCGGAATGTAGATGGGACGGCTTGTTTGCGCGCCGGATTAACGTGAGATGCAAGGGAAAGGGTGCGCGTCGGTTTAACCCATATGAAGGGGAAAAGGGGCGCGCCGGTTTAACCCAAGATGAAGGCCGCGCCGGTTTAAATGAAGGCCACACCGGTTTAACCCAAAATGCAAGGAATGAAGAGGAAAGGGGCGCGCTGGTCTTAGTGGCACCGTTTTAAGTGCATATCGCGCCGGTTTAAGCATCGAACGGATTCTTTCCAAAGTTGAGGCCATTTATATGAATGTTGGCATTCCCGGCATGTTCCGGTTGCGATGTATGGCCTCCGTAATATTCTGTTCGCAGCCTCCGGGACTCGGTCCCAGACTTTACGTGACTTTCGATGCATGCCGAGACTGTGCCGGAGTTCCTGACTTTTCTCTGATTCATCTCTCGGCATGGCCGGTGAGAGCCTTGTAGCTGTATCTTCTGCTTAGGGGGCTTCCTTAGCGGGTAGCGGACCACCAAGCGAGTTCTCGTCCTGATCGGGTGAGGCATGAGGTTTATTCGGCAATTCTGTCTTCGACTCGCGCTCTAATGTGTAGACGTGAATGTCGCCATGATCATCATCGTCATTTTTTTTTGGCGTCCACAAATGCCCCCCACTCACGGGCGGTGCAAGCGAGGGATGAGTGCGCGGGGCCCGCGAGTGTAGAGTTCTTCAACATGACGTCTGTTCTTCCGAGCCAGTGGGATGCTAGTCCGGTGCAAATTCATGGGAAAGCGCTCACTCCTTCAGCGAAGGGATGAGGGGATCGCTTCACCGCATATGCACGCGGACTGAGATGTCAGAGTGGGGGTTTAGTCATCGGCATGGGGTGAATACCGAAGCGGGAACGAAGGGTCTACGTGTCATCTTGGGCAAAAGGCCCCAAACAACTTAGACGAGGCCAACCCCAAAGAGGGAGTTGTTGACTCGTGCTGGGCTTAGGAAAGTTGTTCATTCACCGACTCGGACGGAGGGTCCGAGCCGAGTAATGGGATGCACTTTTGTTTATGGACCGGGATGGATGGTCCGAGCCAGGCAAGGAGGGGTTTCTTTATGTTCATGGACTTGGACGGAAGGTCCGAGCCAAGCAAAGGCGGTCCTTTTTTATTCATCGACTTGGACGGAAGGTCTGAGCCAAGCAAGAAGGTTCTTCTTTTCTCTTTTTTTTTGTTCATTGACTTGGACGGAAGGTCCGAGCCAAGCAAGGAGGCTCTTTTTGTTCATCGACTCGGACGGAAGGTCCGAGCCAAGCAAGAAGGTTCTTTTTTTTTGTTCATCGACTTGGACGAAAGGTCTGAGCCAAGCAAGGAGGTTCTTTTTGTTCATCGACTTGGACGAAAGGTCCGAGCCAAGTAAGGAGGTTCTTTTTGTTCATCGACTCGGATGAAAGATCCGAGCCAAGCAAAGGCGTTCTTTTTGTTCATCGACTTAGACGGAAGGTCCAAGCCAAGGGTTTATTCGTCTGTGGGACTGGAGTTGTAATATTGAGGTGGTTTATTCGTTGACACGGGGTTAGTACCAAAGCAAGGGTATTTTTATTCATGGCACCAGACGGAAGGTCCAGGCCACTGGTTCGTTCATCGATGCCGACAGGGAGTCAGAGACCGACGTGGTTTATTCATCGGCACGGGGTTAGTGCCAAAGCAAAGGTCTTTTTTTTCATGGAACCAGACGAAAGGTCTGGGCCACTGGTTTATTCATCGATGCCGACAGAAAGTCGGAGACCGACATGGTTCATTCATTGACACGGGTTTGGTGCCAAAGCAAGGGTCTTTTCGTTCATGGAACCAGACGAAAGGTCCGGGCCACTGGCTTATTCGTCGATGCCGACAGGGTGTCGGAGACCGATGTGGTTCGTTTGTCTCTTGGTATTTTCGTTGGTGCAGGGGCTGGTGCCAACGCAAGGAGCAAGGGTTTATTCCCCAATCCTGGACGAAAGATTCAGGTGGGGTGTTCTTCGTCAGTGCCGACAGGATGTCAGAGGCTGACACGATTGATTCGTCTATTGAAATATTCGTTGGTACGGGCTGGTGCCAACGCAAGGAGAAAAGGTTGATTCCCCGATCTCGAACGAAAGGTTCGGGTGGGGTGTTCTTCGTCAGTGCCGACAGGATGTCAGAGGCTGACGTGGTTGATTCGTCTATTGAAATATTCTTGGAGATAAGAGTGAGTGTTAATAAAGGGAGACTGATTCCTCCCCCCTTTGTCCTTTCTTTTTTTTTCTTTTCCCTTTTTTTTCTTATTATTTTTTTTCTTATTATTTCTTCTTTTTTTTTCTTTCTTCTTTCTTCCTTTTCTTCCTCTTTTTTTATTTTATTTTTCTTTCTTATTTCTTCTCCTTTTTTTTTCTTTTTTTTTTGACATGCACGATAAATAGTGCCCAATCCATCTGGACAATAGTAATGCAAATTCGCCCGGGGCAGGGCAGAGAAAAGCATTATTCCTCGAATGGGGGAATCGGAGCATGGTACAACCTCAGATGCCTACCATTGAGGGGCGGAAACTGAACCTCCCCTCGATGGTCGACGATCACATACGCTCCGCCCTCATAGACTTTCTGGATCACATAGGGTCCAAGCCAATTCTCATTCAGCTTGCCCTTGGTGATGGGACATCAAAGACTAATGAGTTATATTTGTGTGTAATGGCTAGTATTAGTGTGTTTATTTGGGTTTTTTTTCATTTGGGCCCCTTTGTAAGGCTTTTAATAAGCCAATGGGCCACATTCTATGTAGAGTCCATCAATGGGTTTCATTTAGTAGAGTCCATTTAGGGGGTTGTGTCATATTGGACACTTATTGGGTTGTACTATTATAATAAGGCTAATGAGCCTATGGTCTTGTAATGGGCTAGAATAGTGATCTAGAGTTATTGGGCTTTTAAATGGGCCAAGCCCATGGGCTAGTGTGAAAGGGGCTTGGTGGCTTGTAGGCTTCTAGAAGGGGGAGCCCCCTTTCTTGGTCCAAGGTAGGCAACCTACCAAATTTGGACTTCCTTCCTTTGAATTTTCAAAGGGAGGAAGCTTCCTTGGCCTCCCCTTGGTCCCCATACCTCTCCCACTTGGCTCCCACGAAATTCCCAGCCCCTCCCCTTGCCATTCTCTATTTAAGAGTGTGTATAGTGTCATTTGTAGATTTAATGAAGAATTACTGAATGAATTTTGAGAAAAATTGCCCAAGAGGCCATTTACCCCCCTCCTTCCTCTCTCCCTGGTGTTCATCTCCTCCAACCTCCAGTTCTAGAGTGATTTCATCTTCTATCATCCCCTCTTCACCTCCGGTGATCATCTGTGCCGCCGCCGCCGCCGTTCGTGCCGCCTTCGAGCCGCCACGGAATCGTTTTCGGTTTTCTGTCCTGCTGGACAGAGGTGTCTTCACGAAAATCCTGCTATCAACCACGGCCTCTTCGTGGATTGAAATTTTTATGGTGTGTTTCTACCTTCTATACCCTCCTCCACAAAAAAATTCTAGGTCTAAAATCCATCGTTTGTTATTTTTACATTTTCGGTCTTTAATCATTCCCAGATTTGTCCTGTCTCTGTCTACAGTGACAACAGCCTTGTGTTTCCCACCTCCGGCCATCTTTTGTATTTGTCCAAACCCTCCCAATTTTACTGAGAGTTCTGTCCATCACTCCCTACATCCACAAAATTTATTAATTTTTTATCAGCCTTCTATCTATTTTTAGAAATTCGTGTTCTTCCTCAGCTATAGTGTTGTCAGCCAGATTCCAGATCCGACCCACTGCTAGTGAAAAACTCATAGAAATTCGTACCCTTCCCCAAAGCCAGATCCAAAAATAGTCCTGGTTTCATAGCTTGATTTCCCACAACTTTTATGAAGAACATAACCCCAGATGCGGACGTCTACTTCACGGTCAAAGGCAATCCACAGGAAAGTTCTCTGCTGACCTGAGATTTTAGGAACTGTAGAATAGGAGATTAGAAATTCCATAAGTCCAGATCTGTGCAGATCCAAGCCAGATCTCTAGGCCTATATTGAAGTATTTGAAGTTAGCTTTCCAACGGCGCCAGTCTCGTGTCGATCCGACATCGGGGCTGATCGCAGCGCCCGTTCTCGCCGAGATGCGTGCTGAAAACCAGAAGTTGCAGCCCGTGGCCGGTTATTCCGACCGGTGCCGATCGGAGCCGCCCGACCTCCGGCCGGCGAACCAGCGCGCCCCCACTCCAGGGAGCGCCCTTCCAGGCATCCTCCACTACAGCGGTGCCACCGAGTCCCACACGGCCCCTCCGGACAGCACGTGGGCCCCACCGTCACGTGTTCGGGTGTTGCTGAAACAGCGCGAGAAGCCGCTCGTCAACCCGAATTCGGTCCTGCCGAATCCCATTGTGTAGCCCTTTACCTCCCTGCGTGGAGTGGGCATCGATTTGTATTGCTGTAATCTCCATGTATTATTGTTCCGGGAGTACGAGTTTCGGCCGGGTCCGTCTTCCCCACGGCGAGCGCGTGGAGGTATTGTTTTCGCTCCCTACACTCGACATTTGCTTATTTTCATATATACTTGTTTATGCCACTACTAGAGAGCATGTTTAGGATCTAGCTCGCTATATATTGTATATCACCGCTGTTGCGAGAAAGAGCATGACCATCCCGTGACCCGATCCGGGAACACGAGAGAGCCGATCACCCTAGCTCATTGCCGGTTTCTCAACCGTGCACGTCCAACGCTTCCCTCGTTAAGGGACAATCACGAGCTTGTCGTGTCCATGGTCTCGTCCCGCATCAATTTGGTATCAGAGCGAGTTTGAGTCTAGGGTGTCAAAAAAAAAGAGTGTCATTCATTAGTCATTTACGTCTAAGTCGTGTTTAGGGTCATCATTGTTTTAAAACAAACAAAAAAAAGTGTCTTTTGGGTCGCATTTGCATACCATTAGTCGGTATATAAAAAGATGTTGTCCGAACGTTAGGCTACGCCTATCGGGAAGGCCGCACACTTGCGCGAGTGATCTTCGGATCGATTAACTCCGCCCCGTACCGAGTCTTGGTTTACGTCTAGGGTCCTTGGTGTGCATGCATTCCAAACTTGCATAGTCGGTCTAGTGTCTTGTCACTGTGTGTATGCATGTCCATATCCGCTACCCATGGCCGTTTCCCAAGACCATACATCCGAGTGGTCAACCTTTGTGGCCAAAGTCAATGTCCTCATGGACCAAGCCCTTGGCTTTACCCCTCTCACTATGAAAGTCGCTCTACCCAACGGGTCCACAACGGAACTCCATTTCACCGATAGGGAGTCGGATAATTGGGTTTCTCTTGACATCGTGGAGTCTCTCTCCAAGACAGGCGAGATTGTCCGCGATGGTGATTTTGCTTGTGTTGAGTTCTATAGGAGGATCGGCTCTGTTCTTTACGCCGATGGTGCATGGTGTAGGATCGGCACACTTGCTGGTTCATGCATCATTTTAGGGCAAACGTGGTTAGGAGAATGAAGAGCCAATCTTCATTGGGGCAAGAGGACTTGCACCTTATACCCACCTTACCTACCCGGCAAGATCATCATTAAGGACGGGGCTCAGTCGAGCACCCCCGTATTTCCAGCCACCCAACCCCAGCGGCCTACTCCACCTTTGGATTCGCGCTTGGAGCCACCTCATCCCGAGCCGCCCGTGTTTCTTACGGGTACGCTATACATAGCCGAGCCACTTCTTAGTTGGCTCAAAGATGACTTGGTCCCACTTCCTTATCCGTCTATGGACCCTACCCTACCTTTGGTGCCCGTCAACTCCTACCATACTACATTCCGATCTAGTCACCATGTTGACACATTGGGTGACCTTATTCTTTGTTTAGGTTGGCAATGGAAGTTGACACATATGTTGGCCCAAGGCTTCGACCAACCCACGTGTCGTAGCTTCACGCACCCCACCTTAGGGTCCATTATCTTCGTTTGCACCGTGGGTTGTGTTACCACGGAGGTTCTTCTACTTCTCCCGCTACCGGATGAACCCGACTTCATTACCTTGCTTCCGAGGGAGGAGTCATATTTCCTATACACGGTCCCATCTACCACGGTGGATGGAGGAGATCATCACCTTCCCGAATGTGAAATGTGGGACTATGCAATGGGGGAACCTAGGGGTCATACCTTCTTTGACCCTTTTGACCCCTTCACTAGTAGGCTTCCCGAGTTACCACCCGTACTCCCCTTCTTCAAGGAAGCCCACTTTTATGCCCCTTCCCCATGGGATGGGCCATCTACATCCACCAATCCCAACCCACCTACACCCGACCCTTCTAAACCACCCGAGTCGCCCACATTCAAAAGACCATCCACGCATAACCACACCCAACGTATAGGTGTCCCCCATGCCATCCATTCCCAGTTGCATAACATGCATGCATGGCACATATTCGGGTGTCCTGGTCCGCCGTCACCCATCTACGGGTCGGACTAACATTAGGTGTGTCTAGGGTCATAGATGAGTCGATGTGCTTTTTTTCTTTGTGTGATATGTCTGTCTGCATGTGTCTTGTGCAAGCTCGTCGATGTCAGTCTCTTATGAGTGAGAGGTGAGTGGACTCGCTTGTCAGTATGGATCGGTTCTACATCTATACCCGGATCAGTCACCTACAGGGACTTAGCGGTGATTCCTAGTGAGTCTTCAAGCCGCCTCCTCCCATTTTGAGAGTGCCCCACCCGGAGTGTCCACCTTTAGCCCACAGCAGCTTGTGCATATCGAGTATATATGGAATGAGGAGGTGACGATCACTTGGAGTGGAGCATACCTGCGCTACTTGGTTCGGTGATGGATCCGCCGGCACTATTCGAGCAGCAGCACCCCTTACTCGACGGGGTCGAGTTCCTCCCACCCGGGGAGAATTGATGGGACATCAAAGGCTAATGAGTTATATTTGTGTGTAATGGCTAGTATTAGTGTGTTTATTTGGGTTTTTTTTCATTTGGGCCCCTTTGTAAGGCTTTTAAAAAGCCAATGGGCCACATTCTATGTAGAGTCCATCAATGGGTTTCATTTAGTAGAGTCCATTTAGGGGGTTGTGTCATATTGGACACTTATTGGGTTGTACTATTATAATAAGGCTAATGGGCCTATGGTCTTGTAATGGGCTAGAATAGTGATCTAGAGTTATTGGGCTTTTAAATGGGCCAAGCCCATGGGCTAGTGTGAAAGGGCTTGGTGGCTTGTAGGCTTCTAGAAGGGGGAGCCCGCTTTCTTGGTCCAAGGTAGGCAATCTACCAAATTTGGACTTCCTTCCTTTGAATTTTCAAAGGGAGGAAGCTTCCTTGGCCTCCCCTTGGTCCCCATACCTCTCCCACTTGGCTCCCACGAAATTCCCAGCCCCTCCCCTTGCCATTCTCTATTTAAGAGTGTGTATAGTGTCATTTGTAGATTTAATGAAGAATTATTGAATGAATTTTGAGAAAAATTGCCCAAGAGGCCATTTGCCCCCCTCCTTCCTCTCTCCCTGGTGTTCATCTCCTCCAACCTCCAGTTCTAGAGTGATTTCATCTTCTATCATCCCCTCTTCACCTCCGGTGATCATCTGTGCCGCCGCCGCCGCCGTTCGTGCCGCCTTCGAGCCGCCACGGAATCATCTTCGGTTTTCTATCCTACTGGACAAAGGTGTCTTCACGAAAATCCTGCTATCAGCCACGGCCTCTTCATGGATTGAAATTTTTATGGTGTGTTCCTACCTTCTAGCCCTCCTCCACAAAAAAATTCCAGGTCTAAAATCCATCGTTTGTTATTTTTACATTTTCTGTCTTTAATCATTCCCAGATCTGTCCTGTCTCTGTCTACAGTGACAATAGCCTTGTGTTTCCCACCTCCGGCCATCTTTTGGATTTGTTCAAACCCTCCCAATTTTACTGGGAGTTCTGTCCATCACCCCCTACATCCACAAATGTTCTTAATTTTTTATCAGCCTTCTATCTATTTTTAGAAATTCGTGTTCTTCCTCAGCTACAGTGTTGTCAGCCAGATTACAGATCCGACCCACTGCTAGTGAGAAACTCATAAAAATTCGTACCCTTCCCCAAATCCAGATCCAAAAATAGTCCTGATTTCGTAGCTTACTTTCCCACAACTTTTATGAAGAACATAACCCCATATGCGGACGTCTACCTCGCGGTCAAAGGCAATCCATAGGAAAGTTCTCTGCTGACCTGAGATTTCAGGAACTATACAACAGGAGATTAGAAATTCCATAAGTCCAGATCCGTGCAGATCCAGGCCCGATCTCTAGGCCTAGATTAAAGTATTTGAAGTTATCTTTCCAACGGCGCCAGTCTCTTGTCGATCCGACATTGGGGCTGATCGCAGCGCCCGTTCTCGCCGAGACGCGCGCTGAAAACCAAAAGTTGCAGCCCGTGGCCGGTTATTTCGACCGGTGCCGATCGGAGCCGCCTGGCCTCCGGCCGGCGAACCAGCACGCCCCCACTCCAGGGAGCGCCCTTCCAGGCATCCTCCACTACAGCAGTGCCACCGGGTCCCACACGGCCCCTCCGGACAGCACGTGGGCCCACCGTCACGTGTTCGGGTGTTGCTAAACAGCGCGAGAAGCCGCTCGTCAACCCGAATTAGGTCCTACCGGACCCCATTGTGTAGCCCTTTACCTCCCTGCGTGGAGTGGGCATCGATTTGTATTGCTGTAATCTCTGTGTTTTCTTGTTCCGGGAGTACGAGTTTCGGCCGGGTCCGTCTTCCCCACGCCGAGCGCGTGGAGGTATTGTTTTCGCTCCCTACACTCGGCATTTGCTTATTTTCATGTATACTTGTTTATGCCACTGCTAGAGAGCATGTTTTAGGATCTAGCTCGCTATATATTGTATATCACCGCTGCTGTGAGAAAGAGCATGACCATCCCGTGACCCGATCCGGGCACACGAGAGAGCCGATCACCCTAGCTCATTGCCGATTTCTCAACCGTGCACGTCCAACGCTTCCCTCGTTAAGGGACAGTCACGAGCTTGTCGTGTCCGTGGTCTCATCCCGCATCAATTTGGTATCAGAGCGAGTTTGAGTCTAGGGTGTCAAAAAAAAAGAGTGTCATTCATTAGTCATTTACGTCTAAGTCGTGTTTAGGGTCATCATTGTTTTAAAACAAACAAAAAAAAGTGTCTTTTACGTCGCATTTGCATACCATTAGTCGGTATATAAAAAGGTGTTTTCCGAACGTTAGGCTACGCCTATCGGGAAGGCCGCACACTTGCGCGAGTGATCTTCAGATCGATTAACTCCGCCCCGTACCGAGTCTTGGTTTACGTCTAGGGTCCTTGGTGTGCATGCATTCCAAACTTGCATAGTCGGTCTAGTGTCTTGTCACTGTGTGTATGCATGTCCATATCCGCTACCCATGGCCGTTCCCCAAGACCATACATCAGAGTGGTCAACCTTTGTGGCCAAAGTCAATGTCCTCATGGACCGAGCCCTTGGTTTTACCCCTCTCACTATGAAAGTCGCTCTACCCAACGGGTCCACAACGGAACTCCATTTCACCGATAGGGAGTCGGATAATTGGGTTTCTCTTGACATCGTGGAGTCTCTCTCCAAGACAGGTGAGATTGTCCGCGATGGTGATTTTGCTTGTGTTGAGTTCTATAGGAGGATCGGCTCTGTTCTTTACGCCGATGGTGCATGGTGTAGGATCAGCACACTTGCTGGTTCATGCATCATTTTAGGGCAAACGTGGTTAGGAGAATGAAGAGCCAATCTTGATTGGGGCAAGAGGACTTGCACCTTATACCCACCTTACCTACCCGGCAAGATCATCATTAAGGACGGGGCTTAGTTGAGCACCCCCGTATTTCCAGCCACCCAAGCCCAGCGGCCTACTCCACCTTCGGATTCGCGCTTGGAGCCACCTCATCCCGAGCCGCCCGTGTTTCTTACGGGTACGCTATACATAGCCGAGCCACTTCTTAGTTGGCTCAAAGATGGCTTGGTCCCACTTCCTTACCCGTCTATGGACCCTACCCTACCTTTGGTGCCTGTCAACTCCTACCATACTACATTCCGATCTCGTCACCATGTTGACACATTGGGTGACCTTATTCTTTGTTTAGGTTGGTAATGGAAGTTGACACATATGTTGGCCCGAGGCTTCGACCAACCCACGTGTCGTAGCTTCACCCACCCCGCCTTAGGGTCCATTACCTCCGTTTGCACCGTGGGTTATGTTACCACGGAGGTTCTTCTACTTCTCCCGCTACCGGATGAACCCGACTTCATTACCTTGCTTCCGAGGGAGGAGTCATATTTCCTATACACGGTCCCATCTACCACGGTGCATGGAGGAGATCATCACCTTCCCGAATGTGAAACGTGGGACTATGCAATGGGGGAACCTAGGGGTCATACCTTCTTTGACCCTTTTCACCCCTTCACTAGTAGGCTTCCCGAGTTACCACCCGTACTCCCCTTCTTCAAGGAAGCCCCCTTTTATGCCCCTTCCCCATGGGATGGGCCATCTACATCCACCAATCCCAACCCACCTACACCCGACCCTTCTAAACCACCCGAGTCGCCCACATTCAAAAGACCATCCACGCATAACCACACCCAACGTATAGGTGTCCCCCATGCCATCCATTCCCAGTTGCATAACATGCATGCATCGCACATATTCGGGTGTCCTGGTCCGCCGCACCCATGTACGGGTCGGACTAACATTAGGTGTGTCTAGGGTCATAGATGAGTCGATGTGATTTTTTTCTTTGTGTGGTATGTCTGTCTGCATGTGTCTTGTGCAAGCTCGTCGATGTCAGTCTCTTATGAGTGAGAGGTGAGTGGACTCGCTCGTGAGTATGGATCGGTTCTACATCTATACCCGGATCAGTCACCTACAGGGACTTAGCGGTGATTCCTAGTGAGTCTTCAAGCCGCCTCCTCCCATTTTGAGAGTGCCCCACCCGGAGTGTCCACCTCTAGCCCACAGCAGCTTGTGCATATCGAGTATATATGGAATGAGCAGATGACGATCACTTGGAGTGGAGCATACCCGCGCTACTTGGTTCGGTGACGGATCCGCCGGCACTATTCGAGCAGCAGCACCCCTTACTCGACGGGGTCGAGTTCCTCCCACCCGGGGAGAATTGATGGGACATCAAAGGCTAATGAGTTATATTTGTGTGTAATGGCTAGTATTAGTGTGTTTATTTGGGTTTTTTTTCAGTTGGGCCCCTTTGTAAGGCTTTTAACAAGCCAATGGGCCACATTCTATGTAGAGTCCATCAATGGGTTTCATTTAGTAGAGTCCATTTAGGGGGTTGTGTCATATTGGACACTTATTGGGTTGTACTATTATAATAAGGCTAATGGGCCTATGGTCTTGTAATGGGCTAGAATAGTGATCTAGAGTTATTGGGCTTTTAAATGGGCCAAGCCCATGGGCTAGTGTGAAAGGGGCTTGGTGGCTTGTAGGCTTCTAGAAGGGGGAGCCCCCTTTCTTGGTCCAAGGTAGGCAACCTACCAAATTTGGACTTCCTTCCTTTGAATTTTCAAAGGGAGGAAGCTTCCTTGGCCTCCCCTTGGTCCCCATACCTCTCCCACTTGGCTCCCACGAAATTCCCAGCCCCTCCCGTTGCCATTCTCTATTTAAGAGTGTGTATAGTGTCATTTGTAGATTTAATGAAGAATTATTGCATGAATTTTGAGAAAAATTGCCCAAGAGGCCATTTGCCCCCCTCCTTCCTCTCTCCCTGGTGTTCATCTCCTCCAACCTCCAGTTCTAGAGTGATTTCATCTTCTATTATCCCCTCTTCACCTCCGGTGATCATCTGTGCCGCCGCCGCCGCCGTTCGTGCCGCCTTCGAGCCGCCACGGAATCATCTTCGGTTTTCTATCTTGCTGGACAGAGGTGTCTTCACGAAAATCCTGCTATCAGCCACGGCCTCTTCGTGGATTGAAATTTTTATGGTGTGTTCCTACCTTCTATCCCCTCCTCCACAAAAAAATTCCAGGTCTAAAATCCACCGTTTGTTATTTTTACATTTTCGGTCTTTAATCATTCCCAGATCTATCCTGTCTCTGTCTACAGTGACAGTAGTCTTGTGTTTCCCACCTCCGGCCATCTTTTGGATTTGTTCAAACCCTCCCAATTTTACTGGGAGTTCTGTCCATCACCCCCTACATCTACAAATGCTCTTAATTTTTTAACAGCCTTCTATCTTTTTTTAGAAATTCGTGTTCTTCCTCAGCTACAGTGTTGTCAGCCAGATTCCAGATCCGACCCACTGCTAGTGAGAAACTCATAGAAATTCGTACCCTTCCCCAAATCTAGATCCAAAAATAGGCCTGATTTCTTAGATTACTTTCCCACAACTTTTATGAAGAACATAACCCCATATGCGGACGTCTACCTCGCGGTCAAAGGCAATCCACAGGAAAGTTCTCTGCTGACCTGAGATTTCAGGAACTGTACAACAGGAGATTAGAAATTCCATAAGTCCAGATCCGTGCAGATCCAGGCCCGATCCCTAGGCCTAGATTGAAGTATTTGAAGTTAGCTTTCCAACGGCGCCAGTCTCTTGTCGATCCGACATCGGGGCTGATCGCAGCGCCCGTTCTCGCCGAGACGCGCGCTGAAAACAAAAAGTTGCAGCCCATGGCCGGTTATTCCGACCGGTGCCGATCGGAGCCGCCTGGCCTCCGGCCGGTGAACCAGCGCGCCCCCACTCCAGGGAGGACCTTCCAGGCATCCTCCACTACAGCAGTGCCACCGGGTCCCACACGGCCCCTCCGGACAGCACGTGGGCCCCACCGTCACGTTTTCGGGTGTTGCCGAAACAGCGCGAGAAGCCGCTCGTCAACCCGAATTCGGTCCTGCCGGACCCCATTGTGTAGCCCTTTACCTCCCTGCGTGGAGTGGGCATCGATTTGTATTGCTGTAATCTCCGTGTATTATTGTTCTGGGAGTACGAGTTTCGGCCGGGTCCGTCTTCCCCACGCCGAGCGCGTGGAGGTATTGTTTTCACTCCCTACACTCGGCATTTGCTTATTTTCATATATACTTGTTTATGCCACTGCTAGAGAGCATGTTTTAGAATCTAGCTCGCTATATATTGTATATCACCGCTGCTGCGAGAAAGAGCATGACCATCCCGTGACCCGATCCGGGCACACGAGAGAGCCGATCACCCTAGTTCATTGCTGGTTTCTCAACCGTGCACGTCCAACGCTTCCCTCGTTAAGGGACAGTCACGAGCTTGTCGTGTCCGTGGTCTCGTCCCGCATCAATTTGGTATCAGAGCGAGTTTGAGTCTAAGGTGTCAAAAAAAAAGAGTGTCATTCATTAGTCATTTACGTCTAAGTCGTGTTTAGGGTCATCATTGTTTTAAAACAAACAAAAAAAAGTGTCTTTTTGGTCGCATTTGCATACCATTAGTCGGTATATAAAAATGTGTTGTCCGAACGTTAGGCTACGCCTATCGGGAAGGCCGCACACTTGCGCGAGTGATCTTCGGATCGATTAACTCCGCCCCGTACCGAGTCTTGGTTTACGTCTAGGGTCCTTGGTGTGCATGCATTCCAAACTTGCATAGTCGGTCTAGTGTCTTGTCACTGTGTGTATGCATGTCCATATCCGCTACCCATGGCCATTCCCCAAGACCATACATCCGAGTGGTCAACCTTTGTGGCCAAAGTCAATGTCCTCATGGACCGAGCCCTTGGTTTTACCCCTCTCACTATGAAAGTCGCTCTACCCAACGGGTCCACAATGGAACTCCATTTCACCGATAGGGAGTCGGATAATTGGGTTTCTCTTGACATCGTGGAGTCTCTCTCCAAGACAGGCGAGATTGTCTGCGATGGTGATTTTGCTTGTGTTGAGTTCTATAGGAGGATCGACTCTGTTCTTTACGCCGATGGTGCATGGTGTAGGATCGGCATACTTGCTGGTTCATGCATCATTTTAGGGCAAACGTGGTTAGGAGAATGAAGAGCCAATCTTGATTGGGGCAAGAGGACTTGCACCTTATACCCACCTTACATACCCGGCAAGATCATCATTAAGGACGGGGCTCAGTCGAGCACCCCCGTATTTCCAGCCACCCAACCCCAGCGGCCTTCTCCACCTTCGGATTCGCGCTTGGAGCCACCTCATCTCGAGCCGCCCGTGTTTCTTACGGGTACGCTATACATAGCCGAGCCACTTCTTAGTTGGCTCAAAGATGGCTTGGTCCCACTTCCTTACCCGTCTATGGACCCTACCCTACCTTTGGTGCCCGTCAACTCCTACCATACTACATTCCGATCTAGTCACCATGTTGACACATTGGGTGACCTTATTCTTTGTTTAGGTTGGCAATGGAAGTTGACACATATGTTGGCCCGAGGCTTCGACCAACCCACGTGTCGTAGCTTCACCCACCCCGCCTTAGGGTCCATTACCTCCGTTTGCACCGTGGGTTGTGTTACCACGGAGGTTCCTCTACTTCTCCCACTACCGGATGAACCCGACTTCATTACCTTGCTTCCGAGGGAGGAGTCATATTTCCTATACACGGTCCCATCTACCACGGTGGATGGAGGAGATCATCACCTTCCCGAATGTGAAACGTGGGACTATGCAATGGGGGAACCTAGGGGTCATACCTTCTTTGACCCTTTTGACCCCTTCACTAGTAGGCTTCCCGAGTTACCACCCGTACTCCCCTTCTTCAAGGAAGCCCACTTTTATGCCCCTTCCCCATGGGATGGGCCATCTACATCCACCAATCCCAACCCACCTACACTCGACCCTTCTAAACCACCCGAGTCGCCCACATTCAAAAGACCATCCACGCATAACCACACCCAACGTATAGGTGTCCCCCATGCCATCCATTCCCAGTTGCATAACATGCATGCATCGCACATATTCGGGTGTCCTGGTCCGCCGTCACCCATGTACGGGTTGGACTAACATTAGGTGTGTCTAGGGTCATAGATGAGTCGATGTGCTTTTTTTCTTTGTGTGGTATGTCTATCTGCATGTGTCTTGTGCAAGCTCGTCGATGTCAGTCTCTTATGAGTGAGAGGTGAGTGGACTCGCTCGTGAGTATGGATCGGTTCTACATCTATACCCGGATCAGTCACCTACAGGGACTTAGCGGTGATTCCTAGTGAGTCTTCAAGCCGCCTCCTCCCATTTTGAGAGTGCCCCACCCGGAGTGTCCACCTCTAGCCCACAACAGCTTGTGCATACCGAGTATATATGGAATGAGCAGGTGACGATCACTTGGAGTGGAGCATACCCGCGCTACTTGGTTCGGTGACGGATCCGCCGACACTATTCGAGCAGCATCACCCCTTACTCGACGGGGTCGAGTTCCTCCCACCCGGGGAGAAATGATGGGACATCAAAGGCTAATGAGTTATATTTGTGTGTAATGGCAAGTATTAGTGTGTTTATTTGGGTTTTTTTTCATTTGGGCCCCTTTGTAAGGCTTTTAACAAGCCAATGGGCCACATTCTATGTAGAGTCCATCAATGGGTTTCATTTAGTAGAGTCAATTTAGGGGGTTGTGCCATATTGGACACTTATTGGGTTGTACTATTATAATAAGGCTAATGGGCCTATGGTCTTGTAATGGGCTAGAATAGTGATCTAGTGTTATTGGGCTTTTGAATGGGCCAAGCCCATGGGCTAGTGTGAAAGGGGCTTGGTGGCTTGTAGGCTTCTAGAAGGGGGAGCCCCCTTTCTTGGTCCAAGGTAGGCAACCTACCAAATTTGGACTTCCTTCCTTTGAATTTTCAAAGGGAGGAAGCTTCCTTGGCCTCCCCTTGGTCCCCATACCTCTCCCACTTGGCTCCCACAAAATTTCCAGCCCCTCCCCTTGCCATTCTCTATTTAAGAGTGTGTATAGTGTCATTTGTAGATTTAATGAAGAATTATTGAATGAATTTTGAGAAAAATTGCCCAAGAGGCCATTTGCCCCCCTCCTTCCTCTCTCCCTGGTGTTCATCTCCTCCAACCTCCAGTTCTAGAGTGATTTCATCTTCTATCATCCCCTCTTCACCTCCGGTGATCATCTGTGCCGCCGCCGCCGCCGTTCGTGCCGCCTTCGAGCCGCCACGGAATCATCTTTCGGTTTTCTGTCCTGCTGGACAGAGGTGTCTTCACGAAAATCCTGCTATCAGCCACGGCCTCTTCGTGGATTGAAATTTTTATGGTGTGTTCCTACCTTCTATCCCCTCCTCCACAAAAAAATTCCAGGTCTAAAATCCATCGTTTGTTATTTTTACATTTTTGGTCTTTAATCATTCCCAGATCTGTCATGTCTCTGTCTACAGTGACAGTAGTCTTTTTATCAGGCTTCTATATATTTTTGGAAATTCATGTTCTTCCTCAGCTACAGTGTTGTCAGCCAGATTCCGGATCCGACCCACTACTAGTGAGAAACTCATAGAAATTCGTACCCTTCCCCAAATCCAGATCCAATAATAGTCCTGATTTCGTAGCTTACTTCCCCACAACTTTTATGAAGAACATAACCCCATATGCGGACGTCTACCTCGCGGTCAAAGGTAATCCACAGGAAAGTTCTCTGCTGACCTGAGATTTCAGGAACTGTACAACAGGAGATTAAAAATTCCATAAGTCCAGATCCGTATAGATCCATGCCCGATATCTAGGCCTAGATTGAAGTATTTGAAGTTAGCTTTCCAACGGCCCTAGTCTCGTGTCGATCCGACATCGGGGCTGATCGCAGCGCCCGTTCTCGCCGAGACGCGCGCTGAAAACCAAAAGTTGCAGCCCGTGGCCGGTTATTCCGACCGGTGCCGATCGGAGCCGCCTGGCCTCCGGCCGGTGAACCAGCGCGCCCCCACTCCAGGGAGCGCCCTTCCAGGCATCCTCCACTACAGCAGTGCCACCGGGTCCCACACGGCCCCTCCGGACAGCACGTGGGCCCCACCGTCACGTGTTCGGGTGTTACCGAAACAGCGCGAGAAGCCGCTCGTCAACCCGAATTCGGTCCTGCCGGACCCCATTGTGTAGCCCTTTACCTCCCTGCGTGGAGTGGGCATCGATTTGTATTGCTGTAATCTCCGTGTATTATTGTTCTGGGAGTACGAGTTTCGGCCGGGTCCGTCTTCCCCACGGCGAGCGCGTGGAGGTATTGTTTTCGCTCCCTACACTCGACATTTACTTATTTTCATATATACTTGTTTATGCCACTGCTAGAGAGCATGTTTTAGGATCTAGCTCGCTATATATTGTATATCACCGCTGCTGCGAGAAAGAGCATGACCATCCCGTGACCCGATCCGGGCACACGAGAGAGCCGATCACCCTAGCTCATTACCGATTTCTCAACCGTGCACGTCCAACGCTTCCCTCGTTAAGGGACAGTCACGAGCTTGTCGTGTCCGTGGTCTCGTCCCGCATCACTTGGGGTTGGAAGCCATGACTTCTCTTCTCTTCACCATAACGAGGTCACCCTTCTTGAATTCGCGTTCCTTGACTAGCTTGTCAAAGGCGCGAGATATCCGGGCCTGATAGACCTGGATGTTCTATTGGGCTTGGAGCCATTTCCCCTCCAAGTTGTAGAGCTCTTCGAGCTTTCGCTCGACATTTATCTGCTCTTCTCGGACCAACCCGTGTTGGACTGCGACCCGGAGGGAGGGTATTTCCAGCTCGATAGAGACAATTGCCTCTGAGCCATATACCAGGGAAAAGGGTGAACAACCCGTTGGAGTTTTGTACACAGTTCGATATGCCCACAGGGCCTTGTACATTCTCTCTTCCCAGTCTCTCTTGTTAGAACTAACAATTTTGGACAGGAGAGTGCAAAGAGTCTTATTGAAAGCTTCAGCCAAGCCATTGGCCTGTGGGTTGTAGGGGGTCGACATCCTCCAGTTGATCTTGTACTTTTCTGACAGCCGGTAGACCTTCTGGTTGCGGAAGTGACTTTCATTGTCTGAGATAATTCGGTTCGGAGTGCCAAACCTGAATATGATGTTACGACGGACAAATCTGGTGACGATCTCCCCAGTCACTTCTTTCAGGGCAACAGCCTCCACCTAGCGGGAGAAGTAATCAGTTACGGCCAAGATGTACTTGCACCCAGCTGATGATGCGGGTAGTGGACCCACAACGTCTGTTCCCCATTGGGCAAAGGGCCAGCTGGGCAGTGTTGGATGAAAGGGCACGGGCGGTCTCCTGGGTACCGTCGCGTGCTCCTGGCATTTTTGACAAGACTTGGCATACTTGCAGCAGTCGTCGAACATTGTCGGCCAATAGTAGCCGAGCTTCTTTATTTCAATTTTCATTTTCGGTCCTGCCTGATGTGCACCAGCTATTCCGGCGTGAACCTCTTTCATGACCTTCCAAGCTTCTTCAGTGGATAAACATCGGAGGAGCACCTTCCGTTTGGCGTCTGCCATAATTCGGAATAGGATCCCGTTTCGGACCTCGTAAGAGTCCTTTGTTCTGATTAACTTGATCTTCTCTTCCCTTTGCCTGGGCAGCTGCTGATATTTAAACCACTGCAAAAGGGGGTCTCTCCAGTCGGGTGGGCTAATGGCTTCCGCTGTGATGACCTCAAGTTCTTCTTCTTATGGCCCTCCAATCATGCTAGGCACTTGGCGCTGACTCACCACTCAGATGCTGAGGGATCCATCTGGCGGGACTGCTAATGAACTTGCCAATTTTGCTAGTGCATCAGCTTGTGCATTTTCCCCCTAGCAACATGGCCTATCTCAATGAGGTAGAACTGCTGCATGAGCCGTCTCGCCTTAGCATGGTAAGGGAGTAACTCGGGTTTTCGGACGTCAAACTGTCCTGGACCTGCTTGACGACCATCAATGAATCGCCAAACACATGTAATATTTTAATCTCCATTTGTAAAGCGACTTGGAGACCAATGATTAGAGCTTCATATTCTGCCTCATTATTTGTGCAGGGCTTGTTAATGGAGCAGGATGTGTGCAATACTTCTCTCTCAGGGGATTTAAGGACGATGCCGGCCCCGGCCCGTACTTTTGTGTGCCCTGACGGGGTTGTTTCTGTTCTTCAAGCTCCGTCAAAGTGCAACTGCCAGGCGATCTGTCGGACTTGGTCCACTTCCAGTGTTTCATCTTCAGGCAACTCTATGGCCAGTGGGGAATCTTCAGGCACAGGGTGTGCTGCAAAGAAATCGGCCATGGCTTGACCCTTAACGGCCTTCTGCGGCACATAGGTGATGTCGAATTCCATTAATAGTACTGCCCACTTGCCGAGACGCCCCTTCAGAACTGGCTGGGAGAGAATATGCTTGACTGGGTCGGCCTTAGAAATCAGGCTCACTTCATGCGAGAGCATGTAATGCCTCAACTTCTTGACTACGAAGACCAAGGCGAGACAAACCTTCTCAATTGGGGTGTATTTTGCTTCTGCCCCCACTAGTCTTCAGCTAAGGTAATAAAGAGCTTGCTCCTTCCCCTCATCATTGTTCTGGGCGACCATTGCCCCCAGTGAACATTCGGTGGCAGCTATATATAGAATAAGCGGCCTCCCCTTGACAGGTGCCCCCAGCACAGGCGGGGTCTTTAAGTAATCCTTCAGCCGATCAAAGGCCTTCTGACATTCCTGGTTCTAGTTGAAAGCTGCATTCTTCATCATTAATTTGTGGAATGGTTGACAGCGCCACGACAAATTGGAGATAAATCTTCGGATGTAGGCTAGCCGGCCTTGTAGGGACCTTAACTCTCCCAAATTCTCTGGAGGAGGTAGCTCCTGGATGGCTTTTATTTTAAAGGGGTCGATCTCGATCCCCCTATATCGGACAATGAAGCCGAGAAACTTTCCACTGGAGACGCCGAAGGCACACTTCATTGGGTTCATTTTCAGCTCGTACCGCCGAAGTCTCTCGAAGATGACTCTAAGGTCATTCAGGTGATCCCCCCTTTTCTTTGTCTTGACGACCAGATCATCGATGTAGCATTCGACTTTGCTATATAGCAGTTCGTCGAATATCTTGGTCATCGCCCGCTGGTAAGTGGCGCCAGCGTTCTTGAGGCCGAAGGGCATCCTTTTGTAGTGGAATATCCCTTTAGGTGACCGGAAGGCCGTATGAATTCGGTCATGTTCAGCTATCCATATCTGATTATAGCCGGACGATCCGTCCATGAAAGACAAGGCCTCATGGCCGGTAGTTGCATCAATCATCACTTCAGTGACGGGCACCAGGAAGTCATCTTTTGGGCAAGCTTTATTCAGGTCGCAGAAGTCCACGCAGATCCTGATCTGTCCATTCTTCTTCTTCACCGGTACAATGTTGGCCAACCAAGTAGTGTATTGATTTTCAGCTACAAAATCGACATCTATGAGCTTGTCGACTTCTTTGCAAATCTGTTTTATCAGCTCCGACCTCATACGCCTGGGGGGCTGCTTCACCGGCTCCACCTTAGAATCAATAGCCAGAATATGTTGAGTCACGCCGGGGCTCAGACTGGGCATCTCTTTGTAGTTCCAGGCGAAACAGTCTCGGAATTCTTGCAACAACTTGACATATTGTCCCCTCTCCTGTGGAGGAAGAAGGGCACTCAGAGAAGTCGGCCTGGGGTTGCTTTCTGTGCCTAGACTAATTTCAATGAGCTCATCCACTGTGGCCTGGCCGCCATCTTCAAATTCTGGAGGCGCTGGTAGCAGGTCAATGAAATCCTTGTCTTCACCATCTTCTGCTTCAAGGACACCATAGGTGTTTTCTTGCTCTGCCTCATTGGGTAACGAGGCTTTGCTTGTTTCCCCCTCTCTATTAGGCTTGCTGTGTGCGGCTCTGGGGGGCTCTCTTGTGTGGAGAAGTAAAGGACTTCTTCGGGATCTTCTTTGTAATTGTCATAGATGGCTCTTGCAGGGGCTAAGGTGATTGATTGCCATACTGGGGGCTGCTGCTCTGCTGGTGGCTGGGGTTGCCCATTCTCAGCTGCATCTTCAAAAATCTGGTGCTGAACTGACACCATGTAAACACTTCTTTGATGGCTGCCTGCCGCATGGGGGCGTGGCGGAGCGACCACATAATCTCCCATTCTGAGCTCATCTCTCTCAATCAGGTCTTGAGCAATATCTTTGAAGACGTAGCAGTCTTCGATGGAGTGGCCTAGCATTTGGTGATATGGACAAAACAGGGGGTCGCCACTTCTGCGGGCGTCTTGTGGCCTCTTGGATCTTGGGAGGGAGACCTTGCCATGGTAGCAGGCCCACTCAAAAATTCCTCGGGTTTTATTCCTCGGGAAAGAGTAGGGCCTTTGCATCTTCTCCCGCAGTGTAGAGCTTCGCTCGGCCGATCGCCTGACCGGGGAAGCAGCTACATCTCTAGCCTCCCTTTTCAGGTGCCCGGGGGCGTTTGGGACGGTGTTCGGGGACCGGTGCGCGCCGATGCTTTATCGATAGAGGATGCCTCTGATGAGTACAGTCATTTCGGCCAAGCGAACCTTCAGCATTTCGATCTCCCCCTATTGCCTACAGTACAGGGCGAGTAGGGTAGAGTCGCACCGAGTGAGATTCGGGGCTCGGCCCGCTTCCCCATCCTTTGGGTCAGTATCAGACGAAGGCAATGGCGTACTGCTACTGTGGTCATTCGGGATTGGTCCCCCGGAGGAGGACGGGGTCTTCCCCTTATTCCTGCAGGGAGGTGGATTCCATAGGAATATTTCTTCATCTTGTTCTTCGTTGGCCAAAGGCATAAGGTGCTGACGGCCTTCAACCTGCCATGGGCCTACAGTGCATGCGTGGCTATTGCCGCCTAGAGCCGAGACTGATATCACATCAGCTTCATAGGAATCTTCTAGTGAAAAGCCCAACCCTGGATGCTGGGTGATTTGCAACAACCACCGGTCCAGGTTTGGTGGGTTCCACATTTTCTTGAACATTTCTTTCCGACTAGAGAGCTGGTAGAAGGGGATCCCTTGCTTTCTGGCCATCTTGACCACAGGACCGGCTATGTCAGGAAGTCCCATTATTGGGACGAGTGGGTCGTGCAGCTCATCGGGGAGTCTACAATCATCATCCCCCTTGACCGGGTGCTCCTTGGCCACATAAAAGATGGTAGGCAGACCCTCGGGGTTGGGCACCTTGAAGGTCCTTAACGGTTCAGCCACCTGGCAGTCAGCTTCTGCAAGAGGCTTGATGATCCCGGGAGGGACCCTGATGTCTTCCAGCAAGTCTTCAAGGTATGGTGTTCCCGGTGTAGGGTAGATGGGAAGGTAGGTGGCCCGGAATACCCCTTCTGCTTCAGAAACGAATGACACCTAAGGGGGAGCCACATAGCCAGGCGGTGGTGGAGGGAACCAGCTGTCAAGCTCTACCTTCTTCTTTCCTTTGTCCTGAGTAGCTTGGGAGGCTTGCTTTGGCTTTTCCAAATAAAGATTAGCATTCGACAAGTGACATTCGAACACTTCGAAAGGATGGAGGTCGGCGAAGATTCTCTCCTCTTTCCCGTTGCCGGGGTACTTGATGCATTGGTGCAGAGTGGATGGTACCACCCCATTTTGATGTAGCCAAGGTCGGCCGAGCAACGCCTTGTAAGAGGTGTTGGAGTTGATCACATGGAATTGGACCTTGGTGGTGAAGTCACCGAGGGAGAGGTCGAACTCTGCGACCCCCATAGGGACTTCGCACTTCTGGTTGAAGCCGGCAATCTTGACGTTCCTGACCTCGACCAGGTGTACGTCAAAGTAATGCTTCTGATACACCCGATAGGGGAGTATGTTCACTGCTGCCCCAGGGTCGATCAAGACTTTGTTGATGGGATGCCCATTCAGCTGCCCCTTCATGTAGAGTGGCCTGTTGTGGTTGCAGGTAGGTAGAAGCATATCCTCTTCTGTGAAGGCCACAGCTACTTCAGGTGACATTTCTGCGAGGCAGGCTTCAACATATGCTGGCGTCTGGAGCGCAGCGATGACGGCTTGCCGTGTTTCTTCATCTAGGGATAAAATCTCCCAGACGGTAAACCTGGCTGGGATCTTCTTCAGGTGTTTGACTATTCTGTTGCCAGCTCGGACTTCGAGTAACTTCATTTCTTCAGCTCTACTGCGCCTGCCCCCAGTCTGGGCCTGGGGAGCCGGCTCAACGGGTGCCTCCTCCACTGGGTCGGATGCCGCTTGAGCTTGTGGGGCCTGTTGGGTCACTTCCTTTTCTTGCAAGAACTCGACAAGATTTGGGATGTTGTCGGGCTCTTCCCTTGGCCGAGGAGGGATTGCTACAGACGGAGCCGAGGGGCTGCCTGCCCCTTGGGTCTGCTGGGACTCGCGGGGGCATGACTGTCCTCCCCTCTGAGTTGTAAGAAATTCAATGAATGACGGGGCACTCTGGCCACTTGGTTCTCCGGGGTAGAGGCCCGATGGAGGGGGGATCTCCATGCCTTGGACCCTAGGCTCTGTTAGCGCAGCAAGAGTGATATAGAAGGGGGGGATGAATAGATCACTCCCAATTTGTAGAAACTTAGGCAGAAAATAAATTCTACTACTAACGCACCTCCTTATCCCGTACACAGAGAAATGTAAATGAGAATGAAGAACTGATCACATGGAAGCAAAGAGACAAGCAGATGAAGAGCGTAGATAACAATAGCAAACCACAGAGGAGGCACTCGGTTTTTAGGTGGTTCGATTACAGTCCGCAATCTACATCCACCCCTCACTCCAACTAGAATGAGGATTCCACTAGACAATGCTAGATCAATGCAGACTCAGTCTGCGAACAACATGTTGCCACACAGCTTGAACACCCAAGGGAAACAAATCCCTCAACCAAGCTCTGCTACCCACAGAACTTGAAACCTGTTCTAGCTCCCAGCTAGAACACAACCGGAGAATCCTCTCCCTTCCTCCACACACCGGAGGGAAACTGTTAATGACAACCAGTCACTAACACCACCAGAGATCACCGATCTCTCTTCCTCTGCAACTCAGAGGGAAACTGGAGTAATACTCCCTTCCTCCACACACCGGAGGGAAACCAATTCAAATCAGAAGGATGAACAAAATGAAACGAAAACAAAGTAGAAACAAAAACCAATGAAGAAGAAATCGGTTCTGAAACCCAATACAAATGTAGCTTCAAATGAAGCAATTCATCAATCCACACACACTGCTCTCTCTCTCGAACAAACTCCTCTCAGATCTAGAATTCTCTACTCTTTTTCTTTTCTGGATCATGCAAACTCTCACCAATGGCTTCTGCTTTTTATTTTCACGATCAAGCTTCTACTGAAGGATGAAGCTCTATATTTATAGCAGATATTGGCGTGTGGCTGCCAGGTTCCCGCCCATGCACTTTTTGCCAGATCATTTGAATTTCGACCACATGGCAGCATCCTGACTAGGTTGCCATCCACGTGTCATGCGCCTGTTATCTTGGATCACGTGCCAGGTGCCAACCTCGGTTCACGTGCCCAATCATCAGCCTGAATCGCCTGCAGACAGACAGATGGAATGTATATACTTAGTTAGTTCAGGCTTTAAACATGAATGTATATACTTCAAAAACATCAACTGATTAAGTGTGTACAACGTGAGAGAGTGTACTTACTTAATAAATAAGGCGCATGTGAAAGCAGTGTATAGACATGTGAACAATGCAAACGAATGGCAGTGTATAGACTTATGAACAATGCATATGAAGGCAGTGTATAGACTTATGAAGAACAAAGCAAACAAGCCTTACTAATGTGTATACTTTACATAGCCCAGCCACTGTGTAGACTTCACGAAGCCTCACCAGTGTACAGGCTTGGAAAGAGTGTGCTGTGAGCATTGAAGACTCAAGTTATAACACCAGAATGTATAGGGTTGTGGTCGGACAACCCAATGTGTAGACTTGATGGATAGGCTCATGAAAGGCAGTGTATATACATGTGATGAACAATGCAAACGAGCCTTACCAATGTGTAAACTTAACAAAGCTTCAGCCACTGTATAGACTTCACGATGCCTAAACAGTGTACAGACTTGGAATCTGTGTGAGACTCTTAATAAGACTGTGAGCAGTGTGTAGACTTGATGCTCAACGGAGATGTATAGACTTCGACAAACTTGAGCCAGTGTATAGACTATGCCAGGGTGAGACGATGCATTAGACACTCGGCTATACAGACTTGGAAAGTTCTGTATGAGACGATTGGCTGTTGAACCGATGTACAGACTCTGGATGTGAAGGCAGTATGTATAGACTTGAATCGCTTGAAGCGATGTACAGACTAGATGAAGCTAAAGCACTGTACAGACTTGTGAAGACTTCAGCGTTGTACAGACTTGTTGAAGCTCAAGTGAATGTATAGACTTGATGAACCACTGTGGATGTGTGGACTTGAGCGAATGAAGCCGATGTACAGACTTGCCTAAGACGCAGCATGAGACGCTGGCTGAGACGAACGATGTACAGACTTTGAAGACTTCGAACGTTTGAGCAGCATGCAATGTACACACTTAGTGATGTACAGACTTGGCCAGGAAAGCGTAGGGAAATGTTGAGTGTATGGACTTGGCCAAGCGTAGGAACAGATGAGGAGTGTACAGACTTGGCGTTGTATAGACTTGGCTTTGAATGCTTGGGCTGAAGGCAATGTGCAGACTAAGCGATGTGTAGACTTTGCCCAAGGAACCGAATGTATAGACTTTGCCACAGTCTGATGTACATGCTTTGCAGAAGTGAACGAGCCAATGTATAGACTTCAAAAGAAGCAGTCCGATGTACAGACTTCAAGGATTCTAGACAACGGACACTGTACAGACTTGGACTCAAGGAATGTATATACTTAGCATGAAGACTGCCAGTCTATGTATAGACTTTGCTGAAGCTATCTCTGAAGCAATGTTCAGACTTTGTGCAATGTATGTACTTTAGTGTGTGCGAGCCTGTTGACAAGCAATGTGTAGACTTTGATTGTGTAAAGCAGGCAATGTACAGACTATGCAAACATGACACTGGGCGATGTATAGACTTACACTATCGGGTGTTTAGACATCAAGAGAATGCAGCAGCCAGTGTATAGACGTGAAGCTTGGAAGGATTTATAGGGTTGAGGTGAACTGGCTTTGGCAATGTACAGACTTAGTTGGTCGGGCAGTGTACAGACTTAGAATTTTAGTACCAGTGTGTAGACTTCAGTTAGAAGGTGCCCGATGTAGAGACTTGAAGAAATTATGCCAATGTACAGACTTGAAAGATCAAGCTGGTGTATAGACTTTGGTACCCAGACAAACAATGTTCAGATGAGTCGACGCATCAGCAAGGGTGGGTCGACCCACTGCTGTCAGTACTAACTAGGCAGAGTGTAGATTGAATCAAGATAGCATGCTTATCTGACAACCAAAAGAACTGTACTCACTCACATGATGAAACAATATTAATCTAGAGATAGAAGATTGATTTATAGTGTGAGACATCATCAAAACCATAGGGATGCAATAATTTCCCCCTTTTTGATGATGACAACACTATGAATCAAGCAATATCAAAGTTCAACAAGAAGTTAATACCAGCTGCAACAAGCAGAATAAATTCAAGGCATGCTCATGCAAATGAATTAAACATTCCCTACCACACACTCTCATCTCCCCCACAACTCATAAACATATCTTCCCCGAAGCAACATGACTCCCCCAAAGCACAAGACAAATACAAGACTCACTGATATTGTAGAACTTCACTCACTGATATTGCAAAACTTCTCTCCCCCTTTGACATCAGCAAAAAGAAATACAGAATGTATGACAGTGCTGGAAACATGAGGACTAAGGGCAGTAACTTCTTAGTGCAGAAAGTCACGAGTAGGTCTTAAGAGAATAAGTGAGTTTCTAATCTCAAGAGAAGATTCTTTATACTTCAATACACAATAGAGAAGTAGAATGATAGACAAGTTTATCAGCATACATAGTGGATGATTTAGAGCAGGAGTTCACAAGTATGGCCAAATATAGCTGATCATTCAACTATCCCACAAGACAGCAAGAGACGAAATCAGAGAGGTGTTCTCAAGGTATTGAGGACAAGTAATCCATTAGTTGCATAACAACAAGGAATTTTTTTGTTGGAGATGATTTTCAAGAAGATTAATGAGTAAGTTGGCAGTTCACTCCTTTGACATTAGAGAGACACCTTGATTAGAGGCCTGAATCCCCAGTTACTCAGAGTGAGTACCTCATCACTTTCCCCTTTTTTTTTATTAGGGAACAGAGATAGTAACTGTGGCTTTTGACATGAGGAAACACCTTGATTAGAGGCCAGAGTCCCCAGTTACTCACCAGCAAGCCACCATTGCTCTGTCATGTCTTTTCATTCATTTTAAGCATTTGACACCTCATGACATGGGAGAAATATTCATTTCATTGATGAAGCTCCCAGTTTCTCAGTGATCAAAACAGAACATGTTTGTTCAGTTAAGCCCTTGAGTTAAAGAGATAGAATGATTGAAAATAATACCAAAAGGACTTTTCTTGCATTGAGTCTTGAAGTCTAGATTTCAAGTTGATTGGGTCAGATATCAAGGCATACAGGTTTTGGCCTGAACCAGAATCAATGACAATGTAGGAAGATATACTTTATGCAATTAGTCCAGATCTCTGAAGGAGTACCAAAGGAAAGATTCTAACTGGAGATTAGAGTCACTGACTTATAGACTTAAGAGATAAGTGACACTCTACTGTCTGAGATAACCACACTAGATCAGTCATGCAAGACCAGCAAAGTTACACATCTGGACAGCCCTTTTGAATCTGTCAAAGAACTTCTCTTCTCACATGACAACTCAGCTCCCCCTAAGAAATAGCATTTCTCAATAAAACAATCCAGCATAATCTCAAAGCTTCCCCTTACTCAAAGCATTCCTGTAAGCCAACCAGTAAGCATTCTGAACTCCCCCTTAAACCAGCATGAAAGAAGGCTAAATATCAGACAAACACAACTCCCCCTCACAACAAGAACATGCTTCATAATTAAGACAATTTGTATAGGCCTAATTCTCTTCTCAATGTGGTGAATTTTTCATTATCCAGAGGTTTTGTGAATATGTCAGTAATCTGATTATCTGTGCCTACATGAATCAGTTCAAAATTATTCTTAGACACCTCATCTCTTATAAAATGATGTCTTATCTCTATGTGTTTGGTTCGTGAATGCAAAACAAGATTTTTAGCAAGATTGATGGCACTAGTATTATCACAGTAAATTGGTGTGCACCCCAGGTCTACTTGGTAGTCCTGAAGCTGGTGTTTAATCCATATTACTTGTGTTCCACAACTCCCTGCAGCCACATATTCAGCTTCTGCAGTGGAGAGGGCCACAGAATGTTATTTCTTGGGGCCCCAAGACACTAAACACCCACCCAAGAATTCACAATGGCCACTAGTGCTTTTCCTGTCTAGTTTACAGCCTGCATAATCAGCATCTGTGTATGCTATTAAGTTAAATGTGTGAGATGTAGGAAACCATAAACCAAGAGAATGACTACCTGACAAATATCTAAAGATTCTTTTAAGTGCAGCTAAGTGTAATTCAGTAGGTCTAGACTGATACCTTGCACACATTCCTACACTGAATTGTATATCAGGTCTAGAGGCTGTCAAGTAAAGAAGTGATCCAATCATACCTCGATAAAGTTTGGCATTTACTTCTTTACCTGTCTCATCTGCATCCAATGAAGTATTGGTGCCCATGGGTGTAGTAATGTGCTTTAAGTTTTCCATGCCAAACCTTTTGAACAGTTCCATTGTGTATTTGGTTTGGTTGATGAAGCACCCATCTTCTAGCTGCTGTACCTGCAATCCAAGAAAATATTTTAGTTCACCAACCAAGCTCATTTCAAATTCAGCAGACATCATGGTAGAAAATTCATCACATAGTTCATGCTTAGTTGATCCAAATATAATGTCATCTACATATACCTGAACTATGATGAGATCTCTATTTATGCCTTTGGTGAATAAAGTTTGATCAACTTTACCTCTTTTGTAGCCCTTGCTGATCAGAAATTCAGACAGCCTTTCATACCATGCTCTTGGAGCCTGCTTTAGACCATACAAGGCTTTGTTTAACCTGAACACTTGGTTAGGTTGAGGAGAATATTGAAATCTAGGAGGTTGTTCAACAAAAACTTCTTCTTTAATGACTCCATTTAAAAAGGCACTTTTAACATCCATTTGTTGGAGTTTTATATTCTTTGAGCATGCAAAGGCAAGCAACAATCTTATAGCTTCCATCCTAGCAACAGGTGCATAGGATTCATCAAAGTCTACATCAAATTCCTGACAGTAGCCTTTGGCTACTAATCTGACCTTATTCCTCGAGATGATTCCATCTTCATTCATCTTATTTTTGAACACCCACTTGGTTCCTATGATATTTATACCATCTGGTCTTGGGACAAGCTCCCAGACATTATTCCTTTCAAACTGACCTAATTCCTCACTCATAGCATTGACCCAAGCTTGATCAGCTAAGGCCTCTTCTACTATTTTGGGTTCAATTTGTGAGACTAATGCAATTAAGTCATCATTATTCACATTTCTAAAATGAGACCTAGTCCGAAGAGGATCTTCAGGATTGCCTATGACTTTATCTAAAGGATGGTCTTTAAGAAATCTGATATTTGTTGAAGACTCACATGTTTCTCTTGGCCCTTCCTGATTGGGGGAATTTGTTTCTCCACTTGGCTGAGTCTTCTCTTCTTCCTGTTGGTCTTCTAGAAAATCTCCACCATGATTGGAATCCCTGTCAAGATTTTCAACATTAGAAACATCTTTCTTTTCACTAAAAAGGATGTGTGGAGACTCTTCCACTTTCTGATCTGATATGTTAAATACCCTATATGCCCTTGACACTTCAGAGTAACCCAAGAATATTCCAGGTGAACTCTTGGCTTCAAACTTGTCTAAATCTTTCTTATCATTGTTATGAATAAAACATTTTACTCCAAAAATTTTGAAATGAAACAAGTTTGGTTTCTTACCTTTTAGAAGCTCATAGGGTGTTTTCTTGTGTATGGGTCTTACCATGGCCCTGTTGATTATGTAGGTTGCTGTATTGGCCGCTTCTGCCCAAAACCTTCTAGGTAATTTACTTTCAATCAACATGGTTCGGGCCATCTCCACCACAGTTCTATTTCTTCTCTCCACAATCCCATTCTGTTCAGGTGTCCTGGGAGAAGAAAACCTATGAGTTAGTCCCTCTTTTTCACAAAGATCAGTAAACATGGAGTTTTCAAACTCACCTCCATGGTCAGATTGAATAGAACAGACCTTGTATTTCCCTTCTTGTTTGACCTTATTGAAAAATAGATTAAACTTTTGAAATGCATCACTCTTATTTGCTAAGAAAAATATCCATGAATATCTAGAGAAGTCATCTATGATGACATAGCCAAACTTGTTTCCATTAAGACTCTGAGTTCTAGTGGGACCGAAAAGGTCCATATGAAGAAGTTCCATTGGTCTAGAAGACAATGGCTCAGATCTTAATTTAAAGGAATTTCTGGTCTGTTTGCCTAGAGCACAGGTATCACATGCTTTTGATATTGAGTTGAATTTAATTCTAGGCATGCCTCTAACTAAATTGTGCTTGACCAATTTATTTAAAGTTGAAAAGCTAGCATGACCTAGACGTCTATGCCATTCAAAGGCATCATTTTCAGAATTGGTAGATAAGCAAATAGTAGATTCAGATTTCTCATCTAAGTCTACAATGTAGACATTATTAATCCTGTTGGCTACAAATTTAACCATGTCAGAATTTGTTTCAAGGATTTTGCATGAACTATCATCAAATACAACCCTGTGACCCCTGTCACATAATTGACTAATGCTAATCAGGTTGTGTTGAAGCCCTTCCACAAGTAAGACCTTTTCAATGGAGTTTGTGGAAGACTTACCTACTGTTCCAACTCCAATTATTTTACCTTTGTTCTTTCCTCCAAATTTGACCAGACCCCCTGGCTTCATCTCTATCTTGCTAAACTTGGATCGGTCTCCTATCATATACCTGGAGCAGCCACTGTCGAGGTACCACTTGTTGTCTTCAGCTGCCAGGCCGACCTACACAGATACATCAAGTAGAGTGATTTGGAACCCAAGATGAGTTGGGTCCAATGACATTGTTCAAATCTCTGATCAAGTGTTTAGGTATCCAGATTTGTTTCAGCATGGTTTTCTCTGGCACCTTCCTTTCTGGTTTATTAAAGTTGAATCCAGCTGAACTGGAGAAGTGAGTTCTATTCCATTCATTAGTCTTCCTATTCCTAGGAAATTTCCTGTAGGCTTGTTGATTAGCATATCTTTGACCATGAAGGTTATTTCTCCAGTAGGTCCTGTTTGGACCCATCTGATTGTTGTAATTCCAGCTCTTATTCTGATTTACTTTCTTGGTCCATCTACCATTTGTGTTCTGGTGAGTGGGCATAGTGTTATTCTTCATAAAATTCATTCCCATCTTAAATGGTTGTCCAGTACTGGTTTTTGTGTTTTCTTTAGGACTTTGAATTTTCTTAGAGCTGTTTGAGCTGGATGGTGTGTCCAGCTTTTCTTTTCCCTTCTCTGGGCAGAAGGTGATAGTCTTGAATTGCAAGGGTCTCTTGTTGGTTGGGTCATAGCCTAGACCTTCCTTATTGAAATTGACCCTAGTCCCTAGTATAGCATCTAAGTTAGTCTTTCCTTGGACAAACTTTTCTAAGACTTTCTGTTTGTCTTCCAGCTCCTTTTGAAGGGACTCAGAATTTTTTAGGAGTTCAACATTTACTTTCTTCACAGCTTCATATTTCTCTGAATTCACTCTAATTTCATTCATGCTTTCTTCAATTTTAGTTTTGAATTCATTGAGCTATTTTTGACTTTCTTCAGTTTCTTCCTTGAGCTTATCATTTTCTTTCCTTAGTGAGGTCATTTCTTCTAGTTGTTCTTTTAGCTTCTCATTTTCCTCACAGACCAGAGTTTGCTCTTCAACATTTGTGTTAAATTTTCTTTTCAGAACTATGTGCTCTTTGCTAAGAGAATTAAATTTATCTAGCAAGTCACCATAAGCATCCTCCCAGTTATCAATTGAGAAATTTTAAAAAACGTTTATTACCTCCTCTTCACTGTTTGCCATGAGGCAAATTCCATCTTCATATTCTTCTGAAGAAGCGTCTTCGGGGTCTTCTTCTTCCACGCTCCATGTGAAGACCATCGCCTGTGGCTTCTTCTTCTTCTGCACCTTTATGTTTTTCTTCTGAAGATAGGGACCCTTCTTCTAGAGGTCTGGGCATTCGCCTTTCATATGTCCCTGTTTGTTACAATTAAAACAAGTCAGTCTCTTAGGATTTATATCCCTGTAACTAGTAAATTCAGCACTCTTGTTGAAAGAGTGTGGCTTCTTCTTCCTAAAGGTCTTTCCCTTTTTCTTCAAAAATTTTCTGAACTGTCTAGTGAGCATTGCCTGCTCCTCCTGGTCGAGATTTGACAAACCTTCAAGCTCGGACTCAGACTCGGGGCTACTGCTGCTGCTCCCGCTGTTGCTACCCTTATTGCGGGATGCCTTAGAGCCACATTCTTACCCTTCCTCTCACTTCCTTCTCCACCTCCTTTGAAATTCATCTCATATGTCATAAGAGATCCTATGAGTTCATTCACAGTCAAGATAGTCAGATCTTTTGACTCCTCAATCACAATGGCCTTAGTGTGCCATGCCGGGGATAAAGATCTAAGGATTTTTCTGACTATATCTGCCTCATCAAGATCCTTCCCTAGACCTTTAAGTGTGTTTGTGATCAAGGACAACCTGGCATACATTTCAGTTATATTCTCATCTGCAATCATCTTGAACATTTCATACTTAGAAGTGTAGAGGTTTACCTTCGAGGCTTTCACTTGAGATGTACCTTCATAGATCAATTGCAGCTCATCCCACATTCACTTGGCAGTTCTGTATGTAGATATACGGGCATATTCCTCTGGATGAACAGCACACTGGATGATGTTCAGCGCCGTCCAGTTGAGTGAGGAGAGCTTGACATGGTCATCTGTCCAAGCGTCCTCGTTTGGTGGCAGATCATATGGCCCCACCGTGATTACTCTCCACAGTTTATGACTCTGAGCCCTGATGAACACTTCCATCCTGTTCTTCCAAAACAGATAGTTACTACCATCGAAATAAGGAGGACGACTAATGGATTGACCTTCGGCCATGAAGGTTCTAGGACCACTAGCATTTCCTTGACCGTTCGTCCACATGGCGTAAACCTGCTCTGATACCAATTGTTAGCGCAGCAAGAGTGATATAGAAGGGGGGGATGAATAGATCACTCCCAATTTGTAGAAACTTAGATGAAAAATAAATTCTACTGCTAACGCACCTCCTTAACCCGTACACAGAGAAATGTAAATGACAATGAAGAACTGATCACATGGAAGCAAAGAGACAAGCAGATGAAGAGCGCAGATAACAATAGCAAACCACAGAGGAGGCACTCATTTTTTAGGTGGTTCGATTGCAGTCCGCAATCTACATCCACCCCTCACTCCAACTAGAATGAGGATTCCACTAGACAATGCTAGATCAATGCAGACTCAGTCTGCGAACAACATGCTGCCACACAGCTTGAACACCCAAGGGAAACAAATCCCTCAACCAAGCTCTGCTACCCACAGAACTTGAAACCTGTTCTAGCACCCAGCTAGAACACAACCGGAGAATCCTCTCCCTTCCTCCACACACCGGAGGGAAACTGTTAATGACAACCTGTCACTAACACCACCAGAGATCACCGATCTCTCTTCCTCTGCAACTCAGAGGGAAACTGGAGTAATACTCCCTTCCTCCACACACCGGAGGGAAACCAATTCAAATCAGAAGGATGAACAAAATGAAACAAAAACAAAGTAGAAACAAAAACCAATGAAGAAGAAATCGATTCTGAAACCCAATACAAATGTAGCTTCAAATGAAGCAATTCATCAATCCACACACACTGCTCTCTCTCTCGAACAAACTCCTCTCAGATCTGGAACTCTCTGCTCTTTTTCTTTTCTGGATCATGCAAACTCTCACCAATGGCTTCTGCTTTTTCTTTTCACGATCAAGCTTCTACTGAAGGATGAAGCTCTATATTTATAGCAGATATTGGCGTGTGGCTGCCAGGTTCCCGCCCATGCACTTTTTGCCAGATCATTTGAATTTCGACCACATGGCAGCATCCTGACTAGGTTGCCATCCACGTGTCATGCGCCTGTTATCTTGGATCACGTGCCAGGTGCCAACCTCAGTTCACGTGCCCAATCATCAGCCTGAATCGCCAGCAGACAGACAGATGGAATGTATATACTTAGTTAGTTCAGGCTTTAAACACGAATGTATATACTTCAAAAACATCAACTGATTAAGTGTGTACAACGTGAGAGAGTGTACAGACTTAATAAATAAGGCGCATGTGAAAGCAGTGTATAGACATGTGAACAATGCAAACGAATGGCAGTGTATAGACTTATGAACAATGCATATGAAGGCAGTGTATAGACTTATGAAGAACAAAGCAAACAAGCCTTACTAATGTGTACACTTTACATAGCCCAGCCACTGTGTAGACTTCACGAAGCCTCACCAATGTACAGGCTTGGAAAGAGTGTGCTGTGAGCATTGAAGACTCAAGTTATAACACCAGAATGTATAGGGTTGTGGTCGGACAACCCAATGTGTAGACTTGATGGATAGGCTCATGAAAGGTAGTGTATATACATGTGATGAACAATGCAAACGAGCCTTACCAATGTGTAAACTTAACAAAGCTTCAGCCACTGTATAGACTTCACGATGCCTAAACAGTGTACAGACTTGGAATCTATGTGAGACTCTTAATAAGACTGTGAGCAGTGTGTAGACTTGATGCTCAACGGAGATGTATAGACTTCGACAAACTTGAGCCAGTGTATAGACTATGCCAGGGTGAGACGATGCATTAGACACTCGGCTGTACAGACTTGGAAAGTTCTGTATGAGACGATCGGCTGTTGAACCGATGTACAGACTCTGGATGTGAAGGCAGTCTGTATAGACTTGAATCGCTTGAAGCGATGTACAGACTAGATGAAGCTCAAGCACTGTACAGACTTGTGAAGACTTCAGCATTGTACAGACTTGTTGAAGCTCAAGTGAATGTATAGACTTGATGAACCACTGTGAATGTGTGGACTTGAGCGAATGAAGCCGATGTACAGACTTGCCTAAGACGCAGCGTGAGACGCTGGCTGAGACGGACGCTATACAGACTTTGAAGACTTTGAACGTTTGAGCAGCATGCAATGTACACACTTAGTGATGTACAGACTTGGCCAGGAAAGCGTAGGGAAATGTTGAGTGTATGGACTTGGCCAAGCGTAGGAACAGATGAGGAGTGTACAGACTTGGCGTTGTATAGACTTGGCTTTGAATGCTTGGGCTGAAGGTAATGTGCAGACTAAGCGATGTGTAGACTTTGCCCAAGGAACCGAATGTATAGACTTTGCCACAGTCTGATGTACATGCTTTGCAGAAGTGAACGAGCCAATGTATAGACTTCAAAAGAAGCAGTCCGATGTACAGACTTCAAGGATTCTAGACAACGGACGCTGTACAGACTTGGACTCAAGGAATGTATATACTTAGCATGAAGACTGCCAGTCTATGTATAGACTTTGCTGAAGCTATCTCTGAAGCAATGTTCAGACTTTGTGCAATGTATGTACTTTAGTGTGTGCGAGCCTGTTGACAAGCAATGTGTAGACTTTGATTGTGTAAAGCAGGCGATGTACAGACTATGCAAACATGACACTGGGCGATGTATAGACTTACACTATCGGGTGTTTAGACATTAAGAGAATGCAGCAGCCAGTGTATAGACGTGAAGCTTGGAAGGATTTATAGGGTTGAGGTGAACTGACTTTGGCAATGTACAGACTTAGTTGGTCGGGCAGTGTACAGACTTAGAATTTTAGTACCAGTGTGTAGACTTCAGTTAGAAGGTGCCCGATGTAGAGACTTGAAGAAATTATGCCAATGTACAGACTTGAAAGATCAAGCTGGTGTATAGACTTTGGTACCCAGACAAACAATGTTCAGATGAGTCGACGCATCAGCAAGGGTGGGTCGACCCACTGCTGTCAGTACTAACTAGGCAGAGTGTAGATTGAATCAAGATAGCATGCTTATCTGACAACCAAAAGAACTGTACTCACTCACATGATGAAACAGCATTAATCTAGAGATAGAAGATTGATTTATAGTGTGAGACATCATCAAAACCATAGGGATGCAACAGGCTCGGGGATGTGATATGGTTGTTCTCCCCTAAGCAGGATGTTGTGGTTGGCCTGAGGAGGGCATCTCCACGCTCTTCCCGACCTGGTGGCATGTTGGGAGGTGGGTGTTTCAGCCTGATTCACCTCTGACGGCTCAACAGGCACTTCTTGCTCTTCCTCTCTCAGGGAGAGGGTTGTGTCAAATAATGCTGAGAGGGTGTTGCAAGAAAGGACCACCCCACTCTTCTTCTTGTTTCTAGGTCTTATCTTCTTCTTTTTCTTTTTCTCTTCTGTGGCTGGCAACTGCTCTTGGGGAATCTCACCCCATAAGAGAGGCTCTTCTTTCGTCTCGGCTTCCGCTTCTGGAGCAAGTTCGAGTGACTCAAACTACTCCCAGGGGACATACTCCTTCAACTCCATAGGTTGGATTTCGGGCTGTTCATAGTCTTCAAGCCCATCAATGATGGCCTGGAGCCTTTCTACCACAGGGCTGGTTTCCTTGTGCACCCGCATCGGGATGTGTTTCTTCTTGTTGTGAGTGGGCCGTCTCATAACGAGCCGGGGGGCTGTGTCATGCAAAATAGGTGCCACAGGTGGAGGTACTGGTCTGGGTATAACACCCCTTATGCGAACCTCTGGAGTGGGCCGAGGAGCTTGTCTTCTTCTTCTGTTCTTCGTTGGCGCGGCTTGCCAACCTCCTTGATCATGAGCTGGCGCCATGACGAAGGCTTGATAAGTGGCCTGTGTACTGGCCTCCGCCCATTCTTCAGGCAGCTGTTGGTATAAAGATACCATGTTCACAGTGGTGCCGAGGCTCGGCATCTCGTGCGGCTGCGGAGGATCCACTCTGAGCTCCCCCATGTCCAGCTCTCCCTTCTTGATCAAGGACTCAATGACATCCTTGAAGATGTAACAATCCTCAATGGTATGCCCAAGCATCTGATGGTATGGGCAAAAATGAGGATCATCCTTCTTCTTCAAGTCACCAGGCCTCTTTGGATCTGGTAATGTGATCTTGTTGTACCTGGTGGCCCATTCGAACAGGACTCGGGCTTTGTCTCGAGGAAAGGAATACAATTTGTTCCTCATCTTCTCCCGCAGGGAGGGACCTTCCCGCTGTTCAGTGGAGGTGTTGGCCATCTCTTTGGCTTTCTCTTTCTGTTTCTTAAAAGCTTCGAAGTCCAGTGTATGAACTTCTGGCGGTGTTGGCCTCCTCTCAGCCTGCCTGACCCTCTGACTTGATGCAGCCGGAGCGGAAGAGTATCGAGCAAGGAATGCTTCGATCTCTGCCACTATGTTGTTCAGACGGTCGAATGACCTTACCTCAGCACCGATCATCCTCTCAAGGATCTCCTTCTTCAGATTCTGTTTACAGATCTGCACTGCGTCCTCCTGATGCGGGGGACGTTTGCACCTCATGCTGAGGTTCCTCCATCTCTTTATGTAGTCGAGTGCCAACTCCTCATTTCTCTGTCTCGTGGCGTAAAGCTCAGCCACGGTTACCTCCCTCTCAGCTATGTAGAATCTTTCCTTGAATTTCTTCTGCATATCAGGCCAGTCGGTAATGGACCCGGCGGGCAAGCTCGAATACCACTCGAAAGCGAGCCCGGTAAGTGTCGAGCCAAAGAACTTGAGAAGATAAGCTTCATCCGCCGCTAGATTCCCCATAACATTCACATAATAGGCAATGTGCTCCCTAGGAAACCCTTGCCCATTAAATTTCTCAAACTTTGGCGGCTTGGTGATGCCGGCTGGCAGCCTCTTTGCAGCATAGTGTGCCGGGTAAGGTACTCGGTATACGTCGAATGGCGTGTGATCACCATCGCTCCTCTCTGCCAACTTCATATCTATCATTTGTTCAAGCATTAGTCTGCTTACTGTTGCCGGGTCAACCGGGTTTGGATAGAAATGGGCCGGTTGCATCAGCGGTGTTGTTAACACTGTCGCCTGAGGTGCAATAGTGGACCCCTGGAATGGCAGGTTCGGTGGTGGGGCCGGTGTGACATGTTGTGGCTGATGTAGGGGTACGCCTCCAGTGTAGGTAGGTATTGGGGGAGACACCGTCACCTATAGAGAAGCTTCCGAGGCCTGACCGTTGCCCCCAGGGGTCTCTGGTAATGCTTCAGTCTGCCCGGATGTTGAGGGCTGAGCGGCTCTTTCAGTCAGTTGTTTCTTTAACAATTCGATCTCCCGTTGATATTGTTGCATCATGTGCAATACCGTGGGGTCGTTCATGGGAAGGCTAGGGGTACCCCCCCTTTCTTCGATCGGCACCTCTTCGGATGAAGTGGATGGTCCTCCCGCTGTGCCTTCTGTAATAACATTGGCAGCCAAGGATGTTGAAGGTTCCTCATAGTTAGCTCCTCCAGTGTGGACTTGTGTCAGAGCAGTTTCTTGACTCGGCACTGGGCACCGGCCGGGTCTCTTCTTCTTCAAAGGCAGAGGCTACTACCCCCAGTAATCTCTGGCGACCCAGGGGAGTGCTCCCCGGGCCCCGCAAGTAGTTCTTCATGGCTTGCTCCACTCCTTCCCAGTCCTGGTCAGGAGGAGAAGCCGGTGATGTCGCCCTGTTGGCAGCAACGGGCATGTGGGTTGCAGGCTCCACACGGGCAGCCTGATAGTGACGTCGGTAGTGTCGACGGTGGATGTTGTCCGGCGGGGCCGGTGTAGTTAATGTAGGCTGGTAGATTGGGGCCGATGTCCTGACCCAATCTCCTTGTTGTGCCCTTGCCGGGCGGAAGGTGCTGGGCCTCGCCTGGGCTGGTGAGGTGAACCGGTCCCCCTTGGGAACCCAAAGTTGCTTAGCTTTGGTGGGCCTGGAGGCCGACTGATGCCATAGCGCTGGGGCCGGAGTGGCAAGTGTCATCTTGCCCTTCATCTTCTCCAGTGCTTGAAAAGAGTTGCGCAATCGTACGACGGGTACAATGCGACCCGGGATCACCTCGGAACGCTGTCCGTTAAGATGCACCCGGAAAGTCCCGACGACGGCCGACTTGCCGGTGCTGGAGAATCGGCCTCGGTATGATGTTGTGGCATGGCTCCTTAGGAGCCTCCTTTGGTGAGAGGCCGATCCCTGGTGAGATGGGCCAGTAGTTTGGTGCACATGGTGCACGTTGCAGCTTAGCGTCCCGGTCGGGACGGTCTTGGAAGTCTCGGCCATTGATCGGCCGACAGCAGCTTTGGCGGCCCCCTGGATGGGAGCGTTGCTTTCAGTCCTGTCAGACGCTTCCACGTCCAGCAGGTTCGTGAAGGCTACCCCAAGGAAGTTGGGGAAGCCTACCGCGGGAGGGAAGCTCCCGAAGCTGAGGGGGACGGCCAAGTAGCCGTTTCGAACATGGCTCTCGACGGCCTGTTGGCCGAACGTGGAGGCCATCCTGGTGTTCGGCATGCAACCTGCATTTGCCAATCAAACAATTAGTATTACATGAAAGGGGCCGTAGGGCCCTTAGTCCCGGCAAAGAGATGAAGGGTAATTTCAGTCCCACCGGGCGTGCCAGACTTGTGGACGCACTAAAATTCGAAGGGGAATCGGTCCGTTTGTTGATCGGGGTTAATTCGTTTATTTAGTGCGAGGGCGTGCCAGTCACAAAGTGACGATTTATTCGGGCTTCGTGGAAGCCCATGGTGCGCGCGATCTGACTAATCAGACAATTGTGTGGTTCGTGTCGGGACCGAAACCCGCCGTGCCGTAAAGGCCACAACGTTATTTACATCCCCCATAAGGGGGAACACCCTTGATTGATTGCCGGGAATAAGGGCCCTACGGCCTAAAGAGAATACTAATAATGCAGGAGGATAGTGAAATATGAACTGTGCTAGAAACCCGTATTGGGATGTGAATGTTCAGACTATGTCGGCCACTCATGGGCCACTTCATGTTCGGACGAAGGTCCGTGTTTGTAGTATAAAAGATGGTAACAAAACCGCGCGAATGTCTGCCACGAACAAGGCAAGTTTAATGAGAATGCGGGATTGGATCCAGGTAGGGACGGGTCAAGTTGATAGACTATTGGCCGGAGATGATTTCGGACTATGGCCATCTCGGAAATTCCATAAACCACGTCCGATACCATAAGGCGTCATCGATTTTCTCTTTGCACCCAGTCCGAGGGAGTGAATTATTAAGTGCGTATCCCGAGCTTACTAACGTGCGCCCTCGCACGGGGTTCGACCTGCCCGGTCAGGTCGCGGGGGTCAAGGGGGCAGCGCCCCTTGCGGGGGGTTTCCGGGGGCAGCGCCCCCGGAACAAAATTTTAATTGAAGCACGAGTAATAGAGTTCCTCTCATTTTTTTATTTGATCTTTGCATTTTTTGTTTGAACCCTTCTCCCTTTTATTATCATTATCTACCTCCCCCTTTTTTTATAAAAGAGGCGTGCCGGTTTAACATGATGCAAGGGAGGCGCGCCGGCCATGGAGGTGTAAAGGGGGCGCGCCGGGTTAAGTTAATGCCAAGGAGGGAGACGGGGCGCGCCGGAATAGCCTAAGAAGAGTGGGGCGCGCCGGTTTGAGCTCCGGAAATCCGAAGTGGATTTGAGTGTGGAGCTAATCCGGCGCGGGGGGGTAGCGCGCCGGATTAGCCCACGCCGGATTAGGGGGCGCCGGGTTAAGTCTTATTTCACTCTGTTTGTGCTCTGTTTATTCTTTCTGTTTTCATTCTTGTTTCTTCAACCTTTAGACTGACATTTTGATTGGTTTATTCACTTGATTGATGGGTTAAGTTGATAGAGAAGGTGGTTAAAGCTCTCTGATCGTTTATTCAGATGAACGAGCATGAAGATTGAATATCTTATTAAGGGGGAATTATGCAAGAACTTATTCGGTTTGCTTCAGAAACGGCTTCAGACATGCTGTTCTTACTCCCAGAGGGCTTGGCTTGTTCGGCTGTTCTTATGCTCAGAGAACTCATCCTGCTCGTCTGTTCTTGAGTGTTCTCATCCTGGCGAAATTTGGGCAGCACCTCCCTTGGACTGGGAGTTGCCAGAGAGCAATAAGGAACACCAAACGGATAACTCCGGGGTGCACCTCAAATATGGACCTCATGTCGGTCCAATAACCCAAATGTGAGTGTTGGAAAGCTCGAGGACTAGCCTTCGAGAGCTCTCACCACTCACGGGTGATGACTTCGTGGAACGGGACAGATGTAGGCCACAGGTGGCCATGAATGTTCACCCTTCGAACTGGTTCCCTATGAGTTCATGCCATAGAAGGGCAAGCTTCTGAGGACCCCAGGTGATGTTGAAAATCGGGAGGGAGAAAACGGAAGAAAAGGGGAAGAGGTGAGAGCAATAGAATGCCATTTACGCTTACAAGAGTCACTCTTTTATTCATCCTCAAGGGGAAAGGAGATCTACCCCCAAAGCACGAGGGAGAATACAACGGAGAAGATAAAAGAAAAGCTAAGTGTTGAGGTGGGGGAAAGACAATACATCGGTGGGGGAGAAGGAGGAACAGAGCACAAGCTCTTCCCCCTCTCTCCCCTCTCTCTTTCTCACCCTCTCTCTTTTTCTTCTTCACCTTGCAGATGGGGATGGATGTAGCTTCCTCTTCTCTTCGGACGCTGGGAACCTTAGCCGAACCAGTAGCCTTCCCTCTAGCCTCTCCCCTCTTCCTCTTCTCTCTTCTTCTGTTCCCTTCTTTGGTCCCCCCCCCCCTCTTTTTTCTTCTTTCACAATGCTGCCCCTTATATATATCAGCCAGCCTGGGAGCATTCCTGCCATTTCCACCTCGTCTGTAATAAAGTCGGGAGTTGACTGGCTGTGCTGGACGCTGTTCATTTGTCCCGTACACTACTGCTCGTCCGAGGATGGGACGCTCAGAGATCTGCCGGAGCTTGCCTTGCTGCTATTGCTTGTGTGCTGTCGAACGAAGGTAGAAGCAGAGTCATGGGCATTGAATGTCCTCTGCACGCCATAATGATGCAAAACATAGCATCGGAATGTAGATGGGACGGCTTGTTTGCGCGCCGGATTAACGTGAGATGCAAGGGAAAGGGTGCGCGCCGGTTTAACCCATATGAAGGGGAAAAGTTGCGCGTCGGTTTAGCCCAAGATGAAGGGGGCGCGTCGGTTTAACCCAAGATGAAGGCCGCGCCGGTTTAGATGAAGGCCACGCCGGTTTAACCCAAAATGCAAGGAATGAAGAGGAAAGGGGCGCGCCGGTCTTAGTGGCACCATTTTAAGTGCATATCGCGCCGGTTTAAGCACCGAACAGATTCTTTCCAAAGTTGAGGCCGTTTATATGAATGTTGGCATTCCCGGCATGTTCCGGTTGCGATGTATGGCCTCCGTAATATTCTATTCGCAGCCTCCAGGACTCGGTCCCAGACTTTGCGTGAGTTTCGGTGCGTGCCGAGACTGTGCCGGAGTTCCTGACTTTTCTCTGATTCATCTCTCGGCATGGCCGGTCGGAGCCTTGTAGCTGTATCTTCTGCTTAGGGGGCTTCCTTAGCGGGTAGCGGACCACAAAGCGAGTTCTCGTCCTGATCAGGCGAGGCATGAGGTTTATTCGGCAATTCTGTCTTCGACTCGCGCTCGAATGTGTAGACGCGAATGTCGCCATGATCATCATCGTCATTTTTTTTTGGCGTCCACATGCGTCAATTCTGTTTCTTGAGGAATTAAAGTTATAACATTAAAAAAAATCATATCTATGAAACCAAAACTCAGTAATTATATCTGAACATGTTTCTGGACTCCCGAGTAATTATACTAAGTATTCATATCCTTATTTTCAAATTTTGAGAAACTTTTTTGAAATGAATAGTGCTTTGAGTCACAAAACGTATCTGCCAGGTGAAAATCACAGAATTGAAGACGACCCTTAAGTGTTCAATTTCAGAATTGAAGACGGCCCTCATGTCTTCAATTAATTGAAGACTGGGTAAAGGGGCACCAATTTCATATATATATATATATATATATATATATATATATATTTAAAAAATCAAAATTTTGAAAGATTGGGCAACCCCCAAGCGCCAATTACTAAATTGATAACGGCCCTTAAGTCTTCAATTTTTGAATTGAAGACGGCCCTTAAGTCTTCAATTTCAGAATTGAAGACGGCCCTCAAGTTTTCAATTAATTGAAGACTGGGTAAAGGGGCGCCAATTTCATATATATATATAGTTTTTTTGAAAAATCAAAAATTTGAAACGTTGGGTAACCCCCAGGCGTCAATTCTTTAAATGACGACTTCCAGGACGTCTTCAATTAAATGAAGACATCCTGAGGGGCGCCAATTTGATATATACATATATAAATTTCTAAAAATTGAAAATTTGAAGGATTAGCAAACCCTCAAATGCCAACTCAGTAATTACAACTTCTGATCTTGATTTGTCTCAAGAATTGTGCAAACACAATCCTAATCCATACTCCTGCATATGATGAGTTCTTAAAATTCCGTTCCATGAAAAATCTACTTGTGTATACCCTACATGGTCAAATCTTGAATCTCTTAAACTACCATTTGAGAGTGTAGGAACTAAGTGCCATGCAGGGTAAAGTGCTACGTTGTGGGAGCCACCTCTTGAGGCAGTACGGCGCAAAGTGCTACACGACGGGAGTCACCTCTTGAGCCTGTAGGGGCCACCTCTAGAATCCTCCATAACCAAATGACTAGTTAATCTCGTCTGAAATACTACGTTTCTAAATTCTTGAAATTCCATATTGGATATAAATGAGAGTGGATGTCAAAGGTAATACATGAAATGCTATGCATATAGGGCCCGGTCTGGTCCTGGGAGGAGCACCCGAAGGTACTTGTGCCCATGGGAGTTTATTGACCACTGTGTTTAGCATTGCACCGAAGTACTTGCTTGACTTGAGACACTCCACCCCTACTCTCTCTCTCCTTACTTACTTGACTTGCGTGGCCCGAAACGGGCAATACTTGACTTGTGGCCCGAGAAAGGGCAAAATGCTTACATGATAATAGCCAATTCTACTGATACGTACTTGACAATACTTGCTTGAATTGAATTTTTACTTGATATACTTGTACATGAGTTCCTTCTCATACCTGCGTTCATACTTGTACACGAATCCCCGCTTGCCCGAAGTGGCATTTACATCTGTAAATTCTTGAAATATTGCTTGTCAAATACTTGAAATCTTGTTATACTCTCTTTATACAGTTCTTGATCTATTATTGTTCATCATGCCTAGATTTACCTGTATACCTAATTTTTTTATTATACGTACATCATGCATAGCCATACTGAGAATACATGCAAATTATAAATCACGTAAAGATTGCTCGTATTTGAGATGTAATTCCTACTGAGCGATTCGCTCATCCAGTTACTTCCTAACATTTTTAGGTGATTCGAATAGCGACAAGAATGGGTTTGAGGCCGAGTGAAGAGTGCTAGAACGTCATGCATTTATCATTAGCTAGTCGAGTCTTTGAATTTATTTGAGTCTACCTTGTATTCCCAGTTATGTCAGTTAGTGGTATAAACTTTGTGTTACGTCGTGTAGCCTAATGTTTGGCTTTCTAAATTTAGAAATTTGTCATGGACTATCTTTATTTCCTTTGATTAATCAAATAAACATCACTTGGACTATTAGAATTTATTAGATTTTAGTCATTTGCGCACTCCAAAATTTTGTATGTTAAAATTCTTATCGCTCTAATGACACGATCTATATAGACGTGTCACGCATCCGAGTATCTTCCGCGCTCGGGACGTGGCACATCGTGTCGATACGCCGAAGAGCACCGCAACCAACCACTTCCTTCGCTCCATTGGCCACATCACCCCCTCTATCGCCATGTCTAATTCCCTCATCGCCTTCATCACCATACTCACCACCTCCATTGCTATCACCATCATCTCCATCTCCATCACCACTTTCACCCTCTCCACCATTGCCACCCCTATTACTCTCATCATCGTCACCATTACCTTCATCATCTTCCCTCGCAAAGACCCCCATCTCACCACAACCATCCACGCTACCTATGCCACTCTTTTCACCTTCATCGTCCGAGCTTGAGCAGGCAGAACCCCCTCCTATGCCTCCACCTTCACCTTTACCCTCACCTACCCTCTCTACACTTTCACCCACGCCTTCCAAACTTTATCCACCCCTTTCTCCACCTATTTCCACCCCACGGAGTAGGTGCCTGCTACCTACGGTGCCCCTTGAGTTTGGTCTCCAGGGAGATGATGAGCCAAGCCAGGACAGTTCGGTGCTGGTCATGTGTTTCAAGACTCAAGATTTCATTTACCGCATGCCAGTCCGAGTCCGAGTCCCTGGCTGTTTTGGAGATGATGAGCCTAAAGTTCCTCTGGAGACGGTTGCTAAGAAGAGTTCCCGTGCGCTAGTGCCGGTTTCTTCACAAGCGAGGCTGGTGGCAATCTCATTGTTCACCAGGGGATTCACTATTAATGCCGTTATTACTCCTCGCTCGATTGCTATTCAGTTCACTGGCCGAAAGGGGTCCTCTACTAGGATCGTGCTAACCCATACGACTGCCAGGAGCCTGATGGATTCCCTATTCAAGGGGCAATTGGCCGTACCTTCAGGATTGACCAGGGGCATTCTGCACTTGTTAGTTAATCTTCCTCGGTTTATCGGTGAGGCAGCCACGTCAACGCCGCGCATCACCCTCCCTCAATTTCGTCCTGCACTTCCGACGAGGGAGTTATGCTTCATGTCTAATTACCGACAGGAGATGCTGAATCCTATGATATTGACACTAAGCAACATAGCTCCCCGTTTTCCTAATAAACAACACAAGGAGTTGACTGTTCTGGGATGTCCTTCTATGGTTAGCACTGCTCGACTAGGGGCAACCGCCCCAGTAAGGCAGTATGTTCATAATCGGGCAAGGCCGTCTGCTAGGTGGACCCGTTACCTGGAAAGACATGCTAGATTGAGATACTTAAAAGCCCAAGTCCGCATCAGGCGGAGTTATTGCAAGCAGATTTGGCCAAGAAGAGGCGACGGAGCAAGTATCAGGGCCGTCAGTTGTGCACTCCAGGGTCCACTTCTCTTCCTTCTTATTATTTTTTCTCATCATTTCTTCTACTCGGTTCCCACCCCTGGGTGGTGTATCTTCCTTCTCCTAATTCTCTCTCCATGATTCTCTCCTCCCATCTTGAGTCTGCGAATCCCCGTTCGCCCTTTTCTTATCCGGAGCCTCCGGACTTTCCATCTCCTCGCCATCCTCGGCCTCGGCCCGTGTCTCCCTTTGATTCCCCTCCCCGGGTATCCTCAGATTCTACTCCTCATTCTCTTTTCCCAACCATGCCGAGTGACTGCCCTTCTCTTCTCCCAACTCTGTCGGGTGACCATCATTTTTCTTCTTCCATCCTATCCGGTGTCTTCTGTTCTCTTTCCCCGCCTTTGGCAGGTGATTCTCATTCTCCTTCCCCGCCTTTGGCAGGTGATTCTCATTCTCCTTCCCCGCCCACGTCAAATGGTCACTCCTCTTCTCCCTTATCTTTGCCACAACCTTCTCAGGGTCTCTCCGTTCTTTCCTCCTCACCCCTTTGGGGTCATTACCCTTTTTCATGCTATTTTCGAGGCTTTAGTCCATCTTGACCTCAGTTAATCTCTGCTCATTTTGTATTCTATTCCTTGTTATCAGGGCCTCTGTGCCTTAACGAGGGAGTTCTAGCCCTCGTCTCTCTTCCTTTTATTCTTCTTCGTCTAGTTTGGTGTCTGCCGCTTCTCCATCTAGAGGAATCTTCAAGTCCTTGTTATCCTCTCCCTTTTACCCTGACAAGCGAGGAATACAAAGCTCGTGCTGATCAAAGCTCGATGATCAAGATCGCTTCAGGACGCCGCTTTTCCGTTCCATGGATTCGTAAGGTATCTTTATTTTGTGCAATAACATGCTATTATTGCTATCATTTCTATTTCTCCTGCGCATGGTTATAATGTGGTTTCCTCAACACGTTTTGAGCGGCTGTAGTTCATTAAGTTTGGTTAGTTCAAGTCGAGTTGCTTCTGCAGCATCCTTAGGCTGGTGATAACTCCGTGTTAGGAGTCTAATTTCTTTCCCTGATTGTTGAGGGTGACCTTTGAGTATGAATTTTTTCACACACTACACGGCGAGCCATAGCTTATCCCTCTAAGACACACTATTGCTGCTTTGGCCATACTTTGGGTATGCACGAAGGCCTTTTCTCTTCTCTGCTCGGCCAAGTGCAGAGGCAAGAGATTGATGGATAAGATGATTAACCTAGGCGCTCCCTAATACGAGAGAGGTCTCAAATAGGGGCAGTCTTGACCCCCAAAAGTGAGCTTTCATGCTATATCTGGCCAATAAGGGCTACCAAAATGAGAAAATGAATAAATATGCAAAATTATGAATCAAAGACATGGCAAGAGTGACAGTACAGTTCCCCGCGGGACGTCATGAGCCCGGTCGCGTACGTGCCTTATAAATATGGGTTTAAAAATCAAAGACACAAAGCCCCGGCGCAACAGACCTACTCTTTGAGGGGTAGTGCCCTGGAACGAATTCGAACCTTGATATCTCACATCCTGCACGAAGCTTGTCTCTAATTTTTCTTCTGCTTCTCCCTCTTAGGCTGGGTTGTATCCCGGGTATGGCCTTAGTAGGGGCACCATTCTTTAGAAGCGGTTGGTTATGGTAAGCCACCCTCACATGCACGCCCTGCTTAAGGGAAGCCTTTAATGAAAGGGGTAAGAACGACGATCCCTGGCCAGTAGTTTGAGCCCGTCTTTAGGTGTTGCGGATTGCTATGTCAAAATCCAAAAAAAAAATCAAATGTTACCAAAAGTCTAAAAAAATCAAATACTTCAAAATTTCAAAAAAAAAATCAAATATTTCAAAAACCTAAAAAATCAAATACTTCAAAAAATCCAGAAAAATGAAATACTATTGAAAATCTAAAAAAATCAAAAGAAAATTAATTATAAAAAATCCAAAAAATGTGTCTTGTTCATGCATTTGCATTTATTTTAAGGACAGATACGTAATCTGTTTGCTAAGTGTGCAAGTTGCAAGTACTCAGGCATTCCTTGCTATATCTTTGTACTCTGCCTCCTGTCCACACTTTGATCTGTTCTTTCCTTCTTCGATCCACTCTCTCGATCTGTTCTGAAGCTCATGTCCTTCTCAGCTTTTGTTTGCAATGATCATATCTTTATGAGAGGGCTTTGCCTCACGATAATGAACCTGGCGGTTCTGCTTCATTCTGATCTTGGGTTTTGATTGAATGGCGTATTTGTTTATGTCTTTTATCCTGCCGTGTCCTTGTCACGTGTTTATGTCCCACCGTGTTGTCCCACACATGTTATTTTATCCCTTATAGAGTGTTGTTAGTTGTCTTGCACATGTTGTTAGTCACCCCTTTATGTCCCATGTTTTTGTCCCAACCGTGTGGTCATCCGTCATGTTCTTGTCCCAACCGTGTCTTGTCCCACCACGTTGTTATCTTGTCACACCCTGTTCATGCATGCATGTTGTTTGTTCATGCCATTGCATATGTGCTCGTTTGCCTTTGTTATGTTATGTTGCATTGTCTCCCATTTCATTTGATCATTATGTTATGTCGTATTGTTTATCGTTCAGTTAATTGTTATGTTATCTACGCTATGTTTATACTTGCTTGTTTATCATATTTGTCTTATACATGAAAATCCATAAAAATCAGAAAATGAAAATAAAAAAATGTCATTTCGCCTGCGCAGGTAAGTCAGATATGGCTCTCTATCCCTACTCATTGTTGCATTACTATATGGTATCTATATTGTTATATTACCTCGAGAACCGGCTGGTCATTCATGTGTTCCAGGATCTGACGTTCCCCTTTAACAAAAACGATGATGATCTAGGTGCACATGTTTAATCGTCGGATATGCCGTTAGGTTGGGAAAACATGGGGAGGATGGTTCTATCCTGCACGTTGTGGTTGCGGATAGTGTCTTGACTATGATTCTCCCAGCTTAGTAATATTATTCTCGAGTATTTTCTATTTTGTGGCTTTATTTGCATTTGTTTTAATGATTTCCTTTATTTTAGCCCAGCATGCATCATACGCATCTCTTAAGCATTCATGACCCATGATTTGCATGCTGATGTCCCACCAATGATGGATAGCTGTGTGTTAAGTGTTTGGGTAAGAGGAACAATTTCACTCTGAGTTGGAAGGTTCTCTCTGGTTTGTTCACCCGGTTTGGTTGATTAAGAGGTGCCCGTCTGGAGTTTTAGTCCGTCTCTTTACTTTCACTTATTCTGGTCTCCTCATTGGTCCGCGGGATTGTGTCCCCCATGGGGTTGATCTTGTGTTCCCTTTAGTTAGTTAATCCCTTCAGACTGGTGTTGCTTTTGGTCTAGCTATTCCTTGTGGTTAATTCAGAGTTTTCCGAAAGATTCCTATCGCTTGTTGGCAAAACGGGTGTCGTTTTACGTTAACGCCTGCTTTTCAATCCGCTCCGCTACATTTCCACTTCATCTCCATGTTCCATTTCGCTTTCGCTTCACCTCCGCTCGCTCCCCTGCAAAGAGGACGTTAAGGAGGGGCATCTGTTGACACCCGTTTTTTACCGATAAGTTGAGTCATTTCTCTTACCATCATTTATTGATGCCTCAAGTTGTCCATTACGCATTGGGCAATTTTCAGGCAACTTATTAGGCCTATTTTATGGGTACCTCCCTCCCTGACTCGGTCTGCTTCAATTCAGGGCTTAATGGGCCTTGGTTTTGCTCGTTTTGTCACATTTTGAATGATTTTCAAGTGCTCAGCCATTGCACGGTCTATTGCTTGACCATTCCGTTTTGGGGCGGTTGATTATGAACTGTGTGTCTATTTACTGGATGTTAAGGTGATTTATTTAAATTTCCACCGATAAGCTTTTGCACGGTTCACAGCTAACCGTCCAATACCATTGAGCGGCAGCTATATGACCATCCATATCTCAGAGTTCGAGATTCGTTGGTCGTTCAGATAATTATCTAATTATCTAATTTATTCTGATTTACCACCGACAGGCATTGGGCGGTCGGCCTATGGCCGTTCAATGGTCTGGGTGGTCCATTTGTAACCGCCCAATTCATGAGAGTCTAACGGCGAAATGATCGGGCAGTTCGATGGATATTTGGATAATATTGCTTATTTTCTTAATTTCCACCGACAGCATGGGACGGTCTGGTGACAGGCCGCTCAATGGACTGGGCGGTCTATCGCACGACCACGTAATGGTTCGATGGCTGAAGAAATTAATGGTTTTTCTCTCTCTATCCGTTGTTTTATCCTTGATTTGTTCCGACTATTTCTCCGCGGTTCTCAACCAAATGGGGTGCCGTTTGAACTGGTTGGAAGATAATTATATTATCTACGGATTTTATGTTGATATCTCGAACTGATTTTCATTGAAAACCCTAATTTCGAGGTTGGCTTTTAAGGCTCTATAAATAGACCCTAAGGTCAAGCTTTAAAAAGGGGGGAGATTTTTGGGTCGACGGTGAAGCCCTGCCAAATCTTTGAGCGACCTACCACCAGGGAGGGAGGCCTTCTACGTCCGCATAGGCCTTCGGTTCAGGGAGTAGTCGTATTTTAAGTCATTATTTCATTTAGTCCCACCGTTCTCTTTTATTTGCATGCATCGCTTCTTCTATATTTCTTCCACGTTTTCTTACTCTCATACATCATTTACACGTGCCCTCCTATGTTTTTGACGCCCTTAGGGGTTTAAAAATCTCCAGGTATCCCCTATTCCATCTTAGTCATGCTTATTTCTTTCTATTTCTAGCAATTACTACACATTATAAGTTCTAATCTGGTCTTCCTTTGTGTGTTCTCTATATCCTTTTGTAGGTCAACATCATCCCAGCACGAGGCCCACTCCCTCTGGCCGGCCGGAAGGGGTGGAGGTTTCGATCCTACAACTTAAAACCTGGTGGCATTGAACGATCATCTCCCTGTCCGTTTGAAGCATAGAGCGGACGTCTCTGCACCATCCTGCATCCTTCGGCGGATTCTTCCGGACCGTTCCATCGTCAAGCCAGGCTTCATCCCATGTTTGTCCCAGCACTGTTGCGTGGTCTATCGATCGACCGCTCATTCACAGGGTGGTTCACTACGAGCCGTTTATCTCTGTAGTGCTGACCATTGGCGAGTGTCTCCCTTTTCCAAGGTACGGGTGTAACTCTTTTACATTTTGAAACCTTGGTGGCGATCACGATCACTCCTTTATACCCTTCTCACCTCAATTCACTTACTTCCACATTGATTTATTAGAGAAAAGAGGGAGTAAGGGAGAACATGTCAACAATCAGGAGGCGGCCAGGTCGATGGCCATTTCACAGGAGCTGGGCAGCCAAGGTTGTGGCCGCCTTGAGGGTTGGGTGGCCAGGTGTCTAGTTGCCTTGGAAACTGGGTAGCCAGTACCTTGGCTGCCTTGAGGTCTAGGCGTCTAGGTCGCTGGCCACCTTGGTTGGCTGGGCAGCCAGTACCCTGGCTGCCTAGAGATCTATGCAACATGTCTGGCTGCCTAGAGATCTATGCAACATGTATAATAATACCTCAAAACAATTCACCTCAGGGGCTCATGCCCCCGAACCCTCGACCTTACGGGTAGGGGGGCACTGCCCCCTTGCAACCCCCCGCCAACTTACCACAAAGTTGGATCCGCGAAGGGACCGGGTGGAGCCTACCTAGATAAAGATGAGACCCCACACTCCCAATAATCTAGGAGTAAGCATCACTTCTATGATGGCTAAATAAGGTCCGCGGGATGTCTGAAATTAGGCATCTATAGTGCCTTCTCCACCTCATGAATCATCTTCCCGAAGCCATGTCGCAGCAGGATTCTGGGTCTTCTTCAGGGGGATCCTCTCCCAAACGCCCCTACTTTCGCAAGGAGGCTCTGCCAGGAACTGGTTCGTCCCTGGCTGGAGGCGGTGGCAAGGGAGGAACTTTCGAGGAGTACAAGAGAGGGTACCTTCAAGGCTGGCAGGACACTCTGATGAAGGTCCACCATTTTCATGCTATCAAGGGGGTGCTGAATCTCACCCCTGACTTATATAGTCCTAAGGACGACGAATGATCCTCTTGTATTTCACCTATAGATAATAAAAACTCCCTTGTATGCCTTCTTTGCTGCATGTGCTTGTTCTGGTTCCCACTGTTCGTGCATGGTCGTAGTTTCTAGGTTAAGTCCTCAGCCAAGCCAAGCATAAATCGACCAAGAGTGAGGAGTGGTTAGTCGTCCGTTGTAGCCCTCCGGAGAAGGGAAAGTAAGACGGAGCGAGGAGTGACCAATTCTAGTTTCTAAGGCGCACGTCTAGCTCTCCCTAAAGAGGAGGGATGCTTTGGCACCGTCCACTAGGAAGTACTGCAATGTGTACACCTGTGGGGTGGTCAGTGGATCAACACGGTGATCCTAGAGAGGAGTCAAGTGGCACCATGAGACGAACGTTCCCCACTTTCTAAGGGCCGCACCTAGCTCTATCTTGAAGAGGAGGAATGCTCGAGCACCATCCTCTAAGAAGTATCTTGAAAGGCACACCTGTGGGGTGGTTAGTAGATCAATACGGTGCTCTGGGAGAGGAGTCAAGTGGCACCATGAGACAACCATTCCCCAGTTTCTAAGGGGTGCATCTAGCTCTCTCTTGAAGAGGAGGAATGCTCGGGTGCCATCCTATAGAAAGTACCCCGAAAGGTACACTTATAGGGTGGTCAGTGGATCACCACAGTGCTCCTGGAGAGGAGTCAAGTGGCGCCATGAGAAGACCGTTCCCCAATTTCTAAGGGGCACATCTGGCTCTCTCTTGAAGAGGAGGAATGCTCGGATGTCATCTTCTTGGAAGTATCTCGAAAGGCACACCTGTAGGGTGGTCAGTGGATCACCACTGTGCTCCTGGAGAGGAGTCAAGTGGCACCATAAGACAACCATTTTCTGATTTCTAAGCGGTGCATCTGGCTCTCTCCTAAAGAGGAGGAATGCTCGGGCACCATCCTCTAAGAAGTATCGAGAAGGATACACTTGTGGAGGGGTCGGTGGTCCACTGTCGTATTCATGACTAGTGGGACTATGAAATGACCGGCACCATTTTGGATGGGAGTTAGTCTCTCCTTAAAAGGAGGAAACATCTCGCCTCTTGGAAGCTAAGTAAAGCCATCCTTTATATTTTCAAGGGGAGCGTACATCTACCTCCTTAAGAGGGGAAGATTATTGCCTGCCTCTTGGAAGCACAGAGCTACCAATGGTATTTTCAAGGGGAGCATATGTCTGTCTCTTGGACATAAGAAGATTATTGCTCGCCTCTTGGAAGCAAGGGGCTACCAATGTCTCTGTGAGTACTAGAGATGAGACAAAATGACGGGAGATGATAATCCAATCCACTTGTCATTGGAAAAAAGTTTTGAGATTTACAGAGTTCCAGGTGCGGGGGACTTCCCGACCTTCTAGGGACAGCAACTTGTATGCTCCTTTGCCGAGCACCTTTGTAATGACCCAAGATCCGGATACCAAGTCAAACCTGATGCCATTCGGATCCTACGCCGCTACCCACGAGCTGGAAAGCTCAGAAGGGTTATTTGGGGTGATGTGGTTATGCATTGAAATTCTAAACAATTAGTAGGAAATAAATTACAGGATTAATATATAACTAGCAGAAATAAAATTAACATTTTACAACAATTAATATTAGTACAGAGTCCAGTCCACAAGTACAGTCAACGAAATAAGAAACGTACTCTGCTACGGGACACACCCTGGCACTAGCAAGCTGGCGCACTACTGGTCCTTCGACCGAAAAGCTCCACCTCCAAAGAAAGCGCTACACTTAAAAAAGCAGGGAGTGAGTCTCATCTCATTGACTCAGTAGGGGTCACGCAGATCCCATCCACAATGAAAGCGGTAAGCAACAATAACAATAGCAACAACAATAACAACAACAACAATACTAATGAAATAACAACATTAAACAACAACGGTCAGAATAAGGAGAATGGTGAGCGAGGGAACCACAGAGCCTCTATGCTAGCCCGATTCTTAACAAGGGAACAACAACCTCTAGTCGGGATCACCGACCCACGGTGAAACTGTAGTCCTACTACCGGGAGAAAACCTCACAATAATACGATCATAACAATCTGTCCCTACTGACGGAACCATTGACAAGGCCACGCGGCCACACACACACACAACCTCCACCCTCGGGAGGACATCCAACCACTAGCAAACCTTGGTCTCGAGCTGGGATCAGTGAGAGAACCATGCCCCACACACAGGGTGACACCAGCCCATTTGTTGGAAGGGCACGACAGCGCTGTTGGCAACTCAACCTTCACCGACATAGGGTCCGCTACTCAAGTATAGACAACAAGGCCAGATGTGTCCACTGATGTCTTATACTACACCAAGGTCTCATAAGCGCGTGCACACAACCCACACCCGATCTCGGGAGGAGCAGAGGAGACACACACACACACACACACACACACACACACACACACACACACACACACACACACACACACACACACACACACACACACACACACACACACACACACACACACACACACACACACACACACACACACACACACACACACACACACACACACACACACACACACACACACCACACCCTGGGACTGGCTAGGATCCGTACCTCTGTGCCCGTCAGTACGGCTATGCCCAGCTACCTGACACGGGGTATGCACCACTGCATCCGTTAGCAACGTACACTTGTGTAATAACCTGGATCTTTTAGATCGGAATCTGAGTGTTTTCGGAGCGCTTTTGTGGGTCCCGAGTGGAGTTTGGTCTTTTAATTGGTTTTTCATGCTGTTTTATCTTCGGATCCCCGTGGAGGGTGAATCATTGATATTTCATACTCTGGGACATTGCAGGTGCGTTGTGCTTTTTTCAAGGATCACAGAGGTAATTTTTTCTCATTTTTTTTGATTTTTCAAAATTTTGAGCTCCAGAATATTTTCAGAATATTATATTTCCTTTTTCTTTTTGTTAAAACCCTCACCCTCACCCTCTCTCTCCCCACCGTGCTCACTCTCTCTCCCTCCGTTCTCCCTCTTCTCTTCCCCTCTACTCCGACGGCCGACGGAGGAGGCTCGGGGATGACGTAGAGACGCCGTGGAGATGACGTGGAGCGTGGATGGCACGAGGATCGAGGCATGGCGTGGCGCGATCCCATTCGTGGATTCAAAGCATTGGCGTGGGTTCGTGTGGTGTTTTCGGCACATGAGATCATCGATGGAGGTAGGGGGATGGATTCTCTACCCTTGTTCTGCATTCCCTCGCAATTTTGTGCCGATTACCGCGAGTTTGAGCGGATTTTCCCATTTTAGGGCAAAAAGCATGTTTTGGGGGCGTGAGATGAATTCGTCATTCCAGGCGATATTTTTCAATTCTAATGGTAGTTCTTGAACCCCTGGAATGTCGGGATTCGATTCCCGTCAATTTGGTTCCATTTGCTCATGATTTGGGGCCGGTATGAGGCCGGATGTCGATGTGAGTCATTTTGGGTTGATTTGAAGAAATCACCCTTTTCTTTGTTGTTTTGTGTTTTTATGGATTTCTTCTGGCCTGTGGAATGCTTGTATTGAGTTTATGTTTGTTTCCTCATCGTTTTGGGACGATTGGGGCGTGGAACGACAGAGTTTTTTGTGATGTTACGATTTTTGGATCGGAAGCAATTCGCAGTCGGTCCAGTGACCGCGTTCTGCTCTCGGTGGTGGTAGCGGTCCAGTGAGGACCGCTTTCTTCTTTTGTCGGTGTAGGTAAGGCGGTTGAGGTCGCGGTCTTGCGACAACCATTGCCTTCAAGTAGCGGTTGGGTTGGAACCGCAACCTGGGAAACCCCTGGTGATAGCAGTCAGTTGACAAGTGTTGGGCATATGTGGAGCATGATTGATTCTATTGTTTTCATGATGTCTGACCATGAATCATTATGAGTCTTATATGGATTTAACGATGTCAACATGTATAAGTTTCAGGTCATAGTCAACACTGTGGCATGAGAATGGGTTCATGAAGATGAGCCGTATAAAGATATCAGACAATGGTGTAATGAGATATGATGCATTGAACCAAAGGGTTTGAACAAGGCCAGCCAACTGTAGTGCAACAGAATCTCCAGATCTAGGAGTGCCTTAAGTGCAGAAATTCAGTTGCAAGTTTAAGAGAAAGCAAGCAAGTCTTTTTAAGAATTGAGAAGGGACATTGGTAGAACAAACATCATAGAGTATGCTCCAAGATGCAAGAAAGGACTTGGCAAAAAGAAGCTGAATACTCCAGATTGCATAAAGGACATGTTGACCTTACCTCATCAGTAGGTCGACCTCAAGTGGCCTCCAGAAGCCGTTATAAGCACGACTCTCTAAAGCAGTGTTGACCTAAGGCTCTCAGGAGGTTGACCTCAGACCCTCACAGAAAGCGTTATAAACGCTCTTCTGCAAAGCCGTGTCGACCTCACCTTCAAGAAGTGTCGACCTCACGATCACAACTAGCACTCTGGGAAGCGGCCAGCGTGGGCAGTGTCGACCTGATGTTCTCAGCAGGTCGACCTCAGGGTTCTTCCAGAAGCTATCCGAGAAACCACTCTTCACAGCTGTGTCGACCTCATTGGCACAGGAGGTCAACCTTACGCTCCTTCCAGAAGCCGTTATAAACTAGATTCTATGAAGAAGTGTCGACACTACTTTATAGCAGGTCGACCTCACTGAAGGAAATCATCAAAAGCACTCTATCAAATCTGTCTGCTCGTAAACCGTACAGAAGGTATTAATGCTAGGCGCAAACCTCCAAAAACACCTTTTTTGAGGGCTGGAAAAGATTCCTAGGGCCACCCAAACGTCTCCATCACCATTAGTGTCCAGAGGATCACTTTACTCCAAATATCTGGGAGTACAAACACCTTGAAAAAGGTTCTCTCTCTGCCAAGTACTGTCCCCTGCGCCAGCCAACAAAGTTTGTATCTGAAGGGAAAATATCCCTGGCAAAAGGACGTCCTCTCTGCAATGGGAATTAAGGTTCTGCAGGCACTTTTAGTCAAACCTCTTATTTATACTCTAGCCATTCAAATTGAAAGATCTTGGAGGGAAACCCTTGTGTCTATGCTTGACCAATCAGATCGCAGGATTCTTGGAGGAAAATTTTCTGCCCAATCTTCTATATATATATGAAGCTCTCTATATGAAGAAAGCTGCTGCTGTTGTTACTACTGCAACCCTTATAGAAGAAGCTATCGGCCAGAAAAAGAAGAGAGCCCAAGAGAAGAGTGTGCCTGAGAAATATCTGAGTAAGAAAAAGAGAAGAGTGCATCCCAGTGCTGGGTCCAAGCAAGCCTAGTGTTGTGAGAAGGAATGAAGAGTGAGCCCCATTAGAGCAGCCTTAAGGAGATTCTGAGAAGAAGAAGAAGATAGTAGAAGCAGCCCTCCTCGCAGTCAGTCCTGTGCCTGAGGAGCTTCCAAATCTGAGAGTGGCCCTCATCACAGCTTCCAGATCTGTATCTGAAGCTACAACTAGAAATATCTTCGTTTCAGTCTGTTTGCTTTATTTCATTTTCTTGAAACTCTATCCGCATTCTCGTGTGTGTGTGTCCGGTGCTCTTGTGACAGACTGGAAGTGTGGGTGCTGCACTTGTAGCTTGTTGTTTTGTTTTGTATGTGTGCGTGTGTGTGTTGTGGATCTCATCCTTGTGTGTGTGTGTGTGTGTGTGTGTGTGTGTGTGTGTGTGTGTGTGTGTGTGTGTGTGTGTGTGTGTGTGTGTGTGTGTGTGTGTGTGTGTGTGTGTGTGTGTGTGTGTGTGGGTGGAGGATTTCATCCTTATGTGTGGGTTGAGGACTTCGTGCTCGTGTGGAGAAAGCCTCACCGGATTTGGTGAGAGGTGGACATAGGTTGCGAGTTTGCAACCGAACCACCTTAAAATTCCTTGTACAATGGGGTGTGCATTGTGCGATTGATCCATTTCTTCTTTCCCCCATTCACAGGACGGCCAGCAGAAAGGTTCTGCACTTGGACTGATTTATCCGCACCGACTTATGCATTCGTAGATGCTTTTCCAATACTCACTTGAGCATCCTTTTGACTCATACAACTAGCCTGTTCAGTCATCCTGCTTGTGTTTAGTGAGACCCCTGTAGTTTAGTGTAGCAAGATCTCCTTTTGTTTTGAAGTTGCTCTGAAAGAGTGTCGACCTCACCACTTGGGAGTGTCGACCTCAACAATTTGTGCACTATTTTCTGTCGTTCTTTTTGAAGCTTTGCTATCAGTTTCGCTGTGCCTTGTGCCAAGTGTTATATTTGTATTATAGCAGTGGGTTCTGTATTATGTAGCTAAGTTTTTAATTAGGCCAAAGTTTTTGGCAGGATCTATTCAACCCCCCCCTTCTAGATCTGGTTGCACCCCTTGGGACCCAAAAACAACCGCTACCATCCTACCGTGTGACCCCCATCAGATGGCGGTCTTCTGAGAACCGCTACCTGATGGTAGCGGTCATCTTGCAACCGCGTTTTGGCGGTGTCGACTCCGCTTTGTGAAGCGTCGACGCCACCTCATCCCCAAGTGTCCCCTATTTGTGGCAAGAAGCGGTCTGATCTTGACCGTGACTTGGCTACTGTTTGGAGGTAGCGGTCCTCTGTGAACCGTAACCTTCCTTCCTTAAAGGTGCCAGTCTGCCCCTGACCGCTACCTGGTTCTGTTTGGTGACGGCGATCTGGCCATGACCGCAACTTGATTTCTTTTGGAAGTAGCATCCTGGTGACAACTGCTACTAGGATTTCTTCATCATGTTTCACTGTTTTAGTCTCTGGTCAACCCGGTTGTGACCCAGTGGTTGACTTTTGACCTCGTGAGTGTCTTAGTTGTCCCGTGGGGATTGAGACTGTGTTCCTGAATGTTTGGAGGTATCGTGATACCTTGGTCTACATGCCAGTGTGGTTTGAGGGCTCAAGTGACCCCTCATGTTCCGTGCTTTCACGTTATGTGGAATCATGAGTCCGATGAGCGGCCAAGGGGACGAGAACTTTCGATCGATGAATGGATCCGACTGTTGTGTGCTGCTTCCATAATGTTTTACCATGGTTTTGACCCAAGGACTAGGCTAATTTGACAGCATGTTGTCACTTTGTACGACGATCTTGACCTGAGTTGTCTGACTCAAGGATCGTTGTTTTAGTGGGTCTAGTTGACTATCTTGAGTCTGGTGGCTTTCGTGCTACCTTGTGTTCAGTGTCACTTGTGACAGGTGCGTGTGTAGCCTGTCCGTACTTCGGTGTTTTCCTTTAGATAGTCTCTCTGTCTAGTGAGCCTCCACTAGTCGTAACCTGACGACACTTTGTGTCAGCACACCTGGGAGTGGTGGCGGGGCAGTCCCAGTAGAGACGATTTTTAGGCTAGTTTTCGAGGGCCCCCTTGCCTTGCAGGTAGAGTCCGACTGGGGGGGAAAACCAGCTAGAGGACTGGCTCAAGGCATTGAGCCTGTGTGTGCACACGTGGTGAGGGACGTTGGACCTGCACTGACGAGCGTGACTCTGACTAGTCCTTGTTTTCTTGGTTACTCTTTCGGAGTCTTAGTTATGTCATTCTAGGCGAGTGGTAGACACCCGAGGTGTAGTGTAAGACGTTAGTGGACGTGTCTGGCCTTGCTTCTAGTGGATGGATACTTCTGTCACATGACATATGATTCACAGCTTGTGTGGTTCTCGTGGAGCGTGAGTCTCTTGACTTAAGGTTTTATCTCATGATTCGAGGTTGAGTTCTCGTCTGTGGTGACGTGGTACTTCGGGTGGTTTGTGTCCTTCTAACACGGTAGCTTTAACCGTAGTCAGTGTAGAGTGCACGACAGTGAGGTCATGTATGTGTTGGTACTTTTAGACCGTGTGGTCTTGAGTTGGCTTTTGTCACTGAGGATGAGCCTGCACGATAGAGGTGTCGTGGTGTTTTCTATCTGGGTAGCCAAAGTTTCGTTGTGTTGGTTCGGCAGTTCCCGATTGTGTGTACGGGAATTTGTGTTTCTTGCCGATAGGAGTAGCTTATAGCTTAGCCATGGTTTCTTCGACTGTTGTCGTTATGACTATTGCTTCTACTGTTGTTGTTAGCACTGTTGTTTACCACTTTTGTTTCATGGTGGGGATCTACGGGACCCCTACTGAGCCAATGAGACGTGGCTCACCCCTATTCTTGCAGGTGTAGCAGTTCTTCTTCCTCGTGGTGTGGAGGTGCAGTGCGGTGGTTCTTAACGCCAGTTTTGCCAGCGTTAGGCTACACCCGACTTCAGAGTACGTATCTCTTTCTATAGACTGTACTTTAGTTGGACTGGACTTTGCTAGTAGCTTTGTAGTTGTCTTTTAACTGCTGTAGTTAATTTGTTAATTGACAATGTAATTTTATTTCTGTTACTTTAACAATCATGTTCATAATTATATAGTTGTTTCCTACTTTATTTGAAATTTCAATGTACCTTCACACACCTTTCTTTCCCTTCCGAGCTTTCCCTCTCGTGGGAGGCCTCTCAGGATCCAAGTGGCATCGGGTTTACCTAGTATCCGGGTTTTGGGTCGTCACAGTTGGTATCAGAGTGAGTGGTGTGGAAGAACATAGGAATTTTAGATATTACAGTGATCAGAGTGATGAGGACATCTCCCAGTATTCACTATGGCACGAGGCGTCCCCGACTTCGTGACCCATTGGAGAAGTGGTTCTCATATCTATCTTTATTTTCTTGCTTATGTATTTTCTTTTATTTGAGTCATATCAGGTGTAATTGTCTTTTATTTGAGTCCACTATCTAGGTTTAAGGATTAATTAGCCATAGTGAGTCACTTGGGCCCTTAGTTGAGGGTGTTAGGCCCACTTAGTGGGCTTGGGCCCAGGGGCGCCCCCTTCTTGACTCATAGTTTTCTGTAGTTGTGTTAAATGTCAGGGGGTTTTGTGTAAAGGTCCTAGCTCTATATAAGGACCCCCCCTCCCTCCTTTGTAGCAGCTTTGATGAATTAAGAAATTTGCCACCCAATATTGTCTCTAGCTCTCTCTCTCTCTCTCTCTCTCACTCTCACTCTCTCTCACTATAGGGGCCGGCCCCTTTCTCTCTCTTCCCTCCCCCCCTTCTCTCTCTCTCCCAAGGGCGAACCTGCCCCTTCACCTCCCCTCTCCCTCCTCCACCTCTTCAGCCACCTCACCATTCAACCCTTCACCTCCCCTAGGCCCATAACTACCATCAATACCCACCACTTCCCTAGTAACCCTTCCTATTCCCCATACACCATCTCCACACCCAATACACCCCTCCCTCTTCCCCAAGCAACTCTCCCTCTTCCCCACACCCTCATTAACAACCCTCACCCAGCCATTACCCACCCCCCTAGCTGGTTGCGCAACACTTCCCTGGCCATTCCCCCTCTCCCATTGCCTTGGCCGAAATCACCACTCCCCCTACCTGCTGCGGTTCCCCCTTCCTCCCCCCTCCACACACCCCTTCCCCACCTATTCTTCCCCCCCCTCCACAGCCCTAGATCCCCTCCTCATCCAACCCTCCACCCCACAGGTCCCTCCATTACCACCTCCTACCCATACTCCCTTGTTCTTCCCCATCTTCACATAAGAGTCTGCAGGTGACAGTTCAGGTCTCGACTTGCAGAAGTTTTTCCCGGAGTCATACGGCGACATCCTGGTGCGTGGCCTACATCGACGGAAAGGTCTGCGGAACCTCTTCGCAGGCGAGGTGGAATCGTCCGGTTTCGACTTCGTGGCCATTCAAGACGGCGATTCTCCCACGACTGGTCCAGTTGTCCCCTGCAGAGGACCTGAGCTCGGTGGAAAGCTGCTCCACGACCAACGGTGCCGGAATCAGACCCAAGTCTCTTCTACGAAAATACTCCTCCCCCTGTCTGCGACCAAGATCAAGAAACAGAAGTGCGTTTGGTCCCCGGGAGCGTGATTTCTGATTTTTCCCCTCCAGTCACTCGGGGCAGTCTGCTCAGGTCTGCTTCGACCCACAGTCAGTCAACAACGGCCCCCGGATCACTCCGACCCCGGAAGACATCCCCGCCAGTTTTTCTGCAAGGGGGATTCGACCACGGTTCCAGATCTTCAAGCGGTTCGAGAATCGGAGTTCGGGAGTCCCAGGTACCGTTCCTGCAAGCTACTGCAACAATTCTGTGGGTACCGGCTCTCAGATCCTACCTCCAGTTCGCACTTCTACCACGGCCAGAGACTGCGTCCGATTAAATCAGTAAAATTCAGAGGTGTCCCTGGCCCAGTCACGAAGACTACGCAGGTGGTCTCGCCATCGGCAAAATTCCTGAGGGTGAGGTACGACTGCTGCACCGCCTCCTGCCCCTGTCCACAGCAAGCGAGCAGAATCGACGGAGACATCCGCTCCACCGTCGGGGACACATTTCCCCCACCCGCCTGGCCGGCTTAACGCCCCTCCCTGCGTGGAGGTACATTTTGGTTGTAATAAGTTACTCCCCACCCCGAGATCACCCCTCCTGCGAGAGGCGTAGTGGTGTAACAGTTAACCCGCAGGTTGAAGCTACCCCGCCGCGGCGTCCGGGTACATACCCACGCCTCCCGGCGCGCCCGTCGTCTCCGGCCGGGATCGGTGTTTTCACACCGATCAGGTGAGCAGCTGGTCCCTCTCCTGGTCCTTTCAATTGCTTTGCTCGTTTAGTATCGTTTCCTTAGTTCGCCGGCGGTGAGTGAGAGCTTGAGCATGAATGTTTGATTTCGCCGTGAGTATCCACCGTGGTAAGTGAGGGAGAGCCACCCTAAACCCACGCCCCAGCGTGCTGGCCCGCCCATAAAGGGGGCATCCCAGGCCCATTAGGGGTCAACCATAAGCCCACCAACCGGTGGAAACCTTGGGGTCCCACCCCGGACCCTCGCCGTCATCATTCGGGCCCACCCGGGTGCACGTGTGCGTCGTGTGAGCTCGGCCACTCGGTGAGCCATTTGAGTGCTTGTATGCTTGTGGATTGGTAGGTCCAAGGGTCAAACATCTCATTAGTGGGCTGTGCCACATCAAGTGGTATCAGAGCCAGGTTGTAGGTTTGTCCCATCAAGCCTAGTCTTGGGTCATTTGCATCCTAGGTCTTAGGTGCATATTGTTCGCCGTTGCATAGCCCAACCTTGCATGACCACCCGGAGTGGTACCCCTTACCAACATCATTCAGCATCATCTTCCCAAACTACAATGGAGCCCAATCCCCATGAGGAGCCCGACCACAATGGAGCAAGACACCCCGATCCCATGGGCTTTGTAATGGAGGGTATGGCCGACATCATGGTTCGGCTTGATGACATCACTCGGCGCCTTGGCCAACTTGAGACCCACATGCCAAGATTGAATGAGAGAGTAGCCCCTCCCCCACGTGAGGAGCCCGTCAATAGGGAACCACACCATGAACTTCCTCCCGAACCACATAGGGGTCCCATACCTAGAGGAAATGAACGGCCACCCCGGGACAACCCGGATGACCACCTTATGAGGCTTGTCAAAGTGGATGCTCCCACTTTTGACGGGTCACACCACCCTAGTATCTACCTTGATTGGGAGGCAGCCATGGACCAATATTTTGATTGGTACCCAATGACCGAGGATAGGCGGGTTCGGCTTGCAAGAATGCAACTAATCAAGCTAGCCAAGACCCATTGGCTAAATGTGGAAGCCCTTAGAATTGTTAGGAGGGAGGCACCCATTACCACATGGGGAGCCATGAAAGAACAACTTAGGATCAAATATGTCCCACCCTCCTACCACCAAAATCTATTAGATGAATGGCAAGCCCTGACACAAGAAGGAAAACCCGTCATGGATTATATCGAAAAATTCGATTACTACCTTCTCAAGTGTGGAGTCCAAGAGGACCCCGCCGTCACCCTCTCACGCTTCAGGAATGGCCTCCAATTCCATATCAAAAAGGAACTTTTCATGAGGCAAGTGACTACCCTAGAGCAAGCTTACCAAGTGGCTAGGGATGCGGAGAAGTTTACCAGGTTCACGCGTTTCACTCCCCCACGGGGAGTTGACCCCAAAGCCATGGCACCTCGGCCTAACCCACTCCCTCCCCAAAGGGGCCTCCTTCCCATACCCCCGGGAACCCAACCCACTAGGGTGGCCCCTCCCAACCACACTCCATTCCCTCGCCCTACTAATGGGCCCCAAAACCCCACCCCCACTAGGCTCAATCCTACGCCCACCAAAGGTGCCCAAAATCCCCCTAGTGGGCCACAATGCTTTAGATGTTCGGGGTATGGCCACATTGCCACTCAATGCCCTACTAAAAGTGCATCCAACCTCTACATAGAGGAGGCCACACCCCAAACCCAAGTTGAGTACGAGGGCGAATTAGAGGTTTATGAACCCTCCCAAGAATGGGAGGAGGAATATGAGAGTCATCTTCTAGGGGTCCACCAAGAACAACCTTCCCCATCCGCCGACTCCCCCCTCGGAGTTGTGAGGTGCACCCTTACCCAAACCCAAGAGCATGATTGGAGGAGTCCTTAGCCAAGAAGGTCACCCTGTGGCCTACTTTAGTGAGAAGCTTTGTGAGGCTAAGACTAGATACTCCACCTATGACAAAGAGCTCTACGCCGTGGTCCAATCCCTTCGGCATTGGAGACACTATCTCCTCCCCAGTGAGTTTGTGATTTTCTCCGACCATGAGGCATTAAAATATCTCAACACCCAACAAAAGCTCAATGCCCGCCATGCCCGCTGGGTGGAGTACATTCAGTCCTATACCTTTGTCCTCAAGTACAAAATGGGTAGTGAGAACCGGGCCGCCGATGCCCTTAGCCGGAGGGTGACTTTGCTATCCACTATCCAAGCAGAAGTCACCGGGTTTGAGAGAGTGAGAGAAGAGTACCCCACTTGTCCCGACTTTGGGACCATCCATAACACTCTCTCCACCCAACCCCTTAAGGAACATGAGGGGTTCATTCTCCAAGATGGGTACCTCTTCAAGGGTACTAGGCTGTGCATACCCCGGACATCCCTTAGAGATTTCTTGGTGAGGGAGTTACATGGAGGTGGCTTGGCTGGCCACTTTGGGGTCCAAAAGACCATTGAGCTGGTAGAGAGACAATTCTATTGGCCTAGCCTTAAGAGAGAGGTGGCCAACATTGTTGGTCAATGCCGTACTTGTGCCTCCGCCAAACAGGTGAAGCAAAACACCGGGCTCTACACACCCCTCCCCATCCCAGACCGCCCATGGGAAGACTTGAGCATGGACTTCATCCTGGGCCTCCCCAAGACCCTACGCAAGCATGATTCTATCTTTGTGGTGGTGGATAGGTTCTCTAGGATGGCCCACTTTATTCCCTGCTCCAAAACCTCCGATGCCTCAAGGGTAGCCCGGCTATTCTTTGATGAGGTGGTCCGCCTCCATGGACTACCCAAGACCATTGTCTCTGACCGGGATGTCAAGTTCACTAGTTATTTTTGGAAAACCTTGTGGCACCTTTTGGGCACTCTTCTCAAGTTCTCTACCGCCTACCACCCCCAGACTGACGGCCAAACTGAGGTTGTCAATCGTAGTCTCGGAAACTTGCTCCGTTGTCTAGTTGGGGACCATCCTGGGAATTGGGACCTCCTCTTGCCCCAAGCTGAATTTGCATATAATGATTCTGTCAATAGGTCCATAGGAAAGAGTCCATTTGAGGTAGTGCATGGATATAGTCCTAGAAAGCCTTCGGATCTCATACCCCTCCCCCCTCATGCTAGAGTGTCAGTCTCAGCTGAGTCATTTGCACAACACATCAAAGAATTGCATGAAGATATCCGCAAGCATATAGGCAAAAGCAATGAGGCTCACAAAAAGCGGGCTGATGCTCATCGGCGACACTGTGAGTTCCAGGAGGGAGACCAGGTGATGGTGAGAACGGAGCGGCTCCTCCCAGGGCCCGCCTCCAAACTGAGGGCACGGGGTTCGGGACCCTTTCGGGTTCTACGACGGATTGGTACCAATGCTTATGAGTTAGACTTACCTGAGGGCTTTGGGGTTCACCCCACTTTTAATGTGGCGGACCTAGTGTGCTACAAGGGCCCCACGGTGGAACCCAGTCAGGATCTTGAACCTCTACCCCCCCTTGTGAGTGACCCTCCCGGAGCGAAATTACCACCCCAATTGAGAGGCCGGCTTGAGCAAGTGGAGGCAATACTGGATGAACAAAGTACACTTACCAGGAACAGGGTCTACCAGCGCTACCTCGTGAGGTGGAAGGGCCGTCCCCCGACCGAGGATGCATGGGTAAGCCGAGAGGACTTGATGCGCCTGGACCCGAGCCTGCTGGAGCAGTATGAGAGGCGATTGGACCCCTACTCGACGGGGTCGAGTTCTCCCCACCCCGGGGGATTTGATGAGGACATCTCCCAGTATTCACTATGGCACGAGGCGTCCCCGACTTCGTGACCCATTGGAGAAGTGGTTCTCATATCTATCTTTATTTTCTTGCTTATGTATTTTCTTTTATTTGAGTCATATCAGGTGTAATTGTCTTTTATTTGAGTCCACTATCTAGGTTTAAGGATTAATTAGCCATAGTGAGTCACTTGGGCCCTTAGTTGAGGGTGTTAGGCCCACTTAGTGGGCTTGGGCCCAGGGGCGCCCCCTTCTTGACTCATAGTTTTCTGTAGTTGTGTTAAATGTCAGGGGGTTTTGTGTAAAGGTCCTAGCTCTATATAAGGACCCCCCCTCCCTCCTTTGTAGCAGCTTTGATGAATTAAGAAATTTGCCACCCAATATTGTCTCTAGCTCTCTCTCTCTCTCTCTCTCTCACTCTCACTCTCTCTCACTATAGGGGCCGGCCCCTTTCTCTCTCTTCCCTCCCCCCCTTCTCTCTCTCTCCCAAGGGCGAACCTGCCCCTTCACCTCCCCTCTCCCTCCTCCACCTCTTCAGCCACCTCACCATTCAACCCTTCACCTCCCCTAGGCCCATAACTACCATCAATACCCACCACTTCCCTAGTAACCCTTCCTATTCCCCATACACCATCTCCACACCCAATACACCCCTCCCTCTTCCCCAAGCAACTCTCCCTCTTCCCCACACCCTCATTAACAACCCTCACCCAGCCATTACCCACCCCCCTAGCTGGTTGCGCAACACTTCCCTGGCCATTCCCCCTCTCCCATTGCCTTGGCCGAAATCACCACTCCCCCTACCTGCTGCGGTTCCCCCTTCCTCCCCCCTCCACACACCCCTTCCCCACCTATTCTTCCCCCCCCTCCACAGCCCTAGATCCCCTCCTCATCCAACCCTCCACCCCACAGGTCCCTCCATTACCACCTCCTACCCATACTCCCTTGTTCTTCCCCATCTTCACATAAGAGTCTGCAGGTGACAGTTCAGGTCTCGACTTGCAGAAGTTTTTCCCGGAGTCATACGGCGACATCCTGGTGCGTGGCCTACATCGACGGAAAGGTCTGCGGAACCTCTTCGCAGGCGAGGTGGAATCGTCCGGTTTCGACTTCGTGGCCATTCAAGACGGCGATTCTCCCACGACTGGTCCAGTTGTCCCCTGCAGAGGACCTGAGCTCGGTGGAAAGCTGCTCCACGACCAACGGTGCCGGAATCAGACCCAAGTCTCTTCTACGAAAATACTCCTCCCCCTGTCTGCGACCAAGATCAAGAAACAGAAGTGCGTTTGGTCCCCAGGAGCGTGATTTCTGATTTTTCCCCTCCAGTCACTCGGGGCAGTCTGCTCAGGTCTGCTTCGACCCACAGTCAGTCAACAACGGCCCCCGGATCACTCCGACCCCGGAAGACATCCCCGCCAGTTTTGCTGCAAGGGGGATTCGACCACGGTTCCAGATCTTCAAGCGGTTCGAGAATCGGAGTTCGGGAGTCCCAGGTACCGTTCCTGCAAGCTACTGCAACAATTCTGTGGGTACCGGCTCTCAGATCCTACCTCCAGTTCGCACTTCTACCACGGCCAGAGACTGCGTCCGATTAAATCAGTAAAATTCAGAGGTGTCCCTGGCCCAGTCACGAAGACTACGCAGGTGGTCTCGCCATCGGCAAAATTCCTGAGGGTGAGGTACGACTGCTGCACCGCCTCCTGCCCCTGTCCACAGCAAGCGAGCAGAATCGACGGAGACATCCGCTCCACCGTCGGGGACACATTTCCCCCACCCGCCTGGCCGGCTTAACGCCCCTCCCTGCGTGGAGGTACATTTTGGTTGTAATAAGTTACTCCCCACCCCGAGATCACCCCTCCTGCGAGAGGCGTAGTGGTGTAACAGTTAACCCGCAGGTTGAAGCTACCCCGCCGCGGCGTCCGGGTACATACCCACGCCTCCCGGCGCGCCCGTCGTCTCCGGCCGGGATCGGTGTTTTCACACCGATCAGGTGAGCAGCTGGTCCCTCTCCTGGTCCTTTCAATTGCTTTGCTCGTTTAGTATCGTTTCCTTAGTTCGCCGGCGGTGAGTGAGAGCTTGAGCATGAATGTTTGATTTCGCCGTGAGTATCCACCGTGGTAAGTGAGGGAGAGCCACCCTAAACCCACGCCCCAGCGTGCTGGCCCGCCCATAAAGGGGGCATCCCAGGCCCATTAGGGGTCAACCATAAGCCCACCAACCGGTGGAAACCTTGGGGTCCCACCCCGGACCCTCGCCGTCATCATTCGGGCCCACCCGGGTGCACGTGTGCGTCGTGTGAGCTCGGCCACTCGGTGAGCCATTTGAGTGCTTGTATGCTTGTGGATTGGTAGGTCCAAGGGTCAAACATCTCATTAGTGGGCTGTGCCACATCACAGAGTCTATAAGGTCCAGTACAGTCGACAGCTGGCATAGGATTTTGTGTTTCTTTACCACTTTGCTTCTCGCGTGAGAGCTTGTTTATGCTGTGTTGGTGCTGTGAAGGTGGTTTTGCTTTCGTTAGAATGTTGGCATGGGACCTGAGGAATGTGATGGAGAGTCACCTTTCTTCGAGGTGGTGGTCCCAGTTGTGCTGTGCTGGGTAGAGTTTGCCGGCAATTGAGAGTCTGTGGTGCAGCGTTCGAGATATTTGTGGCATGATCAGGTGGCTGATGGGATTATCGATGGTGTAATGGCCGTGCATGTTCTCCGATGGAGATTAATGTCATTTTGGCCATCCCAGCTTGAGGTTTCTCCAGCCCTGAGGTGTCGAGGTTGTGGTTTGAGGTGGTCGGATGGATGCCCTGATTGAGAGTGTGCTCGGGCGAGCTAATGATTCCTTCCTGGTGAGCTATTGTTAGCCGAGCTTGACTTTCTCATCCTATCTTGTGACGTCATTTTGAAGATAAGCTGAGGAAGGCGATGATTGTGGTTCATGTTGTGGCTCTTGGCACGATGGTCTGTGCTGTGGCAGTTGGCATGATCGGTACCTGAGGCGTGGTGAATCACAGTTTGGTGAATTCACTTCAAATGTTGATCCTGAAAAGTTGCATGATCTAGAACTTGAGGTAGATAGCCTTAAAATAATAAATGCCATGCTAAATAAGAAAACAACTTCTTGTGAGGAAGAACTGGACAGTGTCGAGCTGCACATCATAAGTTTAGAAAATGAAATTCAAGATTTGAAAAACTCATTGTCAAAATTTGTTGATGGTCAAGAAAACTTGGACAGACTGTTGGGAACAAAGGTCAATTTCCAAAGAGAAGGGTTAGGCTATAATCCGGCAAACAAGAAGAACTTTGGAAATAAAATCTATACATCATTTGTGCATAGCTCAGGACAAGCTAGTGACTCAGCCTCACTTCTCAAATAACCTGTTGTCCAGAAGACTCAGAATCAAAATGAAAATTTGAAAATGAAAAATAATTCATATCAAAAATATAAAAAGGTTTCTCCTACACCTATGCATGTTGAACACAAGTCACCCAAAAAGAAAAGTTCATGTCATTACTGTGGTAGACTTGGTCACTTGATGCATGATTGTAGATTGATGAAAAAGGATGATTTGAATGTTGATAGAAAGCATGCTAGGAATTTTCATGCTAGGAAATTTCCTACTGCTCAGAAGAAGAACATAGAATGTTCTTGCTGTGGTAAGATAGATCATGTTGCTGCTCACTATTAGCTTGCACAGGGAAGAAAATTTTATTCTAAATCTATTAAATTCCCTACAAATAGAAATGGTTTTGAGAAGAATAAATTTGCTTCAAAAATTGGATCTCCTGTGTGTTTCAATTGTGAGAAGTCAGGGCACAGAGTTCCTGCTTACTGGATGGCTGGTCATAAAAATAGGAACATACATGTTTATGCACAGAAAATTCATGCTCATGCCCATGCTCACAAGAAGAATGTGAACTATTCAAAATGTTGTCATTATTGTGGTCAACTTGGTCATCAGATGTTTGATTGTTACATGTTGAAGTTTGATAATTCTAATGTCTTGAAGTCATGGAAAACACCAATCAAAGGTGATGCTAACTCTTTAGGACCCAAGAAGTCTTGGGTACCAAAAAATAGAAAATGAGAATTTGCTTGCAGGTGTGCCTTAGAGAAATAAGGAGATCCTTTGGATCTCCTTCATGCGTAGTGCAGGTTTCCAGACAGACATAATCTTCCCTTCTCCTAACACCATTTAATATACCATTGGGGTCATGCATGAAAGTGCAAAACAATTACAATGTTGCAATGCAAAATTTTCAAATGTAAGATGTCAATGCATGATATGCAAGCAGATTTTCAATTTAAAATATAAACTTGCAATGGCAAATCACATTCCTAGACTCCCCCTTAATTGATCAACCTCATGATGAAAGAGTGTCATCCTAACTGGCAAATAAAGCAACATATGTAAATTTTAAGAAGGAGTTATTCAAAGCAACAACTAAGATAAAACAAACAAAATAGAAGTTCTCCGCTAGATACAATGGGTCAAAATTGCATATAGAATATTTTGGATATTCATGAGCATACTTCAATAACCCCCTGCATGAACTTCATGTCATATTTGATGACTCAGTGCATTTAGATAGGGGGAGTCCCAACACTTCACAAGTTTAGTAATGTGCATTTGTTTGCTCTCATGCATACAATGGTTTCAAATTCATTTGCATAACATTCATGTTCAAAAATTCCAAAAAGAACATATGAAATGCATGCACACATTTAGGGGGAGTTAATGCATATTGTTATTTGTTCACTTGCTGCACTGTGAAAGTCTCCCAAGTCGACTTCTTGTCAAGCCCAAGTCGACTTACATGTGAAGAATCTAAAAGCCTCGTTTGCTATATGTCTTTTTGTGATCTTCACTCCTAGCCTTTTCAAATTAGTTTGGAATGCCTGATCATTTCTATCTTCATTCTCATTCCATGTTCTGGCATCTCTGAAAATGTTTAAGTTCAAAATTATCTTATTTCTGAAATCTCTTGTCTATTAGCTCCCTACATTTGCTGAGGGGGTGCTTCAACTCAATTAGTATTGAACTGCCTTTTCTCAGAAGAAGAGTATGTGTCTATCTTGCATTACTTGTTTATCAATCTCATGAGAGTTGATCTCCTTTGGAATTTCTATGAATCTGCTGTATACACTGTGAAGCATGAACATTTCCTCAATTTCTTAGATATCATTGCTATATCTTTGAACTTGTCACCCTAGAAATCTTTCACCTCTATTGGTATCAATGGAATCATTTCTGAAGTCACCTTTGCTTGCTGAATGAATAAAATCTCTTGCCATACCTATGAGCTGTTCCTGCTGATGTATGCTCACCTGTTATGTCTAGAAGTCACCTTTCGCCTGCTGGTCATGATTGAACATCCTTTAAATTTGACTTGTTGATACACTGCCTGAAAATTAGGAAGATTTCAATATGTGTACCAAAATCATAAATCTGGAAACAACTTGAAATAAGGAATCTTCTATTATACAAGATTATGAATGTTTAAAATAAACAGCTGGTTTAAGTTTCATGTGTTCATTGAGTTTAGACATAAAACTCTTGAAAGTATCTGTGTCAATTTTAATAGACCTTAACCAGCTCTTTTATGTTGTGTCTTGAATAATCTTCTGAAATCTGAAAATTCTAAAAATCATGGCAACTTTGGTTGACATACATTAATTGAGTATTATTTTTAAACATCTGAATAATCTGAAAAATTCCTAGGGTAAAAATTGTCAGAGCAATGACATTGGTCACTAAGAAATCATGTCACTTTTCCATGAAGAAAAGTAGACTGTGTCATGAAGTGCCATTGTTACCTCTGTAGAAAATTCATTGAAAAATTAGGTAGAGCAATGGCTTGTACACTCAGAAATATATCTCACTCATCAAGGAAATGGGTTGAGATATATCATGAGGTGTCAATGTTATCTCTGTTCAAATTGAAGCATGATAGTCAGTCATACTGAGTACTTAGGGATACTGGCATCTAAATAATGTCTATCGTCTAGATACAATGTATACACTACACTTAATTGCTCTTAAACTGTTGAACAAAAGAAAAATCTAAAAATAGTTGTAAAAGGAAAAGTGTTAAAACCTTGGACTAAAATCAGAAAATCTTCATGATTGTTTAACCTCAATACTAATTTTTGTAACTCTTAAAGAAGTCATTGAAATTTGAACGAGTAAGATGAAGGGAGGTTAAACAAAATGTTAATATGAGGGTTTGGTTCATTTATATTAAAATCTGAACTTAGATATGAGTATAGAAACCTTTATTGATAAACTCTGAACACATCAGATCTAAATCATGTTGTCAAATCAGGAATAATTCATAAGGCCTTTATAATAGAAGAATATAAAAATTCCATAGTTTTTGATTTATGAAATTGGTATCTGATTGAAACTTTTTGAATGATCCTTTTGAAATTTCTGCTGAAATTCATATGCCCAACAATCGGTATATGCATCTCATTTGCTGATGTTCATGTCATGCCCACTATTTCATTGCCGCTTCCACTTGATATCAGATTCTACTTGCTACTGTTTATCACTTCATGATCTGCCTTGTTCATAACCTGAGTTATCTCTGTTTGAGATCATTTCACACCTGTGCTTTTGATAAAATTCTCATTGACTGAGTTTTTGATGATATCTTCATTGCCTATATTCCTAAGTTCTCCTGACCTTCAACCATTTCTAGCTTTTTCATTCATATCCAAAGTCCTTTCTATTTGTCATCGGGGGAAATAAGTTGTTGGATCTTTTTTGGAGATGTGTGTGTCCATTTCATGCTATACTTATTCACTGTCTAAGGGGGAGAAGTTTTCTACCACTTCTATCAAACTATTTTTTTGCTGATGACAAAGGGGGACAGTATAGTTGAGTCATCTAGGTCATCTAGGTAGGGGGAGTTGAAGGGGGAGATGTTATTTCATGCTGTGTTGTGTTGATTATATTGGTCATAGTATATTGTTCAAGATGACTTATAGTTGCCATCATCAAAAAGGGGGAGAATGTTGTGTCCTTGTGTTTTGATGATGACAAACTATGTGTTTCCATGCATGAGTCTTCATATCTGTGGTGATGATATTATATGCATGCACATTCACAATATATATGAAGATAGGTTGACAGCTAGTTAAACTTTAAAGAATAGAAGAAAAGTGAACGCAGCCAACACAGTCAACGCAACATCTTGAAGAGTCAATTCAAGTCAAGGCAAGGTTTCAGTCATATGTCAAACAAGGATAAACTGTTGATCAAAGGTGAAGAACAAGTGTGAAGAATGCTAGAGAAGAAGCCTTCACGTTGCTGGAGTCGACACCAAAGGGCTTTGGAGTCGACGTAGGAGACACTCTGGCGAACAAAGTGAGTAAAAGTTAAAGGCGACGACTAAAAGTAAATAAGGGTGATAAATAGCTCGTTAGAGCTGACAAATGGCCGATTGCGGTGAAAAATAACTTCTTAACAATGACAAATGTTCATCGATAGCGTTGAAACATGAAGAACGATCAAGCGTCTTCATTGGAAACAGATTGTATGGGCTTCTAAACTCTATAATTTTAGATTTGGAGCTTCATTAAACATTGGACAACACTGATAAATCCCTTCAAGATCAAAGGAAGAAGTTTATACTCAGTTTAAATGGGATTATACTGTAATGGGTTCTAGCAGAAGCAACTCTGTGAGTTTCGTGAAGCTTGCTCCGGCACGAGAAGAGAAGAAAAGATGATAAGTGGAGCTAGTCTGGTAGCAGATTCACAAGTGAGCAATCTTCCAGGCTTCAAAGGTGAATACAAATGAAAAATGGGTTCACTGTGTTGAAGACTGGCCGAACGAGAAGGTATCGTGTTGATAAAGTCGATGCCAGAAGCAAGGCAGAAGAAATTGCCAACTGAACAAGCAACTGTAGAGAGCAGCTCTGAGCATTGTAGTGGGCAACTTCGAGCACTAGACTTAGCTCGATTTGCCCGAGCAGTCCGAGCAACACTAGCGAGCAGCTCCGAGCACTGTAGCGAGCATTCCAAGCAGCTCCGAGCACTGTAGATTTCATTCCGAGCATTCCGAGCACTCGAAGCTTGCAAAGGTGATCAATGGAACAAAGGCGTCAGCTCTTCGAAGATAAGGGTATCAAATAGGTCAGTAGTGGTGAAAAATAGAAGATTGTGGGAACAAATGAACAGTTAGTGGTGACAAATAGGTCACAGGTCGATGGCTCTCGAAGCAGAGACAAATAGCTCAGTGGTGACGGCTCTTCAAGAATAAGGGTGACAAATGGGTGCCTAAAGGAGATAAATAGCCGTTAAGGGTGAAAAAGAGCTCGGTAGGGCTGACAAATACATTGTAAGGCTGAAAACTCATGTTATACTGCGCGTGCTTCATTACCAAGCTCAAAAGCTAATCTATGGGCACGTGATCCAAGGTCATCTGACGTGGTATCTCTCAAGAACATTCTCACTAACAGATGGACAAATGGCGGGAAGTTACCTTGAGTAATTTTACTTCAAATCTGGTTTTGTTTGCTGTATATATAGATCATTTCTTCATGAGCAGAAAGGTGCTATAGATAGAAGAGCTGTGAAGAGAGCTGTTGCTAGAATCAAAAGTGAGAGAGAGAGAGAGAGATCAGTTCGAAGAAAATATGAGAGAGAGTCTGTGAGAAGAAGAAGAGAAAAGAGAAAGAGAGATAGAAAGCTCAGTTTGAGTAGTGCAGCCGGAGCCACATTGAAGACTTGATCGTGTGTTGGCGTCTAGATCAGATCCAAGCCACATTGCTCCTTGGGAGCTATATTATTTTCTGGTTTCATTTTTTGTTCTTTTTGGTTTGTTTCTCTATTACTCTTGGGTATTTCCAATACTCTATTTAGAGATCGGGGTCAAGCTGTGTGTCAGCGGTGCAGAGGATTTGTTCCTCTGGTCAGCAAGCTGTGTTGCTCAGTGGTGCAGAGGATTTGTTCCTCTGGTCAACTGATGGGAATCGACGCCGAGCATTGACATTTTTATTTTGCATTTGTGTCCTTTATTTTATTTTTATATCCTTGGGAAATTATATGTGCAATTGTAAGGCTTTATAAGCCAATGAGTCGTTCCCTTGGATTGTTTGAGTTTTTGTGCAAATTGACTGTAGTTCCAGCAAGGGGGCCCTCACTCCTTCCCCATTAGTCCACATAAGTCATTTGGGTCCATGTGGGGCTAGTCAACTATCCTAGGTGGCATCTAGAAGGTTGGACCATTCAAGGGACAAATGGACCACAAAGTCCAAGTTGGAGGCCACCTTGGTCAAGGGGGCGCCCCCCCATATATTGTTAATTAATATGGTTCCAAACCACATGGGATAATTAGTTTTGACCTCCCTAGTTTGCCCTCCCTAACCCTAGATCTGAGGGTATTAAGAGTCTTTTTTCATTTCATATAAATAGCTTGTAATTCCCATTTTACATGAATTAATGAGAAGAAAAAGTTGGAAATTGCCAAGAGCTCCCAAGGAGGGTGCGCCCCTCTCCCTCTCTCCCTCTGGTTTCTCTCCTCCTCCTCCAGCATTTCAGGGTTTAGACCCCTTCTATCTTAGCCCCTCTACCTCTAGTTTCTGATTCTGCCGCCACCGCCATCGCACCGCCGTCGCGCCGCCACCACCATCGTCAGAGTTCTGTCTCCATCAGGATAGAATCTCTTCTCTGAAATTTTATCTTTGGTTCTAGTTGTCTGATCGAGCCCAAACTTTGAAGGCTTGTTCTACATATCTCCCCTAATCTCCAGTTCAAATTTCGTGCCATTTGGCCTTAGTTTGATATTTTTCCCATATTTTTGTTTGTCCTCTCAGTAATCTGCCCTTTTGCAGATCTGCGAGATAGAGTCTCCTTGTTGCATTTTTCTCACCCTCTTATAAAATTTCAAAAAAATCCACAAAAATTCATCGGTGTTCCACACGTATACCCCCTTCCACTATAATTTTTGTTGAGTCTGAAAAAATCATTTACCTCTCAGTCAAAGGTCAGTTTCAGGCAGATCCCTTGCTACCCTGTGTGTCTGTCAGTCAGAGTTAAAAGAAAACTTAGTCTTGCAGAGCCTCCCATTTCTCATCCCTTCATTGGATTGACCTACAAAATTTATATGTTGTAGATCTGGGAGTCCTCTTTCCAACCCCATCAGTTTCACCTCGATCCGATTTCGGATCTGAGAGAAATAATTTTTTCCGCCGAGGCGCGCAAATCTATTCCATGTGTAGATCAGAAAATTCAGTCCGGGATTAATTCGTGCAAAAATATCAAAAGTCAACTTCTGGAACCGCCACTTCAGGGAGTCGATCAGGGACACCCCGCCATCATCCTAGCCAAGCGGCACTTTCAAAAGACTTTAGGCGGGCATCATTCCTTTGGAATCCGTGCCTTGCTGTCCAGCGAGTCAGAACCGAGTCGGCGCAGTACCGAGTCGGCGCAGGACCGAGTCGGCGCAGGACTGAGTCGGACCAGCAGGCCAAGTTCGTGCCATAAGCACCTCCAGATTGCTGCCCGTCAACCCAGGGTCGGTCCTCCCGGGCCCCACTTGTAGCCCTTTACCTCCCTGTGTGGAGTGGGTAATAAAATTCACAGTTGTAATTAACTTTTTACTGTTGTTACTGGGAGTTACCGTAACTGGCCGGGATCGTCTTCCCCACGCCCGGAGCGTGGAGGTATCGTGTTCGCTCTCTTACTCAGCTTTGCTTTACTCGTATTTATTCGTATATGTCGCTGCATGTGATAGGTTATTAGCCCGTTATATCATTTTTATCACCGCTGCGAGTGAGTGAGTGTAACCCGTCCCGTGACTCAATCCGAGTTAACGCGGAGAGGCCGATACCCGAGACTCACTGCCGGTTTCTCGATCGCGCACTGTCCAGCGTTTCCCTCGCATAGGGATGATCGCGAGCTAGAGTCCCAGTTCGCGTGTCCGTCCCGCATCATCAGCAAGCTGTGTTGCTCAGTGGTGCAGAGGATTTGTTCCTCTAGTTAGCAAGCTGTGTTGCTCAGCGGTTAAGCAAGCTGTGTTGCTCAGCGGGTTGTAGGGATTCGTTTCCCAAAGCTGTGAGTCAGCGAAAGCCTCACCAGGTCTGGTGGGGGGTGGATGTAGGCAGACTAGGTGTCTGGCCGAACCACCTAAAAATCATGTGCGTTCTGTGGTTTGCTTGTGCGATTGGTTTTATGCTAGATGTTTGCTTAGGCTCGTTTCATTCACATCCATTGAGCGTTGCAATCTTGGTTACACGCTAAGTGTTAGAGTATTGCTCTAAGTGGAGCGCGAGTTTTTAATAGAGCCATATTTTGATAGAGAGATCTATTTACCCACCTCTAGATCCCGTCTTTGCACCCAACAATTGGTATCAGAGCGGGTCTCTGATTGATCAGATCCAATGATCTGCAGAGTAGATCCTGCTATTCTTGGTGCATTTTTGCTCTTAGTTCAATGTTTTGATTTGATTTCAATGGCTCATCCACTGGTGTTTGACGGTTCCAGTTTCGATACCTGGATAGGTAGCGTGCACAAGTTTGTGTTGTCCAAAAGTTCAAAAATGCTGATAATGTAATAGCTCTAAAAATAATGAAATCAACAGTTGATAGTAATGTGTTTTCTTTTGTCTCCAGCTACAAGTCTGGAAAGGAGATATTAGATAAGTTGACGATCATCTATGATCAACAGGAGGACAAATGTTTGATAGCTGGTAGAGCTGATCACAACAGTGATAAATTGGATGATTCATCATCTCAGGTAAGCTCCGGATCTGAAGAAATTTTGTTTGATGAGTTGATGAATTTGTATGAAGAGTTGTTAGATAGATATAAGAAAATAAAAACTAAAAATAAAAAGTTGAAAAAGAAAGTTGAGCAAAATGATTCAAATTCCTCATGCGAAAATTGTTTGAAATTGAAATAATCATATGATGCGTGTTTGCTTGATGAGGAAATAAACAAGGAGCTGATTGCTTCCTTGAGGGATGAAAGCCAAGAGCACATGGCAAAATTTTCTAATCTAATAAAAGAAAATGAAGAATTGAAGCAGTTGGATACTGCTATTTCAAAAAGGCTTATAGTTCTAGAAAAAAAGGAAAATTCACTTCAAATGTTGATCCTGAAAAGTTGCATGATCTAGAACTTGAGGTAGATAGCCTTAAAACAATAAATACCATGCTAAATAAGAAAACAACTTCTTGTGAGGAAGAATTGGCCAGTGTTGTGCTGCACATCACAAGTTTAGAAAATGAAATTCAAGATTTGAAAAATTCATTGTCAAAATTTGTTGATGGTCAAGAAAACTTGGACAGACTGTTGGGAACAAATGTCAATTTCCAAAGAGAGGGGTTAGGCTATAATCCGACAAATAAGAAGAACTTTGGAAATAAAATCTATACATCATTTGTGCATAGCTCAGGATAAGCCGGTGGCTCAACCTCACTTCTCAAACAACCTGCTGTCCAGAAGACTCAGAATCAAAATAAAAATTTGAAAAAGAAAAACAATTCATATCAAAAATCTAAAAAGGTTGCTCCTACACCTATGCATGTTGAACACAAGTCACCCAAAAAGAAAACTTCATGTCATTACTGTGGTAGACTTGGTCACTTGATGCATGATTGTAGATTGATGAAAAAGGATGATTTGAATGTTGATAGAAAGCATGCTAGGAATTTTCATGCTAGGAAATTTCCTACCGCTCAGAAGAAGAACATAGAATGTTTTTACTGTGATAAGATAGGTCATGTTGCTGCTCACTGTTGGCTTGCACAGGGAAGAAAATTTTATTCTAAATCTGTTAAATTCCCTGCAAATAGAAATGGTTTTGAGAAGAATAAATTTGCTTCAAAAATTGGATCTCCTGTGTGTTTCAATTATGAGAAGCCAGGCCACAGAGCTCCTGCTTGCTGGCTGGCTGGTCATAAAAAACATAATTCACGTGTTAAAAACAGGAACATACATGTTTATGCACAGAAAATTCATGCTCATGCCCATGCTCACAAGAAGAATGTGAACTATTCAAAATGTTGTCATTATTATGGTCAACTTGGGCATCAGACGTTTGATTGTTACATGTTGAAGTTTGATAATTCTAATGTTTTGAAGTCATGGAAAACACCAATCAGAGGTGGTGCTAACTCTTCAGGACCCAAGAAGTCTTGGGTACCAAAAAATAGAAAATGAGAATTTGCTTGTAGGTGTGCGTTGGAGAAATAAGGAGAGCAAATAAAGGGGTTCAATAAGGCCAAGGCACCCGTAGTTGGTAAAAACCCCATTTCTATTTTGTTTGTTTTATCTTAGTTGTTGCTTTGAATAACTCCTTAAAATTTACATATCTTGGTTTATCTGTCAGTTAGGATGGCACTCTTTCATCATGAGGTAGATCAATTAAGGGGGAGTCTAGGAATGTGATTTGCCATTGCAAGTTTCTATTTTAAATTGAAAATCTGCTTGCATATCATGCATTGACATCTTTCATTTGAAAAATTTGCATTGCAACACTGTAATTGTTTTGCACTTTCATGCATGACCCTAATGGTATATTAAATGGTGTTAGGAGAAGGGCAGATTATATCTGTCTGGAAATCGGCACTACGCGTGAAGGAGATCCAATGGATCTAAGTTCTCCGCCAGGTACCATGGGTCAAAATTGCATATATAATATTTTGGATATTCATGAGCATACTTCAATAACCCCCTGCATGAACTTCATGTCATATTTGATGACTCAATGCAGTTAGATAGGGGGAGTCCCTGCATTTCACAAGTTTAGTAATGTGCATTTGTTTGCTCTCATGCATACAATGGTTTCAAATTCATTTGCATAACATTCATGTTCAAAAATTCCAAAAAGAACATTTGAAATGCATGCACACATTTAGGGGGAGTTAATGCATATACTTATTTGTTCACTTGATGCACTGTGAAAGTCTCCCAAGTCAACTTCTTGTCAAGCCCAAGTCGACTTACATGTGAAGAATCTAAAAGCCTCATTTGTTGTATGACCTTTTGTGATCTTCACCCCTAGCTTTTTCAAATTAGTTTGGAATGCCTGATCATTTCTATCTTCATTCTCATTCCATGTTTTGGCATCTCTGAAAATGTTTAAGATCAAAATTGTCTTGTTTGTGAAATCTCTTGTCTATAAGCTCCCTGCATTCGCTGTGGGGGAGTTTCATCTCAATTAGTACTGAACTACCTTTTCTCAAAAGAAGGGTATGTGTCTATCTTGCATTTCTTGTTTATCAATCCCATGAGAGTTGATCTCCTTTGGAATTTCTATGAATCTATTGTATACACTGTGAAGCATGAACATTTCCTTACTTCCTTGGATATCATTGCTATATCTTTGAACTTGTCACCCTGGAAATCTTTCACCTCTATTGGTATCAATGGAATCATTTTTGAAATCACCTTTGCTTGCTGAATGAATAAAATCTCTTGCCATACCTATGAGTTGTTCCTGCTGATGTCTGCTCACATGTTATGTCTAGAAGTCACCTTTCACCTGCTGGTCATGATTGAACATCCTTTAAATTTGATCTGTTGATACACCGCCTGAAAACTAGGAAGATTTCAATCTGTGTATCAAAATCATAAATTTGGAAACAACTTGAAATAAGGAATCTTCTATTATACAAGATTATGAATGTTCAAAATAAACAGCTGGTTTAAGTTTCATGTATTCATTAAGTTTAGACACAAAACTCTTGAAAGTAGCTGTGTCAATTTTAATAGACCTTAACTAGCTCTTTCATGTTGTGTCTTGGATAATCTTATGAAATCTGAAAATTCTAAAAATCATGGCAACTTTGGTTGAGATACATTAATTGAGTATTATTTTTAAACATCTGAATAATCTGAAAAATTCCAAGGGTAAAACTTGTCAGAGCAATGGCATTGGTCACTGAGAAACCATGTCTCTTTTCCATGAAGAAAAGTAGACTATGTCATGAATTGCCATTATTACCTCTGCAGAAAATTCATTGAAAAACTAGGCCGAGCAATGGCTTGTACACTGAGAAATATATCTCACTCATCAATGAAATGGGTTGAGATATGTCATGAGGTGTAAATATTATCTCTGTTCAAATTGAAGCATGACAGTCAGTCATACTGAGTACTTAGGGATATTGACCTCTAAAAATTGTGTATCCTCTAGATACAATGTATGCACTGGACTTAATTGCTCTTAAAATGTTGAACAAAAGAAAAATCTGAAAATGGTTGTAAAAGGAAAAGTGTTAAAATCCTGGACTAAAATCAAAAAATCTTCATGATTGTTTAACCTCAATAATAATTTTTGTAACTCCTAAAGAAGTCATTGAAATTTGAACGAGTAAGATGAAGGGAGGTTAAACAAAATGTCAATATGAGGGTTTGGTTCATTTCTATTAAAATCTGAACTCAGATATGAGTATAGAAACCCTTATTGATAAACTCTGAACACATCAGATTTAAACCATGTTGTCAAATCAGGAATAATTCATAAGGCCTTTATAATAGAAGAATATGAAAATTTCATAGTTTTTGATTTATGAAATTGGTATCTGATTGAAGCTTTTTGAATGATCCTTGTGAAATTTCTGCTGAAATTCATATGCCCAACAATTGGTATCTGCATCTCATTTGCTGATGTTCATGTCATAACCACTATTTCATTGCCTCTTCCACTTGATATCAGATTCTGCTTGCTGCTATTTATCACTTCATGATCTGCCTTGTTCATAACCTGAGTTATCTCTGTTTGAGATCATTTCACACCTGTGCTTTTGATAAAATTCTCATTGACTATGTTTTTGATGATATCTTCATTGCCTATATTCCTAAGTTCTCCTGACCTTCAACCATTTCCAACTTTTTCATTCATATCAGACTGGAAATCAAGTTTGCTATCTCAAGGTGCTAAATTGGTTCTAATTAGGCATGTGCTGACTTCACTGCCAATTTATTCTCTATCTTCCTCTCCCTTGCATTCTGGAACTCATCATATGATTGAACAGTCTTTTGCTAATTTCTTTTGGGGGTCATCTCCTAATAGTAAAAAAAGACATTGGAGGTCTTGGCAGGCCATATGTAGACCTATATCACAGGGTGGTCTTGGCATCATGTCACTTAGGCACTTGGAAACTGCCCTGCGGGTCAAGATGCTTTGGCAGGCTATCCATACCAACTCTTTATGGGCTACTTACTTCAGAGCAAAGTATGTTCATCAATTTCACTTAAGAGATGCTCAATTTAAAAACATGAACGGGTTTGCCAGAAGGAGTTGGCTCAAGGCTAAAAATCTCATTCTCCAATATAAAAGGGTTGTTCTTGTGGATGGTAACAGTACAAATTTTTGGTATGATAAATGGATTGGCAATCACTGCCTGGCTGATTATGTTACTGCTGCTCTGATTCTGAACTCTAAGGTTTCTGTCAGCGATTTCTTACTGCACCCAACAAGGGAAGAAGTTGATCTGCAGGATGATATGCTTCCTACTGACATAAAAAAAGCTTTAAGGAATGTAAAACTGAATCAGGAAATTGACACTGGGGTATGGAGTCTATCTACATCTGGGAAGTGCTCAGTTGCCTCAACTTACAAAGTTTCCTCTGTCAGCAATCAATTTCAGACTATTATACCTTGGTCTCGTTTGTGGTCTAACTGGCTCCCCATCAAAATCTCAGTCCACCTGTGGAAAATTATGAATAATTGTCTTCCAATTGATACCAATATCCAGCGATTGGGTGTTGTTCTCTGCTAGAAATGCCGATGCTGCAATGTGCCCCATGAGGAAGATATTAATAATCTATTCATCTATAGTGAGTCTACAGCTCAGGTATGCTCTACATTTAATTCAGCCGATATGCAGCTTGAGGGTAGCTCTGTTAGAGATCTAATTTTGAATTCTGCTAGTAATATCCAACACGGCTCTACATATGGTCTATTTTGTCTTGCTGCCATTGGTTTTGGTTTGTAGGAAATATAGAGATCTAGAAATTCTATAAAGTATGATGGTAAATCTATATCCAAGCAAAGTCTTCTTTACTAAATCATTTCCCAAATGAAAAAGGTTTGTGTGGCTGCTGATCTTAAGGAATCTACTTACAGTAAAAGGAATATTATGGAACACTTTGGACTAACCACCCAGTCCCCTTGCCGATATCAGCTGAAGATTATTAAGTGGTATTGCCCTCCTTGGCCTTCCCTTAAACTCAATACTGACGGTGCTTTCAAGCAATCTGGTGAATCTGGAGGAGGTGGTGTCATTAGGGACTCTAGAGGAAAGGTTCTGCTAGCATTCTCTCACTTTTATGGAAAATCAAACAGCTTAATACCTGAAGCTCGTGCTCTTCTTGATGGTATAAGATACTTGCACACTGTGGATACTAAACCAGGCCATATAGAATGTGATTCGCTCATTCTTGTTTGGATTATCAACAAAGAAATAAATTGTCCGTGGTCCATTCTCAGCTATGTTAGGGACATCTAGAGCATTATTTCACAGTATGATTCTATCTCCCATATTTACAGAGAAGGCAATACTGTAGCGGATTTGCTAGCCTCTTTAGCTTGCACCTCCAAATGTAATAAATATTTTCTTACCATGAGCTTCCTTCAATTATAAAAGGTGCCGCTCGGTTAGATACGCTAGGCATGTCTAGCATTCGATGGATGTAATTGTTATTCTTTTTCAATAGTAATAATATTTACCTCCTAGCGACCTGATGGTGGAGTGGCTATTCCCGTTACCTCTGGTAAGGGGTGCACTCTTCCATCCATCCCTAGGCAGGGTTTCTTCCAAAAAAAAAACTCCTTTCTATTTGTCATCGGGGGAAATAATTTGTTGGATCTTTTTTGGAGATGTGTGTGTCCATTTCATGCTATACTCATTCACTGTCTAAGGGGGAGAAGTTTTCAACCACTTCTATCAAACTATTTTTTTGCTGATGACAAAGGCGGATAGTATAGTTGAGTCATCTAGGTCATCTAGGTAGGGGGAGTTGAAGGGGGAGATGTTATTTCATGCTGTGTTGTGTTGATTATATTGGTCATAGTATATTGTTCATGATGACTCATAGTTGCCATCATCAAAAAGGGGGAGAATGTTGTGTTCCTGTGTTTTGATGATGGCAAACTATGTGTTTCCATGCTTGTGTCTTCATATTTGTGGTGATGATATTATATGCATGCACATTCACAATATATATGAAGACATGTTGACAGCTAGTTAAACTTTAAAGAATAGAAGAAAAGTCAACGCAGCCAACACAGTCAACGCAACATCTTGAAGAGTCAATTCAAGTCAAGGCAAGGTTTCAGTCATATGTCAAACAAGGATAAACTATTGATCAAAGGTGAAGAACAAGTGTAAAGAATGATAGAGAAGAAGCCTTCACATTGATGGAGTCGACACCAAAGGGCTTTGGAGTCGACGCAGGAGACACTCTGGCGAACAAAGTGAGTAAAAGTTAAAGGCGATGTCTAAAAGTAAATAAGGGTGACAAATAGCTCGTTAGAGCTGACAAAAGGCCTATTGCGGTGAAAAATAACTTCTTAACAGTGACAAATGTTTGATAGCGTTGAAACATGAAGAGCGATCAAGCGTCTTCATTGGAAACAGATTGTATGGGCTTCATGAGGAGAAAGGTGCTGTAGATAGAAGAGCTGTGAAGAGAGCTGCTGCTAGAATCAAAAAGAGAGAGAGAGAGATCAGTTTGAAGAAAATCTGAGAGAGAGTCTATGAGAAGAAGAAGAGAAAAGATAAAGAGAGATTGAAAACTCAGTTTGAGTAGTGCAACCAGAGCCACATTGAAGACTTGATCGTGTGTTGGCCTCTGGATCAGATCCAAGCCACTTTGCTCCTTGGGAGCTATATTGTTTTCTGGTTTCATTTTTTGTTCTTTTTGGTTTGTTTCTTTATTACTCTTGGGTACTTTCGATACTCTGTTTGGAGATCGGGTCAAGCTGTGTGTCAGCGGTGCAGAAGATTTGTTCCTCTGGTCAGCAAGCTGTGTGTCAGCGGTGCAGAGATTTTACCCCCAGTAATCCTGTTTTACTATTTTGGTCTCCGGTCAACTCGGTTGTGACCCAGTGGTTGACTTTTGACCTCATGAGTGTCTCGATTGTCCCGTGGGGATCGAGACTTTGTTCCTGGATGCTTGGAGGTATCGTGATACCTTTGTCTGCATGCTAGTGTGGTTTGAGGGCTCAGGTGACCCCTCATGTTCCGTGCTTTCAAGTTGTGTGGAATCGTGAGTCCGATGAGCGGCAAAGGGGCCGAGGACTTTTGATCGATGAATGGATCCGGCTGTTGTGTACCGCTTCCATAATGTTTTACCATGGTTTTGACCTAGGGACTAGGCTGATTTGACGACATGTTGTCACTTTTTACGACGATCTTGACTTGAGTTGTGTGACTCAAGGATCGTTGTTTTAGTGGTTCTAGTTGACTGTCCTGAGTCTGGTGGCTTTCGTGCTACCTTGTGTTCAGTGTCACTTGTGACAGGTGCGTGTGTAGCCTATCTGTACTTCGGTGTTTTCCTTTAGAGAGTCTCTATGTCTAGTGAGCCTCCACTAGTCATAGCTTGACGACACTTTGTATCGGCCCACCTGGGAGTGGTGACGGGGCAGTCTAGGTAGAGACGATTTTTAGGCTAGTTTTCGAGGGCCCCCTTGCCTTGTAGTTAGAGTCCGACTGGGCGTAAAACTAGCTAGAGGCCTGGCTCAAGGCATTGAGCCTGTGTGTGCACACGTGGTCAGGGACGTTGGACCTGCACTAACGAGCGTGACCCTAACTAGTCCTTATTTTCTTGGTTACTCTTTCGGTGTCTCAATTATTGCGTTTGAGGATAGTGGGAGACACCCAAGGTGTAGTGTAAGACGTCAGTGGACGCGTCCAGCCTTGCTTCTAGTGAGAGGGTACTTCTGTCACATGACATATGATTCGCAGCTTGTGTGGCTCTCGTGGACTGTGAGTCTCTTGACTTACGATTTTGTCTCATGATTCGAGGTTGAGTTCCCATTTGTGTTGATGTGGTACTTTGGGTGGTTTGTGTCCTTCTGACACGGTAGCTTTACCCGTAGTCAATGTAGAGTGCACGACAGTGAGGTCATGCATGTGTTGGTGCTTTTGGACCGTGTGGTCTTGAGTTAGCTTTTGTCAATGAGGAGGAACCTGTACGATAGATGTGTCGTGGTGTTTTCTGGCTGGGTAGCCAGAGTTTCGTTGTGTTGGTTCGGCAGTTCCCGACTGTGCGTACGGGAATTTGTGTTTTTTACCGATAGGAGTAGCTTGTAGCTTAGCCATGGTTTCTTCGACTGTTATTGTTATGGCTGTTGCTTCTGCTGTTGTTGTTAGCACTGTTGTTTACCATTTTCATTTCATGGTGGGGATCCGCGGGACCCCTACTGGGCCAATGAGACGAGGCTCACCCTGTTCTTGTAGGTATAGCGGTTCTTCTTCCTCGTGCTTTGGAGGTGCAGTGCGGTGATTCTTAGCGCCAGTTTTTCTAGCATCGGGCTACACCCGACTTCAGATTACGTATCTCTTTCTGTAGACTGTACTTTAGTTGGACTGGACTATGCTAATAGCTCTGTAGTTGTCTTTTAGCTACTATAGTTAATTTGTTAATTGACAATGTAATTTTATTTCTGTTACTTTAACAGTCCTGTTCATAATTATATAGTTGTTTCCTACTTTATTTGAAACTTCAATGTACCTTCACACACCTTTCTTTCCCTTCCAAGCTTTCTCGCTCGTGGGGGGCCACTCAAGATCCAAGTGGTGTCAGGTTTACCTGGTATCCGGGTTCTGGGTCATTACAACTTGTCCTTACCAAGGTACATACGCTCAGGCGGTCTCGCCTCTGCATAAAGAGTGTCGTACACACTAGGCGGTCTCGCCCGGTCCAATCACGATTGACCACTAGGATCTTCCATGGTCTCGCGGAAGCCTGTCGAACTCTATCATCCACGGTCTCATGGGAGTCACGAAAAAGGCGTGCAGATGTACGCAAACCACCGTATCACACCACTAGGTGGAAGGAAAACTACCCTTGATCTAAAGATGAAAACTAGTAGACACCGCCCCACTAAACCCACACAGGGACTACCCACCGCGATTATAGAACTCATGCGGATATGACCCTCGGCGGTCACTGGACTCACGCGATAGATAACTCACCATGATCACGCAAGCCACATGGAGACTATGCTATATTTACACGGCCAAACCCGTCGTAGGGAAACTTATGAACCCTCGTACTACGTGAAACCATTTTCGGGCGACCGCTGTCCTCACAAGGCCAAAATGGCCCAATTTCAATGGGTTTTCATGCATGAAACATTAATTTTATATACCGAGGACGAAGACCCGTTCATGGGGGTCAACCGGGCCGAACAGGCCCCAATCGGTCGACCAGCAGTGCTGGTCAGTCGACCAATACTAGAACAAGTCGGTCAACCAACACCCTGGTCGATCGACCGACTGGATGGTTCGGTCGACCGACCGGTCCCCAGCGGTCAACCGGAACCGCCTAGTGGCGACTGGCCCGAACAGAATCATTGTCCGAATCAACAAAACCATCACTCGTCCCGAAATATGCATTTCAACCCAAACGTGAAGGAAACTCACTCTTCTTCGCCCGAATCGACATGAAATCGCGAGGGAATAACGCAAGGAGGGTAAAAATCTATCCCCCTACCTCTTCTGAAGAAATCACGCGAGTTCGGGGTCCATCCATGCCGAAATCACTCGTCCCATGGCTGGATCTTCAGGAAATCTCAAAAATCCTCCACCTCGACGCTGCCTTCCGTTCCACGCCCCGATCCTCGCCACTCATCACCCGCGCCGCCCTCCACCTCGCCGCAAGTCTCCCTCGTTGGCCACCGGTGAAGGAGAGGGAGAGAGGGAGAGACGTGAGAGTGGGAGAGGGAGAGAACAAGAGTGAGGGAGAGAGTGTCACGAGAGTGAGAGGGGAGAAATGAGAGGGGGCGAGGGGGTTTTAAAAGAAATTTATTTATTTATTATATATTTTTTCATTCTTTTTTTTTTCAATTAGAAAGTTCCAATAACCTTGGAAAAGCCCCGAACAATACATTCTGACTTCAAAAAATTCCAGGAGAAAGCTAGGCTGCCCCACGCGTCGCCACGGACCCAAAATAATTCACACACATACCATTTAAAAGTCTGACAATCCGATATAAAAGTTTGAAACCCACTCGGACATGATCCGCAACCTACAGAAACATGATCTGAATATCCAGGGCGTTACAACCTCTACAACTCGATATGGGAATTCTCAATTTGGAGCTAACTTCCCCGCTGTGGCTCTGGGGTCAGAGACACTAGCATGGTGTAACACGAGATCCCCGGTGAAGAAGAGATGCTCTTTGACCCGTGCATTGTAATACTGTGCCAACCACTGCTGGTAAGCGATTAGCCAGGTCTGAGTGCGTTCTCTATCCTCCGTCAGCAAGTCTAGGTTCTCTTATAGTGCTTGATTATTTTGAGCTTCATCAAACTGGCTGACTCTTAGGGTTAGGTTAGAAATCTCAACTGGAATGACGGCCTCAGTGCCGTAAGCCAAGTGGAATGGGGTTTCTCCTATGGCAGCTCGAATAGTGGTGCGGTGCGCCCATAAAATGCTTGGGATGGAATCTACCCATGGCTCGCCCACTTGTGCCAGGCATGTCTTAATGCCGTAAAAAAGGGTCCAATTGGCATTTTCAACTAGACCATGGGCCTGAGGGTGGCCTACTGAGGTGTAGTGATTTCAAATTCCCAGTTTTGAGCACTTCTCTTGGAAGATAGCACTGTCAAACTGTCCGCCATTGTCTATCGTGAGGATGTGCGGGGTCTCGAACCGGCAGATGATGTTGCGTAGGATGACTTTTCAGGATGCCTCACCCGTGATTTTTCCAAGGGGTTCTACCTTGACCCATTTAGTGAAGTAGTCGATGGCGATGATGAGGAATTTCATCCTCCCCTGGGCTTCTAGGAACGGGCCTAGTATGTTTACCCCTCACCGAGTAAATGGGGGAGGCTCCATCAGAGTGTGGAGTTGTGTCATCGACTGATGATGCTGGTGTGCATACTTCTAGCATTGGGGGCAGCTCCACACCTATTCGAGGTAGTCCTGCTATAGGGTGGGCCACCAATATCCCTGCCTGATGAGGCTTCTGGCTAGTGCTCCTCCCCCACTATGGCTGCCACAAAGTCCTTCATGGACGTCGCCTATTTGGCTTCGGTCAGGAACATGCATTTCAAGAGTGGCGTAGAGAGTGAATGCCTAAAGAGGCATTCGTTGATGAGTGTAAAGTGATCTGCTCGGGTCCGTACTCGGCGAGCCTCCGAGTGATCGTCGGGCAGGTGTTGATGGTGAAGATGGTCAAGGATAGGGTCCATCCACGATGGCTCGTAATCGATGGCATTCACCTGGGATCCTTGTTCTTCAATGCTCGACAGTTGTAGCTCTTCGATCAGCACTGACCGAGAGCTAGCGATTATGGTGGACAAAGTCAGTTGGGAGAGAGCATCTGCTTGGACGTTCTCTGCCCTCGGGTTGTGCACTACCTTGAAGTGGGAGAGGCTTGAAGAGACCTCCTTCATCTTCTAGAGGTACTTTACCATGGCAAGTTCTCGGTCCTCGAACTCCCCGCAAACTTGACTGGCGACGAGCAAGGAGTCGTTGTACACCCAGAGATTGGAAGCTTCTAGGTGTTTCGCCATTCAAAGGCCAGATGGTAACACTTCGTACTCGGCCACACTATTGGTGACTGAGAAGTTGAAGCGCATGGACTGTAACTCAACCCCATCCAGTGACAATAAGACTAAGCGCGGCTCACTTCCGCCCGCATAGGATGACCCGTCCACGTACAGCTCCGAGGTTGGCCCGTGGGAGTGCTCGGACCCTTCCTTGTCGAGAAGAGTGCACTCAACAACAAAGTCCACCAAGGCCTGGGTCTTGATGGTGGTCCTCGGGCGGAAGCTGATGTCGAAATCTCCCAACTCGATGGCCCACTTGACCAGTCTCCCCAAGGCATCGGGATTCTGAAATATCTGACGTAGGGGATGGTCGGTCAGGACCATTACAGTGTGGGAGAGGAAGTATGGTCACAACTTGCATGCTGCCGTCACTAGGGCAAGAGTGAATTTTTTGGTCCGAGAGTACCAGAACTCTATCCCTTGGAGATCTTTACTCACATAATAGAGTGGCTTCATGCTCCTCTCGTCTTCTCAGGCGAGCATCGCATTGAGTGTGCTTGGTGTCATAGATAGGTAGAGGACCAACTATTCTCCGGTGAGTGGTTTGAAGAGGATTGGTGGCGAGGTGAGATACCTTTTATCGAACGCCTGCTCACACTCTTGGTCCCAATCCATGCATCTCCTCTTCTCCAATGACTTGTTGACTTGCTTGATGAGTTGAAAGAATAGGAGACATCTCTCGGCGGCCCTGGATAGGAATTGGGTGAGGGTAGCCATGCGGTCGGTGAGACACTACATGTCCTTCACCCGCTTAGGTCTCTTCATCTCCGGCACTACTTAAATTTGGTCGGGATTTACCTTGATGCCCGATGGGTCACCAGGAAACCATAAAATTTTCTCGATCTCACCTCAAATGCACATTTATTCGGGTTGAGCTTCATGTTGTACCTTCGAAGCATGGCGAATGTCTCTGCCAGATCCTCCAAATGATCAGTCACGTGTAGGCTTTTGATGAGCATGTCATCAATGTATGCCTTCATGTTGCGGCCGATCTGGGAGTTGAAGATATTGTTGACGAGACGTTCGTACGTAGCTCCCGGGTTCTTTAACCCGAACGACATGCATGTGTAGCAGTAGAGGCCGTGGTTAGTGATGAAGGCCGTCTTATCTTGGTTGAGCTTGTTGGGTATATTTGGGCTACAAGTCAAATATTACCATAATTACATCAGTTTTGGTGATAACAAAACCATGATAACAAACCATAAAGTTTTGGTTATAATAAATGAATCACATGAGCAAAACTCTATTTAATTAGGCAGATCAAGAAAGAAGAAGAAGCTAAAAAAATATAGGTGTTGAGGATCAAAGCACAAAGAATAGGTGCAACAGTTAAAGAGCTTAAATCTCATATAGATGCTTGTTGTACCCAAACTTTTTTCCAGAAAAACAAAAGAAATAAGAGTTCGGGCATTTCCTCGAACACCTTCCAGGCGCTATTTATCCGGCCCCTTCTACGGCGTGCCGGGTCCAATGAAGGGACCTAGCCAGCTTGCCATGACTCATGGTGACACCCACAACCAATGGGCACCACCCTTAACCACCTAGTATGCAGCATTGCCCGACTTGAAATGAGCCACCCAGGCCAACCGAGGGCGCCCTGACCACAAGTCGCATCACGCGGCACCCAGCAATGAGGCCCGGATTTACTCCCAAGATGCTTCTCTTATTCCTTCTAAAACCAAAGGAGCATCTCCCCCAGCCATCCTTGGGCTTCAGGAGCCCTTAGCACACTTGTACGGCCCATGATTACGTGTCGGGAATTTCCCCGAGCATCTCGTGGGCACATATTTTCCAGCCATTCTAAAAAAAGTCAGGGCCAACCCATGACTTAGACACACTAGCCGCATCATACGGCAACCCTCCAGCAAGTTGGGGCCACCCTCGACCCTCAGACTCACGGCAATGAGCTGTTAACTTTTAACAGCTAGCCAACCCAGGGCTGCTCGTCAACCTGCCATGCAATGTGGCATATCTCGCCAAGGCCGAGCCCTCACGCCTAGGACACCTTCTTTAAATTCGTACAAGCTACTATCCCCACCCCGGGGTTAGATCTAAGCCAGACGAACCAGCTAGCCAAGCTGTTCAACGGCCCGATGTGTATCAGGAGTTTCCCTGAACACCTTGCAGGCGGCAACGATGACACTATACATTTGGTCCCCATGGGTCAATACTAGCATCCTGAGGACCCAATCCTATCAAAGGACGTTAACAAACGATGGAAAGAGACCCCAGGGGCACCCCTCACGACGGCAGCCCACCACGGGGGGGAGTTCGCCTCGGGCGCGGCAGCGCCCAGGTGGGGTCAAATTCCCTTGGGGGGGCTTCACCCAGCCTCCCTTGTCCCAGTGCAAGACCATCCTGGTCCCAATCCTGCTCAGATTTGGTCCAAATACAAGCTCGGGAGTGTTCGCGAAGAAGAAGTCTTTGAGATCACGCAAAACAGCATGTCAACCTCCTCGTTCGACGCGCACACAACCAGCCACCAATTTATATTCTTCTTGCATTCACGTCGGGTCAAAGTGGGCCCAAAAGAAACAAAAAAGGGGACTTTATAGGTTTTTTTACAGCCAGTAGCAACCCGATAAAGTAAATAACCCATAATGTGAATAGTATTAATAGGCCTTAGCTATTAAACTCTTAAATTCAGGTCCAATTAGCTAATAGGCTTTTAAAAGAATAAATTTTGATTTAAAAAGTAATGGGCTCCAATATTAAAATATTTAATTCCTATCTAAAACCAGTTAATGGGCTTGCGAATGGGCTAATGGTTTTAGGGTCGACCGTGGGGTCTTCTTTTGGCATTAGGTCTTTTTTTGAAACCCTAGGGTAAGTCGACCGAATGATTGGGCTGGCGGCTTCGATTAAGGAAGAGAAGGATTAAAGATAGAAGGCGGCTGTGTTTTGATGGAATTAGGACTTTAGACCCTAGTAGGATTCGTGCGGTTTTGAAACCTTATATATAGGACCCCGTGCGATTGAACAAAAGCTATTACTACTGCTGTTGGATCATGAAGGGCGTCGTCGTGCTGTGTTGCTGGGAGACGTAGAAAAGGGTCTTAGGCTTCTTCCTTTATTTTCTCCCAACATGTAGGTTTTCTCTCGGGAAAAATTAATAAACCGCTCATGTTAGTGGGCAAGCATGCAATCACCCAATCTAGACCGCTATCACGCTATTTCTTCCAGATCATACATAGGTTTTGGATTTTATTGCGTTCTGTTAATTGTTCTGTTTCAAAAAGAATTTGCGACCACCGTATTGGACACGTATTAATCTGCGCCCTTCTACGCAAACGTAGATTCCTGAATTTGTGTCAGGCCTTTGGATGCGTATTAACACACGTCGACTGCTAAGATGCAAGTTTTCTTATTATATGTAAATTGCTTCAACGTTTTAAAAATTAATATATCAAGAACCATGTTAAATAAAATTATGATGTGCATGTTTGTATGATCCCTGATTTTTTCCCCTAATTATCATGCCTTCAGTTTTGATGATTTCCCTATAATTTAAAAGTGATATTGTTCACTCGATGGGTGTGTGATTGTATCTCCCCGGTGAAACCTTGATACATATTAAAGAATTTGCGTCGCCCTAGGAGATGTGGATTTCTCGATAAATTAGCGTCCGTTGTAATAGATGCGTATTCTTGAATATGCACCTTTCTAGAAAGTTGCGTATTAATCTACATCTGCCACCTCGACACTAATTAATATTTAATTGAATAATTAATCCAGAATTTATTGGAAATTAACGTCTTTATACATAGATGCTAATTTAAGGAATTAATGACTTCTGTATCCGATGTGAATTTTTGCAGTAGGGTTTTCACCGCCATTGTCTCACTGCCAAGACATGGTCCATGTTTTCTGTGTTTTCCACGTTATACTATATCTCTTAGGGAAGGAAGGACCCTCCATCGGGAATCCCTCTCGCCGGATAGGAATTTCTTTCTCTAAGACCTCCGTAAATCCCCGACATCGAATGATTCCCTCTTCGATCACTGGGCTGGTTGTACCCTAAAACCCTAATCCTTATTTAGTCATGTCACTCTGAAGAAACATGACCCCTAGCCTTCATGGAGCGCCAAAATTGGGGTGTTATGTGAGAGTCCTGAATATGTGGCACTTTGTCCAGACGCTATTTAATTGGCGACTGGTGTAGCTATCGCGTATTCTAGAATTAGCGTCCATGACAGTGACGCGAATTCTTCGTGCCTGTACTGTTCACAGGAATTGGCGACTTGACCAGAAGTCACGAATTCTTGAATTCACGGCGACCTGTGTGGATGCCAATTTTTCCCAGATTCTTGCCTCTTGCAATTTTCAATGGTATATTTCTCGGTATTTCTCCCTGTTCATGGCTCTATCCTTGAAACTCCAAAGTCTTCTTGAATCTTCCAAATATTCCTACAAAACTTAGTCCTTGGAATTCTATTGGCTATTAAATAAAGTGGATGTCTAAATATAAACACGGGATCTTTGATCCACAACCTCAATGCCTGGCATTAATGGGGCCCGGTCTGATCTTGAGAGGAGCACCTGAAAGTACTTGTGCCCATGTGAGCTATTATTGACTATGGTGTGGCATTGCACCGAATTACTTGACTTGCTAGATTGATCTAAGACATTCCACTCTTGACTTGATTATTTAATGACTTGATGTGTTTGACCCGGAAGGGTATTTGCTTGAACTCGAATAGCCAATGTCCTATTGCAAATGTGAACTTGCTAGACACTCTCCATGTTCTTGCTATTTATTTCAGGATGTTCCTTATTGCTCTCAATTACTCCATTTTACCTTGAGCATTATTCATGCATAGTTATAGTTACATTCACGTAACATGTTAATTACTTAAATCAAGCCTAATTTATAGTGATGTAATTCCTACTGGGCTTTCGCTCATCCAGTATTTTTACCATATTTTTAGGTAATTCAGATGAGGACAACCAAACCGATGGGGAAGGCCAAGAGTGAAGAGCGTAGATCCATCCCAAATAGTTTGATCAACCAGCGAGTCTTGTCGAGTCATCGTTAATTTTGTACTTCTCTTTTGAGTTTAGTGAATTTGAGACGTTGGAGTCGTGGTTAATCTATTGTAAACTTGAAGTATGATGGAATAAAAATATTTTTATCATTTATTGTTTCTCTTAGCGTACTCTATTCTTGTGTGTGTGAATGCCTCAAGCTCTGATTGACATGATCATATAACCATCACGTTTTGGGTTCCTTCTGCACTCGGGGCGTGATAGTTTTGTGGTATCAGAGCCTAGGTTTTTTTAAATTACCTAGGTTGTCAAGTTCAAGGTTAGGGTGTCTAGGTCCCATACCTTTTACCTGGTGAGATTGGGTAGTGCCGTGGGTTAAGTTGATATAGGACGATGAACCCTAGAATTTTAGTCAAGTATCTAATTATCATAATTTCTTGCAGGATCATGGCTGTAGAACGTGCTCAGTGGAGGGAGATGCAGAGGACCGTACAAGGTCTTACTCAAGCCTTACAGCAAGTAGCCCAAGGAGGGGCGAATCGTGGAGCTGGAGCTCTTCACATGAGTTTCCAGAATATGAACCCTCCGAAGTTCATCGGATCTACTGACCCCGATGATGCTAAAAATTGGATCAAAGAGATTGAGCGGATTGTTCGCGTGATGCAATGCGCGAATGAAAAGAAGGTTCTTCTGGCTACTTTTCCGCTAGAGCGAGATGCTAGATCGTGGTGGGAATCGGTGGAGACTACTCTGCCGCATGACCAGGTGACATGGGGAGTGTTTGTAGAGTATTTCAACAGCAAGTACTTTTCTGATCGGGTGCAAGAAAAGAAGGCCGTGGAATTTGTGGCATTGAAGCAACGAAGCTTGTCAGTTACTGAGTATGAAGCACAGTTCTCGAGGTTATCTTGGTATGTGCCGCACTTGGTGGGCACCGAGAAGATGAAGGCCCGAAGATTTATCAATGGGATCAAGCCCAAATATATTACTCAGCTGGCACCCATGGATGTGCAAACATATGTGGAAATGGTTAGATGAGCATAATTATTAGAGGATGCCACCGAGCTGTCTGATCGGATTCGTGGATGTGACAAGAAGGAGCATGTTACAAGTTCGGGCTCTTTCAAGACTCCCGTTTTTAAGAAGAGGCCCAATGGCGGAGGAGATTTCCCCAAGGAGAAGAAGGATAAGAAGAATGATAAGTAGCTAGTTCCTGTCGCTGCTCTGTTGAAGGAGGTGTGCAAGCATTGTGACAAGGCAAGGCACCGAGCCGAAGAGTGTTGGAGAAGGCTAGGAGCTTGTCTTTGTTGTGGGAGTCATGATCATCGGATTCTTGATTGCCCGTTGCTCAATGATCAGGCTGTGAACGAGAAGCACCAAGGTGGAGCGAAGAAGCATGGACGTCTTCAAACATTGCAAGAGGCGGAACCAAGCAAGGGTGGTATCATGGAAGGTACTCTAGATGTTTGTTCCAAGTCTATTTTTGTCTTGTTTGATACTGGAGCAACCCATTCATTCATCTCTCGGAGTTTTGCTACTATGTTACATGTGAGGCCTGTTGTGTTGAAATCTAAGTTAGTTATCTCTACCCCTATTGGAGCTGGGACTGAGATTAAGTATCATTACCTTGATAGTGAGGTTTTAGTTGGAGGTTGGAATTTGCCTGTTGATCTGGTGTGCATGGATATGGATGGATATGATGTCATTTTAGGCGCAGACTAGTTGTCTAGGCATGAAACTATCATAGATTGCAAGAAGGGTTTAGTGACCTTTAGTAGTCCTCCTGGACTTATCTATTCTGGTCTTTGGAATCGTGGTAGTTCATCTCTAATTTTGACCCTTCGAGCTGATAAGCTTATAAAGAGGGGGTGTGTAGCATTCTTAGCTTTTGTTACCGTAGCTGAGCATAGAAGTTCGAAGCTTGAGGAGATTCGTGTGGCAAAGGATTATCCCGATGTGTTTCCGGAGGAATTGCCTGGTTTACTTCCGGAGAGAGAGGTAGCATTTACTATTGATCTTGTTCCTGGTGCTAGCCCTATATCTAAGGCTCCTTATCGAATGTCCCCCATGTTGACACCCATTTTCAACTTGCAAGTCGAGTCTTTTCTCTTATTCATGTTTCATGATGTCCCGAATTATCCATTATTTTGGAGTCTTCCTTGAGCGTGTTTCGAGCCCATTTTTGCTCATTTCCTAGCCCATTAAGCCTCGGAGGCTATTTTTCTTGATTTACATATTTTTCAGCCTGCTTTCATGGTTGCGGTCGTCGCCAAACCACGTCCATTTCCTAAATTCAGTCGATCGATTTCTGAAGTTCAGTCGACTGACTTGATCACATCTGTCGACTGCTAGTCACGGTCTGTCGGTCGACCGCGATCATGAGATCACAGTCGACTACCAGACCGCATTCTTCTATGTGTCGACTAGGACCTATGGCCGTTGGTGTGTCGACGTAGCTTTGGTTTTTTCTTCTCTGGGCAGGTGGCGGTCCTTGCCTGGCCGCGTTCTTCAGGTAGCGGTCACGCGATAGATCGCATTCTCAGTGCAGAGTCCTGTTCATCCCGAACTCTGATATCTCCGGCCGAGGATGCCTTAGAGTCCTATTTCAAGCCATCTACTCCGAGGATTTCGTGCCAGATCAATTTCTATCCCTTCTAGGGGCATTATCTCATCAATGTCCGATGAATTTATATCTCATCAATATCCGACGAATTTATCTCTAAAAATCCTATCTTTCTAGTATTTATCCTCCAACTCCAATTTAGGGCTTCTAAGGCCTATAAATAGCTTCCCATGGCCATGAGCTCGAGGGAAGGGCGTTTTCTGATGTGGGGTGAAGCCATGCTGCACTGTCAACTCTTCTCTTCGACCCCAGGCTGGTCAGGGAGGTTCTAAGTCTTCTTTCTTTTAGGGTTTTTTTTTCAGTTTTGTTCTCTTTTCTACACTATTCTTCTATCACATCTTTTGCACGTCTCTTGCACGCATATTGCACGGATTCATCCTCTTTTACATCTTTGTTCTCCTGCATTTTTAATCATCTTCATACACACAAACACACACCTATTTTTTGTTCCCTTATACAGGGGTTAAAAAACTCTCCCCGGTGCGTTCTTCCCCCTTTTCTTTCATTTTTATTTCCACATGGGATTGATGCTACACGCCTTTTCGTTTTTAATGGGTTTCTTTCTCTTGTTGCTCTGTTTCACAGGATAGGCGAGTGTAGGATGTGAAGCCCATCCTTTCTAGCTGGCTGGAAGGTGAGGAGGAGCTGAACCACGAAGTTCCCGCATCCCATGTTGAACGCGGTTGCACAAGGTCCGCGATCTTATTGTAGCGGTCGTGCGTCGACCGCGTCCTCTCTCTTCATCTTTCCAAGGTACGCAGTAGATCTTTAGGTTCCTGCAACACTTTTCCTACTGTTAATCCTTGGTGGTGATCATGGTACGTTCCTTTCTATCTTTTCATCGCCCCTCCCCTTTTCTTATTATCACACTTATATTTCATGGTCATTGTTTGGGGGAAGGTTCTTTGCCTACACCCTAATTTTTTGGCGATCACGGTGGGACATCTAGTGCCCATCACGCCACTCTTGCCTTCCCGCGATCTCTCTCTATGTGTGTTTCTATTTAAATAGCATCTCCTCGATTTTTCCATTTACCTATCTATTTTTCGGTTTTGTAAGTAGTTCACTTATGCGGGACGGATGGAGGGACCCGACGCCAAAGGATGCGAACCTCGGACTCTAAGTGTTGATGTGACCAGCGACACGTGAACAATAGAGACACCTTGGCCCGACACTAAGAGTTTCCTATGGGCTATACGTCGCAAACAGAAATGCGAGCTCACTCGTCGTCCCAAATGAGGAAAAGCGTGGATCCGCGCGGTTGAGAAACCGGCAGGGTCAAGGGTGGTCGACTCACTTCCGTGCTCGGATCGAGTCACGGGACGGGTTCACTCTCTTTCTCACAGCGGTGACATGAACTCACGAGCTAGAAATCCTAACACACTCAAGCAGCGGCATACAATCATGTACTAGGAAAGCAAATGCAAAGAAGTTAAGACCATTACCTCCACGCTCCTGGCATGGGGAAGACAACCCCGGCCAAATCCATACTCCCGGTTAACAATAATCAATAGTTACAAAATTAACCCACTCCACGTAGGGAGGTAATAGGTCACATGTGAGTCTGGGGTGTATTGAGTTTGGCTTGACGGGCAGCGTTTTGGGGCGCTCCGTCGGTGCCGACAAGCCTCGGTTTGGTGCTGCCCGGACAGCGCGTTCCGCGGGTTGTGGGGCCCACGTGCTGCTCGGGCCTCCGAATTGGGCGAGGTGGGTCCCGCTGCGAAAAGGACTACTGGAGTGGCAATCCCTAGGAGAGGGATGCCCTGGTTCACCTCGTGGAAGGCGAGGCGGCTCCGATCTTCAATTGTTGAAGTTGCTGTCCACGGATCTGAACTTCTATTTCAGACCCGCACGCTCTGGCGACAAAAGTTACTGCGACCAGCACGGACGTCGGATCGGCGCGAAACTGGTGCCATTAGAAAGCTGACTCGAAATCCTTCGACCCTCTTTGACTCCAGTAATTTTTCCGAGGCTGTAATTCTGATGGTGGAATTTTGAACAGGACTGCTCTCTGTCTCAGATCTAGCCGGGCAAAATTGGATCTGCCTGAGAGTTGGCGTTGACTGTGACTCAGACTTCGGATCTGGGTGTTGAGTTCTTCATGCAAGTTGGAGAGGGGGAAGTAAGAAAGACGGGGGTATTTTTTTTTGTAATTTATAGTGGAGGTTTGGCTGGGGAAACAGATTTTCTAACACTGGGTGGTTGGATCTGGATAGTGGGAGACAGAACTAATTTGGGAAAAGACAGAGATTTTAAGAAAATGTAAACGATATCCAAAATTCTCAAGAAAATTCGTGGAAGGGGGCTTAGGTGGAAAGAATCCTCAATAAACATTGCAACTCATTTAGACATGGGGAAGAGGGTCGAACTTTGGAAACACATGGTTGCTGTGACACGGGACAGAACACATGCAGATCTGGAGGGTTGGGAAACATGAAATGGGAAAAATGGAAATCGAAGGCTAGAAAATTGGAAACTTTTTATGGGATGTGGGAGGGACCCCAAGAACTCACCCTCAAAATTTGGAACCCAACAGGTCACGAGGTTGAGAGTTAAAATTTCGGGAAGAGCTTGATGTTCCGCGATTGACAAAAATCCGACGATAGCGATGGCGGTGCAACGGTGGCTCGATGGCGGTGGCGGCGGCGGCGACGATCTTCACACCAGATAGAGGAGGCGTCTCACCTCAGAATACAGCCTTCCCAGCTGCAAGAAGGGGGAGAGAGGAGAGAGATAGGGGGCGGCCCTTTGCTTTTGGAGGAAATTCACAATATTTCTTGCATTAATTCTCTCAATAATGAGAAATACATGCTATTTATATGAAATACCAAAAGACACTAACTATCCTTAGATCTAGGGTTGGAGAGGGGTAAATGGGGGAGTTCACAATTAATTCTCTCATGTGTTTTGGACTCAAATAAAATAAAATTACAAACCCATTATAATATAGTATATGGGGGGCGCCCCCTTGACTATGTGGCCTCCAACTTGGACTTTGTTAACACCATGTCCCCCCCTTGGTCCAACTCTTCTAGAAGCCCACCTTGGATGTTTGACTGGCCCCACATGGGCCCTAGAGCTGAGGTGGATCAATGGGAGAGGGGATAGGGGGCCCGCGGGACCCAGGTGGTCCCATATTACAAATAAACCCATTCTACTATCCTTATTATAATCTAAACAAAACCAAATAAACACACATTACACACAAATAAAATCCCAATAAATACTATAAATCCTAAGACTCAAGGTGGAGACTCCAGACTGTCTCCGAGCTAGAGAGAAACCGGTGTAGCTCGAGTGGTGCTGCGCGTACGGTACCGACGGCTCACCGTATCGTATCTCTCGCTAGCTCTGGTGTCCACACCAATTCTCCCCGGGTGGGAGAAACTCGACCCTGTCGAGTAAGGGTCCGCATCGCTCAGGTAGCGCTCCAGTAGGTCCGAATCTATCCTCTGCAACTCTACCCGGGTGATCCAAGCATCCTCGGTGGCGGGTCACCCTCTCCATCGCACTAGGTAGCGCGGGTAGGATCCACTCCTGGTAACAGTCACCTACTCATCCAGTATATGATCTATACGCTCTCGCTGCTGTGGAAATGAGGCTGGTGGTGGACACTCAGGTGTGGGGTCACGCTCAATGGGGGGAGATGGCTCGAAAGGCTCACTAGGGATTACCGCTGGGTCCCTATAGGTAACTAGATCCGACACATTAAAAGTAGAGCTTATACCATATTCCTCGGGCAGGTCCATAACATACGCATTGGATCCGATGAGTTTCAGCACTTTAAATGGACTGGCTCCGTGAGCTTACAATTTCTTTACGGTTCCAGAGGGAAACCGTTCAGGTCTAACCCTGATCATGACATAATCACCCTCTTGGAACTCACGGTGGTGTCTATGGGCATCAGCTAACTCCTTATACCGTGCATTGCTGGCCTTAATGTGACAACGGATGTCGTCATGCAGACTCCTAACATGCCTGGCAAATGACTCGGCAGACTCTGACACTCGTGCATGAATGGGCATGGGAACAAGATTCACTGGCTTCCTAGGCCTATGACCTGTGACAATCTCAAAAGGACTCATACCGGTAGACCTGTTGACCGAATCATTATATGCAAACTCTGTCGGTGGTAACATGAGATCCTAATCCCCTACACGGTCCCTGACAAGACACCTCAAAAGGTCACCTAGACTCCTATTCACCACCTCGGTCTGACCATCTGTCTGGGGATGATATGCATTGGAGAACTTGAGGTGAGTACCTAACATATGCCACAGTGTCTTCCAAAAATAACTGGTGAACCTAACATCACGGTCAGACACTATGGTACGAGGCAACCCAAACTTGCACACCACATGAGTAAGGAAAAGGCGGGATACCCTCAAAGCATCCGAAATCTTCGAGCAGGGAATGAAAAGGGCCATCTTCTGGAATTGATCTACTACCACATAGACTGAATCATGCTTCCTAGAGGTGCGTGGCAATCCCAAGATAAAATCCATGCTAATATCATGCCACGGGGCATCAGACACGAGGAGAGGTGTGTAGAGGCCCGAGCTTTGCTTCTTCATTTTGGCCATAACACATGTACGGCACTGGGCCACAATGTGTGCAACATCTCGCTTCAAGCTCGGCAAATAGAATCTATGCTCGACAGCCTCGATAGTCTTATTCCGACCAAAGTGGCCGACTAGACCTCCCGCATGTAGTTCCCAGACTAAGAAGTCACGAACCGAAGTTTGGGGAACACAAAGCCTGCCTCCTCGAAAGAGGTAACCCTCCTGAAGCACATAATCAATATGATCTCTCGAGGGTCCGGCCTGGAGAGCAACAAAGATCTGACCAAAGTCAGGACAATCAACATAAGCCTCTCTCATCTTCTCTAGCCCTATAACCTCGGCACTCATGGTAGTCAGCAAACATGCTCGCTGACTCAAGGCATCAGCCACCTTGTTCTCCACTCCAACCTTGTGTTTAAGCATAAATGTGAACTGCCAGAGATACTCGACCCATCTACTGTGACGCGCATTAAGCTTCTTTTAGGCATGGAGGAACCTCAAAGCCTCATGATCGGAGTACAAGATAAACTCTTGATGTAATAGATAGTGCCTCCAATGCCTAAGAGCTTGAACAGCTGCATAGAATTCTTTATCATAAGTGGAGTATCGCAATTTCGCGTTATTCAGCTTCTCACTGAAATATGCGACCAGGTGGGTCTCCTGACTCAACACTCCTCCAATCCCTACACCCAACACGTCACAAAAGACTTCAAACACCTTCGAGAAATCTGGTAATCGAAGGACCGGTGTCTGGGTCATGCGTTCCTTGATGTCCTTGAAGGCAGCAGCAGTGACCTTCGTCCATACAAACGTGCCCTTCCTAATGCAGTCCATGATCAGGGCAGTGCCGGAGCTAAATCTGCGGATGAAATGACGATAGAACATCGTGAGGCCATGAAAGCTGTGGACATCATGGATCGTGCGGGGTTCCGGCCACTCAACAATGGCCCAGACCTTCTCCAGATCAGCGGAGACCCCAGTACTAGACACAATAAAACCCAAGAAGGTAGGCTGAGAAGTCATAAAGGCACATTTCTGTCAGTTTGCAAACAACTGCTCTCGCCTCAAAAGTAGGCAGACCTGCCGTAGATGGTCCAAGTGGTCCCCCTTAGTGCGACTATATATAAGAATATCATCAAAATACACTACCACAAAGACTCCAATAAATGGTCGAAGGACCTGAGTCATAAGTCGCATGAAGGTACTAGGGGCATTGGTCAACCCAAAGGGCATAACCAACCACTCATATAGACCATCCTTGGTCTTAAATGCGGTCTTCCACTCATCACCTGGCCTAATCCTCACCTGATGGTAGCCACTCTTATGATCGATCTTTGAAAAGATAGTGGCACCTGCCATCATGTCAAGCATATCATCCAAGTGAGGAATAGGGAACCTGTACTTCACGGTGATTTTGTTGATGGCACGACTATCAATACATATTCTCCACGTGCCAACCTTCTATGGGGAGAGTAATGCGGGAATAGCACATGGACTCATGCTGTCCCGAACAGACCCTCTCTGCATCAGCTCATCGACCTGCCGCATTAGCTCGGCATGTTCCGTGGGACTCATGCGATAGTGAGGAAGATTGGGCAATGAGGAGCTCGGAATCAGGTCGATAGCATGTTGAATATCTTGCATAGGTGGGAGTCCCTCGGGAAGCTCTTCGGGAAAAATATCAGCAAACTCCTACAGAATGGGATTGACATCGGGTGGGAGTTCACCCTCGACCTTTTGCTCCACCTCACGGACCGTGATGGCAAACACGGGGCTGCCCCTACTAGCCTCCCACTCCATTTCTCGGGAGCTAATCAACATCAACCTCCTAGATGGGGGCTCGCCTGTGCCAGAAGTAACGGTCATGGCCCTAGCTGGGGATGGGGTACTGGGTCCAGGGACGAAAGGCTCTGGAGTACTAGGACCAGTAGGACCTCTAACAGAAGGACTCTTGGGCTGAGAGGGGTGGAGGGTAATCCGTTGGCCACCATGGTCGAAGGTACAGCTGTTCGACTGGCCATGGAGTGTGGCATCCCGATCAAACAACCACGGCCTACCAAGAATAATACTGCCCACCTCCATGGGGAGGACATCACACCAGATCTCGTCACGGTAGGCATGGAACTGCAGTGGGACCAAACACCGCAGTATGATCGGAATGTAGGTGGAATCTACCCATGATACCCGATAGGGGCAAGGATGGTCCACGGGGGTAAGACCAAGATGCGAAACAGTGCCCATGGAGATTGCATTGATACAACTCCCACTATCGATAATCACCTTACAAACTTTCTCGCCTAGCCTACAGTATGTATGAAATATGGTGGTCCGACGCCAGTCATCACTGGCCTGTGGCTGGGTGAGAATACACCTGACGACCCCTATCTGGGCATCATCTAGATGCTAAACCTCCTGACCATCATCCTCATTCTCAAATAACTCGTTAGCTAATTCTTGATCCGCCTCATAGCTGACTGACACAAGCTCGGAAGATGAGGTATTCCCGACCTGTGTGTCCCCGATGACTAGAGATTGACGCGTGGGACACTGGTTGGCAAAATGGCCAAACCCATTGTAGCGAAAACATAGCTGCCGGGATCCACTAGGCTCCCCGATCAAAGGTCCCTTACCCTTGTACTCCCGATGGATAGCGGGTGAAGGCAACAAGGGACGGGCAAGAGTTGCGGGTGCCGATGGACGGGCAATGGGTGCCGGAAGTTGTTGGGGACGAGGAAAGTCCCTCGGAGGTGGAGGGCGAGGCCTAGGAGCGAACGGCTCCTGACGTGTGGGCTCTTGAGGTCGAGCCATGGGGGCCCTCTGATATGAGCCTGCAGAGCTGCGGGGCTCGACACTACGAAGAGGGAAGGGGCCCATCCGTTGGGTAGGGTCGAACTCGACCTCAAATTGCTCCAATTCGAGAGAAACCTGATATGCCTGCTCCAAAGTGGTCACATTGCAGAGGAAAAGTTCTTATTGATAGTTTGGCTGCAGACCACTTCGAAAGCGCGAGATGGTCATGGTGCTCTCTTCCGTAACTCCACACCGCAAATAATACTCATCAAATTTGGCGGTGTACTCAGTCATGGACCGGTTCCCTTTGGAGAGACTTTGCCATTTGTCTATGAGACGTTGGCGATATGTGGCAGGAAGGTACTTCTGCCTCAACTTGATTTTCATGTCATCCCAAGTACCGATCTGGGTTGATGTCGCTGCATCAATAGGCTCTCCACATTTGTCCAATAGGTTTGCGCCTTTCCTTGCAACTTCATCTTTGCGTATCGAACTCTTTGGTGGTATGTCATCTCAAACCACTCGAAGTACCGGTCCATGCCGGCCTCCCAATCTAAATAGACTGGTGCGGGCACCAGAGCACGCGAGAGGCACGAGCCGGTAAGCCACCGGTACCGTACGCGGAGCACCACTCGAGCCACTTCGGCATCCATGTGGCTCGGAGACGGTCTAGAGACTCCCCCTTGAGTCTCGGTATTTTTCGTATTTTGTTTGTATGTTGTGTGTATTTTATTTAGATTGTAATTTGAATTGTAATAGGGGTTTATTTGTAATTTGGGACCACCCGGGTCCCACGGGCCCCCCATCCCACCTCCCATTGATCCACCTCATCACTGGGGCCCATGTGGGGTCAGTCAAACCTTCCATTGTGGGCTTCTAGAAGGTGGGACCAAAGGAGGGGACAAAGGGGGGGAGCATCTCCTAGATCTCTCCTTAACTTAAGGGAGTGTCCCCCTCCTTTTGTATTAGTTTAATAGGTTTTGAATCTTATTTTATTTGTTCCAAACCACATGGGAGAAATACTTTTGTTGACTCCCAAGTATGCCCCTCCCAAATCTAGATCTAGGGGTATTTTATGTCATTTTGCAATTCATACAAATACCATGTAATTCTCATTTTAGTTGAATTAATGCATAAGAATTTTGGTGAAATTGGTGAAGCTCCAAGTTTGGTGCGACCTCCCCCTCCTCTCTCCCCCTTCTGCAGCTGAGATGGCTGTATTCTGAGGTGAGACGCCTCCGGTATCCGTTCTTGAAGCCCGCCGCCGCCGCCACGAGCCGCCATCGCATCACCGCCGAGATCGCTGGAGTTCTGCCTTCATCCGACCACAGCAGCTTCCACGAAATTCAGCCATCCGCCACGAGCTCAGATCGACTTGAGATTTTGAGGGGATGTTCCAGAGGTGTCAAGCACATCCCAAACAATTTGGTTGGTCATAAAGATACCCTTTGATATTTTTTCATTTTTGTCCAACCTTAATTTCCAGATCTGTCTGCTTGCTGTTTCAATTTCCATCCGCCCTGTGTTTCAAATGTTCGGACCCCTTTCCGATTTTTTTTAGAGCTCCCAATTTTACTGAGAGTTCTGTCCATCAACTCCACCGTCTCCAAATTTTATTGAATTTTTTTAAGGCCATCCCATATTTTTCAAAAATAGATCTCAGAGATAGCTGCAGTGCTGTCCACCTGTTCCCAGATCCGACCACCCTCCCGTAAAAAAATCATAACAAATCACAGCCACCTCCAATCAGTCCACAAAAACTATCCCCGTTCTGCTTGTTCAAAATCCCACAAGTTGGATGAAGAGCTCAGGAGCTGAATCGGCCATCTTCCTTGCGGTCAAAGGCAGTCTTCAGGCAACTCACCTGTAGATCTGAGGTTTCGGTTACTGTACAACAGGGACTTGTAAATTTAATAAAGTTCTGATCCGACCCGATCCAGCAGATCTCTCTGGCTCTAGATCGAAGAATTTGAAGAGAGATTTCCAACGATAGCTCATGCGTCCCGATCCGATGTCGGGATTGATCGCAGCGGCCGTCTTCGCCGGAGCGCGCGCCGGAAGACAGCAACCAAAATCCGTGGGAAGTTAGTTCCAGAATTGGGAATCGGGGCCGATCGACCCCCGATCGGTGTTCCCAGCCGACCGCCATCCGCGGAGGCGCGCCACCAGAGGTCCCCATCACAGTGGGTCCCACCCCGCAGATCCGGAGGACAGCGCCGTCCGTGGGCCCCGCGGGCCCGTAGAAGCTGCCGTTCGGAAAGCACGAAAATGCAGAGTTCGGCACCGCCGGGCGACATCAAGATGCTGCCCGTCAACCTGAGTTGCGTGATTCCCGGACCCCACATGTGACCTTTTACCTCCCTGCGTGGAGTGGGTCGACTTAGTGTATTGCTGTAATCATTGTTAACTGGGAGTCCGTAATTCGGCCGGGGTTGTCTTCGCCACGCTGGGTGCGTGGAGGTAATGGTCCGAACCTCTTGGCGTTCATTTGCTTAGATAGTATATGGTCTTTTGCCACTGCCGAGAGCGATAGGTACTAGCCCGTGTGTCCATGTCACCGCTGTGAGTGTGAGAGTGACCCGTCCCGTAACTCGATCCGAGTCCGGAAGTGAGTCGACTACCCGTGAACTCTGCCGGTTCTTCAACCGCGCACGATCCGCATTTCCCTCGCTTGGGACGACGAGTGAGCTTGCGTTTCTGTTAGCGACGTATAGCCCATAGGAGCTCTCCGTGTCGGGCTTAGTGTCTCTCCTATCATGTGTTGCTGGTCGTGTCCACATCTAGAGTCCGAGGTCCATACTACGTAGAGTCGGTCCCCATGTCCGTCCCGCATCAGTTTGGTATCAGAGCGAGTTGAGTCTAGGGTAGTCATTGCATAAGTCTTGCATGCATCATGGTCTAAGTCAAGTCTAGGACCATCATTACTTTCAAAACAAAAAAAAAGTGCTTCAAATTTGCATTTCATCCCAATAACCCGGTATATAAAAAAGTGTTGTCCGAACGTTAGGCTACGCCTATCGAGAAGGCCGCACACTTGCGCGAGTGATCTTCGGATCGATTAACTCTGCCTCGTACTGAGTCTTGGTGTCTTGTCCTTAGTGTGCATGCATCCCAACCTTGCATAGTCGGTCTCGTGTCATGTTAAAATGGCCTTGCATGTCCATTCCTAGGGATCCGTTCCCATCCTTTGGCAACTATGGCCAACCCATGCCAACCCGTCCAAGGCGACAAGTCCGTGTCCGAGTACATTAGGGATTTCGAAGTGTACCGGTTTGGAAATGAGAGCACCATGACTGCCTCCCAGTTCCGGAGAGGTTTGCGGCTTCATTTTCGGTATGAATGTCTTATCCGTGACGCGTTCTCTCTGGCGCAGTGTTATCAGGTCGCTCTCGAGGTTGAGCCTTTCGAGGCCCGATTTGATGCCGCCATTCGGTGAGTAGATGCCGCCCTTCGGCAAGCCTCTACCTCTCAGTCGATTCCCGAGCCGGTCGGACAGCCTACCCCATGGTCTTCCCCACCCACGAGAGCTCCCATGCTACCACCCTCTACTTCCGAACTCTATTCGGAACCATCTCATTTGGAGCCACCCAAGCCCGAGCCACCCGTATTTATAACGGGTACACTTTACATAGCCGAGCCACTACTTAGTTGGATCAAGGATAGCTTGGTCCCACTTCCCTTCCAATCTATGGACCCTATCCTACCTCTGGTGCTAATCAACTCATTCCATACCACTTTCCGGTCTAGTGACCATGTGGATACATTGGATGACCTTCTTAACGGATTAGACCGGCAATTGACATTTACGCACTTGTTGGCTCCAGGCTTCGACCGACCCACAGGTCGTAGTTTCACTCATCCCACTTTAGGGCCCATCACCTCCGTGTACACCGTGGGTCATGTTACCACGGAGGTTCTTCTACTCCTCCCTATGCCGGCCGAGTCTGACTTCATTCCCCTTTGCCCAAGGGAGGAATCTTACTTTCTACCTATGACTGTCGTCCCATCTCTAACAATGAATGAAGGTGATCATTTACACCTCCAAGATTTCCAAATGTGGGATAGTGATTTGTGGAAGCCTAGTCCGAGGGGTCATACCTTCTTTGATCCCTTTGACCCATTCTCTTATAGACCCCGTGACCCACCATATTTACTCCACCTTTTCGAGAGAGTCCACCATCATACCCCCACCGTCTCATCTCTCTTCATGGATGAAGGAGATCAACAACACCTTCTAGACTTCCACACATGGGATCTTGAGATGAGGGAATCCATATCGAGGGGTCACACATTCTTTGATCCCTTCGATCCCTTTCTTAGTGGGCCCCTTAGTCCACAATCTCCATTCCACTTCTTTAGGGGTGGTCACCATTATACCCCTCCCCCATGTACCGGGCCATCGGCACCCACCGAGTCCGTTCACGGGCGAGAGACACCCGACCCTCCTGTTCCACCCAAACCTCCCAAATCCAAAGGACTGTCTTATAGTTGTACCGACATTCAGTCACACTTAGGGTATGCATGGCACACCTTCGGATGTCCTGGACAACCTTGCATATGATTGGGTCGAACTAACATTAGGTTTGTTTAGGGTTGTATGTGCATCCGTGTGTGTTTTTTTTCTTTTGCTAAGCATGTTAGGAGTCTGCATGACGACGTCTGTCGTCACATTGAGTCCAGCAATGCACATTACAAAGAGCTAGCCGATGCTCACCGACACCACCGAGAGTTCCAAGAGGGCGAATATGTCATGATCAGGGTAAGACCTGAATGGTTTCCCTCTGGAACCGTTAAGAAGTTGCAAGCTCGCGGAGCCGGTCCATTTAGAGTGTTGAAACGTGTTTGATCCAATGCGTATGTTGTGGACCTGCTCGAGGAATATGGTATAAGCTCAACTTTCAATGTGTCGGATCTAGTTGCATATAGGGACCCAGCGGTGATCCCCAGTGAGTCTTTCGAGCCATCCCCTCCCATTGAGAGTGATCCCACACCTGAGTGTCCACCTTCAGCCCCTTTTCCACGGCAGTGAGAGCATATAGATCATATACTGGATGAGCAGGTGACAGTTACCAGGAGTGGATGTTACCCACGCTACCTAGTGCGATGGAGAGGACGGCCCGCCACCGAGGATACTTGGATCACCCATGGAGAGTTGCAGCAAATCGATCTGGACCTTCTGGAGTGCTACCAGAGCGATATAGACCCTTACTCGACAGGGTCGAGTTTCTCCCACCCGGGGAGAATTGGTGCGGACACCAGAGCACGCGAGAGGCACGAGCCGGCAAGCCACCGGTACTGTACGCGGAGCACCACTCGAGCCACTTCGGCATCCATGTGGCTCGGAGACGGTCTAGAGACTCCCCCTTGAGTCTCGGTATTTTTCGTATTTTGTTTGTATGTTGTGTGTATTTTATTTAGATTGTAATTTGGATTGTAATAGGGGTTTATTTGTAATTTGGGACCACCCGGGTCCCACGGGCCTCCCATCCCACCTCCCATTGATCCACCTCATCACTGGGGCCCATGTGGGGTCAGTCAAACCTTCCATTGTGGGCTTCTAGAAGGTGGGACCAAAGGAGGGGACAAAGGGGGGGAGCATCTCCTAGATCTCTCCTTAATTTAAGGGAGTGTCCCCCTCCTTTTGTATTAGTTTAATAGGTTTTGAATCTTATTTTATTTGTTCCAAACCATATGGGAGAAATACTTTTGTTGACTCCCAAGTATGCCCCTCCCAAATCTAGATCTAGGGGTATTTTATGTCATTTTGCAATTCATACAAATACCATGTAATTCTCATTTTAGTTGAATTAATGCATAAGAATTTTGGTGAAATTGGTGAAGCTCCAAGTTTGGTGCGACCTCCCCCTCCTCTCTCCCCCTTCTGCAGCTGAGATGGCTGTATTCTGAGGTGAGACGCCTCCGGTATCCGTTCTTGAAGCCCGCCGCCGCCGCCACGAGCCGCCATCGCATCACCGCCGAGATCGCTGGAGTTCTGCCTTCATCCGACCACAGCAGCTTCCACAAAATTCAGCCATCCGCCACAAGCTCAGATCGACTTGAGATTTTGAGGGGATGTTCCAGAGGTGTCAAGCACATCCCAAACAATTTGGTTGGTCATAAAGATCCCCTTTGATATTTTTTCATTTTCGTCCAACCTTAATTTCCAGATCTGTGTGCTTGCTGTTTCAATTTCCACCCGCCCTGTGTTTCAAATGTTCGGACCCCTTTCCGATTTTTTTTAGAGCTCCCAATTTTACTGGGAGTTCTGTCCATCAACTCCACCGTCCCCAAATTTTATTGAATTTTTTTGAGGCCATCCCATATTTTTCAAAAATCGATCTCAGAGATAGCTACAGTGCTGTCCACCTGTTCCCAGATCCGACCACCCGTAACAAAATCATAAAAAATCACAGCCACCTCCAATCAGTCCACAAAAACTATCCCCGTTCTCCTTGTTCAAAATCCCACAAGTTGGATGAAGAGCTCAGGAGCTGAATCGGCCATCTTCCTTGCGGTCAAAGGCAGTCTTCAGGCAACTCACCTGTAGATCTGAGGTTTCGGTTACTGTACAACAAGAACTTGTAAATTCAATAAAGTTCTGATCCGTCCAGATCCAGCAGATCTCTCTAGCTCTAGATCGAAGCATTTGAAGAGAGCTTTCCGACGATATCTCATGCGTCCCGATCCGATGTCGGGATTGATCGCAGCGGCCGTCTTCACCGGAGCGCGCGCCGGAAGACGGCAACCAAAATCCGTGGGAAGTTAGTTCCAGAATTGGGAATCGGGGCCGATCGACCCCCGATCGGTGTTCCCGGCCGACCGCCGTCCGTGGAGGCGCGCCACCAGAGGTCCCCATCATAGTGGGTCCCACACCGCAGATCCGGAGGACAGCGCCGTCCGTGGGCCCCGCGGGCCTGTAGAAGCTGCCGTTTGGAAAGCACGAAAACGCGGAGTTCGGCACCGCCGGGCGACATCAAGATGCTGCCCGTCAACCCGAGTTGCGTGATTCCCGGACCCCACATGTGACCTTTTACCTCCCTGCGTGGAGTGGGTCGACTTAGTGTATTGCTGTAATCATTGTTAACCGGGAGTCCGTAATTCGGCCGGGGTTGTCTTCGCCACGCCGGGTGCGTGGAGGTTGTTGGGTTCGGTGCAGTATTCAGAGGGGGGGTGAATGAATATAGCCTATAAAAATTTCGCCCAATTAACAACTAGAATGCTAACAAGATAAAGCTCAACTAGAATTTCGCTCTCTTGACAAATTAAAACACTCTAAGAAAACTAATTAACTCTTCTGCTCAACCAGAAGCCAAACACATGGAGCGCCCCTATGCAATCATCTAGCGAAAGCAAACAGATAGAAACATCAAACCACTGCACAAGGGGTTTTTAGGTGGTTCGGTCCAGCAGACCTACAGCCACCCCACACTCAACCCGAGTGTGGCTTCGTGCTGACTCACAGCTTGAATAGCTGGGCATCACAGCTTGCCATACATCAGCTGGGCAACACAGCTTGCCGTCCGAGGAATCCTCCTCGCCCACTGAGCAACACAGCTTGCTGTCCAGTGGAATCCACCACTGCAAACCGCTAGGGATTACAGCTTACCCGTCCAGAGGCAGCACCTCTACAAACCGCTGGGCAATACAGCTTGGCCGTCCAGTGGAATCCCCCACTGCCTACTGAGCAACACAGCTTGCTGTCCAGAGGAGTCCTCCTCTGCAACCACTGACTAACAGCTTGAATAAAGGTATAACAAGAAAACAAATGAAGGAACAAGACAACAACGGAAAGCTGTAAATGAAGAACAAGAAATGTAGCTCTCGAATGGAGCAGATCTGGCTTGGAGTTGATCCAAGTGCCAGACAAACACAATCTCACTCTCTCTCTTAGCTCGAGCTCTATATCTCTCTCTTTCTCTTCTTTCTCTTCTTCTTCTGCTCTTCTTTCACTCTCTTTCTTTTTCTTCTCTGGATCGAATACTCTCTGCTACTCTCAGACTGGATGTATAGACTTTGCTCCTTTTCTTTCGATCAGTCTTCTTTAGTGGAAGAAGGCTCGTATATATAGCAGCAGCAGCAGCAGCCCCTGGGCGCGTGGCTTCCACGTTTTCTCGCCCAAGGAATTTGCCAGATCCGAGGCAGCTTCATCCACGTGTCAGCATTTGCATACCTCGTCCTCCTGGGATCACGAGCCAGGTCATCAATCTCGGTAAGAATCCCTGTCAGACAGAGCATCGGATAAGTCATCAGTTTAAGTGTAAACTCTGTACACACTTTGAAGATGAAATGCATTGTATAGACTTTATAAGCAGCATGCATTGTACAGACTTAGTGAAAGGGAATGCATGTAATACAATTCTTTTAAATACCCAGAGACTAGTGCGTTCTCGCACGGGAGCATATGAAGTCTCAGGGGAGCATCTATGGCCTCTGGACAGCATCACCAGCGTCAGGGGAGCATGTGGAGCACATGCCGTCTCTGGGGAGCAATCGCTGCTCCAGGGGAGCATCATCAAAGTTAGGGAAGCATTAGTAGCCACTGGAGGGCATACTCGGTCCCAGGAGAGCATCCGGGGGGACAGGCGAGCATGCACGTCTGATGTACAGACTCTACCAATGTATAGACTTGGTGGATAGTGATGCATGGCCAAACGGATGTACAGACTTCACTGTGAATGCATGAACAGTGAATGAGTGTATAGACTTGATCAAGAGGGAGACGCTGGCCAATCGGAGCATTAACAGTCACTGGAGAGCATACTCGGTCCCAGGAGAGCATCCGGAGGGACAGGCGAGCATGCGCGTCTGATGTACAGACTTCCTATATGAAGACAATGGCTATACAGACTTGGCCAACGAATCCGATGTAAAGACTTGAGGCATGGAGGCCAATGTACAGACTTGGAAAGTTAAGACCATTGTGCGGACTTCACCTCGTGCCAGCTACAGTGAAGGAATGTATAGACTTCACCAAGACACTGCATGAACAATATGATGCAATGTACAGACTTCAGAGGATGCAGACTCTGTATAGACTCTTAGGTCTAAAGGCAATGTACAGACTTTGTCTTAGAAACGATTGTATAGACTTGGCAGCTTGACCCACTGTACAGACTTGGAAGATTGAACCAATGTATGGACTTGGGGTTCAGAACGTAGGTAAAGACTGGGATTGTATAGACTTGCCCAGTGCTGCCAATGTATAGACTATGATGCTCAACGTCAAATGCGATGTACAGACTTTACCTATTAGTTCAATGTACAGACTTTCGAAGCAAATGTGAAGCCAATGTACAGACTTGCCACCTACCAATGTATAGACTTGGTGGAAGTCATGCAATGTACAGACTTCAGGATGAAAGCATGAACAGTCCGATGTATGGACTTGGCAAGCCTAAGACGCTGAATGAGACGGTGGGGTCTGTATAGACTTTGCTCAAAGCCTTAGACGCTAACAGAGACGGACGTTGTACACACTTTAAGTCCAGTGTATAGACAATGCCTTAGACTCTAAATGAGATGCTAAGAAGATGCATTGTATGGACTTTGAGAAATGCTTCAAGTGGATGGCTGTACAGACTTCATGAATGTGCAGACTTGACAACGAGATGCACAATGTATAGACTATGCACATGCATGAATGATGTAAAGACTCTGAAATACTTTACCCTGCAGTGTATAGACTTGCTAGTCATCAAACTACATGCAGACAGAAAAGCAACGTACAGGCACAACCAATATATCAGTCATACACATGCATTCTCCACAAAACAAGTTATGTTGCTATCATCAAACCACAATCTCATAAAGCACTCACTGTGTTGCTATCATCAAAACAAAACAGCATTGCTATCATCAAATCAACATAGCACATGCTTGTGCCTAAGAGGCACAACAGAGGTAATGGTCCGAACCTCTTGACGTTCATTTGCTTAGCTAGTATATGGTCTTTTGCCACTGCCGAGAGCGATAGGTACTAGCCCGTGTGTCCATGTCACCGCTGTGAGAGTGAGAGTGACCCGTCCTGTGACTCGATCCGAGTCCGGAAGTGAGTCGACTACCCGTGAACTCTGCCGGTTCTTCAACCGCGCACGATCCGCGTTTCCCTCGCTTGGGACGATGAGTGAGCTTGCGTTTCTATTAGCGATGTATAGCCCATAGGAGCTCTCCATGTCGGGCTTAGTGTCTCTCCTATCATGTGTTGCTGGTCGTGTCCGCATCTAGAGTCCGAGGTCCATACTACGTAGAGTCGGTCCCCGTGTCCGTCCCGCATCATAGACCTTCGGGTCCAAGGACCCGTCAAAGAGGGGAGGGTCCGCACGCACGCTCCTAAGAATGCGGTCGTCGTCATCGTAATCATGATTCCGTCTTTGGGCTCGACGGTCACGACCATAACCCCCTTGTTCGTTATCGGATGCATAGTCAGCCACCTCGGGCACTTGTTGCTGTAGACACGCCGTTTTTAACATTTCTGTGGGTAAATCTCATATTATATCACGATACCCCAAAGTGGCTTACACATTTGATTTATGTGGGTGATTAATATTTTTCCTACATTTTTACATAAAAATACAAAAAAAATCGAGAAAACATTAGAAAAAGACAAAAAATGAGAAAAGCTCACATCTATATATTGAGAAAAAGCTTATAAAAATACAAAAAAAATCAAAAGGGTTATAAAAATCTAAAAAAATTGAGAAAATGTTAAAAATAAGAAGAAAATGTTCCAAAAAAATAAAATAAATCCTAATACATAAAAATAAATAATTTTAGTGTAAATATATATGTATATAATAAAATATAAAAGATATAGAATAATAAATATGATTATCATTAATCTTATCTCTACTTTATTATTACTAATCTACACCTTAATATTAATACCTCTTTTATCCTTTTCTTACTTTGTCTTTTACACTCATCCATCCGACATAAGGAATCTCCCCACCCTTCACGTACCTCTCCACTCTCTTATCTCCTCCACCCTATTCTCCTCCACTTGGCATCCATCCATCTCACGTCCTCTTCCCTGTCTCCCCTTCTCTATCTTCAGATCCACCTCCTCCAATCACCAACCTCCCTTCCTCATCTTCTCCCACTCCCTCTCTTTCTCTTTTTTAACGATAATCACTCCTTGCCTCCTACACACGGCAGTCCCCATCGAAACCCACATCCACTCACCCACTCCCTCTCCTCTACCATGGACACCTTACTCCACTCCTCTCTCTACCTGCCAACCCGCTCCACCTCTCTCCTTTTTTCCTTCCCTCCCTAACATCATGCATGCGACTCCGCCACCGAGCCCCCTCGTCGTGATCTCCAGCCACCTCCATACAACCTCTACCCCACCGCCACACCGCCGTGAAACCATCGCCATCATCGACTTCGCCGTTGTTGCACCATGCTGCCGCCATGAAGCCACCGTCGTGAAGCCGCTGCTACCGCTCATCCACGCCCGTCGACTACCTCCTCTTGTTACCACCGCCATCATCGTTCTTCGGCCGCCGCTGCTGCACCCTCTTCGTCTCCCACGTTTGCGCCACGGCAACCCACGGCCACCGTCCACGTCGTCACCGGCCACCTTCCTCGTCATCCACGTTCGCACCACGGCAACCCACGGCCACCGTCCTCATCGTCACCGGTCGACCACGACCACTGCCATCGTCGACCGCCGCTGTTGCTGCACCATGCCACCGTCGTGAAGTTGCTGTTGCCGTTCGTCCATGCACGTTGCATCCTCCTCTGGCCGCCGCGAGCCTCCCTTGTTCACGCTTGCCATGCAACCGTCGTGAAGCCGCATTCCTCGACACCTCCTTGCCGCTACCACCGTGATGCCCCACACCGCCGCTACCACCTCCTCCCAACTCCTTTGTCACCACCGAGCTTCTCCACGCCATCCGCCATCTCTACCGTCCCCCCTCCCTGCTAACCTTTTACCGAAGACACCACTTCACATGCATGTGCCCCAAACCAACTCCACTCTCACCCTCTGCCCCTCTAACTTCACAAGTCACGCCACCCCATCACTCCCCCCTCCTCTGGTAGCCACGATGACCGCTCGCCAAGCCCCACTGCCGTTCCATCTCTCCCTTTCCACTCTCACTTCCGGCCACACTCACGCCGTCGTCGACCACCGCACTTGCACCCCTCGCCGCTGCCGTCGACTGCACCCTCCGCTGCCACCTCCACTTCGGCCCCTCCTCTTTCCCACAGCAAACCCCCCTCCAGCCACGTCCGAAGCATCTCCCTTTTCACCTCCGACCACCGCGGCCATTCACCTCCGACTGCCGTGAGAACCCCGCCACCGCCGCAGCTCTCTCTCTCCCTCTCTTTCTCTTCCTCTCTTCCACCCACCTCCCGCGATCTCCCTCTCTCTTCCTCTTTCTCATTCACCTCCCCCTCTCTGCTCTCACCCGATCTCTCTCTGCTCTCTTTCAGCTTTTTTTATTTTATTATTATTTATCTCTCTTCTCTCTCTCACCCTCTCCCCCATCTCTCTCCCTCCTGCGTTCTCATCTTTCCCTCTCGATCTTTCACTTTTTCCTTTTTTTATTACTTTACATTCTCACCCTCTTTTCTGTCTCTCTTTCTCTCCCAATCTTTCTTTTTTTTATCACTTCTCCCCCCTCCGTCTCATCTCTTCCTTTCTCTCTTTCTCTCATATTTCTCTCTCTCTTTTCCACTCTCCACTCTCTCCTCCTCACACGATCTCTCTTTCTCCCTTCTATTATTTCTTTCTCACTTTCTCTCCCTCTTTCTCCCTGTTTCTCCCTCACACTGCTTTTCTCTCCTTTTCTCTGTCCGCTCACAGTCACCTAATTTTATATTCACGTACACACACATGCACATAGTTTCACCCTCACACTGCACACATATGCACTCTTTCACCTTCACACTGCACACACTCATGCTGTTCACCCTTTTCACTTTTTATGCACACACCATCCACGTAGGTAGTTTGTTAGCTTTATTCTGTTAACATGTTCACCTTCCTTTATCCTTATATACATACTTATATACATAGATTTGTATATATTTATACATATATCTATCAATAAGAGTGTATATTTTAGATATATATACATATATATGTATATATGTATATATATGTGTGTGTGTGTTTTTACATGCATACATGTTTAATCCTTCTTAAATTTGTGCAGGAATAAAAGCCGAGGCTCTAGCCCTGTCAGCGCTCCTGCGTGTTCCTATACATGAGGAAAGCCGTTTCGTCCCACCGTTCGCCCCCGTGTTTGCATCGCCATCAGCGGCTTCGTTTGTTACTTTTATCATTTTATTATATTTTTAGTCTATTCTCCAGTTATTAATGTTCTTATCCCATGAATTGCTATCATATCATATCATCGTTCTGACTTAATTTCTGTGTTTATTTCTTTTTGCAGGGGTAACCACTCAAAAGCCCTCTTCTTCGGCCAGCCGAACAAAGAGGAAGAAGGAGCCCATATCATCCCGCGTCAAAGGCAAAAGTGATCAAACAGTTTGGGGCCCTCGGTCCCTGGCGATCACACATCCAAACGCGTGCTTGTAGTAATTTTTACTTTATGTCTATAATACCCGCGGATAGCTAAATCCCGGGTCTGTTTGCACTATAATTGGCTGTGGTGAGTCATTTCACCGTGGCCGTTTCCTTTCAGCACTTTTCTTTTACGCTTTGTTATATTACTGTTGAAACCCCGCAAGGACCAATGTCATGCGGCGGTTTGTTTACTTTTTACATTCTTGCTATTATAATTGTGTGAGGAGTGATATACCGTTCCGAAATCTGAGTCTACGTGTGTCTTTTCATTTACCAACGTCTACTACGTAGAGTCCCAGGCTCGCACCCGGTATATAGAAAACTACTCACGGAACGGTAGGCTACGCCTATCAGGAAGGAGTTTAGTTTGCACGAGAGGATCTTCGGATCTCTATCTCCGCCCTCTATCGGAGTTCGGTCAGTCTAGGTTCTCTGCGTCCCCCTATAGAGTGCCCTTTTTAGGTCATACTCTCCACGTTTTGTTCTATTTCACCCTCCTTTACGCACACGTGTTTTTTCGTCATTTTTTTTCTTTCTTTCACTAAGAGAGAAAGAGAAATCCCATCTCTCTCTCTCAGTCCACCACGTGACACGTTCACATCTCTGGCGATCACGGTGGGACCTTCTTTTGCTTTTTTTGGGTTACCCTTAAACTCTCGACACCCACGTGTTCCTCCCTCTTTTCGGCACCCACGTGTGCCTCCCTTCTTTCGGCACTCACTTGTGCCCTTCCCTATTGCGCCCACGTGCGCCCATTTCCCTCATGCATCTCGTGCACTCCCCTGGTCCTTTGTGATTCCTTAGAGGTCGACGTTGTCTCGTGCACCTCATGCACGTGTGCCCCCTCATTTGGCACCCACGTGTGCCCCTTCCATTCGGCACCCACGTATGCCCCTCCACTCGGCACCCACGTGTGCTCCCTCCACTTAGCACCCTCATGTGTCCCCCTTCTTATTGCGCCCGCGTGCGCTACGTCATCCCTCTAGTGCACCGCGTGCACCCCCTTAGTCTTCTTTTTTGTGATTTCTAGTCTGTGTCGGCTCGGGAAAAAAGAACGGTTATATCCTACTCTATCTGTTTACTGCTTTTATATCTCTGTTATATCATTGTTATCTCTATTATATTTGTGTGATTATCTCTGTGTTAATGTGTTATATATCTTTTATTCAGCACTGCATTTCATGCATTTACCCCTTTTTCTTTCTTTTCTTTTCTTTTACTTTTTTAAGGATTAACCTCTCTCGTGAAGGAAGGACTCTCCGTCAGGAATTCCTCTTGACGGACTAGGATCTCCTTCATCGGGACCTCCGTAAGTCCCTGACATCGAAGGATTCCCTCTTCGTTCACTGGGCTGGTTGTACCACTGAAGTTCCCTGGAGATAGTCAACCCATTCGTGGTGAGTCGAGTGTCCCTAGTTCACACGGTGGTAGAACAAAGGTGTAACTAGGATTTTTGCAAATTTTGTGTGAATTTTTACAATTGTTAAAAAGAAAAAAAAGAGTTAAAACAAAAAAAGGGGGACGTAAAGCATTCACTTGTCTGTTAATCTCTGTTAATTGTTTGCTGGTGTTTGCTATTATGCTCTCACAAGATTGTTATGGATGGCTGAATATGATCACAATGCTTTCAAGGCCGACGCCTATGAGTCCCAAATGCGTGACCCAGGTCACGATTCCCATGGAGTCTATAACTCAGATCGGGGCTACCAGTGTGAGCCACACATCCAGCCCATGGACGGTCCATCATATGAGTCCTCTTATGGAGTACATGCCACTATCGGGGGAGCTTCCTCCTCCATTAGTGCTCCCCATGCCTTAGATGTCCTAGCTCCTCACATCGACTCCCTTACTCCTCAACAACTTGAAGCCATCCAGGCTATCATTAAGAGGGGTTCTACTTCTACCTCTCAGGTCATCCATGCGCTATAGGTGCTCCTCGTGCTGCTCCTTTTGAGGAGCACATGGGCCAACCACCTCCCTTGTCACGCCCCGAACAAGGCGGAAATATCGGGACGTACAGTCAGAGGCAAGCAGGAAAGAGAGAGAGAGCTACTCTAAATATACACAAGTGCTATGGAAAGGAAATACTAAATGATCATTTAACAACCAAACTGATACAATAATATCAAAGGCAACTTAATACAACGTGGAATAACAATCACTAAGACTCAACAACATAACTGAAACTATATGCTCTCCAATCACAACTAACAATAAACACACTGCTAACACATTAGAACTGAAACACTTAAGACATCACTCCTGCCCTTCCCCGTCGGTAAGCGCGTCACTTGAAGAGCCTGGAAAGGGGGGAAACACAACTATGAGCTAACGCTCAGTAGGAAATAACAGACATGTATAAGTGATTAACAGTTTAATTACATTTTCAAAATGTCATGATACAAACGATAATGCAATGAAAAGGTAATGATGATATAATGAAACAACAGTAATAACAAGATCTTGCAAGGTCAAGAAATATATAATTGATAATGATTAACAAGAATAACAAATACAAGAATTTACAACAGGAGATATAACAAGAGATAGTAGTAAGGAATTGGCCAACAAGCAAGTATTTTAAACATTTAACCAAGTATGATCAAGTAACAAGTAACAAGATACTTTTGTCATAGACGCCAACACTCAAGCAAGTATTTCGGTGCAATGCCCCACCTTGTCATTAACATCCCATGGGCTCACTAACTTTCGGGCGCTCTCCCCAGGACCAGACCGGGCCCTTATGATGCGATGGCATTGATTTACTGGGCCCAACGTCCCATCCGTCCAGACATTCAGTCAATTTTAATGGCCAATTAATCAGAGGAATTTCTGCCATAAGTTTAGATTTAAAGGACTAACCTTGTCCTTGGATTCAAGAGTACAAAACACGGTCAAACTCATCTTCAAGAGATGTGCGGTCGTAACGGAGCCGCTCGATGGGTATATACGGTTCATACAGGACCGTACGTACAGGAACTGGACTGAAACTCAGCCCGTGAAGTCAAGAATAGAACGGCTGACAGTGGGCCGCCCTAAGGTAAGAACGGTGCAATATGGGCCGCTCATGTCTAAAAGACGGTGAGGCCCAAGAACAAGATATACGGTCCATACTGGGCCGTATAAAGATATGCGGTCACGATCGGGCCGCCGAAGAGGTTATGCGGTCAAATACTAACCGCGCATGCCTCGGGTCGTCCGATTTGATCCAAGACTTAACCCAGCGGTTTAAACTCATAAAACAAGGTATGCTGGTGTTAAACAGATTCAAATCATGATTATAATGATGTTCCAAGATGACGGTAAGACCGCCGGATAGAGTTTCCGGGGTAGAACCGAGACTAGTACGCTAATCGGCCAATCGGCTCGTGCAAAGTCAGAAAGTTAAACATGCTGTTCCACTGTACTACAGAAGCTAATCAGCAAGCTAAAAAGTCATATTAATCCTAATGCCAAGCCAATTTAATAGGGATTTGGTTATATATTAACCCAAGATGCCAAGATAAGTATTTAAGATGATAACGAGTTCGCGTAAGTCGCGTAGGCACGAATAACAAGCAATAATCAGAAATTTAGTTGCATATTTAAACAGTTATTAAATGGGTTTCTATTTCACTAATTACCCTTAATGACATGCAAATGAATGCCTTAGAACACATATTAAGTCACTCTCTGTGGGGATAAACGGTTCTATATGGACCGTACATCTTACTGGGCATTCCGGGGCCGAACAGGGGTCACTCTGTGACACAGGGAGATGGACGGTTCCTACGGGGCCGTCCATAGGTTTCTAATTATAAATGGTCATTATGACACTAAAATGGATGCATCATAACAATTACTAAGTCAATTACTGGGTAGATAAATGGTTCGGTTTGAACCGCACAACTATCAGGCTTAACGGGGGCTAAACGGGGACTGAACGGGGGCTGAACGGGGGTCTGGCACTTGGGCGGTTCTCCCTGGGCCGCCCAAGTGGATGGGCGGTCCTGTCAGGGCCGTCCAAGGGTATGGGCGGTCTAGAGATGGCCGCCCATCCCTGGATGTGCGGCCCTGTAAGGGGCCGTTCATGTATATGTGGTCCATTCTGGACCTTTCATCCAGATATGTGGTTCCTGAAGAACCGTTCATCCTGGGATGAGTGGTTCCTGAAAAACCGTTCAACTAGGGGCATGCTAGGGTCAAAATTGGTCAAAAGGTGGGCTGGAGTTGGACGGTCTATCGTAAGACCGCCCATCTCTGGGTCGTCTCCGGTCATCCCTGCCGCGTCCGGTGAACGCCGGGAACAAGGTGATTGCTAGGGTTGCACTAAAACGTTAATAACTACTAGGATTGAGCTCCAAATAAGGGGATTTTGGTATCAATGGAAAGCTAATACTAAACTCTACCTATCTACAAGGTCAATTGCATGATCAATTGCTGGAATCGAGATCTATTAAGTCAAGAACACATGAAACCCTAATTCTGACATGCTGTAACTAAAACGTTAAATTCTCTCTACATACAGAATGGAATTTGGGGCTTATTGGCTCAAATGAAAGCTACTTCGATAGTGAATCCAAACATATAAGATATGGTTCATGAGGATTAAGATTAATACTTCGAAATCATAAATCACTTCGGATGAACACATTGAACTAGGTCTAAAACATGCTGTTACTATAAACAGAAATTCTATAAGTATGCTTCATGAAACTTAGGGCTTTCTACGTGAAATGAAAGCTAATATCATGCTTATTACATTATATAAATTAATTAGAGTTTGGTCTGTTACACCTACCTCAAATCGGAGAGAGAAAACTCAAACCCTAGGATGAAGAACACTTGGACAGCACCTCACAAAAAGCTCGATTTCTCCACGGATACCTAATGAAAATTGGGGCTTTTGCCACCAATGGATAGAGCTCGATGAGAGGAACAATTTGCTATACTCATGATCAAAATTTTGTTGAGAATTCCTACCTCAATCGATGGATCAAAGAAGGATGAAGGGAAGCCAACAGCCTGCTGACCCACCTCCACAATTCAAGCTAGATCTCCCCAGATCTGAAACTTCAATGAACCCCACAGCAGCCAAATGAAAGAAGACTCGTAGGGCTTCATTTTGATAGCTCATAGAGCTTCTGGAGCCTTCGGAGTTGGGAGTATTCGCTGCTGCAAGCTACGTGTTTAGAAACGGCGCCGAAATCTTTGACTTGACCAAACTATGTCGGCAGCACGTGTTGGGGCTAGGTTTACCTCAAATTGATTGAGGATAAATGTTCCTTACATTGTGGCCTTCCATTTGTCACTGATTTCAGATCATTTGGTTGAGTATTGAGGTCGAATTTCGTGTTTTAATCCAAGGGTTAGGTATGGGTCAAAAGTGTGCACTTTTGGGTTTAAACTCTAAATAGATCTTCCCACGGATTTACAATGGCCTAATGCCAGAAGGAAAAGTTGTTATCTACCTCGACCTTAATCTGTTTACCATTTTTCTGGATTTTTATAAGGTGGTCGAAATTATCACTATTCTAATTCTAAGGAATTAAGTATTAATAAATCCGAAATTCAATTATTAAATCAATAGAAATTCAATTCTTAATTAACAAGAGCTAAATAAATATATTAAATCCAATAAAATAATTCGGGGGCTTAAACCCCTCATTTCAACATCCCTCATGGCCCCAAAATCTGGCCGTCCCTCTTACCCCGGTTCGACCGGGTCATTCCATGGGCAAACCTTACTCCCTTTCTCCTTCACGGCCTTCATGTCAAGCCGCCCCTCCAGAGTCTCAAAGTCGACTCTCAACTTCACAAGTCACACCTCTCCAACAAGCTATCATTGATAAAATTGATCAAATGGAGGAACAATTAAAGAGGATCACGAGTCCGCGACCTCTTCCTACTCCTCCTCAAGTTAACCCCCTTCACGCTAAAATCGCTGAAATAGATAAGGAGTGGAAGAAGGTAAGAGATGAGTATGAGCAAGAGCTTCTTTCAAGTCGTTACGATCAAATGGATGACATCTACCCATCACCCATTTATCACGCTAATTCATACGGCCCTCCGTCTCCACATCCATATTCATATACGCAAAATCCTCCATACCAATACACGTCACCTCACCTCATCAATACGCCTCCATCACAGCATCCATTTGAACCTAATAATTATGAGGAATTGCAAATGACACTTGATCACATCTTCAAAATTTTTGAAGATTTACCCACTCCGAGGTTTCTTCGTTCCTTCTCTCTCCCACCACCACCAGAAGACTCCCCTGCTCAGGACGAAGTCACTGACCCAACCCCTACCTATGAAACATCATGGTATTATGACGATGGGTCCATGCTCCAGCAACCTACGTCAACGTACCATGAGTCTCCTACTGATTCTACCCCTATCTATGAGACGTCATGGTATTATGACGATCGATTCATGCTCCAGCAATCTACGTCAATGTACCATGAGTCTCCTACTGATTCTACCCCTATCTATGAGACATCATGGCATTATGATGATGGGTCCATGCACCAGCAACCCACGTCAATATACAATGAGTCAACCATTGATTCTACCCTTACCTATGAAACCACCTGGTGTTACGATGACGGGTTTACACCCCAACAACCCGTATCAATGCACCATGAATCACCTTCTATCCTTAACCCACCACGTACCACCCATTTCCTACGTACAAAGCCTTCTACTGTTACCCCTTCGATCGCACAATTAACCCTCGCACCATTGGCTTCCACTGAGCCTTCTGTTAATCCTTGTCCTCAACCAAGTAATCCTCCATTGTCTCCACCTAAAACCTCCGCTAGCCTTGTATCACTAAACTCAACCACTCTTGCTCCTCCATTTAACCCCTTACCTAAACCCGTAATTAACCTTGAGCAGGGCCCATTGATTTTTGCACCCGAGCCAACCTTGTCTCCTCCCGAGCACAAGGAGAAGCTCGTCGTGTTTCAACCCTCACTTACTCTTTCCACAACCCTTTTCATTGCACCTCTATTACCCGCTGAGCCTGTTGTCTCCATCTCGCCTCCATCACTTAAGGCCTCCACCATCCCTATAACTTCAAACCCAACCCCTCTTACTCCTCCATTTGACTCCTCACCCAAATCCGTGGCTAATCCTGAGTAGGGCCCATCTATTTTTACACCCGAGCCAACCTCGTCTGCTCCCGAGCAGGAGGAGAAACTCGTCGTGTTTCAATCTTCGCCTGCCCTTTTTACAACCCCTTCCATTGAACCTCCATTACCCGTTGATCATGTTGTCTCCGACTCATCTCCTTCCATCACCTCTCGGAGTGGGTGTACTATTACAAATACACGTGCCAAAGATGATGATCAAGAACCAGACAAGAAGAATTCGATTACGGCTATGCCATTTAAAATTCAAGATTTTATATGTCGAATGCCGATTCGCGTTCTTGTGCCGGTTATTGTTGAGCAGCCCGAATCTCCATCTCTACCAATGTCCATCAAGAAGGACTCTCAGGAATTGGTGCTAAGTAAATCAAGGGCCAAAATAATAACGATCACGTTACTCATTGGCCAACATGCTTTCAAGGCCCTTATTACCCCTTGTTCGGTCATAGTCCAAATGGCCAATCAAAAGAAGAGGTTCTCCTCATGCATAGTGATGACACATTCTATTGTCGAGGAGATGATGAATTCTATGCTCAGGGGTGGGTCAGGCCGCTCCTTGTTGGAAGCTTTTGACGTTTTGTCTACTTCTTACCAACTTCCATGCAAGGGGCGAACTCCTATGTTACCAAGTATATTCCCACATGATATTCCCATGGTCTTGAGCAGTGCATCAAATAAGAAGCTCCTTACGCCAAAGGTCAAATTCCCAATGATAGATGTCATTCATTTATCGAGGGAGATATTTCTCAAGGAGCTATTCCATGTCAAGATCTCTGCACAAGTGGAACTCTCAAACTTTCGTTATCATTATTTGCCAAGAGAGTTACCGTTCGTTTTCGAACGTCCAAGAGATCTTGTTACATCAAATGAGAGCATGTGGGCTCTGACCGCATCGATTGAACCGATTGGTCAGAGAAGGATGAGGCCATCTTTTGGAGCACATAATTGGAGAGAGTGGCCTGCGAGGCCAAGAGGCCAAGAAGATATATTGAAGGTTGAGAGGCCACACTATGAGAGAGTATCCACCAACAAGAAGGGAAAGCATAAAGTTGAGCTTAAGGGTGATAAATCCCCTGTGGAGGAGCCATCCTGTAGCCCATCTACTTCATATCACATTCCATCACTACTTGTAATGTTATTCTGCTTCTTTTTATGGGTGATCCATTGGCTGAGAGGATGCTTCCCATCATCTAGATCTACGCAATCAAGCTCCTCTTCTTCTCTAGGGTCTTTGGACCCTCACATTCATCCTCCTCTGGAGCCTCCGGACCCTTACCTTCCACCTCGTCCGGAATCTTCGGACCCCTATACTCATTCCCGTCCGGAACCTCCGGACCCCTCCCTATTTAATTCCATCTTTTTATCCATCCCTCATCATCGTCTCCGTCCGGAACCTCCAGACCCCGCTCTATTTAGTTCCGTGTTTTTATCCTGCCCTTATATTTCACCCCCTCCGGAACCTCCGGACCCTTACCTTCTACCTCATCCGGAATCTCCGGACCCCTATATTCATCCCCGTCCGGAACCTCCGGACCCCTCCCTATTTAATTCCATCTTTTTATCCATCCCTCATCATTGTCTCCGTCCGGAACCTCCGGACCCCGCTCTGTTTAGTTCCATGTTTTTATCCTACCCTTATATTTCACCTCCTCCGGAACCTTCGGACCCTTACCTTCCACCTCGTCCGGAATCTCCGGACCCCCATTTTCATATTCCTCCGGAACCTCCATACCCCTCTCTCTTTAATTCCATATCTTTATCCACCTCTCATCCTTGTCCGGAACCTCCGGACCCCTCTTTATTTAATTCCCTACCTTTATCTATCTACCCTCACATTCAACCCCCTCCGGAGCCTCCGGACCCTTACCTTCCACCTCGTCTGGAATCTCCGGACCCCTATATTCATCAACGTCCGGAGCCTCCGGACCCCTCTTTGCTTAGTTCTTTGTCTTCATCCATCCTTCATTCACCCCGTCCGGAACCTCCGGACCCCTCCATGTTTAATTCCTTATCTTTATCCGTCTCTCATCTCCCTCCGGAACCTCCGGATTTCTCATATCATTCTCCATCTCTCTCAGGGCATCGCACCCTTCCTTTTTATATCCCTCCGGAACCTCCGAATTTCTCATCTTGTTATCCATCTCTCCTAGGGCATCGCACCCTTCCTTCTCATATCCGTCCGAAGTCTCCGGACCTTTCCTTCTTCTGATTTATCCTTTTGTTCTTCCAAGTCATTGTGTCCTTCATTCTTTTCTTCCCTTTGAATTACCTTTTTGCATACCTTTTCCTAGGGCATCGCGTCCCTCATCATTTTCTTCCTCCAGAACCTCCGGATCCATTCTCCTCTGATTCTCCTCCTTTACATCCGGACCCTCCGGATCTGCCTCTCTCAATTCATCAATTTCTAATTCCTCTCGATCTTGATCCCGAGTCTGACTCGATTCATGTCATATCAATTGTCTCGGGCATTTGCCCGTTCTCATATTGCTTTCGAGGCTTTAGTCCTCACCTTATTCTTTGATTCCTTTCTTATCTTGTAAATTCTTCTAGGCATCTTCTGTCTAATCTTTTTTTTATTATTATTATCACCATTTCTTTACAATAAATTACAGCAGAAGACAGGAAAGCCATAAGGAGAGTTGTCCAGAGGTACACATTGGTTGTTCTTCTAATGTGTCTTGATGACGATAAGTCCTGGAAGTGTGTAGAGGAAGCACACTCTGGTGTGTGCGGTGGCCATGTAAATAGCCAAATGCTTGCCAAGAAAATCCTTCGGCAAGGCTTTTACTGGCCCACCAAAGAAGAGGATTGTGCCGTCTATGTCCGCAGGTGTGTCAAGTGTCAACTTCATGCCGATAAAATTCACTCTCCATCTTCTTCACTTCATCCAGTATCCTCCCCATGGCCTTTCTCCATGTGGGCTTTCGATGTCATTGGTCCTCTTGGTAATCCTTACTCCCTCACCAAGAAAAAATCATTCATCCTTACAGCAACGGAGTACTTCACCAAATGGGCCAAAGCCGAAGCTTACGTGGAGGTTAAAGCATCAACAGTCTGCAAATTCATCATGAAGAACATCATCGCCAGGTTCGGCATTCCAAGCACAATCATCACCAACAATGGGCCGCAATTCATTTCTCAGGACCTTCAGGACCTCTGCAAAAGGTATAAAATTGTATTGCATCATTCATCACTTTATTATCCACAAGGTAAAGGCCAAGCAGAGGCCACTAATAAAACATTGATTAAAATCATAAAAAAGACTTGTGAGTCAAATAAGTTTTCGGATTGGCTAGAAAAGCTGATTGAGGCTTTATGGGCCTATCGCACTTCAATCCGTACTCCCACTGGGCAAACTCCGTTTGCCCTTACTTATGGGATGGAGGCGGTAGTTCCGTATGAAATCTTGGTTCCTTCTCTCAGGGTACAGTTGGACAAGGAGCTTCCCCTCGACGAACGTCGTGATTCACTCCTTGCTCAGTTGGAACTCTTAGATGAGAAACGGCTGGCCGCTGCCGAGCATGCACATGTATATCAGAACAGACTCACACGTTTTTATCAACAGAAGGTCATTGAAAGAAAATTTCAAGTCTGTGAAATGGTAGTGAAAAGAATGTTTGTAAAACCTGGTGGGCAGCGTTCTAAGCTCCAACCCAATTGGGAAGGACCATACGTGGTTCAGGCTGTGCATCCTGGCAACACCTACATGCTAGTCAATGCTGAAGGAGTTGAGTTATCCCACCCTTGGAACGAGCTTTATCTTAAGAAGTACTACCCTTAGATAGGTGTACATAGTGTCAAAAATTGACAACAAAACAACAAAAAAAAATGAAAAAGAATAATGAAAACAACAAAAATAATAAAAAGAAGAAAAGATCAAAAAAATAGAGAATTCAAAATGCTGATGTCTGGAGACTACCAAGGAATCAAGTCATCGCATTCAACCTTCATGTTGAGATATGTCCCATTAAGACTTGGTAGGTCTCAGGTCTTGGTTTGCCAGAACCGTGGAGATCCTTGTCCGGCCAGTTCGGCCTATGCCCCCTCAAAATAAGGCAACATGCATATACATATATGTTCTATAAAAAGGTCGGTAGCATCGCTTATGGTGGGGTCTCACCCAGAGGGTCTGCAAGAAGGCTTAAATCTTTATTCTCTCTCTCTTCGACCGAATGAGACAGCCGGCGCCCTTAAAACGCTGAGCATGGGAAACACGAACACAACCCCTAGGGTGAGAGTAGGGCCTGTTGATGCTCGACAGTCGTTGTTAAATATGCCATGCCACACAAATTTCAAATATTTATAACCGCACTCACTCACTTATGGATTTGAAAACATGAGTATAATGGTAAGTACGGGTCGATCCCACGGGGAGAGAATATTTGATTTTAGTTCAAGTTGGACATATCCTTATGTTTGGAAAATCAAATGTTGTATTTTGGAGTGCGATTATGAAAACTTAAGTTGGAAAACATAACAGAATTCAAGTGAAAATAGGGGTTGGAAGAAAAAGTATAACTTCAAATATAGACGGAATTAGAAGAAGTGTAAAACATGAATGTTGTAGAGAATTGAAAGAGGAAGAACTTTGATGAAGAACATAGACACTGAAAATAAGAGGAAGGCAATGAAAAATCAAGATCTATCACTGTTGGTGAATAGTAACTGACAGAAAAACAGCACCTTGAAAAATTAATTCTAACTCTAAAAACACACAGAATTAGACAAAGTGGTAAAAGAATGAAATGGAGATCTATAAGAGAGGAACAAAGTTGATGAAGAACTCAGATTGAAAAGAGGTCTAGAAAGGCTTAAAAACATAAGAAAATTAGAATGTCTCACCACGGATGAATAGTAAACACCTAAAAAAGTACTTAAGAAAACGGACCAGAACTCTATGAAGTAGGAAGAATTTGAAGAAATGATCAACAGAGAAGTTGAAGAGCACTTGAAAATAAACAACTTTTATGAAGAACACAAATTGAAATGAGGATTACAATCATGCGAAATAAGGCTAGGAAAAGGCTGAATTCAAAAATGAAACTTTTATTGAAAGAACTTCAACTTACAACTTTGACTTCAAAAGCTTGTAAAATACAACTCTAATCAACAACTTCAGAAAAATAAAGAACAAACTTACATTAAACATGATCCATAGCTAGCTCTCTCTCCCTTTCAACCTTCACTAACAACTAACAACACTTACTAACTCCCCTTCATTCAAGACCAATGCACCCTTTATATAGGGGTTACAAAAACACTCCATCAATACAAACAAGTGTACCCAATTTTAGCCTAAAATGGTAGGCAGGTAGGTTCTGCCCACTTTGCCATTTTTTTCGGATTTTTCTGAATTTTTTTGGTATTTTATGGCCTTTTCTTCTCCTTCTTTGTCTCTTTCTCTTTCTCTTTCTGCGGGCGCAACGCGCCGACCGGCCGACCGGTTAGGCGGCCGGTGCCGTGGGCCCGCCTGCGCCCGCCTTCTCACCAGCCGCCGCGTGTCGCATGCCACCTTCGCCCTTCGCGCCGTTCCGGCCCCCGCCACCTGCCACGACCCCCCCGCTGCTGCCTCCGCCTTCGCCCGCCGATCGCCACGCACCCCCCCCGCCTTCGCCTTTCCTCGCCTCGTCGCCCGTGCGGGCGGCGAAGGCGGGAAGGGGCGGGGGCGGGTTTCAAACATTTTTTTAATATATATATATATATATATATATATAGCTATGTATATATCTATAAATAGTTAGAAAATTCTAAAAAATAGTAAATAAATTGATTTTTTGTTCTAAAAATTTTTTATTTTCTTTTTGAACAAGTCCTTGGGCTTTTGGCCCATTCAAAATAATATTTTTATTTTCTTTATTTTCTTTTTCGTGGAGCTTTTCTCGTACTACGTGCCTGCATAAATACATAAAAATGTAATTAAAATTTATTTAATTTCAGAAAAATAAACATTTGATTGAAAATCAACAGTAAGTGTGAGAAGTGTATATTGATCATAATTTAAGCTCATAAAAATGTGAATAATTATGAATTAACAAGGAAAAATACACACTTATCACACCCCCCAACTTACTCATTGCTAGTCCCTTAGCAATGCACATAATGAAAAATTTAGGACTAACACGAGTTTAAAGATATTCAGGCCTCATTTCCAGTTCATCTTTCATAGAGTTAACTAAAGATCAGGACTCTGGAGTAATTACCACAGACTAGCCTTATGTCAGAAATTTAGGTACATGATCAAGAATCTAATCAAAATTCAGTAGCACTTGTGCAAGTGGAATACTAAATTCACAGTAGAGACAATTGCATCCTCCAGTTGCTATTTCGAACAAATGCCTTTCAATTCTGCACTTCTTACTTAGAGCGTTCAATGCACACTAGCTTTTTGTCTGCCTTATTGCTATGTCCCTTTTGGGATCACTATATATATATATTTTTTATTTTCTTTTTTTTTCTTTACACACATGATGCTGCACTACCCTTCACTGTTTTACGCGAACCTCAACACGTCTTAGGTGAAGTAGGCCCGGTTCCACAGATCCAAGTTCCCTTTTCCTTTTTACGCGAACCTCAACACGTCTTAGGTGAAGTAGGCCCGGTTACTCAGAATCGGAGCATTTTTCATGATGTTTTTTTTTCTCATACTTTTGTATTGCAGAAAGCTTATCACGAATCTCTTTTTCAAGAAATGCAGAATATCAGACAGTATATCTAAAATAGCAGAAGGCTTGTCCTTCTTGTTTCATTATCGTGCATCGTGATTTTATTTTTTCGAAAGTGCATCTGAACTTTAAAGAGATTCTTAAATCAATTTTCCATGGCTAGAGTAAATAAATTATCCAACATGCTTTTCCTAGTTGTTTCTATTCAGAATCACTTTTCATGCGACATGAATCAAGAAATTCAACTCGGGGAAAACTGTTGTTTAACATGACAATTCAAGAAAGTAAGAAAAATTTTTGTTCAAATTTGTAGAAATTTTTGAAATTTTTGAAATTTTTGTTTTTGAAATTTTATTTTTGACAATTTTGTTTTTGAAATTTTTGACATTTATCTCCCCCCCCCAACTTAAATGACATTGTCCTCAATGGCATAAACAGTAGAAAGATCAGAGGACATGTAAAGAGATAATATAGTTGGGATGGAAGGATACAACCTGATGGGTCGGGCGAAGTGATGAGGGCTTCATTGCGTTGTGGCCTGAGAACTGTAAAAGAAACACACTAAAACAAATCATCAAATCACAAAAACCGTGGGTGGCCTCCCAAGAAGCCATTTATTTGCACACCAAACTGTGAAAACGTTGGGCTGCCTCACAAAAAGCGCTAAATTTAACGTCTTCAGCCAGACGCACTGTAGCTCAACAACCAACAAGTTGATTTTAAAATGAGCCACCAAAGAATTTTATCCTTGCCAAAATTGTCTTTTTCATGCCCTGAAGAAAATGAATGTGGTTGGTGAATGCAAGGGCGAGACAGAGATCGAGATGGAGGTAGCTCAAAAGCATTATCCCGAGGAAAGAATAGAGGAGGCACATTGGAAAAAATCATATCATGAAGTATGAAATATTCCTCCTGAGATTCCTTAGGATCAGATAAATCAGCATGTAAAGCCAGGGTGGACCAATGAGTTGGGAGAGTTTGAAAAGAATCACCATGGTCCAGAAGTGGCACAAGCTCTACCTGCTCCTCTAGATTGAAATTATCATGCGGCATACTCGAATCATTCAATTCCTCATTTACCCCAACTTCAGTATTCCAATAAATATTCAATTCTAGATCCATCTTCACTTCTTCTTCCTTCCCATCTTCAAAGATAATTTCATCAAAGTCATGAACCATCTCCACTTCTTCTCCATTCCCATCTTCAAAGAGAAGGTCATCATGATCGGGGAGAGACTTGTGATGAGGTTCAATATATTCATCCTCTCCCTCTAACTGAAGATCATCCACCTCTCTTGCATTTCCCTCATGTTGGCAAGCAAGCACTGGCTCCTCAAATTCCTTTGTAGGAGGGGGAATATGAGCATTCATCAGTTCATCACCGTCATGAATTTCATTGCCATCAAATTCTTCAATCTCCTCAAATTGTCTAGGTTCCTCATTCAAATCGTTTTGACAAGATCTCTCCATAATTCCTTCATCTTCTAAATTAAGATTAATCAGAGGGTAATGATCTTGGGGAATCATAGAGTGATCATAGTCAGTGGGAAGGACTTGATGAGGATTAGGTTCAAAGTAATCAAAGAATTGATTTCCCTCCATGATTTTGACTTCCTCAGTAAGCCTATTGATTTGCTGTTGGAGGAATTGACTATGGAGAAGTAACTGAATGAATTGATCATCAGAGGCATTAGGTGTGGGTGGAAGAGATGAATAGTAATGATTTGTCTGTTGGGCTGGGTCATAATGGTCACTAGAGGTTTTGGCCCAAATATGATTTTCATCATTCCCTTCTTCTCCCCCCGACGACTCAAGATCATCATAATCCTCTTCACAAATGGAATGGGGTTTAGGCTCCTCAGGTTGCTCTTCCGTTACGTCCTCCGCATAAGACTCTTCCATGATTCCCTCAAAATCAACAGTGATATGAGTGGTAGATTGTGGGATCATAGGTTGAGCATTTAGACTTTTATCATTATAACATCCAAGAAGTTGGTCCTCAAGACTTGTGGAGTTGTTAGGCATTGGATCCACTTCCGTTTCTATGATGTTTTCAGCAATCCTACTCACTTGGGCCTCAAAGTTTTGCAGTTGTTCCTGAAAGGCTTGTTGTTGAGTCTGGAAGAGCCGTGTCAATTTATCAAACATCTCCTCCTTATGTAAATCTGTGTATAGAGGAGATAGATAAGTGGGCTGAGAGTCAGATTGTGATGGATAGTAATTTGAAGGGCACTCAGTCTGAAAATCAGGAGAGTGTATTGGTTGCCCTCCATAATAGGGTTGATCATAAGAATGGACTTGATTGTAAGGATCATTGGAATATGAATCCCAATCTGCAAAGTGTGGATTTGAAGGACGTTGAATGGGGTCTTGGTATGGTTCCCAAGAAGAAAATTGTTGATTTTCCCATTGATTATTTGGGTTTGTGTAGGAGACAGAGGTGGAAAAATCCGATGACCATTGATATGGCTCTTGGGTGAAAGATGAATTATGAACCCCATTGTGGAAGAGTGAAGGAGTTTGTTGATAAGGGGTAAATGGAGAATTGGAATTCACATAGCCCGCATAATTAAACATCAAAGAATCTATTATTGGGCCTGAACAAAATTAGATGTTGAAATGAAAAAGCCCAAGAAAGAGTGATGATTTTTCAATGAAATTTTTTTATGTTTTGATTTTGTTGTGCTTTTATATAAAAATAAACAAGTTAGCACACAAATTACCCTAATGACCTTGATGTGCCCTAGACCTACAAGTAGGGTTTCACAAAATGATTAACGTGAGACTTAAGTTTACCCTCAATATGACTACCAGCCAGGTAAGGGGTGGGGAAGTGGGAGGTTCCCCCTACTTTCGTAGGGACCTTATTATGTCAAACCACTTTCCCGCTTAAGGCGTTTGCCGTCCGACCGTCTTGCCTTAGGCACCAGTTTTCATATGAGGGTAAACCAAAATAACACCAGAATCACAGTGTGATCCTAGGGCCAACGTCTACTGACTTTTATTAAGGCCTAGGTAATGCAGAGATGCAAGGGAACTGTGGTTTGCGGGCTAAGGAAGGGGTGATGAAATCCCCACCTTATGTTGTTAGAGGTGTTGCCCTTAAAGTATTTTGAAATGAAATGCGCATCACAATTTCAAACAAGGGGTTCTTTATGCAAAATGAATGCCAGAATATGGTGAGTAGAACGAACCTTGCCCCTTGCAATCTTCAAAATGCAATTGACAGGAATTAAACAAAGAAAACTTCTATACTAAATGATGCATGACCTAAAACATGATGTGTGGTTTCTAATCTTGAAATGCATTTTTTTTTAGATTTTGGTGCAAGTATATTTTTTTTTCATTTTTTAGTTAATGAACCTATCTAACCAGTAAAAAAAAAATTTCTTTTGTTTTGATTGTTTTATGATTTTTATAGAGTTTTCAAGAAATTTTCAGATTTTTGTAAAGATTTTTCAGAAAGTGGAAAGATAGAACCTGTTTCTTGATTTCAGCCCTGTTGCAATGCTTCCGGGCTATTTAACGATGTGTCATATCCTTGGAATTTTAGGTTCGATCTTCCTCTTTCTTTGATTTTCAACTTTTTGTCTTTGTCCTGCACAAGTAAAAAGAGCAAAATGAATATTCACATATATACACCAAACACAAGAATATCCAACTATCATCATAATTCACTCCCCGACAACGGCGCCAAAAATTTGTTGATGCTCGACAGTCGTTGTTAAATATGCCGTGCCACACAAATTTCAAATATTTATAACCGCACTCACTCACTTATGGATTTGAAAACATGAGTATAATGGTAAGTACGTGTCGATCCCACGGGGAGAGAATATTTGATTTTAGTTCAAGTTGGACATATCCTTATGTTTGGAAAATCAAATGTTGTATTTTGGAGTGCGATTATGAAAACTTAAGTTGGAAAACATAACAGAATTCAAGTGAAAATAGGGGTTGGAAGAAAAAGTATAACTTCAAATATAGACGGTATTAGAAGAAGTGTAAAACATGAATGTTGTAGAGAATTGAAAGAGGAAGAACTTTGATGAAGAACATAGACACTGAAAATAAGAGGAAGGCAATGAAAAATCAAGATCTATCACTGTTGGTGAATAGTAACTGATAGAAAAACAACACCTTGAAAAATTAATTCTAACTCTAAAAACACACAGAATTAGACAAAGTGGTAGAAGAATGAAATGGAGATCTATAAGAGAGGAACAAAGTTGATGAAGAACTCAGATTGAAAAGAGGTCTAGAAAGGCTTAAAAACATAAGAAAATTAGAATGTCTCACCACGGATGAATAGTAAACACCTAAAAAAGCACTTAAGAAAACGGACCAGAACTCTATGAAGTAGGAAGAATTTGAAGAAATGATCAACAGAGAAGTTGAAGAGCACTTGAAAATAAACAACTTTTATGAAGAACACAAATTGAAATGAAGAGCACTTTTCTTTTTGAACAAGTCCTTGGGCTTTTGGCCCATTCAAAATAATATTTTTATTTTCTTTATTTTCTTTTTCGTGGAGCTTTTCTCGTACTACGTGCCTGCATAAATACATAAAAATGTAATTAAAATTTATTTAATTTCAGAAAAATAAACATTTGATACAAAATCAACAATAAGTGTGAGAAGTGTATATTGATCATAATTTAAGCTCATAAAAATGTGAATAATTATGAATTAACACGGAAAAATACACACTTATCAGGGCCCAATTCCTCGAGCATGGATCAGAGCACGAGAAGAGGGCAGTGTCCTCGCAGGCATCCAAGAGGGATTCCATAATGTCAAAATACTATGTCCCTCGTAAAAATATGTCAAAAAAAATCAGAAAATAAAAGCAAGAAATCAAAGTCAAGTGAAAAGCCTGGTCGTAACCGTGCCTGATCCCACAAATGAAACCCCTTTGACTGAAAGTCAAATTCTATACAAAAGGGGTCATGAGACGTAAATGCTCGAGATTTGGTCCGAAGATTACCCAAAAGGGGAAGTTAAGTGCACCCCTACTGGCTCGCCGGGTTAACGGTTTTACCGGTCCTCTCAGGAGGTTTGCCCCCAATACTCTTCCTTCTTCCCCTGAAGATAAAGGCTCAATGGAGTTCCCGAAGGGTAAAACTCACCAAAGCTTGTAAGCACATGGTTGTCCATTTTGAAAAGCAAAAGCCATTGTCGTGAAGGAGTCTCCGTGTTTCTGGCCAGTCAAGACCCCTATCTACCACCTTAATCTATTCTTAGTCTAACCTCGGGCATAGACCAATGCAAGCGCGTTACCTATGGGTGCGACGGCGTCTGATTCCGGGTCAGCATCGCGCGGTTGGTCGTTTGGGTTCCAGAGTGTTCCATTACATATCATCTAGAGTTGTGAGGAAATAGACCCGGGTCGGGCAAATCATTTACCTCGAACACTTTTTGGGTGAATCCCTACGGTCGGAAGCAACTGGGAGCCTAAGCATGGCATGACAGTATTGTCATCAGGGAAAGTCTTAGCCGGCGGGATTATCATTCGAGGAGTCTAGAGGCCCAAATCAACTTAGATGCGCACTTAGGATGCCTGGGAGGTTAGTAAGAAACCCTTGTTCTCATGCAGGTTAGATGTTATATCAAGTGGTCATCGTGCATTAGCAAAAATAAAAATAAACAAACCAAAAACAAATAAAAAAAACAATAACAAATCCAAAAATCTGAAAAAAGCAAAAAAATGTATATGCCCAAAAAAAATGGAAATGTAAAAGACCAAAAAAATAAACAAATAACAAAACACAAAAAAAAATGAATGAAAACTCCAAAATAAAAAAAATCACAATTTGCATGTTGGCATTTGTATGCAACATCTCATTTTAAATTTCCGTTTGCATCTGTGTGCTTGTGTGTCGCATTCATCATTATCCTTTATTATTGCCTTGTTAATAAAGGCTTGCCCCCTTGACTCGTTATCAAGGACAGTTCAAAATCTCGTTTGCTTATTGAGCAAGGGACAAGTCAGAGCAGAAATGCTAACTTGTTTGCTTAGGTGTATGCAGGAATTATAGTGATCAAGAAAGAAGCAGAGAACCAAGCGCAAACTAATTTATTCCACTTTCAACCAAAAACAAACAAAAAGTCTACATCAGGTTCCACCCTCTTTCTCCACATTACTTGTCCCGCCACTCTCTGGGCAAGACTCTCTTGAGGGTGCTACCCAACCATGAAAAGTGGTACTTCTACCACTTTGTGCTCCTCTTCCGATCTCCACACCCCGGCGTTGATCTGCAGGGGTAGCAAAAAAGCTACTAACACGAAAGCCATGCTCTCGTGCTCTTCGGTAGCGTTCCTCGCCATCCTTTAGCCACTGCTCGGCGAGGCCAAGACTGGTCCTCAATTCAAATAATTGGGCTTCCAAGGCCCTCTTCTCTTCTTTCTCAGCTGATCTCTTGGCCTTCTCTCGTTCCCTGTCCTTTTCTCTCTCGGCTTGTTCTCTTTCTCTATCTTCTCTTTCCAGCTGAAGGGTGATCCTTAGCTCCACAGCGTCCCTAGAAGAGTCCTCATCCGGATGACGCTGTAATTCCTCTTCCAGTTCAGCTATTCTAGCTTCCTTCTGCGTGGCATGCGCGTGTGTATCCTGTGTTTCTTTCTCCTGCCATACATATCGTCTCAGGCATATGGCAATGCTTGAACAAGGGATATTAAATGGTGAGACTCTCACCTGTGCAGAAAGCATCCCTTCTGCCTCCGCAGCCCGTTGTGTGGTATGAGTAAGCTGCTCGTGGAGTAGATCCAATTCTGAGGTAGGAATCCATAGACTGGAAGAAACGACGTCTGCCCCCATTGCCGATGAAACTGCATCGAGCTGGGCACGCTGCGGCACATGAGGTGACATTTAAGTGGTTAACGCCATGAATTTCAAGTCATATCAGGAGCATGTACATATACACTTACTGATGAACCCAGAGCCACTCGGGTGTCATTCAACTCTTGCTCCGTGTCCGCCAAACGAGCTCGTAAGTTCGTTATTATGGTGTCACGGGCATCCTACAGTTATGGCTCTTGAGTTCAAAAAAAAAATCAAAAAAAATGGAAATTGTAAAAGACAAAAAAATGGTGTTTTTACTTTACCTCCACAAGCCCTCTAAGCTGGAGCCTCTCTGCATACATTGCCCTGTAGATCCGTAGGTAATCTTCACTGTCTTGCACTTGTGATTCCACGAGCGTGCCACCCCATTGCCAGTCTTCATACTGTTCAGAGAAGCGCACCCTCCAATCAACGCAGGTTGCCGGCCCACGCGTCTTCTTCCCGACGCTGGGTGAGTTGGTCATATCCACCCATTCCTGGGCAAGCCCTAGGGTCCTCATGGCTAATCGTAGCTTTAGTGGCTCAATTTCATTTAAGCAATGGAGCCAGAGGTCCCGTCCGAATCAGGCACGGCTTCCAATTACCCATGGCTGGTCGACATCGACCATATTCGAGTAAGGCCTCCAGTTCACCTACGTTGGGTTGTACATATCTGCTTAGTTACCCAAAAATATAAAAAAAATGGTAAAAAATGAACAAAACAAAAAAAAATAGAAAAGAGTATCCTACCATCGTTGCACGGAACTCTTGTAGCTCCCGTCTCAATACCATCAGTTGGTAGGATAGTGGTGTTGTACTCATGATGGGTTGCCACCGCCTAGCCAATGGGATCGTCATTGGCCGCCAGTGTCGAGCTATCCCCATTGGAATATAATAGTAGCTCCATAGCTACAACATCATGTGTCATTAGCATCAACAAATACAAAAAAATCATAAAACAAAAACCACAAAAATAATCTTTTACCTGGATGAAGGGCGTAAACCCATTTATTGTCACCTCTCGGCCTGTCCTTTGCGACATACCTGTGAATAGATGCGCTAGTACGGCAGCTCCCCAGGCGTACTATCCTACTCTCTCCAAATCCACGAGCAGCTCCAGGAAGCAGCAGTGTATATTGTCTCCCTTGGAGCCCAGTAGCAACTTGACCAACAGAAAGAGGAGGAACCTCCTCAGATCCATGTTGGTCCTCTCCCAGTTGTTAGCGTCCACGCAGTACACAGCACGGGCTCCTCTTTCGGCTCTTTCCATGAATTCCTCCAAGGAATCGTCATCCCGTGGATGAATGTCAGTAAGCCCTAGCGCCTCCATGATCGATGCCTTTGCTACTGACCTATTCTTCCGACCGTCGAGGTCCAGCCCTAATAGCTTTTGGGCACCTTCTCGGTAGTCCGCATAGGTGACGCCTGTCACTGCCTCCCCATCCACTTTGAGGCCAGTGATTCGGACCACATCTTCTAGGCTGGGCACCATGTGCCCCCAAGGCATCAGAAATGCCCGACTCACTGGGTCCCATCTTTCATGCAGTGCTTGGATTAGGGCAAGGTCGAGCTTTATCGGCTTGATTCGGAGGAAGGCCCCGAACCCCATCACATCTAGCCTGGCCTTCTGGAAGTCCGGGAGACCTCGATATGCCGCCACTACCAGCTCCCACGAGATGTGTGATCGCATCATGCTCTGCACATACACAAGAGGCGAGAAAGGGGAGCTTTAGAAAGGAAAAGAAAGGATGAAAAAAGGAACTAAGGGATCCACTTACAAGCTGTGATCGGGTCCTCTCACTCAGTTGTCCTTCGACTTCTGAGAGTCTTCTGGAGCTGCTACCAGATCTGCTCCTCTTCGAAGAGCGGGAAGACTCACCCTCTGCTCTAAAGCTAGATTCACCCTCCATTCTGAAAGTTGAGCAACACTCACTACCTCCCTTTACAAAACTTCACTCTTCGGGTCAGCTCTTACGACTCTGGTGCTTCCAAGTCGAGTGAAAAGGGAGGTATTTATAGGATCGGAAAGGAGGTGATCTGGATCTATCACCATCACCCCTATCAACAGCCCTTACGACAAGTCACCCTCCCTTTACTTTTGCGGCCACTCTATCATGTAGAGTGATCGATTCGGAGGCGTGATTTGTTGACTTGTCGTCCCTAGACGAGGTCCAAAGATTCCCCGTGTTCATTATCCCGTTGCGACTACTTTTAGCGCAAAGAAGAAAGTGGGGGACATTTATCCGAGAAACTAGGATCAAGGGTCGACGTTGTTGAAATTGGTGGTAGATTCCTTTGAAAGTCATGGCCATGGTACACTCGCGTGCCATTTTGCCATGTGGAGTAAATGGAGCAGAGGCGTGATTTGTTGACCCGCCACCCCTGCGTGGTCTAAAAGATTCCCCGTGTCCTTTGTCCTATTGCGACTGCTTTTGCCGTAAAGAAAGAAATGGAGGACATTCACGTGGGAAAAGAGCACAAAGAGCCGATATTGTTGAAGTCGATGGCAGATTCCCTTTGAAAATCATGGCTATCGTGAGTCATCACTCCGTGTTTTAAGGCGACATCTCGTCGAGCGCGTCTCGTGGAAACCCATGTGATGGAGAAGAGCCGTAGAGGAGAAGGAACGCATCCAGGGCAAACAAGCTGCGTTCGTGCCAAGCCATTCCACTCACACATCTATATAAGGGTTTGTGCCCGTCATGAGAAGAGAGTGGGTGTGCAAGCCACTCACTAACCCTCATCACTCTCCTGGTCGCTTCTCTTCTCTCTCCGAAGGCAAGAAGTCCCTCGGAGGCCTTCTATAGTTCCGTGACGCAGCAATCGCTTTGCCGTGCCACATGTTCCCACCTGCTCTTTGGCGGTGCTCTTCGTCGTCCTCCTGCTTCTCTCATGACCCCGATGGCCGCGAAGCTCTTGAAGTTGAGGCCGTTAGCTGAGCTATGCTCTGCTCTGCCGATAGGGACTGCACCAGCTCTCGGAGCTCCTCTACCGTGAGCTCCAATTCCCTTGATCTGCACTGACTCTGAGCAAGTTAGGTGTCTGGATGCTCTTCCTCCCAGAGCTCCATCTCCTGGGCCTCTTATGCTGCTCTGTCTTTGCCTTTCTCTCTTGCTTTATTTCTCTCTTCGCTATCCGGAGAGAAACCTTCAGCTCCAAGATGTCTCGGGGCAGCTCCTCGATGACGTGTCGTCGTCATTCCTTCTCCAGCTTTGTCGTCCGGGCATCGCGCTCTGATCGAGCGACACATTCCTTCTCTGCTCAGACCACCGGAGCTAGCAAGCCCTGAATCTCCACTGTCTTCCAGCTCCAACCATCCCACAAGGTCAGGAAGAGCGGGTGAAGTGTGTAGTTGAATTTCAAACTGAATTACACTCACCTGAGTCGCGAGCTCATGCTTGATCTCTTTGGCACAAGCCACTGTGCCGAGAACTTGCTCCTGGAAGGACATGACCTCCGAAAGAGGAGATTAGCAACCAAAAGGCTCTGTCAGCCACCCTTTGCCACATGTTGGGCACCCTAAAAATGAGAGAAATAAATATTGTGTAATGACTGAACATTGGGACTCCAAAACCAAAAAAAAAGAGAGAAAAAGAATAAAACAAACAAAAAAATGAGTTGCCACTCCATGCCTTGCTAGATGAACTCTGCTTTCTATGTTTCTCTTGCTTGTATGAATTTTTGTGACTGATATTCTGTACATCTGAGTGTTTTATTTCTTGTGAAATATTTATGTTTATTGATGGATGCAGGCTTTAAAAGAAAAAAAAAGATGAAAATAAAAAGCACGAAAAAAAGATGAAAGCAAAGAAAAACAAGAAAAAGATGAATCATCACCCTCCCACATGTATCATATCCGCATTGTGTCTGGTATTGTATCTACACAATTGGAGTCTGTCAAGCACCGTGCGCCTTGAATGAATTTGGAGTTTGAGTTCAGACTCTGATAACTCCAAAAGAGTTTAGAGCGTACGGATAGGTTGTTAAGTCGTGTCGGAATGGGGACGACGGTTCCGTTTGGTGTGGCGATAAATGGGCTCCGGCTCATTACCGGCTCATCGAATCAGTACCCTGACCCACTCTACATAACTTAACAATATTATCCTTGGCTAGTTGAGTTCATTGTGGAAAATCATTCACTTACTTTGATTGTGTGAGCCACTATGCTTAAATGCTTAAATATGAAATATTCCATTCCGAGTCGAGTACTGGGTTTCCCCCAGGTTCTCTTGGGTTGATTTTCTGGAAGAAACTATTGTTTGGATTTGTCTCCAATTCAATTTTTCAATTTCCCTTGGACCCACCTTGGCTGCAGCACTTCCACAATGGCTGGTAACTGCTCCCCAATGGTGAAACCTGCAGGTTTACGACCCAGGTACTTCCGCACCGTGAAGTTGGTCCTTTTTAGTTGTTTGTGCCCCAGTGCACATTATGTCCTTCCTTGTTCGTTATCATCCAAACAATTGTAGATTTCGGAGGACCTTCTTCAAGGTTGTTTCGGTGAAACTCGGGAAAGATTCCCATCAGGAAGTGTTAGAGGGCGTGTCTCATCATACCTTGGCATCCGCTTTTCAGTTCACTCCATTTCATTTCAATTCCACTTCATTCTATTCCATTACATGTCTTTCCCCTACAAAGCGGACGCCCAGGCAGGTCAGCTGTAGACACGCCGTTTTTAACATTTCTGTGGGTAAATCTCATATTACATCACGATACCCCAAAGTGGCTTACACATTTGATTTATGTGGGTGATTAATATTTTTCCTACATTTTTACATAAAAATAAAAAAAAATCGAGAAAACATTAGAAAAAGACAAAAAATGAGAAAAGCTCACATCTATATATTGAGAAAAAGCTTATAAAAAATACAAAAAAAATCAAAAGGGTTATAAAAATCTAAAAAAATTGAGAAAAGGTTAAAAATAAGAAGAAAATGTTCCAAAAAAATAAAATAAATCCTAATACATAAAAAATAAATAATTTTAGTGTAAATATATATGTATATAATAAAATATAAAAGATATATAATAATAAATATATTTATCATTAATCTAATCTCTACTTTATTATTACTAATCTATACCTTAATCTTAATACCTCTTTTATCCTTTTCTTACTTTGTCTTTTACACTCATCCATCCGACATAAGGAATCTCCCCACCCTTCACGTACCTCTCCACTCTCTTATCTCCTCCACCCTATTCTCCTCCACTTGGCATCCATCCATCTCACATCCTCTTCCCTGTCTCCCCTTCTCTATCTTCAGATCCACCTCCTCTAATCACCAACCTCCCTTCCTCATCTTCTCCCACTCCCTCTCTTTCTCTTTTTTAACGATAATCACTCCTTGCCTCCTACACACGGCAGTCCCCATCGAAACCCACATCCACTCACCCACTCCCTCTCCTCTACCATGGACACCTTACTCCACTCCTCTCTCTACCTGCCAACCCGCTCCACCTCTCTCCTTTTTTCCTTCCCTCCCTAACATCACGCATGCGACTCCGCCACCGAGCCCCCTCGTCGTGATCTCCAGCCACCTCCATACAACCTCTACCCCGCCGCCACACCGCCGTGAAACCATCGCCATCGTCGACTTAGCCGTTGTTGCACCATGCTGCCGCCATGAAGCCACCGTCGTGAAGCCGCTGCTGCCGCTCATCCACGCCCGTCGACTACCTCCTCTTGTTACCACCGCCATCGTCATTCTCTGGCCGCCGCTGCTGCACCCTCTTCGTCTCCCACATTCGCGCCACGGCAACCCACGGCCACCGTCCTCGTCGTCACCGGCCACCTTCCTCGTCGTCCACGTTCGCACCACGGCAACCCACGGCCACCATCCTCATCGTCACCGGTCGACCATGACCACCGCCATCGTCGACCGCCGCTGTTGCTGCACCATGCCACCGTCGTGAAGTTGCTGTTGCCGCTCGTCCATGCACGTTGCATCCTCCTCTGGCCGCCGCGAGCCTCCCTCGTTCACGCTCGCCATGCAGCCGTCGTGAAGTCGCCTTCCTCGGCACCTCGTTGCCGCTACCACCGTGATGCCCCACACCGCCGCTACCACCTCCTCCCAACTCCTCTGTCGCCACCGAGCTTCTCCACTCCGTCCGCCATCTCCACCGTCCCCCCTCCCTGCTAACCTTTTACCGAAGACACCACTTCACATGCATGTACCCCAAACCAACTCCACTATCACCCTCTGCCCCTCTAACTTCGTAAGTCACGCCACCCCATCACTCCCCTTCCTCTGGTAGCCACGACGACCGCTCGCCAAGCCCCACTGCCGTTCCATCTCTCCCTTTCCACTCTCGCTTCCGGCCACACTCACGCCGTCGTCGACCGCCGCACCTGCACCCCTCGCCGCTGCAGTCGACTGCACCCTCCGCTGCCACCTCCACTTCGGCCCCTCCTCTTTCCCACAGCAAACCCCCCTCCAGCCACGTCCGAAGCATCTCCCCTTTCACCTCCGACCACCGCGGCCATTCACCTCCGACTACCGTGAGAACCCCGCCACCACCGCGGCTCTCACTCTCCCTCTCTTTCTCTTCCTCTCTTCCACCCACCTCCCGCAATCTCCCTCTCTCTTCCTCTTTCTCGTTCACCTCCCCCTCTCTGCTCTCACCCGATATCTCTCTGCTCTCTTTCAGCTTTTTTTTATTTTATTATTTTTTATCTCTCTTCTCTCTCTCACCCTCTCCCCCATCTCTCTCCCTCCTGCGTTCTCATCTTTCCCTCTCGATCTTTCACTTTTTCCTTTTTTTATTACTTTACATTCTCACCCTCTTTTCTGTCTCTCTTTCTCTCCCAATCTTTCTTTTTTTATCACTTCTCCCCCCTCCGTCTCATCTCTTCCTCTCTCTCTTTCTCTCATATTTCTCTCTCTCTTTTCCACTCTCCACTCTCTCCTCCTCAGACGATCTCTCTTTCTCCCTTCTATTATTTCTTTCTCACTTTCTTTCCCACTCTCTCCCTCTTTCTCCCTCACATTACTTTTCTCTCCTTTTCTCTGTCCGCTCACAGTCACCTAATTTTATATTCACGTACACACACATGCACATAGTTTCACCCTCACACTGCACACATATGCACTCTTTCACCTTCACACTGCACACACTCATGCTATTCACCCTTTTCACTTTTTATGCACACACCATCCACGTAGGTAGTTTGTTAGCTTTATTCTGTTAACATGTTCACCTTCCTTTATCCTTATATACATACTTATATACATAGATTTGTATATATTTATACATATATCTATCAATAAGAGTGTATATTTTAGATATATATACATATATATGTATATATGTATATATATGTGTGTGTGTGTTTTTACATGCATACATGTTTAATCCTTCTTAAATTTGTGCAGGAATAAAAGCCGAGGCTCTAGCCCTGTCAGCGCTCCCGCGTGTTCCTATACATGAGGAAAGCCGTTTCGTCCCACCGTTCGCCCCCGTGTTTGCATCGCCATCAGCGGCTTCGTTTGTTATTTTTATCATTTTATTGTATTTTTAGTCTATTCTCCAGTTATTAATGTTCTTATCCCATGAATTGCTATCATATCATATCATCGTTCTGACTTAATTTCTGTGTTTATTTCTTTTTGCAGGGGTAACCACTCAAAAGCCCTCTTCTTCGGCCAGCCGAACAAAGAGGAAGAAGGAGCCCATATCATCCCGCGTCAAAGGCAAAAGCGATCACATGTGCTGCCCGGACGGCTCGTTCCGCGGGTTGTGTGGCCCATGTGCTGCTCGGGCCTCCGAATTGGGTGGGATGGGTCCCGCTGCGAAGAGGACTGCTGGAGGGGTGATCCCTAGGAGAGGGACGCCCTGGTTCACCTCGTGGAAGGCGAGGCGGCTCCGATCTTCAATAGTTGAAGTTGCTGTCCACGGATCTGAACTTCTGTTTCAGACCCGCGTGCTCCTGCGATAGAAGTTGCTGCAACCAGCACGGACGTCGGATCAGCGCGAAACCAGTGCCATTGGAAAGCTGACTTGAAATCCTTCGACCCTTTGTGATTCCAGGAATTTTTTTGGGGCCGTCATTCTGATGGTAGAATTTTGAACAGGACTGCTCTCAGTCTCAGATCTGGCTGGGCAGAATTGGATCTGCCTGAGAGTTGGCGTTGACCGCGACTCAGACTTCGGATCTGGGTGTTGAGTTCTTCATGAAAGTTGGAGAGGGGGTAGTAAGGAAGACGGGGGTTATTTTTTTTTGAAATTTATAGTGGAGGTTTGGCTGGGGAAACAGATTTTCTAACACTGGGTGGTCGGATCTGGACAGTGGGAGACAGAACTAATTTGGGAAAAGACAGAGATTTTAAGAAAATGTAAACGATATCCAAAATTCTCAAGAAAATTCGTGGAAGGGGGATTAGGTGGATAGAATCCCCAATAAAAATTGCAACTCATTTAGACATGGGGAAGAGGATCGAACTTTGGAAACACAGGGTTACTGTGACACGGGACAGAACACATGCAGATCTGGAGGGTTGGGAAACATGAAATGGGAAAAATGGAAATCGAAGGCTAGAAAATTGGAAACTTTTTATGGGACGTGGGAGGGAACTCACCCTCAAAATTTGGAACCCAACAGCTCACGAGGTTGAGAGCTAAAATTTCGGGAAGAGCTTGCTGTTCCGCGATTGACAGAAATCTGACGATAGCGGTGGCGGTGCAACGATGGCTTCGATGACGGTGGCGGCGGCGACGACGATCTTCACACCAGATAGAGGAGGCGTCTCATCTCAGAATACAGCCTTCCCAGCTGCAAGAAGGGGAAGAGAGGAGAGAGATAGGGGGCGGCCCTTGCTCCTTGGAGGAAATTCAAAATATTTCTTGCATTAATTCTCTCAATAATGAGAAATACATGCTATTTATATGAAATACCAAAAGACACTAACTATCCTTAGATCTAGGGTTGGGGAGGGGTAAATGGGGGAGTTCACAATTAATTCTCTCATGTGTTTTGGACTCAAATAAAATAAAATTACAAACCCATTATAATATAGTATATGGGGGGCGCCCCCTTGACTATGTGGCCTCCAACTTGGACTTTGTTAACACCATGTCCCCCCCTTGGTCAACTCTTCTAGAAGCCCACCTTGGATGTTTGACTGGCCCCACATGGGCCCTAGAGCTGAGGTGGATCAATGGGAGAGGGGATAGGGGCCCGCGGGACCCAGGTGGTCCCATATTACAAATAAACACATTCTACTATCCTTATTACAATCCAAATAAAACCAAATAAACACACATTACACACAAATAAAATCCCAATAAATATTATAAATACTAAGACTCAAGGTGGAGACTCTAGACTATCTCCGAGCCAGAGGGAAGCCGATGTAACTCGAGTGGTGCTGTGCATACAGTACCGACGGCTCGTCGTATCGTATCTCTCGCTATCTCTGGTGTCAGCACCATTCACGGTCACCCCAAAGACCGCCTTCTTCAGAACGCGGCCCCTCAGGAGACCGCGTTCACTCTCTGGAGGCCCAGGGGCAGCCCCGAGGTACGCCACTCTCTTGCTTGTTTGATCTGGTTTGTGGCTTCTCATTGTGGCTTTTATGTTCCTGCACTTCTGTCTATTATATTCTCTTCGTTCTCTCATATTATTTGCATCCATCTTATCATAATTTCTTGTGATTACTTTATATTGATTTGCTAGTTTTTAGGTGTTGTACCCTGACAATTTCCCAGCAAGATATTAAGAAATAAGGGTTTGGGAATTTCCCCAAACACCTTTAAGGCGTTAGCTACCCAGCCCCTCCTATGGCCCACCGGGCCCAACCAAGGGTCCCAACCAGCTAGCTGTGACCCACGACGCCCTCAACAATTGATTGGGGTTCGCCCCGATCACTCAGTTTGCGGGGTGACCCGCGTTCTACACGGCCACCAGGGCCAATGGGGGGGCGCCCCGACGACAGGCCACGACACGTGGGACCCAGCAACGAAGCAGGGATCTACCCCCATGATGCCTGAACACAGCCTTCTAAGGTCAAAGGGAGACTTATCTTGGTCAACCACGGGCTTTAGAATTCCATAGCACCCGTATGCGGCCCATACATGCGTGTCGGGAATTCTCCCGAACACCTTGCGGGCGCGCGTATCCCAGCCATTCTACAACAAGTCGAGGGCCAACCCGCGGCTCCAGCACTCCAGCCACGTCCTATGATGACCCTCCAGCATGTCGGGGCCACCCCAGACCCTCAGACAGGCGATGACAAGTCACTTATTTTCAATTCCCGGGCTGACCTGGGACTGCCTATCAACTTGCCGTATTACGCGGCACACGGCATGAAAGCTGTATGCCAGAGAGTTACTCTCTTAGCTCTTATGAGCCCCTGCCCTCAGCCCAAGGCCAAATCTAAGGCCCGCCAGTCACTTGCCCAAGCCGATCGACGACTCGAGCTGTGTTGGGAATTTCCCCGAACACCTTACGAGTGACAGCGACAACACTACGATAACAAGCCCCCACGAGCCAATCCTAGCATCTCGGAGCACTCAGTCCCTCAAAGGACACCCCCAGACGACAAAAGAAGACCCCCGGGGGCCACCCCTCGGGGTCACGACTCGCTTGGGGGGGAGTTCACCCCGGGCGCGGCCGCGCCCCGGGGAGGGCGAACCCCCTTGGGGGGGGGGCGCCCTCCTCCCAGCTCGATGGCCCACGGCCATTCTCCAACCCAGTATCTCCCAGTTCCCTGTGAAATCGATCGGCGTACCATACGTGGAAGGATTCGTCGACGAAGAACTCTACGACGGAGCCTCGAGAGCGCAAAGCCAACCGTCGGGGTCCACACGTGCAAGCAATCAGCAATCCAGTACAACTCCAGTATCCTTTTTGATGCGGTCGGCGTCATAGGAAGGATCGACGGTAGCTCCGGGGACGCGAACAGGACTGGATAACCACTGCCTCGCGTAGCTCGGCCTCACACTGGACGGTCTCACACCGGGTGACACTCAAATCTCACAAAAGGAGGAGGGAAGGGAGGAACAAAGGGGCCAATAGCACCTTACGTGATCTCTTTCAAAAGCTTTCATATATGAAACAACACACTCTAGCCCCCTTTATATATAGGAAACGCTATAACACTCATACCCTTAAGCTTTACCTAATAGCATTTATGTCCTTAGCCTAATAAAATAAAACTCAACAACCATCCTTTGACTTTGACACAATAAAATAAAATAGTTGGACTTTGATGGTTTAATAATAATACAATACCACCATAAAATAAAATACGCACAATACACAAATACATTCAAATATGTACTCAGGACGTCGAGTCTTCAAGTGAGTCTCCGAGCCACAAGCTCGGTGCGGTCGGGGCGGTGCGGCGTCGGCTCGGAGTAGTGGGTCTGGTAGTAGGCCCGGTGTCCCCACCAACCCTCCTGGGGTGGCTGGAACTTGATTTCGTCGAGTAAGGGGGGACACTTCTCTGGTAGTGCTCCAGTTGATCTGGATCGAGGCACTAGAGATCTTCCCAGCTGATCCAGGAATCATCAGAAGGTGGTCGGTCCCGCCAGCGGACAAGGTTGTGCTGGTACACTCGGCTCCGTGTAGCTGTCACCTGCTCATCCAGTATCCTCTCAATTTATTCACGCGGTGCTCTCGAGGCTGTGGGACGCACAGGGTGGGCTTACTCTCAATGGGAGGAGAAGGCTCGAAAGGGTCACTAGGAATAGCTGTGGGTTCCTTATAGGCCACTAGGTCTGTCACATTAAAAGTAGAGCTAATCCCATATTCGGGAGGTAAGTCTACAACATAAGCATTGGAGCCAATCTTCTACAGTATTGGGAAGAGACCATCACTACGGGCTCGCAACTTTTTAACGGCTCCCGAGGGGAGTCCTTCGGGTCAAACCCGTACCATAACCATGTCACATTCTTAAAATTCATGGTGACGCCTATGCGATTCAGCCAAGCGTTTGTAAGTCTCATTACTGAGGTTTATTTTCTTGCTATTTGACTCATGCAGACTTTTGACATGCTGTGCAAATTTCTCAGCTGACTTGGATTTTCTAGACTAGAGGGGAAGGGGAATGAGATCCACAGGTTTCCTAGGTTTATATCCATGCACGACCTCAAATGGACTCATATCGATGGACCTATTGACAGAGCTATTGTATGCAAATTCGACTCTGGGCAAAAGAAGATCCCAAGTGCTAGAATGATCCCCTACAAGACACCTCCGTAAATTCCCTAAACTCCTATTGACGACCTCGGTTTGCCCATCAGTTTGGGGGTGATAGGCAGTGAAAAATTTCATCTTAGTGCCAACTAGGTGCCAAAGTGTCTTCCAAAAATAGCTAGTGAACCGGACATCTCGATCAGACACTATAGTTTGGGGGAGACCATGCAGACGCACGACTTCATCAAAGAACAGGCGGGCCACTCTAGATGCATATGATGTTTTGGACCATGCAATGAAGCGGGCCATCTTAGAGAACCTATCAACGACCACGATGATGGAGTCGTGTTTGTGAGCAGTATCGGGTAATCCAAGGATGAAGTCCATGCTCACATCAACCACGGTCTATCAGGAATGGGGAGAGGAGTGTAGAGACCAGTGTTCTGTTTGACCTATTTGGCCATTGTGCATGTCCTACACTGGGCTACAATTTTTGCCACATCTCTCTTCAAGCCAGGCCAGTAAAAATGCTCCTCCACAGAATGGATGGTCTTGTTGTGATGGGAATCGACGTCGAGCACTGACTTTTTATTTTGCATTTGTGTCCTTTAGTTTATTTTTATATCCTTGGAAAAGTATGTTCACAATTGTAAGGCTTTATAAGTCAATGTGTCATTCCCTAGGATTCTTTGGGTTTTTGTGTAAAAGTCCAGTAGGACCAGCAAGGGGCCCCCATCTCCTTTCCTATTGATCCACCTAAATCTTAGGGCCCATGTGGGGTCAGTCAAAGGTCCAAGGTGGGCTTCTAGATGGCTTGACCATTCAAGGGGATAATTGGATTAAAAAGTCTAATATTCAAACCCTTAAAGTCCAAGATGCTTCCCCCTTATAATATAGTTTATCCTATGTTGTATTTTTTATTTTTTTTGGTCATTTGACCACATGGGGATAAAAATCCCCTCTCTCCCACGAAATTCCCATCCCCCCACCCCTTGCCATTCTCTATATAAGCCTATGTATAGTGTCATTAGAGATATTAATAAAGAAAATTTATGAAATTGGCTTGAGCCATTGAAGGGTGTGCCCTTGTTCCTCTCTCCCTCCCCCTCTTGCAGATGAATTTCTGCTGAATCTTGGGTGTGAAGCCCTTCTATCTTCTCCTAAGCCTCTCCGAATTCTATTTCTGCCGCCGCCGTCGCTGCCATCGCACCGCCGTCGCGCCGCCGCCACCATCATCGGAGTTCTATCTCTATCAGGACAGAACCTCACCTCTGGATTTTTAGCTTTTCTTCTTGTTATCTGATAGAGCCCTAATTTTAAAAGTTTGTTCTGTCCATCTCTCTTAACCTCCAGTTAAATTTTCGTGTCATTTGGAGTCCATTTGATATTTTTCCCGTATTTTTGTTTGTCCACTCAATAATCTGCCCTTTTGCAGACCTACGGGACAGAGCCTCCTTGTTGTAATTTCCCCACCCACTTAAAATTTTTTAGAAAATCCACAAAACTTCCCTAGTGTTCCTCACGTATACCCCCTTCCACCATAATTTTCATTGAGTCAAAAAAAATCATTGAGCCATCGGTCAAAGGTCTATTTCAGGCAGATTCATCTCTGCCCTATGTGTCTGTCAGTCCGGGTCAGAAAAAAAGGCAGTTTGCAGTCATTTTTATTTTTAATCCGTTCTATGGATGGAGCCACCAAAAATATATGTTGTAGATCTCTGAGTCGTCTATCCATCGGTACCTCTTGTACATCAATCCGACATCGGATCTGGTCGTAGGAATTCTTTTCGTGAAGGTGTGCAGAGCAGATCCGAATTCAGCCAGCACAACTCAATCCGGGAGAAAATTCAGAAATAAATATCAAAGGTCAACTTCAGCGACCGCCCCTTCAGAGAGTTGATCAGGGACATCCCGCCATCGTCCCAGCCAAGCGACGCCTCCGGAAGATCTCAGGAAGGCGACGTTCCTTTGGAAACTGTTGCTTGCTGTCCAGTGAGTCAGCCACCGAGTTGGCGCAGCACCGAGTTGGAATAGTGCCGAGTCGGACTAGCAGGCCGAGTTTGTGCCGTACGCGCCTCCAGATTGCTACCCGTCAACCCAGGGTCGGTCCTCCCGGGCCCCACCTATAACCCTTTATTTCCCTGCGTGGAGTGGGCAATAGATTTCACTGTTGTAATTAACTTTTACCGTTATTACCGGGATACCGTAACTGGCCGGGAACGTCTTCCCCACGCCCGGAGCGTGGAGGTAAACTCAATGCCCTTCTCGTAGGCATTGCTTTACTCGTATTACTTCGTATATGCCACTGCCTGTGATAGGTTTCTAGCTTGTTATTCTATTATGACCGCTGCGAGAGAGCGAGATTGAGTGTACCGTCCCGTGACTCGATCCGAGTTAACGCGGAAAGGCCGATACCCAAGACTCATGGCCGATTTCTCAACCGCGCCCGGTCCCACGTCTTCCCTCGCATAGGGACGATCGCGAGCTAGAGTCCCAGGTCGCGTGTCCATCCCGCATCAATTTGGTATCAGAGAGCCAGTTGAGTCTAGGGTGTCTAAAAACAAAAATAAAAAAAAGTGTCATTTACGTCTAGTCATCGTCTAAGTCGGTCTAAGGTTGCATCCGCATACCATTGTTCTGTATATAAAAAGGTGTCGCCCGACCGTTAGGTTACGCCTATCGGAGAGGTGATTCACTTGCGCGAGTGATCTTCGGATCGATTAACTCCGTCACGTACCGAATCTTGGTCGTGTCTAGGTGTGTAGTCGAGTCTCATTTCAAATTTACATTTGCATCGCATTCTAAGTCGTGTCTAGGTGCTTGCATTAGTTGGCATAACATTTTGCTTATAAAACAAAAAAAAATGGCCTTGTATATCCATTCCTAGGGGATCCAACCCCATCTTTGCAACCATGGCCGCACCCCGAGCCCTTAGTTCCGTTGAAGTGGCCGCCATGTTCCAAGCCCTTATGGGACAAATGCAAGGGTTGACTACATGTATAGATGGGTTGGATACATGCTTGGATGTATTGACCACAACGGTAGATCGGATGGAAGGGTTGAGTCCGCGAGTGGGTGGCCTAGGCCTGCCCGAGCCTTACATCCCGGTGTCACCCCAAGGACCCCTTCTCCATGAGGAGGATAATCCTTCACCACCCGAGAGTGCTCCATTGTCACCCTCTGATGCGGGACGGACACGGGGGCCGACTCTACGTGGTATGGGCCTCGGACTCTAGATGCGGACACGATCAGCAACACATGATGGGAGAGACATTAGGCCCGACACGGAGAGCTCCTATGGGCTATACGTCGCTAACAGAACGCAAGCTCACTCTTCGTCCCAAGCGAGGGAAACGCGGATCGTGCGCGGTTGAAGAACCGGCAGAGTTCAAGGTAGTCAGACTCACTTCCGGACTCGGATCGAGTCGCGGGACGGGTCACTCTCACACTCACAGCGGTGACATGAACACACGGGCTAGTACCGATCGCTCTCGATAGCGGCAAAGACCATATACTAGCTAAGCAAATGAACGCCAAGAAGCTCGGACCATTACCTCCACGCACCCGGCGTGGCGAAGACAACCCCGGCCGAGTTATGGACTCCCGGTTAACAATGATTACAGCAATACACTAAGTCAACCCACTCCACGCAGGGAGGTAAAAGGTCACATGTGGGGTCCAGGAATCGCGCAAATCGGGTTGACGGGCAGCATCTTGATGTCGCCCGGCGATGTCGAACTCCGCGTTTTCGTGCTTTCCGAGTGGCGGGTTTTACGGACCAGTGGGGCCCGCGGACGGCGCTGTCCTCCGGATCTGTGGGGGTGGGACCCACTGTGATGGGGACCCCTGGTGGCGCGCCTCCACGGACGGCGGTCGGCCGGGAACATCGATCGGGGGTCGATCGGCCCCGATTCTCAATTTTGGAACTAACTTCCCACGGATTTTGGTTGCTGTCTTCCGGCGCGCGCTCCGGCGAAAACGGCCGCTGCGATCAATCCCGACGTCAGATCGGGACGCATGAGCTATCGTTGGAAAGCTCTCTTCAAATGCTTCAATCTAGAGCCAGAAAGATCTGCTGGATCTGGTCGGATCAGAACTTTATTGAATTTACAAGTCCTTGTTGTACAGTAACCGAAATCTCAGATCTACAGGTGAGTTGTCTGAAAACTACCTTTGACCGCGAGAAAGATGGTTGATTCAGCTCCTGAGCTCTTCATCAAACTTGTGGGATTTTGAACAAGGAGAACGAGGCCTAGGAGCAAAGGGCGCCACTCGGGGGTGGAGGACGAGGCCTAGGAGCAAAGGGCTCGGGGCGAGCGGGCTCCTGAGGTCGAGTCATGGGGGCCCTCGGATACGTGCCAGATGAGCCACCGGGCTCGACACTACGAAGGGGAAAGGAGCCCAACCGATGGGGTGACTCGAACTCGGCCTCGAACTGCTCCAATTCGAGAGCGATCTGATATGCCTGCTCCAAAGTGGTTGCATTGTGGCGAAAGAGTTCATATTGATAATTGGGCCGCAAACCTCTTCGAAAGCGGGATATAGTCATGGTGCTCTCCTCCGTGACCCCACACCGTAAGTAATACTCATCGAACTCGGCGGTGTACTCGGTCATGGATCGGTTCCCTTGGGAGATGCTTTACCACTTGTCTATAAGACGTTGGCAATATGAGGCGGGAAGGTATTTCTCCCTCAATTTGATTTTCATATCATCCCAAGTACCGATTTGGGGTTGATGTCGCTGATTGAGCAGGCTCTCCACATTGATCCAATAAGTTTGGGCCTGCCCTTGCTTCTTCATCTTCACGTATCGGACTCTTCGGTGGTCCGTCATCTCAAACCACTCGAAGTACCGGTCCATGCCGGCCTCCCAATCTAGATACACCCTAGGGTCCAAGGACCCGCTAAAAGTGGGAGGGTCCGCACGCACACCCCTAAGAATGCGGTCGTCATCCTCGTCATCACGATTCCGTCTTTGATGACGACGACCGTTACCCCCCTGATCATTGTCGGATGCATAATCATCCACTATAGGCGCCTGTTGCCTCCCAACATCCTCCACCTGAGCCCTTGGCACAGCGGGTTGCTGCACCGGCTCTTGTTGGCCGTTCGTCGGCACGGGTTGCGCCGCTACTGGGCCCCTCTCTAGGACAGCGATCCTCCCAACTAAGCCCTGGATGGACTGATCCGAACTCTCGGCCCGATCCTCGAGGGCTTTCATCTGCCCTTCTAGACGCGTTCCTATGCCATCCATACACGTACTAAGACCATCCATACGCGTGTCAAGACGATCCAAGATGGCTCGAAACATCTCGGCCGTCGAGGACTCATCGGAGCTACGGGCTCGGGAGTCCGCCATCCGTGGTGGTGGCGAGTATTGGGTACCTCGACGGGTGGGCATGCAAAGACACACGACCTAGAAGACACCGACTAATGCAAACACTCACTAGATGATGCACTTAGACCTAACCAATATCGGGTACGAGGCGGAGATAAGCGATCCGAAGATCACCCGCGCAAGTACGCTACCCTCCCGATAGGCATAACCAAATGTTCGGGCAACGCCTTTTAATATACCGAGCTATTGGGTGAAATGCAATTTGAAAACACTTTTTTTTTGTTTTGAAATGATGATCCTAGACTCGACTTATACTATGCAAGACATATGCAACGACTACCCTAGACTCGACTCGCTCTGATACCAAACTGATGCGGGACGGACACGCGGGCCGACTCTACGTGGTATGGACCTCGGACTCTAGATGCGGACACGACCAGCAACACATGATAGGAGAGACATTAGGCCCGACATGGAGAGCTCTTATGCGCTATACGTCGCTAACAGAACGCAAGCTCACTCTTCATCCCAAGCGAGGGAAACGCGGATCGTGCGCGGTTGAAGAATCGGCAGAGTTCAAGGTAGTCAGACTCACTTCCGGACTCAGATCGAGTCGCGGGACGGGTCACTCTCACACTCACAGCGGTGACATGAACACACGGGCTAGTACCTATCACTCTCTACAGCGGCAAAGACCATATACTAGCTAAGCAAATGAACGCCAAGAAGTTCGGACCATTACCTCCACGCACCCGGCGTGGCGAAGATAACCCCGGCCGAGTTATAGACTCCCAGTTAACAATGATTACAACAATACACTAAGTCGACCCACTCCACGCAGGGAGGTAAAAGGTCACATGTGGGGTCCGGGAATCGCGCAAATTGGGTTGACGGGCAGCATCTTGATGTCGCCCGGCGATGCCGAACTCCGCGTTTTCGTGCTTTCCGAGTGGCGGGTTTTACGGACTCGTGGGGCCCGCGGACGGTGCTGTCCTCCGGATCTGTGGGGGTGGGACCCACTGTGATGGAGACCCCTGGTGGCGTGCCTCCACGGACGGCGGTCGGCCGGGAACACCGACCGGGGGTCGATCGGCTCCGATTCTCAATTCTGGAACTAACTTCCCACGGATTTTGGTTGCTGTCTTCCGGCGCGCGCTCCGGCAAAAATGGCCGCTGCGATCAATCCCGACGTCGGATCGGGACGCATGAGCTATCGTTGGAAAGCTCTTTTCAAATTCTTCAATCTAGAGCCAGAAAGATCTGCTGGATCTGGTCGGATCAGAACTTTATTGAATTTACAAGTCCTTGTTGTACAGTAACCGAAATCTCAGATCTACAGGTGAGTTGTCTGAATACTGCCTTTGACCGCGAGAAAGATGGTCGATTCAGCTCCTGAGCTCTTCATCAAACTTCTGGGATTTTGAACAAGGAGAATGGGGATATTTTCTGTGGACTGATTGGAGGTGGCTGTGATTTGTTATGATTTATTTACTGGAGGGTGGTCGGATCTGGGAACTGGTGGATAGCACTGTAGCTATCTCTGAGATCAATTTTTGAAAAAATAAGGGATGGCCTCAAAAAAATTCAAGAAAATTTGGGGACGGTGGGGTTGATGGACAGAATTCCCAATAAAATTGGTAGCTCTAACAAAAATCGGAAAGAGGTCCGAACAGGGGAAACACAGGGCAGGTGGAAATTGAAATAGCAAGCAGACATATCTGGAAATTAAGGTTGGACGAAAATAAAAAAATATCAAATAGGATCTTTATGACCAACCAAAAGTTTTGGGACGTTCTTGACACCTCTGGAGCATCCCCTAAAATCCCCAGGTCGATCTGAGCTCGTGGCTGACACAGAGAATTCGTGGAAGCTACTGTGGTCGGATGAAGGCAGAACTCCGGCGATCTCGGCGGTGATGCGATGGCGGCTCGTGGCGGCGGCGGCGGCGACCGGAATGATAAGGGGAGGAGTCACACCTCCAGAGGGAATCCTTCACAGCTCCAAGGGGGAGAGAGGGGCAGCCTAGGCCTTTGCTCAAGCAATTTTCCAAGTTCAAATGGCATTAATTCTCCAAAATGGGAAATTACAAGTATTTATGTGTTACATCTCAAATCCATTGTCCACCATTGGATCTAGGGGATTGGAATGGGTGGCCTGGATTGAGTGTGACACACACACAAAAATTACATTAAAAAAAATAAGGGGGGGGGGGGCGGCCCATTGACTAGGATGGCAAGGGGGACATGTTTGGTAGCCACCTTGGACTTTGAAGTCCACTTGTCTCCCATGTGCCTTTTACCATTCAAACTTCTAGATGCCTCCATTTGACATGTTGACTGACCCCACATGGGGCCCATGAGCTGAGGTGGATCAATGGGAGGGGGTCTGTGGGCCCGTGGGACCCGGGGGTCCCATTTTACAAATGAACCCCTCTTACAATCAAAATTACATACCGAATAAAATGAAATAAACACACATCACACAAATAAAGTCTAACTAAATATGATAAATGCCGGGACTCAAGGGGGCGTCTCCAGGCTGTCTCCAAGCCAGATGGATGCTGAGGTGGCTCGCGTCGTACTCCGTGTGCGGTACCGGTGGCTCGGCGTATCGCGCCGCTCAACTGCTCGGGTGTCCGCACCACCCTCACCTTCTGATCTTATTTCGGAGCCCACCCATTTGGAGCCACCTCAGCCCGAGCCACCCGTGTTTCTAACAGGTACGCTATACATAGCCGAGCCGCTTCTTAGTTGGCTCAAGGATGGCTTGGTCCCACCTCCTTACCCATCTATGGACCCCACCTTACATCTAGTGTCCGTCAACTCCTACCACACGACATTCCGGTCTAGTCACCATGTTGATACATTGGGTGACCTTATTCTTGGTTTAGGTTGGCAATGGAAGTTGACACACTTATTGGCCCGAGGCTTCGACCAACCCACTAGTCGTAGCTTCACCCATCTGGCCATAGGGTCCATTACCTCTGTGTGCACCGTGGGTTGTGTCACCACGGAGATTCTTCTATTCCTCCCGATGCCGGTCGAGTCCAACTTCGTTCCCTTTTGCCCAATGGAGGAATCCTATTTTCTAGACATGGCCGTCGTCCCACCAACCACAATGTATGACGGTGATTATGAATTCTTAAATTGGGACCGAGTCATGGGGGAACCCACTTCATGGGGTCATACCTTCTTTGACCCTTTTGACCCCTTCACTAGTGAACCTCCCGAGCTATCATATTCACTCCAGTTCTTCCATGGAGTTTACTATCCCACCCCTACCCCTCGGTCTAGTTGGCAAGCCGTACCTACGTCTAGGGGTAATGACGAGGGTAGTTTTGGATCTCCTTGCCCTTCTCCACCCAAATCCCATAGGTCGCCAATGCATGAGTGGTACATCTTAGGGTGTCTAGGAGTCGTCCATTCCGTCAACCATCGAGTACATCTAGTGTATGCATGGCACATATTCGGGTGTCCTGGTCCACCATCGCCTATGCGTAGGTCGGACTAACATTAGGTTTGTTTAAGGTCTTTGTGAGTCTTTGTTTCGTTTGTCTGTCGTGTGTTTGTGCATACATCGAGTCGAGTTGGTTTGTACACTCGCGTTGTTAGTCCCTTTTGAGTTCAAGACTAGTCAGACTTCGGGATCAGTTTTAATTCATATGTCGAATCTAGTCACATAAGGGACAAACGGTGATTCCTAGTGAGTCTTCGAGCCGCCTTCCCTCCTTTGAGAGTGACCCCACCCCGGAGTGTCCACCTCTGGCCTCATTCCCATGGCAGCGTGCGCATATTGAATCTATACGGGATGAGCAGGTGTCGATTGCTTGGAGTGGATCGTACTCCGCGCTTCCAGGTTCGGTGACGGATCCACCGGAGCTACTCGAGCAGTCGTACCCCCTACTCGACGGGGTCGAGTTCTTCCCACCCGGGGAGAATTGATGGGAATCGACGTCGAGCACTGACTTTTTATTTTGCATTTGTGTCCTTTAGTTTATTTTTATATCCTTAGGAAAGTATGTTCACAATTGTAAGGCTTTATAAGCCAATGTGTCATTCCCTAGGATTCTTTGGGTTTTTATGCAAAAGTCCAGTAGGACCAGCAAGGGGCCCCCATCTCCTTTCCTATTGGTCCACCTAAGTCTTAGGGCCCATGTGGGGTCAGTCAAAGGTCCAAGGTGGGCTTTTAGATGGCTTGACCATTCAAGGGGACAATTGGATTAAAAAGTCCAATATTCCAACCCTTAAAGTCCAAGATGCTTCCCCCTTATAATATAGTTTATCCTATGTTGTATTTTTTATTTTTTTTGGTCATTTGACCACATGGGGAAAAAAATCCCCTCTCTCCCATGAAATTTCCATCCCCCCACCCCTTGCCATTCTCTATATAAGCCTATGTATAGTGTCTTTAGAGATATTAATAAAGAAAATTTGTGAAATTGGCTTGACCCATTGAAGGGTGTGCCCTTGTTCCTCTCTCCCTCCCCCTCTTGCAGATGGATTTCTACTGAATCTTAGGTGTGAAGCCCTTCTATCTTCTCCTTAGCCCCTCTGAATTCTATTTCTGCCGCCGCCGTCAGCGTCGCCGCCATCGCACCGCCATCGCGCCGCCGCCACCGTCATCGGAGTTCTATCTCCATCAGGACAGAACATCACCTCTGTATTTTTATCTTTTCTTCTTATTTTCTGATCGAGCCCTAATTTTGAGGGTTTGTTCTGTTCATCTCCCTTAATCTACAGTTAAAATTTCATGTCATTTAGAGTCCATTTGATATTTTTCCCGTATTTTTGTTTGTCCTCTCAGTAATCTGCCCTTTTGCATACCTACGGGACAGAGTCTCCTTGTTGCAATTTCCCCACCCACAAAGAAAATTTTAGAAAATCCACAAAACTTCCCTAGTGTTCCTCACGTATACCCCCTTCCACCATAATTTTCGTTGAGTCAAAAAAAATCATTGAGCCCTCGGTCAAAGGTCTGTTTCAGGCAGATTCATCTCTGCCCTATGTGTCTGTCAGTCCGGGTCAGAAACAAAAGGCAGTTTGCAGTCATTTTTATTTTTAATCCGTTCTGTGGATGGAGCCACCAAAAATATACGTTGTAGATCTCTGAGTCGTCTATCCATCGATACATCTTTTACATCAATCCGACATCGGATCTGGTCGTAGGAATTCTTTTCGTGAAGGTGTGCAGAGCAGATCCGAATTCAGCCAGCACAACTCAGTCCGAGAGAAAATTCAGAAATAAATATCAAATGTCAACTTCAGCGACCGCCCCTTCAGAGAGTCGATCAGGGACATCCCGCTATTGTTCCAGCCAAGCGGCGCCTCCGGAAGATCTCAGGAAGGTGACGTTCCTTTGGAAACCGTTGCTTGTTGTCCAGTGAGTCAGCCACCGAGTTGGCGCAGCACCGAGTTGGAATAGTGCCGAGTCGGACCAGCAGGCTGAGTTTGTGTCGTACGCGCCTCCAGATTGCTGCCCGTCAACCCAGGGTCGATCCTCCCGGGCCCCACTTATAGCCCTTTACCTCCCTGCGTGGAGTGGGCAATAGATTTCACTGTTGTAATTAACTTTTACCGTTGTTACCGGGAGTTACCGTAACTGGCCGGGAACGTCTTCCCCACGCCCGGAGTGTGGAGGTACACTCGCTGCCCTCTTCGTAGGCATTGCTTTACTCGTATTACTTCGTATATGCCACTGCCTGTGATAGGTTTCTAGCTTGTTATTCTATTATCACCGCTACAAGAGAGCGAGATTGAGTGTACCGTCCCGTGACTCGATCCGAGTTAACGCGGAAAGGCCGATACCCGAGACTCACGGCCGGTTTCTCAACCGCGCCCGGTCCCACGTCTTCCCTCGCATAGGGACGATCGCGAGCTAGAGTCCTAGGTCGCGTGTCCGTCCGGCATCATGTTGCATCCACAGTGACCAGCAAGATCTCCAGCATGCATTTCTCAAATTAGGAAGTCTCGTACAGAAGTTTTCGGGACACATAGTTGTTGTCCTCGAAAAAGAAAACCATCATGGAGTAGATAGTCAGCAAATGCTATTGAGGTTCCAGCAGACAAGGTAGAGTAGATAGGGCCAAAATCTGGACACTCTCCATAGAGTTCCTTCATGCGGTCAAAGCCAGTGACCTCTACCCGAACAGTGAAAAGAAGGGAGACCCTTCGACTCAAGGCGTCGGCCACCTTATTTTCTTTTCTAGCCTTATGTTTTAGGACAAATGTGAAAGACTAGAAGAATTTTACCCACCGACCATGCCTTGGGTTTAAGCCCTTCTGAGGGCTAAGGAATTTTAGAGCCTCGTGGTCCGAGTATAAGACAAACTCTTGAGGTAAGAGATAATGTCTCCAGTGTTTGAGAGCTTGGACCACGACATATAACTCCTTATCGTAGGTGGAGTAACGAAGCTTTGCATCAGAAAGCTTCTCACTGAAGTAAGCCATAGTGTGGCTCTCCTGGCTAAGCACTCCTCCTATTCCTACGCTAGATGCATCACAGGATATCTCAAAGACTTTAGAAAAGTCTGGTAGGCGGAGGACATGGGCTTTGGTCATGAGCTCCTTTATGACATGAAAAGCATGGGAGGCGGCTTTAGTCCACTCAAAATTCCCTTTACAAATGTAATCCATAATGGGTGCCATAATGGTGCTGAAACCCTGAATGAAGCGTCTGTAGAAAGTGACTAGCCCATGGAAACTGCGAACGTCATGGACGTTCTGGGGCTCAGGCCAGTCTACTAAGGCTTGGACCTTGGATTGGTCCACAGACACTCCTTGACTCAACACCACAAATCCGAGGAAAGTGACCCGGTTTGTCATGAATTCACACTTCTTAAGGTTGGCATACATGGTTTCTCTCCTCAAAGTCTCGCAGACTTCCCTCAAATGTTGGATGTGGTCCTGAGGGTTGTGGCTATAGATGAGAATGTCGTCAAAGTAGACGACAACAAAGCGACCAATGAGAGGGCGAATGACTTCCGTCATAAGTCTCATGAAAGTGCTGGGGGCATTGGATAGCTCAAACGGCATGACGAGCCATTCATACAGTCCTTCTTTTATTTTGAAGGTTGTCTTCCACTCATCTCCTGGTCGGATTCGGACCTGGTTGTAGCCACTTTTCAAGTCAATTTTGGAAAGATGGTGGCTCCAGTCATCATATCAAGCATGTCATCAAGACGAGGAATGGGAAATCTATACTTGATGGTGATTTTGTTGATGGCGTGGCTGTCAACACACATCCGCCAGGTGCCATCTTTCTTTGGTGTGAGCAAGGCAGGAACAACACATGGGCTCTTGCTCACCCTGAGGAAACCCTTTTGAATAAGGTCCTCGATAATTCTTTGGAGCTCAGCATGCTCCTTGGGATTCAGTCGATAATGAGGGAGGTTGGGTAGGGTGGACCTGGGGACAATATCAATGGCGTGTTGTACATCACGCATGGGAGGGAGTATAGAGGGCAAGTCCTCAGGGAAGATGTCTTGGAAGTCCTGCAGGATTGCCTGGACTTCAAATGGGACTGAGACTTGAGACTCCTCAGGTGTAATGGTGACGACAACAGTCCAAATAGGGGCACCCTCAGCAACCTCTCTGTTCAGCTCTCGGACACTTATGAAGTTAAGGCGCCTAACTAGGTCGTGACCAACCTTAGAGGCCTTGGGAATGGGTGTGATAGATGCAGGAGAAGAGGGAATGAGAAGTTTCCCTTCATTGGAAGTTCGAGGACTCTCCTGAACCTTGGGGGTTCCAATGGGGGTGGAGGTGGAGCTCTTTCCCGAGATCACCTTTGGGGGTGCCGGGTACAACTGAATCTTCTTCCCATTGTGGGAGAAGGAACACTGGTTGGATCGACCGAATGTAGTAAGGTCTACATCATAGATCCACAGTCGTCCTAGGATGATGCTACCGACCTTCATAGGCACTACATCGCATAAGATATGTCCTTGGTAGGACTGGAATTGAATGGAAATGACACATGTAGTGGTGACTGGGATAGATGTGTCGTCAACCCAAGCCACGTTGTATGGCCTAGGATGGGGGTGGGTAGGTAGACCTAGACGGGAGACAAAGTCTGAAGAGACTGCATTGATACAGCTCCCGTTGTCAAAGATCACCTTGCAGGGTTGGGACTTAACCATGATGTAGGTTTGAAAGATGGAGGATCGATGCCAGTCGTCCTCCTGAAGGTGTGTTAAGATGCAACGAACTACACCCAATCTTCCCTGGCTGGAACTCTCGGCAATATCTCCCACTTACATGTACTCGACATGCGTGTTATCAAATCCTACATCCATTTCCTCAAATTGGGCGATGAGGTCAGGATCGGCCATATATCTCTCAATGTCTTCTCCTTCCTGAGGTAGAGGTTCCATAGGTTGGGGGTCGGTGATGACCAAGGCTCGGGTGGGGCAATTGGTGGCAACATGCTGATGCGGGACGGACACACAACCTGGGACTCTAACTCGCGATCATCCCTAAGCAAGTGAAACGTTAGACCGTGCGCGGTTGAGAAACCGGCAGTGAGTCTCAGGTATCGGCCTTTCTGTGTTAACTCGGGTTGAGTCACCAGACAGGTCACTCACTCTCGCTCTCGCAGCGGTGATAAAATGATAACAAGCTAGATAATCTATCACTCATGCAGCGGCATATACAAAAATATATGAGTAAAGTAATGCCTACGAGGAGGGTGGTGAGTGTACCTCCACGCTCCGGGCGTGGGAAAGACATTCCCGGCCAAGTACGGTAACTCCCGGTACAACGGTAAAAGTTAATTACAACAGTGAATTTTATTGCCCACTCCACGCAGGGAGGTAAAGAGCTACAAGTGGGGCCCGGGAGGACAGACCCTGGGTTGACGGGCAGTAATCTGGAGGTGCCTACGGCACGAACTCGGCCTGCTGGTTCGACTCGGCACTATTCCAACTCGGTGTTGCGTCAACTCGGTTACTGACTCACTGGACAGCAAGCAACAGTTTCCAAAGGAACGTCACCTTCCTGAGATCTTCTGGAGGCGCCGCTTGGCTGGGACGATGGCAGGGCGTCCTTGAACGACTCCCTGAAGGGGCGGTTCCTGAAGTTGATTTTTGATATTTATTTTTGAATATCTTTTGGACTGCAATTTCGGACCTGCACAGGGAACAGATCTGCACGCCTCGGCTGCAAGAATTACGACGCTCAGATCCGGAGGCCGATCGAGGCGTGGCTGGTACCGTTGAAAAGAGCACTCATAGATCTACAACATATATTTTTGACAGCTCCATCCACCAAACGGATTGAAAATGAATATGACTGTAACACTATTTTTGTTTCTGACTCGGACTGACAGACACATAGGGTAGCAAGGCATCTGCCTGAAACTGACCTTTGACCGAGGGTCAAATGAATTTTATAGACTCCACTAAAATTATGGTGGAAGAGGATATATGTGTGAAACACTAAGTAAATTTTTGGGATTTTCTGAAAATTTTTAAGGGGGTGGGGAAAATGCGACAAGGTGACTCTGTCCCGTAGATCTGCAAAAGGGCAGATTACTGAGAGGACTAACAAAAATATGGAAAAAATACCTAATGACTTCCAAATGACACGAAATTTAAACTGGAGGTTAAGGGAGATGGACAGAACAAACTCTCAAAATTAGGGCTTGATCAGACAACAAGAAGAAAAGATAAAAATCCGGAGGTGGGGTTCTATCCTGATGGAGATAGAACTCCGATGTAGCGGAGGTGGCGGCACGAACGGAAGGCGGTGGCTCCACGAAAATTCTCGTCTCTGGTAGCGCTCTAGTAGATCCGGATCTAGCCTCTGCAACTCTTCACGGGTGATCCAAGTATCCTCGGTGGCGGGTCACCCTCTCCATCGCACTAGGTAGCGCGGGTAGGTTCCACTCTTGGTAACAGTCACCTGCTCATCCAATATATGATCTATATGCTCTCGCTGCATCGCTCTGGTAGCGCTCTAGTAGATCCGGATCTAGCCTCTGCAACTCTCCACGGGTGATCCAAGTATCCTCGGTGGCGGGTCGCCCTCTCCATCGCACTAGGTAGCGCGCGTAGGTTCCACTCCTGGTAACAGTCACCTGCTCATCTAGTATATGATCTATATGCTCTCGCTGCCGTGGAAATGGGGCTGGTGGTGGACACTCAGGTGTTGGATCACTCTCAATGGGAGGAGATGGCTCGAAAGGCTCACTAGGGATCACCGCTGGGTCCCAATATGCAACTAGATCCGACACATTGAAAGTTGAGCTTATACCATATTCCTCGGGCAGGTCCACAACATACGCATTGGATCAAACACGTTTCAACACTCTAAATGGACCGGCTCCGTGAGCTTGCAATTTCTTTACAGTTCCAGAGGGAAACCGTTCAGGTCTTACCCTGATCATGACATATTCACCCTCTTGGAACTCACGGTGGTGTCTATGGGCATCGGCTAGCTCCTTATACCGTGCATTGCTGACCTCAATGTGACGACGGACGTCGTCATGCAGACTCCTAACATGCTTAGCAAAAAGAAAAACACACGTATGCACACACGACCCTAAACAAAACTACGGTTAGTCCGACCCAATCATATGCAAGGTGGTCCAGGACATCCGAATGTGTGCCATGCATACCCTAGGTGTGACCGAATGTCGGTACAATCATAAGATGGTTCTTTGGATTTGGGAGGTTTGGGTGGGCCAAGAGGGTTGGGTGTCTCTCGCCCGTGAACGGACTCGGTGGGTGTCGATGGCCCGGCCTGTGGGGAAGGGGTATAATGGTGGACTCCCCTAAAGAGGTGGAATGGAGATTATGGACCAAGGGGCCCACTGAGAAAGGGATCGAAGGGATCAAAGAATGTGTGACCCCTCGATATGGATTCCCTCATCTCAAGGTCCCATGTGTGGAAGTCTAGAAGGTGTTGTTGACCTCCTTCATCCATGAAGGGAGATGGGACGGTGTATAGGATATAGGATTCCTCCCTTGGGACAAATGGACTAAAGTGAGGCTCGGGCGGTAGGGGAAGGAACAAAAGAACCCCCATGGTGATATGGCCCACGGTGTACACGGAGGTAATGGACCCCAAAGCGGAATGGGTGAAGCTACGACCTGTGGGTCGGTCGAAGCCTGGGGCCAACATATGCGTCAACTTCCATTGGCAGTCTAATCCCTGGAGAAGGTCTTCCAAGGTATCTATGTGGTGACTAGACCGAAATGTTGTGTGGAAGGAGTTGACGGGCACTACTTGTAGTGCAGGGTCCATGGATGGGTAGTAAGATGGGGTAGGGACCAAACCTATCCTAAGCCAGCTAAAGAGTGGCTCGGCTATGAGTAGCTTTCCCGTTAGAAACACGGGTAACTCTGGCTGAGATGACTCCAAATGAAATGGCTCCGGGTGAGGATCGAAAATGGGTGGCAAAGGAGAACTAGGAGAAGGGCTGTCCACTAGGAGGGGAAGAGGCCCTTGGGACCCCGTAGGTGGAGCCGAGTTGGGACTACCTGCCATGACCTCCCTAGGCTCGAGTATGGCTATGTCCGGACTCGGAGGTGGGCAAGGGGAGACCAGCGACTCAAAATAAGCACATCTCCTATCCACCCGATCTGAAATCATTTGCACAAGTTCGGCAACGGTGTGGGTTGGAGTAGGGGTATCACGGTGGACTCGTCCGTAATCAACCGGCCTAGGCTTGGGTACCTGAGGGGCTTCTTGCCTCCGGATATGACCCACTTGGTTGGAAGTGAGTTGGTGGGGTCAGCTGGAGGTGTGACCCACATGGTTGGAAGTAAATGGGTGGGACGGGTTGGAAGGAACCGGATGGGGAAGGTAGACCCCTCTAATCTCTCTCTTCATGTCCCACCATGACTCGATGGGCCATTGCCTTCTAACCTCTCTCAAGCGCTCAATGTGGTCCCACTTTTCGGCGGCCTCATGTAGAAGCCTCTCCTTGGCGAAATAGAATTGACTGGCTTCGGACATGGTATAACAATCAAAGTATGTGTCCCTGGAGGCCTCCCACTTGAGGTAGTCGCCCGGGTCATTGGAGCCATAAAAATCCGAGGCTTCGGGCCTACGGAAGTGGAGAGGGTGGTTGCCAAGCCCATGGGTGTGCCAACGGTCATATCGCCTGGGCGATCAAGATTCCATTGGAAATGGGGAACTACAAGACAGACATGCTGACACTTGGACAAGACACTAGACATGACTATGCAAGGTTGGAATGCACTAACTAATGCACACTAGGGACCCTAGACTTAAACCAAGATCCGGTACCTGGCGGAGTCTGGGGATTCGAAGATCCTCTCACGTGAGTGAATCACCCCCCCGATAGGCGTAACCTAACGGTCGGGCGACACATTTTCATATACCGAATAATGGTATGCAAAAGTGACACCTAGACTTAGACACGTTTTTTTGTGTTTTTGTTAAACAAAGACTAATGAGTACCCTAGACTCAACTTTGCTCTGATACCAAACTGATGCGGGACGGACACGGGGACCGACTCTAAGTGATGCGGACCTCGGACTCTAAATACGGACGCGACCAGCAACATACAACAATGGAGACACTTTGGCCCGACACTAGGAGTTCCTATGGGTTATATGTCGCTAATAGAAACGTAAGCTCACTCATCGTCCCAAGCGAGGGGAAACATGGATCCGCGCGGTTGAGAAATCGGTAGAGTCAAGGGTGGTTGACTCACTTCCGTGCTCGGATCGAGCTACGGGACGGGTCACTCTCTCGCTCACAGCGGTGACATGAACTCACGGACTAGAATCCTAACGCACTCACAGTGGCATATGACCATATACTAGCTAAGCAAGCGCAATGCCAAGAAGTTAGGATCGTACCTCCACGCACCCGGCGTGGGGAAGACAACCCCGGCCAAATTCGTACTCCCGGTTAACAAATTTTTACAGCGGTACAAAGTTTTGACCCACTCCACGCAGGGAGGTAACAGGTCACATGTGGGGCCCGGGAGTAGCGGGAATTCGGTTGACGGGCAGCATCTTGATGTCGCTCCGACGGTGCCGAAACCCGCGTTTTGGTGCTGTCCGGACGGCGCGATCTGCGGGTACGTGGGGCCCACGTGCTGCTCAGTCCTCCGGACCTGGCGGGGTGGGTTCCACTGTGATGGTGACACCTGGTGGTGGGCTCCCCTGGATGGCGGCCGGGCTGGACCACCGGTCGGAGGCCGATCGGCTCCGATCGCCAAGTCTTGGAGTTACTGCCCACGGATCTGTTGCTTCTATTTTACCACGCGTGATCCGGAGAGATCTGTCGCTGCGATCAGCACCGACGTCGGATCAACACACAAGAGGTACCGTTGGAAAGCTCTCTCGAAGTCCTTCGACCCCCTGTGACTCCAGAATATTCGTGGGGACTGTACTTTGGTTGGCAGATTTATGAACTGGACTGATCTCTGTTTCAGATCTGGATGGACAGAAAGGAAGTTTCCTGAGAGTTGGCATTGACTGCGAAGTAGACCTCCGATTAAGACTTTGAGCTCTTCATGAAAGTTGTATAGGGGAGAGAGAGGAAAACGGAAATAATTTTTATGAAGGGTGTGGTGGAGGTTTCGATTTGTTGGGGATTTTATACTGACTGGGGGTCGGATCTAGACAGTGGCAGGCAGAACTGAATTGGGATCTGGAGTGAATTTTTAGAAAATATGAACGTAAACCTAAATTCACAATAAAATGTGTGGACGTGGTATTAGATGGACAAAACCTCCAATAAAAATTTCAAGTCATTTGGATCACTATAAGGTGGGTTCATGAATGACCTATTAGGGTTCTGGAAATCTGGGCAGACTGCTGGCAGATCTGAAAGAAGGCGGAGAACGAACATGGAAAAATGGAAAATAGAAACTAGAGGCTCCACCAATTTTTCTAGGACGTGGTGATGATCTATGGAACTGACTCTGAAAGTTTGGGCTCCAAAAGATATCGTGGCTGGGATCAGAAATTCGTGGAAGAAGGGGCTGTCTTGGATGGGCAGAACTTCGGCGACGATGGCGGTGGTGCGACGGCGGCACGATGGCGGCGGCGGCGGCGGCGGCGGCGACAACGACGAACTCACGAATTGATAGAAGAGGCTTTACACCCTTGATTCACAGCCTTCCCAGCTGCAGAAGGGGGGAGAGAGGAGAGAGATAGGGAGCAGCCCTTGCTTGCTCCAACAAAATTCAGATTTTTCTCTTCATTAATTCTTGAAAATAGGAAATACAACCCTTTTATATGAAACCCATGGATTTTGGTTTACGTAGAGGAGATGCCAAATGCTATTCTCCCATGTGGTCAAGCCTAATTAAATAAGTTTAGCCTAATGAGGCCAAAAGAGGGGGGTAGCCCCCTTATTTTAAGGAGAGAAAGTGGGCTTTTCTTCCCACTTTGTCTCCCTTGGTCAACAAGAGAGGCTTGGTCCAAGTTCGGCCATAGACCAGCCAATTGGGCCTTCCAATCTAGGAAACCCATGAGAAAGAGAGAAGCCCAATTGGGCCTTAAGTCATTTAAAGACCCATTATGAAGTCTAGTGGTCCAATATGGCCACACTTCTTAATGGACTCTAAAGGGCTTAACCCAAATGCTTATTAAGAGCCTTACAAAGAGCCCAACATGAAAACCCAAATAAAAACACACATTACAAGCCCAAATACAATGCAAATAAATGTAAAAAAAATATCCAAACTCATGGCGGAGACTCTAGACTGTCTCCGAGCCAGATGGAAGCCGATGCAGCTCGAGTGGTGCCCCGCGTACGGTACCGACGGCTCGCCGGTTCGTGCTTCTCGATCGCGCTAGTGTCGCACCACATGCCCTAGGTTATGACACATAAAGCAACGAATTCCTGAGACAGGGACTGGTTGGGAAGTGCTAGGGATGACTCCCTTTCCCTTGTCATCGCTCCTATCAGCTGGCGGAGTGTACTCCAGCCTCGGCACAGCAGCAGGTGCAGGTAAGGGGTTCCTTGTGAAATGAACAGTATGTGCAACAGCCCGGAGTGGGGTAGCATTAGGGACATAGGAAGTGGAGGGGACATGTCTCTCAGAGTAGCGGACCATGGGGTTGTTTGATTCAGGTTGGCGGTAGGTGGGAACCCGAGGTGGGACCACCATTTGAAACCGCTCGACATCTCGAGCAACCTGATAGGCATGCTCGAGGGTGTTAACCTCTCGTAAGAACCGTTCCCGCTGTATGCTCTCGTGTAGGCCAGCCCTAAATCATGAGAGGGTGACAGAGGCATCCTCCATGACTCGACTCCGAAGGAAGAATTCATCAAATTTGGTGATGTACTCGTCCACAGACTTTCCATCTTGGGTGAGTTTCTGCCATTGGTCTAAAAGACGCTGCTGGTAGGAGGGTGGTAGATACTTCTCTCTTAGTTTCCCTTTCATTTCTTCCCACGTGCTTATGGGCTCCTCTCGTCTCCTTGCTAGGAGATTTTCAATGTTGCACCAGTAGGTCTTGGTTTGACCTAGGAGTTTCATTTTGGCAAACCTCACCCTTGTGACAGGGGTCATGCGGTGATGCCAGTCAAAGTATTGATCCATCTCGGTGTCCCAATCAAGGTATGTAGCGGGGTTTAGGGACCCATCAAAACTCGGAGCGTCGATCTTGACGTTCCGGAGGATGATATCCACATCATCTTGGTCTCTCCCTCGAGGTGCACGATCCTCTTGCTCCCTACCTTGAGGAGCTTGATTCTGGCAGGCTTGGTCTCTCTCTTCCCTAGGGTTGGCTACGGGATCGTCGTGGCCATTCACCTTTCCTTCCTCTCTCTCTTCATTCGATCCTCTAAGGCTCGGATCCTCTCATCTAGCTCCGCTCATAATTGGCTGTTGCACGGGTTTTTTTTTATGCCGAATGACCGGGGTGAAGGAAGGGATACAGCGGGGAAGGAAGACACGGGAGTTTGATATATCTCGGGTATCCTCCTTACAGTTGCATTCCTCTCACGGTGATATCGGGAACTCTCCTTTTACGGAAAGTCGAAAAGGGTCGAATGGCACAGGAATGTAAGAGTACGGGTTAACCGGACATGGTGCAGGCGTGCCAGTCGATTTCTCGATAATCACCCATGGAACCAAGGGTTGACCGGAGAAGAGCCACCAGGGTGTGGCACGTGGGCTCGGGCGATCGGGCGACACGTGGAGAGAAGGGGTTCCACGGGTGCGAGTGAATAGGTGATTGTGGGAATCGTGTACTGGACGTCTTTTCCCACCAGCCGCAAGCAACCGGTGTTTATTTACATCGGATTGAATCCGAACACCTTCTTTCCAAGATGAAGAAAAATCTGTATATATGCCTGAAGCCGTGGGTAGAGGGCCGGGAGCATTCTGTAGCTGTGGGTGAGCTTTCGACTGAGTGGTGTTTACTGGGGTTAGGATGTTGGGCACGTATGTCGAACGGTGTAGGTAGGGAGCTGGGGCCCGAATTCGGGCACTTGTATTTCACTGGCTTTATGATGGGCCACATGGGCTTTACAAATGGGCCTAAGTGGCCAAAGTACAACTGGCACAAGCCGCGGGACAATTCCGGCATGTGGGTCGGTCCCCGGGTCATTGCGTAACAAAGCGGATATCCGCGTGTTTTATAGGAACTCTTTATAGAGGGATTGGTGTGGGCCCGACTACCTTGGTGGCCAAAGCGGACATGGACTGGCGCCTGGTGGAGGTCGGACGCGGCTTGAGGTGAGCGGTCGGGGCCAGGTCCAGGACGGTGAGTGTCGTCATGCTGGGGAGTCAAGGTCGGCCCCAGGACTATGATTCCCAGGCCAGAGGTCCGACTGGACTCAAGTTCTTAATCTGAGGGGCCAACGACCGGTTGGGGGGTGAACGGTAGGCACGTGATTCCGTGTCGGGGTCCGGCGCGTCATTATGAAGTGCACTTCATCACCGTCGTAAGTTGGCATACACGGGCGGACCCGGGATGCGGGTGTGTTTGCTGTTGCCATTGGTACGAGGATGGTCTTGGTATGAGACGGCTAAACACCGCGTGAGGGAAGTACGCGTGACATACCCGCGGCGTGTGTGAGCTGACTAGTAAGCCAACCACGCGCGCACTTGTCTTCTCTCGTTCCCGACCCTTGCCGAAAGCCTCGGTGATGCGGGACGAACACGGGGACCGACTCTACGTGGTATGGACCTCGGACTCTAGATGCGGACACGACCAGCAACACATGATGGGAGAGACACTAGGCCCGACACGGAGAGCTCGTATGGGTTATACATCGCTAACAGAAACGCAAGCTCACTCGTCGTCCCAAGCGAGGGAAACGCGGATCGTGCGTGATTGAAGAACCGGCAGAGTTCACGGGTAGTCGACTCACTTCCGGACTCGGATCGAGTCACGGGACGGGTCACTCTCACACTCACAGTGGTGACATGGACTCACGAGCTAGTACCTATCGCTCTCGGCAGCGACAAAAGACCATATACTAAACTAGCAAGCGAATGCCGAGAAGTTGAGACCTTTACCTCCACGCACCCGGCGTGGCGAAGACAACCCCGGCCAATTCACGGACTCCCGGTTAACAATATTACAACAGTACAATAATTTGACCCACTCCACGCAGGGAGGTAAAAGGTCACATGTGGGGCCCGGGAATCACGCAAATCGGGTTGACGGGCAGCATCTTGATATCGCCTGGCGGTGCCGAACTCCGCGTTTTCGTGCTTTCCGAACGGCTGATTCTATGGGTCCGTAGGGCCCACGGACGGCGCTATCCTTCGGATCTGCAGGGGTGGGACCCGCTATGATGTGGACCCCTGGTGGCGCGCCTCCACGGACGGAGGTCGTCCGGAAACACCGATCGGGGGTCGATCGGCCCTGATTCCCAATTCGTGAACTAGCTGCCCACGGATTTCTGGTTCTGTCCTCCGACGCGTGCTCCGGCGAGAATGGCCGCTGCGATCAATCCCGATGTCGGATTGGGGCGCATGAGCTATCGCTGGAAAGCTCTCTTGAAATCCTTCGATCCAGGCCCAGATAGATCTGCTGGATCTAGTCGGATCTGGACTTTACTGAATTTATAAGCTCCTATTGTACAGTACCAGAAACCTCAGATCTGCAGGTGAGTTGTTTGAGAACTTCTATTGACCGCAAGGTAGATGGCCGCTTCAGCTCCTAAGCTCTTCATGAAAGTTGTCGGATTTCGAACAAGGAAAATGGGGATATTTTTTGTGGACTGATTGGAGGTGGCTGTGATTTGTTATGATGTTTTTACTGGAAGGTGGTCGGATCTGGGAACAAGTGGACAGCACTGTAGCTAGCTTTGAGAAAAAATTTTGAAAAATAGTTGAAGGGCTGATCAAAAATCAAGAAACATCGTGGGTGGAGGGGTTGATGGATGGAACTCCCAGTAAAATTGGGAGCTCCAGCAAAAATCAAAAGATAGGTCGGAGATGTGAAACTCAGGAAAGGTGGAAATCAGAACAGGAAGCAGACAGATCTGGTAATTAAAGTTGGGCGAAAATGAAAAATTATCAAAGGGGATCTTTATGACCAACCAAGTTTTGTGGGACGTGCTTGACACCTCTGGAACATCCCCTCAAAATCCCAGATCGAAAGGAGCTCGTGGCTGACTACAGAATTTCATGGAAGGGGCAGTGGTTGGCTGAAGACAGAACTCCGGCGATCCCGATGGCGGTGCGGTGGCGGCTCGTGGCGGCGGCGATGATGACCGGAACCGATAGGGAGGAGTCACACCTCCAGAAGGTAGCCTTCTCAGCTGCAAGGGGGAGAGAGAGAGAGGGAGAGGGGGGGGTGCCCAAGGGCTGCTCCAAGGATTTTCCAAGTTCAAATGGCATTAATTCATCAAAAATGAAAATTACAAGCATATATAGGTTACATGTCTAATCAATCCTCAACCGTTGGATCTAGGGATGAGAGATGGAGGGCTGGGATTGCATGTGACCATCCACAAAAATTAAAATTAAAAATACAAGGGGGGGCAGCCCATTGATTAGGGAGGCAAGGGGGGGACATGGTAGGTGGGGGTGGGTTGGAATTGTTGGCATTTTCATTCCAATGTCCCCCACTTGGCCCACCCTTCTAGAAGCCACCATTTGAATGGTTGACCGACCCTACATGAGGCCCTAGGGATGAGGTGGATCAATGGGAGGGGGCCTGGGGTCCCGTGGGGCCCAGGGGTCCCATTTTTACAAATAAGCCCCTCTTACAATCAAAATTACATACCGAATAAAATGAAGTAAACACACATTAAACACAAATAAAGTCTAACTAAATATGATAAATGCCGGGACTCATGGGGGAGTCTCCAGGATGTCTCCGAGCCATATGGATGCTGAGGTGGCTCGAGTCGTGCTCCGTGTGTGATATCTGTGGCTCGACGTGTCGTGCCGCTCAACTGCTCGGGTGTCCGCACCAGTTCTCCCCGGGTGGGAGAAACTCGACCCTGTCGAGTAAGGGTCTACATCGCTCCTGTATCGCTCCAGAAGGTCCGGATCAATCCGCTGCAACTCTCCATGTGTGATCCACGTGTCCTCGGTAGCGGGCCGTCCTCTCCATCGCACTAGGTAGCGCGGGTAGGATCCACTCCTGGTAACTGTCACCTGCTCATCCAGTATATGATCTATATGCTCACGTTGCCATAACAAGGGGGCTGGATGTGGACACTCAGGTGTGGGATCACTCTCAAGGGGAGGAGATGGCTCGAATGGCTCACTAGGGATCACCGCTGGGTCTCTATATGCAACTAGATCCGATACATTGAAAGTAGAGCTTATACCGTACTCCTCGAGCAAGTCCACAACATACGCATTGGATCCAACACATTTCAACACTCTGAATGGACCGGCTCCACGAGCTTGCAACTTCTTAACGGTTTCGGAGGGAAACCGCTCAGGTCTTACCCTGATCATGACATATTCGCCCTCTTGGAACTCTCGGTGGTGTCGGTGGGCATCAGCTAACTCTTTGTACTGTGCATTGCTAGCCTCAATGTGACGACAGATGTCGTCATGCAAACTCCTAACATGCCTAGCAAACGACTCGGCCGACTCCGACACTCTATCATGGATAGGCATGGGGACAAGGTCAACGGGTTTCCTAGGCCTACGACCAGTGACAATCTCAAATGGACTCATGCCGGTAGACCTATTCACCGAATCATTATATGCAAACTCAGCCATGGGTAGAATGAGATCCCAATCCCCAATGCGATCCCTAACAAGACACCTCAAAAGATCTCCCAGACTCCTATTGACTACCTCGGTCTGACCATCTGTCTGGGGATGATATGCAGTGGAAAACTTGAGGTGCGTACCCATCATATGCCATAGTGTCTTCCAAAAATAGGAAGTGAATCTAACATCACAGTCAGACACTATAGTGCGAGGCAACCCGAACTTGCACACCACATGAGTAAGGAATAGGCGGGCTACCCTAGAAGCATCCGAAGTCTTCAAGCAAGGGATAAAGAGGGCCATCTTCGAGAAACGGTCAACCACCACATAGACCGAATCATACTTCCTGGAGGTACGTGGCAATCCCAAAACAAAGTCCATGCTAACATCCTGCCACGGGGCATCAGGCACGGGAAGAGGGGTATAAAGGCCCGAGCTTTGCTTCTTCATCTTGGCCGTAGCACATGTACGGCACTGAGCCACGATGTTAGCGACACCGCGCTTCAAGCTCGGCCAATAAAATCTATGCTCAACCACCTCGATAGTCTTGTTCCGACCAAAGTGGCCGGCTAGACCTCCCGCATGTAGCTCCCACACTAAAAAATCTTGAACCGAAGTTCGGGGAACACATAGCCTGCTACCTCGAAAGAGGTAACCCTCCTGAAGCACATAATCATCAAGGTCTCTCGAGGGTCCGGCCTGGAGAGTGGTAAAAATCTGACTGAAGTCAGGACAATCAACATAGGCCTCCTTCATCTTCTCTAACCCTATGACCTCGGCACTCATGGTGGTAAGCAAACATGCTCGCCGACTCAAGGCATCAGCCACCTTGTTCTCCACTCCAGCCTTATGTTTAAGCACAAAGGTGAACTGCTGGAGATACTCGACCCAACGTCTGTGACGCGAGTTAAGCTTCTTTTGGGAATGGAGGTACCTCAATGCCTCGTGATCGAAGTATAGGATAAACTCCTGATGTAAAAGATAGTGCCACCAATGCCTAAGAGCCTGAACAACTGCGTAAAATTCCTTATCATATGTGGAGTATTGCAGTTTCGCGTCATTCAGCTTCTCGCTGAAATATGCGATCGGGTGGGACTCCTGACTGAAAACTCCTCAAATTCCCACACCCGACGCATCACAAGAGACCTCAAATACCTTCGAGAAATCAGGCAATCGAAGGATAGGTGTCTGGGTCATGCGCTCCTTGATGTCCTTGAAGGCGGCAGATGCGGCCTTCGTCCATACAAATGTGCCCTTTCGGATACAATCCGTGATCGGGGCGGTGACGGAGCTAAATCCGCTGATGAAGCGACGATAGAACGTCGCATGGCCATGAAAGCTGCGGACATCATGAACCGTACGGGGTTCCGGCCACTCAACAATGGCCCAGACCTTCTCCGGGTCGGTGGAGACCCCAATACTAGACACAATGAAACCCAATAAGGTATGCTGAGATGTCATGAAGGCACACTTCTGTGGGTTTGCAAACAACTGCTCTCGCCGAAGAAGTAGACAGACCTACCGAAGGTGGTCTAAGTGGTCCCCCGTGGTGCGACTATAGATAAGGATATCGTCAAAATACACCACTACAAAGACTCCAATGAAAGGTCGAAGGACCTGAGTCATGAGCCGCATGAAAGTGCTAGGGGCATTGGTCAACCCAAAAGGCATGACCAACCACTCATATAGACCATCCTTGGTCTTAAAGGCGGTCTTCCACTCATCACCTGGCCTAATCCTCACCTGATGGTAGCCACTTTTAAGATCAATCTTTGAAAAGATAGTGGCACCTGCCATCATGTCTAGCATGTCATCCAGGCGGGAAATTGGGAACCTGTACTTCACGGTGATTTTGTTGATGGCACGACTATCAATGCACATTATCCACGTGCCATCCTTCTTCGGGGCGAGTAATGCGGGTACAGCACATGGACTCACGCTGTCCCGAACAGACCCTCTCTGCACTAACTCATCGACCTGTCGTTTAAGCTCAGCATGCTCCGTGGGACTCATGCGATAATGAGGAAGGTTGGGCAAGGAAGAGCCCGGAACAAGGTCGATGGCATGCTGAATATCCTGCATAGGTGGGAGTCCCTCGGGAAGCTCATCGGGAAAGACATCAGCATACTCCTGCAGAATGGGAACAACCTCGGGTGGAAGCTCACCCTCGGAGTCCCGCTCCACCTCTCAGACCGTAATGGCGAACACCGGACAGCCTGACTAAGCTCCTGCTCCATTTCCCGGGAGCTAATCACCATCAATCTCCTCGTCGAGGGCTCTCCTGGGCCAGAGGTAACGGTCATAGCCCGAGCTGGGGATGGGGTACTAGGCCCGGGGATGGAAATCTCCGGGGTACTTGGGCCTGTAGGACCCCTGACTGATGGGCTCCTGGGCCGAACGGGGTGGAGGGTGACCCGCTGGCCGGCGTGGTCGAAGGTACAAGTGTTCGACTGGCCATGGAGGGTGGCATCCCGGTCGAATAACCACGGCCTACCAAGAATGATACTGCCCACTTCCATGGGGAGAACATCACACCAGATCTCGTCACGGTAGGAGTGGAGCTGCAGCGAGACCAAGCACCGCAGCCTGACCGAAATGGAAGTGGTATCCACCCATGATACCTGATAGGGGCAAGGATGGTCTACGGGTGTGAGACCAAGACGAGTGACAGCGCTCGTGGAGATTGCATTGATACAACTCCCGCTATCGATGACCACCTTGCAGATTTGCTTTCCCAGCCTACAGAATACATGAAGGATAGTAGTCCGACGCCAGTCATCGCTGACCTGCGGCAGGGTGAGGATACATCTGACGACCCCCACGTGGGTGTCGTCTGAATGCTGGGCATCCTGGGCCTCACCTCCCATCTCATAGTACTCCTCAGCTAACTCCTGATCTGCCTCATAGCTGACTAACTCGAGGCCCGTAGGGGTGGTATCATCGGCCTGTGTGTCCCCGATGATAAGAGATGGGCGGGTGGGTGATAAGTGTCCATTTCTTATGACAATTCATTGCATATACACCATTTTATGTGCATATAATTAGGTAATTATGCATATTTCATAGTTAACCTCAACTCCGCATTTAAATTGGAGCTTTCACGGAAATTGATTAATTCGATTATCTTATTTAATAATAAATTAAAGTTGAGGGTCTTGAGCATTAATTCTCCATTGCATAATCATGAGCATTAAAGATTTATGTACACATTGTGGTAATTTTTATGGACTAAAGTGCAATTATGTGTGTGTAGGACACCGAAGGTAATTACAAAAGAAGCCGGGGGTAAAACTGTCACCACCATGTTGACCAAGTCAAAGTACATATTTTGATTGGAGGGAAAAGAAATTCTAAAAGTTTGAAATTGAGTAAAAGAAACACATATTTCGGTTGGAGGGAGAATTGAATTCAAAGTTTGAAATAAAGGAGAGGAATGATGAGTCTTGGGAAGGGGGTTGTCCAAAGCCCAAGGAGGGTGTACTCACCTACTTTTTCTCTTCCCCATGCATCATATTCTACTTAAATCCCATCCATCCATCTCCTTTGATACAATCTCCACCCTCCATCTACCCAACTTTTCCTATAAATAGCCCATGACAAGAAGGAGAAGTATGTTCTTCTTTTGGCAATTTCTCTCCCAACCTTAGGCCTCCGAGTTCTCCCTTGTAAGTTCGTTTTCAGTTCATGCACTCTTCATCAAAGTTCTTTATTTTTAAGTTCTCTACAACTTCATCTTCTGGAGCATCTTCTATTTCCTTCTATTTTTTAAGCTATTTCATATTTTTCACTGTGCTATCCTATTCATCTTCAAACCCATGTTTCTCTCTGTGATTTCCCATATTTCTCCCCCTTCTCATCATTTTCTCCTCTTACTGTCTTCATGAAAGTCCTTTTTTTTAAATGTTCTACAACTTCTACTTCTACACCATCTTCTAATTCTCTACTATTTTTAACTTATAATCTCTTTTTCAAGGTGCTGTCCTGTGTTTTTACTGTTCATCCGTGGTGCTAGCTTCGGTTATGTCTCTATTTTGAAGCCCTTCTTCTCTTCTTTTCTCTCTGAGTTCTTCATTTAAGTTTTTCATCTCTTCCCCCTCTTCAACTTCTTCTTCTTGGGCATCCCCTAATTCCTCTTGGGTTTAAAGTTATTCACCCTCCAAAGACTGCTTCAACGACGAAGGCGACTTCCTCCCGGCGTAGACGACATCTTCCACAAGGTTGTTCGTGATCCAAGGCCAAGAGAGGACGGCGGTATCATCACCATTACTGCTACCATCTCCAAACTCCAAACTCCAGGCTTTTCTTGTGTTATTGCTTTTGTGATATTTCACTTCATTGTAATCTCATTGTGTCATTAGTATAAACTTATTTCACATTTCATGTACTCTTTCTTTTAAGTTAATAAAAGGAGTTGTTCTCTTGATCTAGTTCTTGCTCTTCTTCCCTCTCTATCTCTTTCTTCTATATCTTCTTTCCACTTCATGCAATTATTTTCTATAGCATAAGTGCATAGTGATGGTGTGTTCAATTAAGTGTTTGGTTTGTTCATCATTTCACTATTTTCTTTAAGCAAATCCAAATCACAAGTGTTTTTCAAAGGACTCTAAGGTTTTTAACTCTAAAAATCTCTTCTTCCCTGTGGATTCGACCCGTGCTTGCCATAGTACTACGTTCTCTTTTGATCATTTTGTACGAGTTCGGTTTTAAGATTGTTATACGCGTGTTTTAAATGCCGAACTTTCACGTTATCAGTGGGACACTGGTTGGCGAAATGGCCAAACCCATTGCAGCGATAACACTGCTGTCGTGATCCACTAGGCTCCCCAATCATGGGTCCTTTCCCCTTATCCTCCCGACGGATAGGAGGTGTAGGTAGCAAAGGACATGCAGGAGGTGCGGGTGCCGGTGGACGGGCTGTGGATGGAGCCAAGAGATGCTGGGGACGAGGAAGGTCCCTCGGGGGTGGAGGACGAGGCCTAGGAGCAAAGGGCTCGGGGCGAGCGGGCTCCTGAGGTCGAGCCATGGGGGCCCTCGGATACGTGCCAGATGAGCCACGGGGCTCGACACTACGAAGGGGAAAAGAGTCCAACCGATGGGGAGACTCGAACTCGGCCTCGAATTGCTCCAGTTCTAGAGCAATCTGATACGCCTGCTCCAAAGTGGTCGCATTGCGGCGAAAGAGTTCATATTGATAATTGGGCCGCAGACCTCTCCGAAAGCGGGATATCGTCATGGTGCTCTCTTCCGTGACCCCGCACCGCAAGTAATACTCATCGAACTCGGCGGTGTACTCGGTCACAGATCGGTTCCCTTGGGAGATGCTTTGCCATTTGTCTATGAGACGCTGGCGATATGAGGCAGGAAGGTATTTCTCCCTCAATTTGGATTTCATATCATCCCAAGTACCGATTTGGGGTTGACATCGTTGGTTGAGCAGGCTCTCCACATTGGTCCAATAAGTTTGGGCCTGCCCTTGCAGCTTCATCTTTGCGTATCGGACTCTTCGGTGGTTCGTCATCTCAAACCACTCGAAATACCGGTCCATGCCGGCCTCCCAATCTAAATACACCCTAGGGTCCAAGCACCCGCTAAAAGTGGGAGGGTCCGCACGCACGCCCCTAAGAATGCGGTCATCATCCTCGTCATCGCGATTCCGTCGATGATTCCGACGACCGTAACCCCCTTGATCATTGTAAGATGCATAATCATCCACCACGTGCACCTGTTGTCCCCCAACATTCTCCGCCTGAGCTCTTGGTACAGCAGGGTGCTGAACCGGCTTTTGCTGACCATTGGTCGGCGTGGGTTGCACCGCCACTAGGGCCCTCTCAAGGACGGCTATTCTCCCAACAAGACCCTGGATGGACTGGTTCGAAGCTTCGGCCCGATCCTCGAGGGCTTTCATCCGCCCTTCTAGACGCGTCCCTACTCCATCTAGACGCGTACTGAGGCCATCCATACGCGTGTCGAGACGATCCATGAGGGCTCGGAACATCTCAGCCGTCGAAGGCTCATCGGAGCTACAGGCTCGGGAATCCGCCATAGGTGGTGGTGGCGAGTATTGGGTACCTCGACGGGTGGGCATGCAACTGACACACGACCCTGAAGACATCGACTAATGCAACACTCACTAGATGATGCACTTAGACCTAACCAATATCCGGTACGAGGCGGAGCTAATCGATCCGAAGATCACTAGCGCAAATCCGCCACCTTCCCGATAGGCATAACCTAACGTTCGGGCAATGTCTTTTGATATACCGGGTTATTGGGATGAAAAATGCAAGTTTTAAAACACTTTTTTTTGTTTTGAAAATAATGATCCTAGACTTGACTTAAACCATGATGCATGCAAGACTTATGCAAAGACTACCCTAGACTCGACTCGCTCTGATACCAAACTGATGCGGGATGGACACGGGGACCGACTCTACGTGGTATGAATCTCGGACTCTAGATGCGGACACGACCAGCAACACATGATGGGAGAGACACTAGGCCCGACACGGAGAGCTCCTATGGGCTATACGTCGCTAACAGAAATGCAAGCTCACTCGTCGTCCCAAGCGAGGGAAACGCGGATCGTGCGCGGTTGAAGAACCGGCAGAGTTCACGGGTAGTCGACTCACTTCCGGACTCGGATCGAGTCACGGGACGGGTCACTCTCACACTCACAGCGGTGACATGGACTCACGGGCTAGTACCTATCGCTCTCGGCAGCGGCAAAAGACCATATACTAAACTAGCAAGCGAATGCCAAGAAGTTGAGACCTTTACCTCCACGCACTCGGCGTGGCGAAGACAACCCCGGCCAATTCACGGACTCCCGGTTAACAATATTACAACAGTACAATAATTTGACCCACTCCACGCAGGGAGGTAAAAGGTCACATGTGGGGCCCGGGAATCACGCAAATTGGGTTGACGGGCAGCATCTTGATGTCGCCCGGCGGTGCCGAACTCCGTATTTTCATGCTTTCCGAACGGCGGATTCTATGGGTCCGTGGGGCCCACGGACGGCGCTATCCTCCGGATCTGCGGGGGTGGGACCCGCTATGATGGGGACCCCTGGTGGCGCGCCTCCACGGACGGAGGTCGTCCGGAAACACCGATCGGGGGTCGATCGGCCCCGATTCCCAAATCGTGAACTAGCTACCCACGGATTTCTGGTTCTGTCCTCCGACGCGCGCTCCGGCGAGAATGGCCGCTGCGATCAATCCCGATGTCGGATCGGGGCGCATGAGCTATCGCTGGAAAGCTCTATTGAAATCCTTCGATCTAGGCCCAGATAGATCTACTGGATCTGGTCAGATCTGGACTTTACTGAATTTACAAGCTCCTGTTGTATAGTACCTGAAACCTTAGATCTGCAGGTGAGTTGTCTGAGAACTACCGTTGGACACAAGGTACGTGGCCGATTCAGCTCCTAAGCTCTTCACAAAAGTTGTCGGACTTCGAACAAGGAAAACGGGGATATTTTTTGTGGACTGATTGGAGGTGGCTGTGATTTGTTATGATTTGTTTACTGGAAGGTGGTCGGATCTGGGAACTGGTGGATAGCACTGTGGCTAGCTCTGAGAATGAATTTTGAAAAATCGGTGGAGGGCTGATCAAAAATCAAGAAACATCGTGGGTGGAGGGGTTGATGGATGGAACTCCCAGTAAAATTGGGAGCTCCAGCAAAAATCAAAAGATAGGTCGGAGATGTGAAACTCAGGAAAGGTGGAAATCAGAACAGGAAGCAGACAGATCTGGTAATTAAAGTTGGGCGAAAATGAAAAATTATCAAAGGGGATCTTTATGACCAACCAAGTTTTGTGGGACGTGCTTGACACCTCTGGAACATCCCCTCAAAATCCCAGATCGAAAGGAGCTCGTGGCTGACTGTAGAATTTCGTGGAAGGGGCAGTGGTCGGCTGAAGATAGAACTCCGGCGATCCCGATGGCGGTGCGGTGGCGGCTCGTGGCGGCGGCGATGATGACCGGAACTGATAGGGAGGAGTCACACCTCCAGAAGGTAGCCTTCTCAGCTGCAAGGGGGAGAGGGAGAGAGGGAGAGGGGGGGGGGGTGCCCAAGGGCTGCTCCAAGGATTTTCCAAGTTCAAATGGCATTAATTCATCAAAAAATGAAAATTACAAGCATATATAGGTTACATGTCTAATCAATCCTCAACCGTTGGATCTAGGGATGGGAGATGGAGGGCTGGGATTGCATGTGACCATCCACAAAAATTAAAATTAAAAATACAAGGGGGGGGGGGGTAGCCCATTGATTAGGGAGGCAAGGGGGGGACATGGTAGGTGGGGGTGGGTTGGAATTGTTGGCATTTTCATTCCAATGTCCCCCACTTGGCCCACCCTTCTAGAAGCCACCATTTGAATGGTTGACCGACCCCACATGGGGCCCTAGGGATGAGGTGGATTAATGGGAGGGGGCCTGGGGTCCCGTGGGGCCCAGGGGTCCCATTTTTACAAATAAGCCCCTCTTACAATCAAAATTACATACCGAATAAAATGAAGTAAACACACATTAAACACAAATAAAGTCTAACTAAATATGATAAATGCCGGGACTCATGGGGGAGTCTCCAGGCTGTCTCCGAGCCCGATGGATGCTGAGGTGGCTCGAGTCGTGCTCCGTGTGCAGTACCGGTGGCTCGGCGTGTCGCGCCGCTCAACTGCTCGAGTGTCCGCACCACTCGGGAGTCTGAGGGTGCGGCAATTAGGCCGGGGAAGTTTGTTCGTCTGCCTGTGTGTTCGCTTGTGCAAGCCTTCATCTATTGCCCCTTGAGCTTCTAAGGGGGGAAATTTATAGGAATTTTAAGGGGTGGAGGGGGGGTTTAGGCAGACCAAGTTGAGGGTTCAACTTGGTCCGGGTAAACCCCCCAAACAGTATTATTTTTATTTTATTTTTGTATTTTTTGTGTGTTTTTTGTGTGTGTAACGGAGTGGGGAGATGGGGTTTTGGTGGACCAGCCCAAGGGGCTGGTCTGGTCCGCCTAAACCCCTCCTCCAGGGGGAGTTTAGGCGGACCAGCCCCATGGGCTTGTCTGGTCGCCTAAACCCCTCTTCGGAGGGAAAAAAACTTTTTTTTTAAATTTTGGTGGGGTTTAGGCGGACCAGCCTGGGGGTCCAGGCTGGTCTGCCTAAACCCCTCCCCAGGGGGGGTTTGGGCGGACCAAATGGGTCCATTTTTATTTTAAAAAATCTTTTTTTTATTACGTAGGGGTTTAGGTGGACCAGCCTGGGGGGCCAGGCTGGTCCGCCTAAACCCCCCCTGGGGGGGTTTAGGCGACTGGGTTGGAGGGAGAGAGACGGGCGGCCCCACCTCTATAAAATTGGATTTTTTTTGTTAATATTAGCCCCACTTTGACTCAGTTTGAACGCAAGAAGACAAAGGATACGGGCTTGGACTGGTGGACTGGCTGTTGGTGCACGTAGACCGAGGGATTGACGTGTGTGACTCGACATAATCCCGGGGCTTCATCTTTGCGAATTCTTCCACGTACGGGTACGACGAACGAAACTTTGCACGAACCTCGGACCGCGAGATTGGGAATTTGCACGAACTGGGACTAGGGAGGACCGTCGGGCCTCCGGGCCGGGGAGAGGGCGCGGCCCCCGGGGAGTTCGCCCTCCCTTGGGGGCGCCACCCCGCCTTACGGCGAATGGACCCTAGGCAGGCCGCAACCCCGGGGGATGGCCCCCGGGGGTCTTCTTTCATCGTCTGGGGATGTCCTTTGAAGGACACGGGATCCTGGGATATTGGGATGGCCCGTGGGGGCTGTTGTTCTTCGAGTCGTAATAGCCGCTCGCAAGGTGTTTGGGCAAATGCCCAACACACCCCGGGTTGTCGAACGGGCCAAGTAGGTGACTGGGGAGGGCCTTGGATTTGGCCTTGGGCTGAGGGTAGAAGTTCATGGAGGCTGAGAGGATGCACCTTGGGCCGATGGGCCGTGCCTCATGCTGCGTGCCACATTGTACGGCGGGTTGGCAGGGTAGCCTCGGGTTGGCCCGCGAGCTAGAGTTAAGTGGCTCATTGCCACGTGTCTGAGGGTCGGGGGTGGCCCCGGCTTGCTCTGGCGTCGTTGTAGGACCCAATTAGTGTGCTGGAACCACGGGGTGGCCCATGGGTTGGTGTAGGAGGGTTGAAACATACGCACCCACAAGGTGTTCGGAGAAATGCCGAACACACGTGTATGAGCGGTATACACGTGCTGCGGGCCTCCCAAGCCTGTGGTTGACCTATTTGGGTCTCCCTTTGACCTTGGAGTGTTGAAGGAAGGCGTCCCGGGGTAAGCCCCTGGCCTTTTCACTGGGTGCCACGTGGCGTGGCTTGTAGTCGGGGTGCCCCCGGGTTGGCCCGGGTGGTCATGTAGAAGGCGGGTGAAGTCCGCAACTTAGGGGTCGGGAGTGGTCCCGATTGATTGCTAACGTCGTCGTGTACCTCGGCTAGTAGGTTGGGGCCATTGGTCTAGCCCACTGGGTTGTCGGAGGGGCCGGGTAGCCCGTGCCTTGAAGGTGTTTGAAGAAATTCCCGAACTCTTATATCTGGGTATTTTGCTGGGGAAATTGTCCGGGTACAACATTGGCCTATGGATTCTTCAAAGTGGGCCATAAGGTTATGATCGAGCTGTGCTAACATAGCACTCACACTATTCTGATCCATGGGTGATTATAGAATTGAAGGGCGCTCTAGACGGCCTGATGAATTCCTAGATCAGTGTGGCATGCACGGGCTCGGACCTAAATGATGCGATCCTGGGATCAAAAATTAGCAAGCTGTAGACCCGATTTGTTGGCTAATGTGCAAGGGTCAAGTCCTTTTTCGAAATTTGGAACCCAACATGGGCCCTAAGACTTAGGTGGACCAATAGGAAAGGAGATGGGGGCCCCTTGCTGGTCCTACTGGACTTTTGCACAAAAACCCAAAGAATCATAGGGAATGACACATTGGCTTATAAAGCCTTACAATTGTGAACATACTTTCCCAAGGATATAAAAATAAACTAAAGGACACAAATGCAAAATAAAAAGTCAGTGCTCGACGTCGATTCCCATCACAACAAGACCATCCATTCTATGGAGGAGCATTTTTACTGGCCTGGCTTGAAGAGAGATGTGGCCAAAATTGTAGCCCAGTGTAGGACATGCACAATGGCCAAATAGGTCAAACAGAACACTGATCTCTACACTCCTCTCCCCGTTCCTGATAGACCGTGGGTTGATGTGAGTATGGACTTCATCCTTGGATTACCCGATACTGCTCACAAACACAACTCCATCTTCGTGGTTGTTGATAGGTTCTCTAACATGGCCCGCTTCATTGCATGGTCCAAAACATCTGATGCATCTAGAGTAGCCCGCCTGTTCTTTGATGAAGTCGTGCGTCTGCATGGTCTCCCCCAAACTATAGTGTCTGACCGAGATGTCTGGTTCACTAGCTATTTTTGGAAGACACTTTGGCACCTAGTTGGCACTAAGATGAAATTTTCCACTGCCTATCACCCCCAAACCGATGGGCAAACCGAGGTCGTCAATAGGAGTTTAGGGAATTTACGGAGGTGTCTTGTAGGGGATCATTTTGGCACTTGGGATCTTCTTTTACCCAGAGCCGAATTTGCATACAATAGCTCTGTCAATAGGTCCATCGGTATGAGTCCATTTGAGGTCGTGCATGGATATAAACCTAGGAAACCTGTGGATCTCATTCCCCTTCCCCTCTAGTCTAGAACATCCAAGTCAGCTGAGGAATTTGCACAGCATGTTAAAAGTCTGCATGAGTCAATTAGCAAGTAAATAAACCTCAGTAATGAGACTTACAAATGCTTGGCTGATTCGCATAGGTGTCACCATGAATTTCAAGAAGGTGACATGGTTATGGTACGGGTTTGACCCGAACGACTCCCCTCGGGAGCCGTTAAAAAGTTACAAGCCCGTAGTGATGGTCCCTTCCCAATACTGCAGAAGATTGGCTCCAATGCTTATGTTATGAACTTACCTCCCGAATATGGGATTAGCTCTACTTTTAATGTGGCAGACCTAGTGGCCTATAAGGAACCCACATCGATTCCTAGTGACCCTTTCGAGCCTTCTCCTCCCATTGAGAGTGAGCCCACCCTGTGCGTCCCACAGCCTCGAGAGCACCGCGCGAACAAATTGAGAGGATACTGGATGAGCAGGTGACAGCTACACGGAGCTGGGTGTACCAGCACAACCTTATCCGCTGGCGGGACCGACCACCTTCTGATGATTCCTGGATCAGCCAGGAAGATCTCCAGTGCCTCGATCCAGATATACTAGAGCACTACCAGAGTAGTGTCCCCCCTTACTCGACGGAGTCAAGTTCCAGCCACCCGAAGAGGGTTGGTGGGGACACCGGGCCTACTACCGGATCCACTACTCAGAGCCGACACCACACCGCCCTGACCGCACCGAGCTTGTGGCTCGGAGACTCACTTGAAGACTCGACGTCCTGAGTACATATTTGAATGTATTTGTGTATTATGTGTATTTTATTTTATGGTGGTATTGTATTATTATTAAACCACCAAAGTCCAACTATTTTATTTTATTGTGTCAAAGTCAAAGGATGGTTGTTGAGTTTTATTTTACTAGGCTAAGGACATAAATGATATTAGGTAAAGCTTAAGGGTATGAGTGTTATAGCCTTTCCTATATATAAAGGGGGCTAGAGTGTGTTGTTTCATATATGAAAGCTTTTGAAAGAGATCACGTAAGGTGCTATTGGCCCCTTTGTTCCTCCCTTCCCTTCTTCTCCTTTTGTAAGATTTGAGTGTCGCCCAGTGTGAGACCGTCCGGTGTGAGGCCGAGCTACGCGAGGTAGTGATTATCCAGTCCTGTTCGCGTCCCCGGAGCTATCGTCGATCCTTCCTCTGACGCCGACCGCATCAAAAAGGATACTGGAGTTGTACTGGATTGCTGATTGCTTGCACGTGTGGACCCCGACAGTTGGCTTTGCGCTCTCGAGGCTCCGTCGTAGAGTTCTTCGTCGACGAATCCTTCCACGTATGGTACGTCGATCGATTTCATAGGAAACTGGGAGATACTGGGCTGGAGAATGGCCGTGGGCCATCGAGCTGGGAGGAGCCCCCCCCCCCCACGGGGGTTCGCCCTCCCCGGGGCGCGGCCGCGCCCGGGCTGAACTCCCCCCCAAGCTAGTCGTGACCTCGAGGGGTGGCCCCCGGGGGTTTTCTTTTGTCGTCTGGGGGTGTCCTTTGAGGGACTGAGTGCTCCGAGATGCTGGGATTGACCCGTGGGGGCTTGTTGTCGTAGTGTTGTCGCTGTCGCTCGCAAGGTGTTCGGGGAAATTCCCAACACAGCTCGAGTCGTCGATCAGCTTGGGTAAGTGACTGGCGGGCCTTAGATTTGGCCTTGGGCTGAGGGCAGGGGCTCATAAGAGCTAAGAGAGTAACTCTCTGGCATACAACTTTCATGCCGTGTGCCACGTAATAGTGCAAGTTGACAGGCAGTCCCAGGTCGGCCCGGGAATTGAAAATAAGCGACTTGTCATCGCCTGTCTGAGGGTCTGGGGTGGCCCCGACTTGCTGGAGGGTCATCATAGGATGTGGCTAGAGTGCTGGAGTCATGGGTTGGCCCTCGACTTGTTGTAGAATGGCTGGGATACGCGCGCCCGCAAGGTGTTCGGGAGAATTCCCGACACGCATGTATGGGCCGCATACGGGTGCTATGGAATTCTAAAGCCCGTGGTTGACCAAGATAAGTCTCCCTTTGACCTTAGAAGGATGGGTTGAGGCATCATGGGGGTATATCCCGACTTCATTGCTGGGTGCCACGTGTCGTGGCCTGTCATTTGGGCGCCCCCCCATTGGCCTTGGTGGTCGTGTAGAACGCGGGTCACCCCGCAAACTGAGTGATCGGGGCGAACCCCAATCAATTGTTGAGGGCGCCGTGGGTCACAGCTAGCTGGTTGGGACCCTTGGTTGGGCCCGGTGGGCCATAGGAGGGGCTGGGTAGCTAACGCCTTAAAGGTGTTTGGGGAAATTCCCAAACCCTTATTTCTTAATATCTTGCTGGGAAATTGTCAGGGTACAACACCTAAAAACTAGCAAATCAATATAAAGTAATCACAAGAAGTTATGATAAGATGGATGCAAACAATATGAGAGAACGAAGAGAATATAATAGACAGAAGTGTAGGAACATAAAAGCCACAATGAGAAGCCACAAACCAGATCAATCAAGCAAGAGAGTGGCATACCTCGGGGCTGCCCCTGGGCCTCCAGAGAGTGAACGCGGTCTCCTGAGGGGCCGCGTTCTGAAGAAGGCGGTCTTTGGGGTGACCGTGAATGGTGCGGACACCAGAGATAGCGAGAGATACGATACGGCGAGCCGTCGGTACTGTATGCACAACACCACTCGAGTTACATCGACTTCCCTCTGGCTCAGAGACAGTCTAGAGTCTCCACCTTGAGTCTTAGTATTTATAATATTTATTGGGATTTTATTTGTGTGTAATGTGTGTTTATTTGGTTTTATTTGGATTGTAATAAGGATAGTAGAATGTGTTTATTTGTAATATGGGACCACCTGGGTCCCGCGGGCCCCTATCCCCTCTCCCATTGATCCACCTCAGCTCTAGGGCCCATGTGGGGCCAGTCAAACATCCAAGGTGGGCTTCTAGAAGAGTTGACCAAGGGGGGGACATGGTGTTAACAAAGTCCAAGTTGGAGGCCACATAGTCAAGGGGGCGCCCCCCATATACTATATTATAATGGGTTTGTAATTTTATTTTATTTGAGTCCAATACACATGGGAGAATTGATTGTGAACTCCCCCATTTACCCCTCCCCAACCCTAGATCTAAGGATAGTTAGTGTCTTTTGGTATTTCATATAAATAGCATGTATTTCTCATTATTGAGAGAATTAATGCAAGAAATATTGTGAATTTCCTCCAAGGAGCAAGGGCCGCCCCCTATCTCTCTCCTCTGTTCCCCTTCTTGCAGCTGGGAAGGCTATATTCTGAGATGAGACGCCTCCTCTATCTGGTGTGAAGATCGTCGTCGCCGCCGCCACCTCCATCGAAGCCATCGTTGCACCGCCACCGCTATCGTCGGATTTCTGTCAATTGCGGAACAACAAGCTCTTCCCGAAATTTTAGCTCTCAACCTCGTGACCTGTTGGGTTCCAAATTTTTAGGTCATTTGACTAGGTCTAGGGTTTGAGTATTTAATGTCTCTTGTTTTATTTTGATCAATTTTAATGAAGAATTATTGTAAAAAAAGGGCCTTAGGCGCACCTTCCCTCTCCCTCTCTTCTTCTTCTTCTTCTTCCTCCTCCAAAGTTCTTCAGATCTAGGGCGGAAACCCCAAGATCCTTTGTAGATCTTCCTCTCTTCTTCTTCCTCTTGCTGCTGTCAACGATCACCGCCGCCGTTCGTGTCGCCATCAAGCCACCACATCCCGGCATCCACCAGCTACCCTGAAATTCGGAGTTCCTAGATAGCAGCTCGGTAAAAGGGATGGTACGGGAGATCAAACTGTTGGATCGTGATGAGATTTTGAGGGTAGGTTCCTCCCATCGTCCACCATTCCCAGTTTAATTTTCACATAGATCAGAGCCCGTTTAGGCCTCTTCCCAGTCATTTGTTTTTCCTCCTCACAGTCTGCATGTGTGAAGATCTGTGGGATAGTATGTGGTAGTCGATTTTTCCCACCCTCAAAACGTTGTCAGAAAAATACAAAAAAATTATGTGCGTCACCACCACCCTCCCCCCTATCCACTATAAAAATCCTCGGTCCTAAATCCTTCATTTGGTTTTCGATTAAACCCCTTGAACAGGCAGATCTCATTCTGCCCTATCTGTTCTGTGTTCCGGAACAGAGAACTCAGTCAGTTTGTAGTCATTTTTATTTCAAATCCAGCCGTTGGATGGATCTGAAATTCCAGTATTTTGAATATCTCTGAATCCTATTTCCAACGGCGCTAACCATGCTCCGATCCGACTTTGGATCTGGTCGTACTGGCCATTTTCGTGGAGGCGCACATTTCGGCTCCGAGACTGTCCAGCAACAAGGGGTCTCCGGATAATTCTAGAACAAATACTTTGGGATAGCTTCAGCAACCGCCACTCCCGAGGGTCGACCAGGGACCCTCCGCCCCCGTCCTAGTGTACCACCACCTTCAGAAGATCCCAGGAGATCGACGTCCCTTTGGACGCCCGCGCTGGCTGTCCTGCCGACCAGAAATTACAAATTCGGAGCTGCTGCCCGCCGCCGCCAGGAACCCGCCGCATTGCTGCCCGTCAACCCGGGAACGACGCTCCCGGACCACTGTTGTGGCTTTTTACCTCCCTGCGTGGAGTGGGCTGTAATTTTCATGCTGTAATTAATTTACTTAGTGTACCGGGAGTGACGGTTCTCGGCCGGGAAGCCTTCCCCACGCCCCGAGCGTAGAGGTACACTCGCCACCCACCTTGTCTTACTTGCTTAGCTAGTATAGATTCTTACTGCCGCTGCATGTGAGTAGTTAATTCCTAGCTAGTCAAAGTTAATCACGGATGTGAGTTGTGAGTGCGAGACCCATCTCGTGACTTGTTCCGAGCACGAGAGAGAGCCGACCACCCGAGACTCAAAGCCGGTTTCCCAACCGTGCAGATCGTCACGTTTCCCTCGCCGGGGATGACTGTGAGTTAGCGCTTCTTGTTTGGGGCATGTTTGCCTCTTCTGGAGCTCTTTAGGTGCCGCATTGTAGTGTTGTTGCTGGTCGCGTCGTCTCTTTAGTCGCGTCATCCTATAGAGTCCAAGGTCGCAACAAGTCCGAGTCGAGTCCCGTTGTCGTCCCGCATCAAATTGGTATCAGAGCCGATTTGAGTCTAGGGTAGTCGGTCCAAGGGCCAAGATGAAGCGATACTCGGGCATTGCGTTAGATATCAGCATTTTGATTTGCTCCGACTCCGGAATGTGCCCCGGAACTTGCGCGGCAAGGCGACACCAGCGTTCGGCAAAGGTGCAAAAATCCTCATCGAGCTTCATCTTCTCATAGGCCAGATCAATAACAGAATACTTGGGCCCAACCTGATCTTGAAACTGTTGAATGAACTTGTCTTGGACAACACGAAAATTCATAATCTGCCCTTGCGGCAATGAGAAGAACCAATCCCGAGCCAGGCCTTCCAATGACAGACCAAATAGATAGGCCATCAAACATTAGTTATGTCGAAACTATGCCGACTCATAAAGAAACTTCTTTAAGTGAACATACGGGTCACCGACTCCACCATAATGGCGATATGCGAGGATTTGCGAAGATGGCGGAAGCTGAACATTTTGAAATACAAGCGGGACACTCAAGGAGGTTTTAGGATCAATCCGACGTTGAAGTTCATTAAGCTGGCGTTGGGTTTGAGAAATCATCTCCGGAGTAGGGCGAGATCAAGAAAAATATGGGCCAACTTGAGCAAGAGGTTGTGAACTCGGACCAGGATGATAATGGGCCGGATAAGAGGATCCAGGCTGAGAAGGATAGGGGTCCATTCCGGGAATGGAAGGATCTGCAGGCCTAGAAGAGACGTTGGCATATGGACTAATTGGGCCGGTAGCATAAGCAGAAGAAGAATGAGGCCCATTACAAAAATAAGGCCCATTAGGGGAATGGGGCCCGCTAACATGATGAGGCCCATTAATGAGAGAAGAAGGCCCATTAAGAGAAGGAGGACCATGAAGATGAGATGCAATAAGACGTTGGGCCTGGGCCGGGCCAATTTGGCGAACAAGGCTTGATAAGTGGGCCATGAGATTAGCCGGTTCCTCAGACGGGTCAGAGGGACCATGGGAAGATGGTCCCGCGTGGGAAGGGGATTCCACACGGGAATAGGAAGAAGATTGTGAAAAAGAATGATACAAGGGGTTGGAATGATGCTCCATGAGGGTAAATGGAGACTTAATACAAGGATATCAAGGAGAACATAGGTGGGGAAGCAATGGCTTAATGGACTTGAGGACAAGAGGGGGCTGACCCACTAATGCAAAGAGAAAGGGAAGACAGACCTATGACAATGGACTAGACAATGGACACACCAAATGGACAGACCTAAGTGGGCCTATCAACAAAAAAACATGTGGATGATGTTGGAAATGCAACACAAACACCACTAATGGGGTTGGACAAGCCCAAACAACACAAACAATGCAATGTGAGAGTTTTCACCCAAGTCAAACAAGTTGATATGATGGAATTTTTTTTAAGGATTTAATAGACCTTTTAATGATTTGAATTTAAGAATAATTCTCTCAAGATAGGAATCCTATGGGAATAAGGTCCAAACTTTGGGTTGACTAAGGTTAACTCCCTCACACGTATGCAAATGCAAGCCTAAGGGGTGGAAAAGGTACAACCGGCCTGACGTCCGTAAGGGAATCCACGGTTTACGGGGACTTATGGAGGTCCCGGATAAGATCACCTAGTCGACCCCAAGGAATATGGGGGCGATATGATCATGTACCAAGGTAGGAATGCAACTATGATATGCAATGCATGGCCCTATGTGCACCGGAGTGCATACAATTTCTAGCCTAAAACTAGAAAATCAAGATAAGATTAAACTATGCAAACATGATCAAATGCATGCAAATCATATATGAAAATGAAGCTAATACAAAGGACAGCAATGTAGGATCAAAAACAAGCACAAATAGAACTTGGGAGGTAAAGAAATCACCAATGCAAAGCATACTTGAGTCTGCCCCCGAACCTGCATGCATAAAATGCCAAAATGGAGACAAGATTTGACTATGCAAACGTGATTCAAATGATGCAAGTAATATATGGATGGAAAGATAATACAAAGGTCTACACAGCAGGCCCAAGAACAGATCAATCGGACCCCGGGAGGTCAATCAAATCACTGAGCAAAGTTACCCCCGTGAGCCTGTGCGCAGACTGCATGCATATTTTATGCACAAAATGCTAAAATAATGATAATATTTAACAAAGAAAATGAGACACAAATGATGCAAATAAACTATGGATGGAAAGATAATACAAAGGACTATCCAATGAAAGAAAAATCAGTGCAATCAGACGTCGGGAAGGCAATCAAATCACTCAGCAAAGATGTACCTGTGAACCTGTCCCTGCACCTGCCTGCGTAACTTATGCAGAAAACTCAAAAAGTTGGACAATATTAGACTATGCAAATGTGACCCAAATAATTCAAGTAATATATGGATGGAAAGACAATACAAAGGGCTATCCAACGGAACAAAAATCAGCTAAATCGGACACCAGGATCAAAAGTTATGCCTCAACGAACAGGGCGCCGTGAGCATGCACGCAGAACTGCCAGAATCCCCTTGCGGTCTACCAAATGACCGTTTGGTTGCACCTGGCGGTCTACCAGAAGACCTCTAGGTCACCAGAGCCATTAAAATTCTGAAAATAGTGGGAGAATAGAGGAAATGCTACCCAAACATGAATATACACACACCTAACTTTCAAAAGAGCATGAAAACAATCGTGATGGGCATTGGTGTCCCACCGTGATCGCCAAAAAACTATAGATTTATTTTTAAATGAGTTCTACCCCGCCCCCTTTTAAACTAACATGCTAATGCATGTGAGTCAAAGAAAAGGGGAATGAAAGGATGAGAAAGACATACCGTGATCACCACCAAGGTTCCAACAACACCGAAAGGATGAAGAGATCAAGGGATAACTGTTGTGCCCCTTGTGATTTGATGATAGGGTGTTGTTGTTTGGTTTTTTTGATGATTGCAACTCAATGAGTCTCCACATAAGAATGATGATGAAATGATGTTTTGAATGCATTATTCTGTTTGAATGTTCTGGTATATAAATTGCATTCTTGTTTTCTTTCTCTCACTGCATCGGTTCAATTTATGTCATATGCATACTATGCATCAGTGCATTAACAGAGTCTATACATCGTCAGGTTGCTTGATCAGTGCATTAACAGAGTCTATACATCATCAGGTTGCTTGAACGTAGAGTCTATACATTCGTTAGAGCTCAGCTCGTGGCTTAGTCTGTTCATCCATGTTCATTTTGCATGTGTGCATCCCTCAGCAAAGTCTGTACACTCTACGGTTGGTTTATGCATATTCAATATCTGCACGCTATAAAGTCTGTATAGAGTTTTTGCCTAGGTTGCATCAGACAAGTCTGTACATTCTTCAGCAGCAAGTCTGTACATCATCTTGGTGTAGGCGTGGCAAAGTCTGTACATTGCATCGCATGCTCACACACTCGCAGGTCTATACATTGGCTGCTGCACTCGCAAGTCTATACATTGGCTGCTGCATGCTCACACAACCATTAAGTCTATACATCGTGCATCCTCAAGTCAATGCTTGTTAAGATCCGTCTCACTTAGCGTCTCACTTAGCGTCTTACACGTTAGTACATTGTTTTAGCATGATCCGTCTCACTTAGCGTCTCTGTTCATCATTTCTCAAAGTCTGTACAGCCGTGGTCGCAAGACCAAGTCTGTACATCATCTTGTGCATGCAACATTTCCAAGTCTGTACATTGCATCATGTGCTTCAAGCATTTCCAAGTCTGTACATTGCATACTTCTTCCTTATGCATCTGTACACATCTCAAGACAAAGTTTGTACATTCGCCACCACGCATTCAAGTCTACATGTTCTGCTGCATACAGAGGGTAGTGTCATGCATACGCATTGTTTGTGCATTGTGCTGTCATGCTTTAACACTAGGCATTGCAAAGTCTGTACATGGCTCTGCGCATTAGATACAAAGTCTGTACATTCGTAAAGGCATGTCTGTGTATTCAATCTCGATGTTCATACTTTTCTATATGCTGCATCATGTCTGTACAAACTCATTTCAATCTCTGAACTTACTAAGTGCATCCTTGTCTGACCTGACATATTATCTGCTCGAGAAAATTGAGAAGGGCACGTGATCCAAGGCTAGAAGGGCTGACAGGATGATGACACGTGGAGGAACCTTCTAGACGGGAAGGCGTGGGAATCACACGCCTAGTGTTGCTCCTGCTGGAACTGCTATAAAAAGAGGACTCCTCCATCTGGAGAAGACTGATCGAAGTAGAAGGGGCATAAGCAGAGAGTGAATTAGAGTCTGCACGATCCAGTGTGAAGAGAGCAAGAAGAAAAGAGAAGCAGAGAGGAGAAGAAAGAAGTTGCAGACGAAAAGGAGAGAGAGAGAGAGAGCTCGTGAGGATCGAGAGAAAAAGAGAGAGAAGAGTAGAGAACTGAAGCCTTCTTTGAAGATTTGTTCTTCTGGTATTTGGATCAAATCCATGCCAGATTGCTCTTTGGCGAGCTACACTTTGTGGATTTCATTTCCAGCTGTCTGATTGCTATATTTTCATTTCTTGTTTTTCTTTTTATCTGTTCACCGTTGTTCTTCCAATTCTTTGGTTTGAGGTCAGGTTCCTCCTGTGGACTCAGGAGAAGGGAGATTTTAATCTCCGGTTGCAAGTGACGGTGTGTCACTTGTAGGTTCCCTCTGGTCTCAGAGGAAGGGAGTCTCTGACTCCGGGTTTGCTGGTAGTGGTTGCTACCTGTGGGTTCCCTCCTGGTCTGGAGGAAGAGAGACTTCGGTCTCTGGTTGCTAGTGACGGGCAGTCACTAGTGGTTTCCCTCCGATCTGGAGGAAGAGGGAAGGTTGTTCCCCTAATCAAGCTGTTAGGCATCATTTATTTGCAGACTGAGTCTACGGTTCTAGCCGTTGCTAGTGGAAGCCTCACTCCGGTTTGGAGTGAGGGGTGGACGTAGGTCTGTGGACCGAACCACCTAAAAACTCTTCTTGCATCGTGGTTTGAGTGTCTACTCTGATCTGCTAGATGTATGCTTAGGTTCGATCTGAATCGTTTGTCTAGCGAAGAATTTATTTCATATTGTTTATTTGAGATTGGTTCTGGAGAGTGTCAAATTCACTCAAGTCATCTGAGCATCTAAGTTCCATTCGTTCACTTGATTGAGTTAAGTTAATAAAGCAAGTTTGCTTAGAAGTCTGCACTCTTGCAGCTCAACTGTTTGTTCAAGACAATCATTGTCCTTCTTATCTTGTATAGCTTAACTAGTCTGGATTCCACTATCGTATCTGGTTATAGTTTTTAATTGGGCAAATTTCTAAAGGGGAGATTCATTCACCCCCCTCTGAATCCATCGCACCGGTCCCAACAATTGGTATCAGAGTGGGTCTCGGACTGATCAGATCCAACGATCTGCAGAGGATCCTGTCATCTTTGGTGCATTTTGAACTTACCCTCTGGTGCATTGATCTGTTTGCCGATTTATTCCATGGGTTCTCCACCGGTTTTCAATGGCTCTGATTTTAACTCGTGGGTTAGCAGTCTCCATAACTATGTGAAACTGATTGATCCAGATCTATGGAAGTTAATCTCACACGGTCCTCACAGACTACCAAAGAAAGAATCCAAATGGACTGACAGTCACAGATCAAGGCATGGTGAGAATCAGAGAGTTTTGAATCTAATGAAAGAAGCTACTGACAAGGCCCTACATTCTTGTTTTCATGACTGCAGGTCCGCTAAGGACATTCTGGATAACCTGAAGCTAGCTCAGAGGAGAAATGAGGACAGCTGCATGATGGCTAACAGAAGAAATCAAAGTGGCAGCCAAAATGAAGAAGATGATAATGATGAGGTAAACCTCTTCGAGAATTATACTTTAGATGATTGGCAGGGTGCATATGGTGAGTTACTTGAGTCACATGAGATGTTAAGAAAATAATATAAAAAATTGAAAAAGAAAATTGATCTGAATAGTTTAGAGTCCTCATGTGAAAATTGCTTAAAACGAAAACAGTCCTATGATGCATGCTTGTCTGAAGTCCAAGTGCTTAAGAAACAAATTGGCTTATTTAAAGAAGAAAATCAAGAACTTGTATGTGAAATTTCTGAACTAAAAAAAAAACTTAGCTCGATTGATGATGATCAGGTTCATTTTAATAATTTAGTTCAGAATGAAAAACTGTTGAAAGAATTTGAATGTGTTAGCTCTGAATTGGATGTTCTAAAATCTGAAAATGAATGTCTTAGGAAACAATGTGAAAAACTCCAGGCTCAAACAATATGTTCTGGTAAATCTGCATGCAATGAGTGTCCATTTCTCAAGGAAATAAATGAAAATCTTCACTCAAATTTAGAATGGCAGAAGGAGTTAATTGTTTCCCTAAAGGAAGAAAACAGAGATCTGTTAAACAAGACTCTGGAGCTTGAACAGATAGAGGAAGAGCTGAATGATAAAATGAGCTCAATGAAAATTGATAAAGGCTCTGTTAAAGAAACTGAAAATCTAAAATCAAAAAATGACAAATTAACTAAAGAGGTTGAAGGATTGAAGCAGTTGAACACTGCTATGTCAGAGAAACTTGCTTTCTTAGAAAAAGTAAAATCTGTTTACATTGAAGAATCTGAAAAATTGAGAAATATGGAACAAGAAGTTGAGAAATATAAAACTGCAAACAAGGTGCTAAACGAATGTGTAAATTGCAATGAACAAGAGATTGCCAGTTATGAAATACACATCGTTTCTCTGGAAAATGAAATTAAGGATTTGAATAATTCCTTGTCAAAATTTGTGGACGGAAAAGATAATCTGGATAAGATTCTAGGAACAAAGGCTAATTTTCAGAAGGAAGGGTTGGGCTATAACCCTTCAAACAAGAAGAGTTTTAAAAACAAAGTTCAAACTTCCTTTGTTTCCAGCTCAACTTCTCACAACCCTCAGAACCTTCCTGGTTCTTAATTATCTGCTCAAAAGAAAACAACAGAAAAATAAAAAGAAAAGAACCAAAATGTTCCTGTCCCCACTTTGCATGTTCTACCCACACACTCACATGCATCTAAAAAGAAAATGATCTGTCATTACTGTCACAAGTTCGGTCATCTGATGCATGAGTGTAATTTGATGGAAAATGATGACTTAACTGCTGAACAAAACAATCAGGTTAGAAAGCATGTCTCTAGGGAAAATAAAATTCATTGCTATAATTGTGAAAAAATGGGACATGTTGCTATTCAGTGCTGGTCAGCTGAAGGTAAGAGAAAATTCTATCCTCATGTTAATCATGTCCATCAGAATGTTATCAATAAGAATAAATCTGTTGTCATAAATCAGCGTGGTAGGTGCTTCAATTGTGGGAAGCCAGGCCATAGGGCAAAAGATTGTTGGCATGTTCAGGGAAAGAAATTTAATTCTGAAATTGTCAAATTCCCTGCAAACAGAAATGATTTTGGTAGAAATAAATCTGCTTTCAAAGAAAAGATTCCTGTATGTTTTGAATGTGGAAAACTTGGCCACCGAGCTTCATATGCTGGTGGGAAGGTTATGGTAAACCAAAATTTCATGTAAGTAACAGAAATTTCTATGTTTATCCACATAGATTCCATGATTATAATCATGTTCACAAAAAGAACTCAAAGGATGTTACATCATGTCATTATTGTGGGCAGGTTGGGCATTCTATGTATAATTGTCATATCATGTGTTTTGATGATAAACAAGCTAAAAACTTGTTGAGAAAACCTGCTAGGAGTGTCACTGCTAATACAGGACCCAAGACTACTTGGGTTCCTGCATGATCAAAATGATTAATGTGCTGCAGGTGTGCCTTGGAAGATGATGAATAAAGGGGTTAATAATTCAAGGCACTCACAAGTGAAACCCCCCTAGGAGTGAACTATTCAGGTTAGTTCTGAAAACTCAGTTTAAATTCTATCTTCTGAATTTGTGTGCTCCGGATGCTTGCATATCATGACAACTCCTTTGATGAATGCATTATACATTCTTATTATGATACATATTTGTCAACTTCCCTGCATAATGATATTGCATATGTTGCATTAAGAAACCTCACTTATTGCATATAGTTAGGGGAGTTTGGTTATCCGTGCATAATGTTCATGACATTCATGTTCAGGAAATATCTGAAGGAGAGTCATTGCATAAGCATGCATGTAGAGTAGTGTATTGCAGATCATCATTTTTGAAAAATCTAAAAAGAAATGATCCTCACTGCATATCTTTCAGCCATGACTATGTCTAAGCTCTCTCTCCTCTAATTCTTCCCATTCATTTGCAAAACCACATGCATATAGACACGGGGAGTGTTGTATGTAATTCAGAGAGGTCATCAACTTCATTGAAACTCAAATTCTTTTCTCTCTTGAATTCATTAAAGCCCTTGACCCTGATGAGTTGAGTCTGACAATATGGAAATCTGTTAGTCAGTTCTAATTCTTAAGCAATAGAAAACAGACTTCTTCCTTTATAAGAATTTTAATTGCTTAAAGACTGACTTAATGGTTTAAATTTTATAAACTTTAGAGTTTAAAGATTGCAATCAGTAAATAAGAGTGTTGATAATTGATAATAACTCTCAACCCTTATTTCATTACATGTCAGACAAAGTTAATTGTGTCTGAAATCTAAAAACTCACCTGAAATCCTGTTAGAGAAGGCTAAGTATGTGTATTGTCCTTAAACAAGTCATTCTAAAACAAATAAAGGACAGCTAAGAAAAATATTGAAAAATATTTGAAAAATAACATTGGCAGAGCAATGACTGGTAAAGCACTGAGAAACTGAGTGATCCATCAAAGAAATGGACAACACGTATGTCATGATGTGTATCAGTTATCTCTGTATAAAAGATCAAAACAGTAGGGTGGTTTCACTGAGTACCTGGGGATACCTACGTCTCATAAACGTGTACCTTCACACAAAAAGGTGCAAATCATTCCTGTTGAATTTGATTATAGGCAGAATGATCCATCATGTTGAGTATCTAGGGGTATTGGTGTCTGATAAACGTGTACCCTTACGCAAAAAGACAAATGGCACCTGAATGCTCTTAATGAAATCAAATTGAAAATGCTGATCCTTCTAAGAGAAAATTCAGGTATGTCAAATTGTTTAATTTCAATACATGACCTAGTATCTCTTAACAAATTTTACTGAGTCTAAGAAAGTAAGATGCTTTGAAACTGAATCTCTCATGCTCAAATGTGATTCTGGTTTATTGCTATTATCATGCATAGCAAACTCATTCAATGATTGTAGTGCATGAACTCTAACTTTTATAACCTTCAAACCAGAATTCTATCTCTAAGCAGTTTCTAAATTCATATGACTGAAGACTCTGTGCTTTAGAATGCTTAATTCCTGAACTACTTGCTCAGAATGCCAGTCAGATGTCCTTCTTCCTTTATTTTTTTTACCTCCTCTTTGTTGATGGCAAAGGGGGAGAATAATTGTCAGTTTGATAGCATCCTAGGGGGAGAACATGTACTATGCAAAGGGGGAGAGTTGTCAAACTTTCATGTTGATAGGGGGAGTTCTTATATTCAGTACTCTCTTTGCATGTTTCTATGGGGGAGAATTGGTATCAGACTTCATACATGTCTTTCATTCCACTCACAAACCTTTTTGATTGTGTCAAAGGGGGAGAATTGTTTGCTGAGCCTGTGTAACTCATTGTGTTGACATCATCAAAAAGGGGGAGATTATTGTGCCCCTTGTGATTTGATGATAGGGTGTTGTTGTTTAGTTGTTTTGATGATAGCAACTCAATGAGTATCCACATAAGAATGATGATGAAATGATGTTTTGAATGCATTATTCTGTTTGAATGTTCTGGTATATAGATTGCATTCTTGTTTTCTTTCTCTCACTACATCGGTTCAATTTCTGTCATATGCATACTATGCATCAGTGCATTAACAGGGTCTATACATCGTCAAGTTGCTTGATCAGTGCATTAACAGAGTCTATACATCGTCAGGTTGCTTGCACGTAGAGTCTATACATTCGTTAGAGCTCAGCTCGTGGCTTAGTCTGTTCATCCAAGTTCATTTTGCATGTGTGCATCCCTCAGCAAAGTCTGTACACTCTACGGTTGATTTATGCATATTCAATGTCTACACGCTATAAAGTCTGTATATAGTTTTTGCCTAGATTGCATCAGACAAGTCTGTACATTCTTCAGCAGCAAGTCTGTACATCGTCTTGGCGTAGGCGTGGCAAAGTCTGTACATTGCATCGCATGCTCACACACTCGCAGGTCTATACATTGGCTGCTACACTCGCAAGTCTATACATTTGCTGCTGCATGCTCACACAACCATTAAGTCTATACATCGTGCATCCTCAAGTCAGTGCTAGTTAAGATCCGTCTCACTTAGCGTCTCACTTAGCGTCTTACAAGTTTGTACATTGTTTTAGCATGATCCGTCTCACTTAGCGTCTCTGTGCATCGTTTCTCAAAGTCTGTACAGCCGTGGTCGCAAGACCAAGTCTGTACATCATCTTGTGCATGCAACATTTCCAAGTCTGTACATTGCATCATGTGCTTCAAGCATTTCCAAGTCTGTACATTGCATACTTCTTCCTTATGCATCTGTACACATCTCAAGACAAAGTTTGTACATTCGCCACCACGCATTCAAGTCTACATGTTCTGCTGCATACAGAGGGTAGTGTCATGCATACGCATTGTTTGTGCATTGTGCTGTCATGCTTTAACACTAGGCATTGCAAAGTCTGTACATGGCTCTGCGCATTAGATACAAAGTCTGTACATTCGTAAAGGCATGTCTGTGTATTCAATCTCGATGTTCATACTTTCCTATATGCTGCATCATGTCTGTACAAACTCAGTTCAATCTCTGAACTTACTCAGTGCATCCTCGTCTGACCTGACAGAATATCTGCTCGAGAAAATTGAGAAGGGCACGTGATCCGAGGCTGGAAGGGCTGGCAGGATGATGACACATGGAGGAACCTTTTGGACGGGAAGGCGTGGGAATCACACGCCCAGTGTTGCTCCTGTTGGAACTGCTATAAAAAGAGGACTCCTCCATCTGGAGAAGACTGATCGAAGCAGAAGGGGCAGAAGTAGAGAGTGAATTAGAGCCTGCACGATCCAGTGTGAAGAGAGCAAGAAGCAAAGAGAAGCAGAGAGGAGAAGAAAGAAGTTGCAGACGAAAAGGAGAGAGAGAGAGAGAGCTCGTGAGGATCGAGAGAAAAAGAGAGAGAAGAGTAGAGAACTGAAGCCTTCTTTGAAGATTTGTTCTTCTGGTATTTGGATCAAATCCATGCCAGATTGCTCTTTGGCGAGCTACACTTTGTGGATTTCATTTCCAGCTGTCTGATTGCTGTATTTTCATTTCTTGTTTTTCTTTTTATCTGTTCACCGTTGTTCTTCCAATTCTTTGGTTTGAGGTCGGGTTCCTCCTATGGACTCAGGAGAAGGGAGATTTTAATCTCCGGTTGCAAGTGACGGTGTGTCACTTGTAGGTTCCCTCTGGTCTCAGAGGAAGGGAGTCTCTGACTCCGGGTTTGCAGGTAGTGGTTGCTACCTGTGGGTTCCCTCCTGGTCTGGAGGGAGAGAGACTTCGGTCTCTAGTTGCTAGTGACGGGCAGTAACTAGTGGTTTCCCTCCGGTCTGGAGGAAGAGGGGTGGTTGTTCCCCTGGTCAAGCTGTTAGGCAGCATTTGTTTGCAGACTGAGTCTGCAGTTCTAGCTGTTGCTAGTGGAAGCCTCACTCCGGTTTGGAGTGAGGGGTGGACGTAGGTCTGTGGATCGAACCACCTTAAAACTCTTCTTGCATCGTGGTTTGAGTGTCTACTCTGATCCGCTAGATGTATGCTTAGGTTCGATCTGAATCGTTTGTCTAGCGAAGAATTTATTTCATATTGTTTATTTGAGATTGGTTCTGGAGAGTGTCAAATTCACTCAAGTCATCTGAGCATCTAAGTTCCATTCGTTCACTTGATTGAGTTCAGTTAATAACGCAAGTTTGCTTAGAAGTCTGCACTCTTGCAGCTCAACTGTTTGTTCAAGACAATCATTGTCCTTCTTATCTTGTATAGCTTAACTAGTCTGGATTCCACTATCGTATCTGGTTATAGTTTTTAATTGGGTAAATTTCTAAAGGGGAGATTCATTCACCCCCCTCTGAATCCATTGCACCGGTCCTAACAATAACGCCGTGTAGCTTGGAACTTGAAGAGTTGATCGCGCTTGACAACTGATAAGTGTGTATTTTTTCATATTAATTCATGATTATACATATTTTTATGAGCTTAAATAATAATAAATATACACGTATCACACTCACTATTAATTTAGACTCAAATATTTAATTTTATAAAATTAACTAATTTTAATAATGATTTTTACTTATTTATGCAGGCACTCGGTACGAGGGAAGCGACAAGAAACAAAAATACAAAAAAAAAATAATAACGGAAAATAATAAATTAATAATAAAGGCCAAAAGCCCAAGACTTGTTCTAAAAGAAAAAAAATAGAAAAATAAATAAATTTATTTGATATTTTTTAAGATTTTTCTAAGCTATAAGATATATACAATATATATATATATGCATAATATATATATATATATATATATATATATATATATATATATATAATCTAACGGGTGTGTGTGTGTTTACAGGAGGCGGCCCCTCCCGCCTTCGCCCGGCACGGGCGACGAGGAGGAGGGAGGGCGCGAAGGCGGCGCACACGCGGTGCACACCGCGGGTAGGCGGACGGAGACACGCGGCGTTTGGTGGAGGCGGGCCCCGCGGCGCAAACGCGGCACAGCCGCGGGGAGACGGCGGCGGCGCACGCGGCCGGGCGACGCGGCGCACGCGGACGGGCGACACGGCGCACACGCACGCAACGTGCGTGGAGAGAGAGGGGCCGGCGCACGGGCGCACGCGGCCGGTCAGGAGAGAGAAAAGAGAGAGAAAGAGAGAGGAAGAAGGAAAAAGGAGTAGAAAAAAATGAAAAAAATACATAAAAATCAGAAAAAAATATCCAAGTGTGCAACACATGTCGGCACACATTTATGAGTCAACAAATGCAGCAATTCAACAAAAGAGGCAAGGAATGTTTACATTGGCAATGGGGTTATGTGAACCCTATAAAAAGGGCTTCAATTGTAATGAAAGGGAGAGACGTTAGAAGTAGCTAGTTAGGAGTAGTTGTAAAGAATTGTAAGATATTGCTTTGTGTTCTTGAAGTTAATTCTTGTTGGCCTTAGTTGAGCTTCATAGGAGAGTTAGAGAGTTATGTTTTGAAAGCTTTTGATGCAAACTTTGTAAGTTAATGTTATTTTAATGAATGGTTTATTCAAGCATTTAGTCCTTTCTTAGTCTCATTACTTGTTGTTCTGATCTCCATTTCATTTCCCTATCTTCACAAAAATTATTCATCTTTAGGTGTTCTTCAACTTCTCTTTCTATCCTTTCCCTTAATTCCTTCTAGTTTGTAAGTTATTTCCCGTTTTCCTAAGTGCTGTTCTACGTGATTACTGTGTATCCGAGGTGATACTTTCTAATATTATTATGTTTTGAAGCCTTTCCAATCATCTTTTTACTCTGAGTTCTTCATGAAAGTTGTTCTTATCTTGTAGATCTAAAACTTCTTATTTTACTACTTCTTCTCAATCTTCTTATTTTCAGAGTTATAATTAATTTTTCACTGTTCTGATTTCTGCTATATTACTGTTCATCCGCACTGATAGCTCTTGAGTTTGTCAAATTTTGCACTATCTTCCTCTCATTTTCTGTTTCTGTGTTCTTCATAAAACTTCTTCAGCTTTTCATTCTCTACAACTTTCATTTATTCCATTTTTTCTAATTCCATCTACATTTTAAGTTATTCTATTCCTTCCAAACCCCCATTTTTAATAAAATTCTGTTATGTTTTCAACATTGCTTTGTTCCTAGTTCTATCCAACCCCTCTCTTCACAAGTTCTTCACTCACACCCAAAGCGGTAGTCATCTTCCGAACATCTCACGGCGTCGACTTCTAAGGCGGAGCGATCTTCATCCAAGGCTCGGCGAGGAAACGACGACGTTCTTCATCAATTGGCTAAATATTTCCTTCACTTTTCTCTTCTTATTTAAAGTTACAATTTAATTTCTTTTAGTGTTAATCTCACTCAAAAGACAAACAAAAATTGGTTTTCAAAACATAAGGATATTTTCCAATTCCTTAAAATTCAAATTTTCCTCCTCGTGGGATCAACCCGTATTTACCACTTTACTCGTATTTTCAAAATCATTTAAGTGAGTGAGTGCGGTTTTATAAATTTTAAAATTTGTGTGGCACGGCATTTTTAAACTACGGGTGCCGAGTGCATCAAATTTTTGGCACCGTTACCGGGGAGGGAATTTTTGAATGTTGGGATATTCTTGTGTTTGATGTGTATACTTGTATAATAATTTTTCTATTTTTATTTTGTAGGAAAAAGAAAACAAATCAGAAAATCAAAAAAAGAGGAAAATCATACCTGAAATTCCAAGAAAATGAAGCGACGCTGAAAGCCTGATACTGTAGCTGTCAAGCGTCGCTCAAGGGCAGAAACGTAGGAACAGGTTCTATTTTTCCAATTTCTGAAAAATCTTTAAAAAAATCTGAAAAATTCTTGAAAAAAATCTATAAAAATCAAAAACATCAAAACAAAAGAAAATTTTGCTGGCTAGATATGTTCATTAATTAAAAATAAAAAAAATAAATACTTGCACCAAAATAAAAAAATTTCATTCCAAGATTAGAAACCACACTCATCATATTCTAGGTCATGCATCATTTAGCATAGAATTTTTCTTTGTTTAATTCATGTTATTACATTTTGAAGATTGCGAGGGGCAAGGTACGTTCTACTTATCCTATTCTGGCATGTATATTGCATAAGAACCCCTTGTTTGAAATTGTAGTGTGCATTTCATTTCAAAATATTCTAAGGGCATTACCTTTAAATAACATAAGATGGGGAATTCATCACCCTTCCTTAGCCCAAAAATCACATTTCCCTTGCATATCTGCATGACCTACGCCATAAATAAAAGTCAGTAAATGTTGTCCCTAGGATCACACTGTGGTTCTTGTGTTATTTGGGTTTACCCTCTTATGAAGACCGGTGCCTAAGGCAAGACGGTGGGACGGCAAACGCCTTAAGCGGGCTAGTGGTTTGACACAATTAGGTCCCTACGAAAGTAGGGGGAACCTCCCACTTCCCCACCCCTTACCTGGCTGGTGAAAATACTGAGGGTGAACTTAAGTTTCACTTTAATCATTTTGTGAAACCCTATCTGTAGGTTTAGGACACATCTAGGTCATCAGGGTAATTTGTGTGCTAACTTATTTATCTTTGCATAAAAGAACAACAAAATCAAAACAGAAAAAAAAAATCATTAAAGAAAAAAAAACATCACTCTTTCTTGGGTCTTTTGCATGGCCACATCCAATTTTGTTCAGGCCCATTAATAGATTCTTTCATGTTCAACCATGCGGGCAATTTGAATTCAACTCCTTCATTTGCCTATTATCATCAAAATCATTCACTCTTCCACAATGAGGTTTACAATTCATCTCTTACCCAAGAGCCACACCAATTTCCATCAGATTTTTCCACCTCTGTCTCCTACACAAATCCATATCCTAGGTGAAAAAATCAGCGATCTTCTTTGGTACCCTATCAAGACCCCATTCAAAGTCTTTCAAACTCACACTTTTCAGATTGGGCTTCTTACTCAAATGATCCTTACAATCAAGCCCAACATGAAGGACAACCCATCTACTCCTCACCACCTCAGTACCATACTGATTTTCATTACTCATCACAGTCTGAGTACAACCCAACCTATCCAGCACCTCCAAAGTCTGATTTCGAGGACAGGTTTAATCAAATGACTCAACTCATTTTGGCCAATCAGCAATCCCTTCAAGCTCAGAGCCGAATCATTCAAGCCCAGCTTGACCAATGTGATAGAGAGCTTGGAATGGACCAACATACTAGCCTCTCCATGGAAAACTTTGAAAATTCATTTCCTGATTATCATATCACGTTGAATGATCTATCCATCAATCCTCAATTCAACAACTTTCAATAATTTTTGATATTGAGGATAATATGGAGCAGCCATATCAGGAATATTTGAGGGAAGCTAATGAATCTCAATTTGTAATGGCCAAGGAAAATAATTGGGAGTCTAAGTTGGGGGGAGAAGAAGGGAACAATGAAAATCATATTTGGGCCCCAAACTCTGATTACCATTATGATCTAGCCCAACATCACTCTCAACCTCACTATTCAACTCCTCTACCCTCAAATCCCAATTCAGAAATGACACTCAATCAACACTGTCAATCAATGATGCTTCAACGTCACTCTCACCAATCACGAATTGATAAGATGACTGAGACGATCAAGCGGATTGAGGAAGAGCAAGTGCTTAGCCACTCTGGTTCCATGTCTACTGATCAACTTCCTTATCATGACTATGATCAATCCTTGACTTCCAATTATCATAATATTCAGATCCACTATGATTTAGAAGATGACGGAATTATGGAGAGATCTTGTCAGCGAAATTTGAATGAGGAACCTAGAAAATTTGAGGAGATTGAAGGATTTGATGGAAAAGAAATAAAGGAAGATGAACTAATGAATGATCATATTCCCCCTCCTACCATTGAATTTGAGGAGTCTACGCTTGATTACCCTCATAAGGAACATGCTTGAGTGGTGGATGAGCTCCAGTTAGGGGGAGAGGAAGAGTACAATGAACCTCAAATCTTTAATCACATGTCTCCCCCTGCATTTGAGGAAATTCTCTTTGAAGATAGAACGGAAGAAGAAGTGAAGGTGGAACAAGAATTGAACATTTCTTTAAACAATGAAGTTGGGGTAAATGAGGAATTGACTGATTTGAGTGTGCCGCATGATACTTTCAATCTAGAGGAGAGGGTAGAGCTTATGCCAATTCTTGACCACAGTGATTCTTTTAAAACTCTCCCAGCCGATTGGTCCACCCTTGCTCTACATGCTGATTTATCTGATCCTACGGAATCTTAGGAGGAATATTTCATAATTCATGACATGATTTTTCCCAATGTTCCTCCTCTATTCTCTGATTGGGGTGATCCTTTTGCGATGCGTCCACGCCGCTATATGCTTTGCCATTATACTCACCAATTACAATTATATCTCTCAGGGCATAAGAAAGAAAATTTTGGCAAGAACATAATTCTTTGGTGGCTCATTCTAAAATCAACTCGTTGGTTATCGAGCTTCCATACGTCTGGCTGAAGACGTAAAACTTAGTGCTTCTTGGGAGGCGGCCCAAAGAATTTCTGTGTGCTAATAAATGGCTTCTGGGAGGCAACCCACGGTTTTTGTAATTTGATATCTTGTTTTAGTGTGTTTCTTTTTCAGTTGTCAGGCCACAATGCAAACGAAGCCCTCATCATTTTGCCTCGACCATCAGGTTGTATCCTTCCATCCCACCCATATTATCTATTTACTTGTTCTCTGATCTGTCTAATGCTTATGCCATTGAGGACAATGTCAGTTAAGTTTGGGGGGGGAGAAATTTTTTTTTTCTTGCTATCTTGTATTGTCACGCTAAACAAACGTTTTCCCCATTTGGAGTTTCTTGATTCATGTCTCATGAAAAGTAATTTGGACTAGAAACGACTAGGAAAAGGATGATGGATTATTTCTTTAAGCTAGCCATGGAAAACTGATATAAGAATCTCTTTAAAATTCATGTGCACTTTAGAAAAATGAATATCACTTTGCACGCTAATGAAATAAGGACAAGCCTTCTGCTATTTTAGACATACTGTCTGATATGCTGCACTTCTTGAAGAAGAGATCTTTTAGAAACTTTCTGTCATATTATCTTTTGAAAAATAAAATTATGAGAAAAACACCATGAAAAATGCTCCGATTCTGAGTAACCGGGCCTACTTCACTTGAGACGTGTTGAGGTTCATGTCAAAAGGAAAAAAGAACTTTGATCTGTGTAACCGGGCCTACTTCACCTAAGACGTGTTGAGGTTCGCGTAAAACAGTGAAGGGTAGTGCAGCATCATGTGTGTATAAAAAAAGAGAAGAGACGAAAAGAAAAAAAATATAGATCCCAGAAGGGACAAATGTAATAAGGCAGACAAAAAGCTAGTATACTGAACGCTCTAATTAAGAAGTGCAGAATTGAAAGACATTTGTTCGGAATAACAAATGGGAGACGTAATTGTCTATATTGTGACGTTAGCATTACACATGCACAAGTGCTATTGACCTTTAAATTGACTTCTTTATCATGTACCTAGTTCCTACATAAGGCTAGTCTATGGTACTTATTCCAGATTCCTGATCTTTAGTTGACTCTATGAAAGATGATCTCGAAATGTAGCATGAATATTCTACACTCTTGTTGGTCCTAAATTTTTTTCATTATTTGCATTGCTAAAGGACTAGCAATAAGTAAGTTGGGGGGTGTGATAAGTGTGTATTTTTACATATTAATTCATGATTATACACATTTTTATGAGCTTAAATAATAATAAATATACACGTATCCCACTCACTGTTAATTTAGAGTCAAATATTTAATTTTCTAAAATTAACTAATTTTAATAACGATTTTTACTTATTTATACAGGCACTCGATACGAGGGAAGCAACAAGAAACAAAAATACAAAAAAAAATAATAAGGGAAAATAATAAAAAAATAACAAAGGCCAAAAGCCCAGGACTTGTTCCAAAAGAAAAAAATAGAAAAATAAATAAATTTATTTGATATTTTTTAAGATTTTTCTAAGCTATAAGATATATATATATATATATATATATATATATATATATATATATATATATATAATCTAACGGGTGTGTGTGTGTGTGTGCGAGTGTGTGTGTGTGCAAGTGTCTGTGTGTTTACAGGAGGCGGCCCCTCCCGCCTTCGCCCGGCACGGGCGACGAGGAGGAGGGAGGGCACGAAGGTGGCGCACACGCGGTGCACACCGCGGGTAGGCGGACGGAGACACGCGGCGTTCGGTGGAGGCGGGCCCCGCGGCGCAAACGTGGCACAACCGCGGGGAGACGGCGGCGGCGCACGCGGCCGGGAGACGCGGCGCACGCGCGCGCAACGTGAGTGGAGAGAGAGGGGCCGACGCACGGGCGCACGCGGCCGGTCAGGAGAGAGAAAAGAGAGAGAAAGAGAGAGGAAGAAGGAAAAAGGAGTCGAAAAAAATGAAAAAAATACATAAAAATCAGAAAAAAATATCCAAGTGTGCAACACATGTTGGCACACATTTTTGAGTCAACAAATGCAGCAATTCAACAAAAGAGGCCAGGAATGTTCACATTGGCAATGGGGTTATGTGAACCCTATAAAAAGGGCTTCAATTGTAATGAAAGGGAGAGAAGTTAGGAGTAGCTCGTTAGGAGTAGTTGTGAAGAATTGTAAGATATTGCTTTGTGTTCTTGAAGTTAATTCTTGTTGGCCTTAGTTGAGCTTCATAGGAGAGTTAGAGAGTTATGTTTTGAAAGCTTTTGATGCAAACTTTGTAAGTTAATGTTATTTTAATGAATGGTTTGTTCAAGCATTTAGTCATTTCTTAATCTCATTACATGTTGTTCTGATCTCCATTTCATTTCCCTGTCTTCACAAAAATTGTTCATCTTTAAGTGTTCTTCAACTTCTCTTTCTATCATTTCCCTTAACTCCTTCAAGTTTGTAAGTTATTTCCCGTTTTCCTAAGTGTTGTTCTACGTGATTACTGTTCATCAGAGGTGATACCTTCTAATATTCTTCTATTTTGAAGTCTTTCCAATCATCTTTTTACTCTGAGTTCTTCATAAAAGTTGTTCTTCTCTTGTAGATCTAAAACTTATTCTTCTACCACTTCTTCTCAATCTTCTTATTTTGAGAGTTATAATTAATTTTTCACTATTCTGATTTCTACTATATTACTGTTCATCCGCACTGATAGCTCTTGAACTTTTCACAGTTTTCACTGTCTTCCTCTCATTTACTGTTTCTATGTTCTTCATCAAACTTCTTCATCTTTCCATTCTCTACAACTTTCATTTATTCCACTTTTTCTAATTCCCTCAATATTGTAAGTTATTCTATTCCTTCCAAACCCCCATTTTCAATAGAATTCTGTTATGTTTTCAACATTACTTTGTTCTTAGTTCTATCCAACCCCTCTCTTCACAAGTTCTTCACTCACACCCAAAGCGGTAGTCATCTTCCGAACATCTCACGGTGTCGACTTCCAAGGCGGAGCGATCTTCATCCAAGGCTCGGTGAGGAAACGACGGCGTTCTTCATCAATTGGCTAAATATTTCCTTCACTTTTCTCTTCTTATTTAAAGTTGCAATTTAATTTCCTTTAGTGTTAATCTCACTCAAAAGACAAACAAAAATTGGTTTTCAAAACATAAGGATATTTTCCAATTCTTTAAAATTTAAATTTTCCTCCTCGTGGGATCGACCTGTATTTACCACTTTACTCGTATTTTCAAAATCATTTAAGTGAGTGAGTGCGGTTGTATAAATTTTAAAATTTGTGTGGCACGGCATTTTTAAACGACGGGTGCCGAGCGCATCAACAACGGGGTGTGGTTAACTTTGTAGATTCAAACCTCCTCTCCTTCCAGCCGGCTAGAGAAAGAGGACCTCACGTTCATACCATGCTGTCCTAAAAAACAAAGCCAGACACAAGAGAAAAAAACCTATCAGATCATGAAGTGTAGTATCAATCCCGCAATGATAAAATAACATGAATAAAAGGGGGAGAACGCATCGGGGGAGGGTTTTTAACCCCTGTAAAAGGGTGGAAAAGATAGGTGTGTGTGTTGTGCATGCATAGGAGTTGAAATCACAAAATTTGACTGAGAGAATAGAGAGAAAATGATGATGCAAAACGGAGAAAAACGCATGTGTAGCAGAAAGTATAGTGTTTTGTGATGATTTGTGATTTTGAGAGGAGGAGAACTAAGAATATAGACCATGAAATTGAGCCCAAAAGGATGCAATGGAAAGCCAATACTTCCCTCTTCAAGTCAGGGTCGAAGGATTGAGTCAGCGGTGCAGCATGACTTCGCCCCGAGTTAAAGAAGAGCCCCCCATCGCCACTGCGAACCGGATAGTTTATATAGAGTTTTACAAAAAATCCTTATCTTCCTCTCACGATTCCCGGAGATATAGTCAAAGATAAATCAAGTTCTATAGGTCAAACTCGAGATAATACTAAGAACAAGAGATAGAAACAAACGGGACTCGATTTGGAGGAGTATTCTAGAAGATATGCACGCCGCAAGATAGGCCCATCGCACAAAAAATAGAGTTTGACTTGTATTAGGACACCTAAATCCTGAACTTTCGACCAAGATTTCGAGAGATATAGCCAATAAAAATTTAAGTTCTATAGATCAAACTCGAGATAATACAAAGGGTAAGAAATAGGAACAAACGGGGATCAATTTGGACGAGTATTCCCGAAGTTATGACCATTTGAAGAAGGCCACGGCGAACTGGTTTTCAGGATAGAGTCCAGCGCAGGCTGGACTAGTAAACTGGCCTAGCGGTCTATCGCAGGGCCGCAAGGGGATGGCAAATGGTCTTGGGGGTGACCGCAAGGCTCCAGAGGTGAAATGGGACAATTTCGGACAAGTTTTTGGAAAATGGTCTAGTGAATGACCATTTTTGAAGGCCTAGCAGTCTAGCAAATGACTGCTAGGCTACTGGAGAAAAAAATCTAGGCAGACTTTGCGTGACTTTAGAAATCGGATAATATCTCAAAAATGGTGTAAATTAGCGAAAGTGGTAGAGGAAGAAATTGTAGATAACGGAATGATGAATAACTTTTATGAAGAGAGCAAGATGAGAAAATGAGTGGAAGAGGGAGAAAATGGGGCGGGAACATAGAGAAAGAATTTTAGGACGCAGGTGAACAGCACAGTACGCCGGCAAAATGCGAATAACCTGAAATCAGTGGAGAACTGGCCAATGGCGTAGGAGAAGAAATTGTAGAGCTTTTGAAAGATGAACAACTTTGGTGAATGGCACTTTTTGAATAGAGGAACAGAAGGGGATGAAAAATGACCATTTTCAAGACTGCACAATGAAAGGGGCCGAATGCTTGAAGGAAAGTCGACCAAAATGGGCCGTAAGTCAATTTGGAAGGTCAGAAGTTGATAATATAAGCTCCAGGGCTCTAAGAAATCATGATCTCTGAAGTCCAAAGGCTAGGGAACAATGAAATGGGCTCGAAATCTGTTCAAGGAAGACTCCAAAATAATGGGCAATTCGGGACATCAAAATGATGAATAAGAGAAATGAAGCAACTTGCGGGCTAAAACGGGTGTCAACAGATGTCCCTCCTTGATGGCTGCTTTGCAAGGAAACAAGCGAAAGCGACGCGGAGGTGAAATGGAAAGGAGATGGAGCGAAAGTGATAGCGATGTGAAATGGAGATGAAGTAGAGATGAAGCGGAGAGAACTTATAAGCGGGCATCAAGGCAAAAGACACCCGTCATAACCAATAAGCGACATGAATTCTCCCGAAAACATCGAACTAACCACTCGGAATGAATGACGCGGATGAGACATGCCTGGAGAATTAAACTAAGGGGGAAAAGGAAAGACGACCAGCCTTATTGGGGACACAATTCACAGATAATGAGTGGGTCGAATAGAACACAACGTAAGAGCTGGAAAAAGAGAATAAGACTGAGATAAAATCCAGACAGGAATCACGCTGGCCAACCAGACCAAGTGGGCAGATCAGAGGAATCGTTCAAATTTAGAGTGGAATGAGAATCTCTTATCCAAGAGAATTGAAGTGCAATCATCCATTGCTGAGGAGAAACTTTGAACGGATCACGAGACGTGAATGCTAAAAAATGACATGATGCATGCTGGGCTAAAATAAAGAAATCATCAAAACAAATGCAAAGAAAGGATAAAAATAGAAAGTACTCAAGGATACTATTGCTAGACCGAGCCAAGTTGGGGTCAAGAGTCGTCCGCAACCATGACGTGCGAGACAGAGTCCATCGTCCCCCACCCGACTAAACCGAGCGGCCTATCCAACGATTAACTGTATGCTCCTAGATCATCATCATTTTTGTTAAAGGGGAACATCAGATCCTAGAACACACAGCCAACCAGTCGGTCCTTGAGAGGCTATAATAAGGTAGATACCATATAGTAATGCAACAAAGAGAAGGGATAGAGAGCCACACCTAACTTACCTGCCAAGTGAAATGGCATTTTTTTTAGATTTTTGCATTTCTGATTTTTACGGATTTTTCAATATAAGACAACGACAACATGAATGAACATGGTAAACAAGCATGAACATAACGACAATAACATAACGATCACCTGAACGACAGACAACACAACATAACATAACGATCAAACGAATGAAAAACAATACAACAAGATAAACAAGCACATATGCAATGGCATGAACAAACCACATGTATGCACGATGAACATGGTGGGACAAGATAACAACGCGGCAAGACAACACATGGTTGGGACAAGAATATGAGAGATGACCACACGGTTGGGACAACATATGGGACATAGAGGGATGACTAACAACATATGCAAGACAACAAACAACATGCGGTGAGAGACAAAATAACGTGCGTGGGATGACACGGAGGGACATAAACACGTGACAAGGACACGGCGGGACAAAAGATATGACAAATACACCCTTCAATCAAAGCCCAAGATCAGAATGAAGCAGAACCGCTAGGTTCATAGTCGTGAGGCAATGCCTTCTCATAAAGATATGATGAAGCGAAGTGAGAGCTGAGAAGGACACGTGCTTCAGAACAGATCGAGAGATATAGATTGAAGAAGAGAGAACAGATCAGAAGTCGTGAACAAGAGACATATAGAACAAAATATGGAGTAAGGAAACCTTGAGTATATGCAACCTGCACACTTAACAAAATAGATCACGTATCTGCTCTCAAACAAATAGATAAAAAACGCATGAAGAAAGGAACGGAAGATAAATATTTTTGATTTTTATAATTTTTGTAATTTTTGGATTTTCAACAATATCTATTTTTTTTAGATTTTTGAAATATTTGATTTTTTTAGGTTTTTGACAATATCTCATTTTTTTTGGAATTTTGAAGTATTCGATTTTTTTGGAATTTTGACATATCTGATTTTTTTTGAAATTTTGAACAAAGATATCTGCAGCACCCAGAGACGGGCTTAAACTATTGACTAGGGGTCGTCGTACCTACTCTTCTCATTAAAGACTTCCCTTAAGCATGGCGTGCATATGAAGGTGGCTTATCACAACCAACCGCCTCTAAAGAACGGTGCCCCTACTAAGGGCATACCCGCGATACAACCCAGCCTAAGAGGGAGAAATAGAAGAACAATTGGAGACAAGCTTTATACATGATGAGAAACATAAGGACTTGAATTCCTTCCAGGGCACTACCCCTCAAAGATACAGTCTGTTACGCCGGGGCTTTGTGTCTTTGATTTTGAGACCCATATTTATCAGACATGCATGCGACCGGGCTCATGACGTCCCGCGGGGAACTGTACCGCCACTCTTGCCATGCCTTTGATTCATAATTTTGCTATTGATTCATTGATTTATTTTTTGAAGGCTCTCATTGGCTAGATATTGCATGAAAACTCACTTTTATGAGTCAAGACTGCCCCTATTTGAGACCTCTCTCGTATTAGGGAGCGTCTAGGTTGGTCATCTCATCCATCCATCTCTTGCCCTTACATTCGGCCGAGTAGAGAAAAGAAAAGACCTTTATGCATACCCATAGTATGGCCAAAGCAGCAATGGTGTTTCTCCAGAGAGATCAACTATGGATTACGGTGTAGTGTGTGAAATCTCATGCAAAAGGTCACCCTCAATGATCGGGGAATGACACTAGACTCCCAACACGGAGCTATCACCAGCCTAAGGATGCTGTAGAAGCGAACTCATTTTGACACTTTTTGACTAAACTAATTAAGCAAACTTCTTAAAGCCACTCAAACCATGTTGAGGAACCAGCGTCATCTTAACAATGCGCATGAAGTAATAATGGAAATGATAGCATATTCTTGCACAAAATCAAAGATACCTTGCAAATCCATAGCGTGGAAGTAGAATCCTAAAGCAATCTTGATCATCGAGCTTCGCATTCCTTGCTTGACAGGACAAAGATGAAAGGATAACAAGGGGTTGTAGATTCCTCGACACGGAGGAGCAGCGGACATCATACTGGATGAAGAGGGATAAAAAGGAAGAGATATGAGGGCTAGAACTCCCTCGTTAAGGCACAGAGACCCTGATAACAAGGAACCAAAATACAGAAGAAACCAGAGATCAGCTGGGATCAAGGCGGGCTAAAGCCTCGAAAATAACATGAAAAAGGGTAACGACCCTGAAAGGGTGAAGAAGAGTGTATAGGAAGGTGAGAATGAAAATCATCCGACGTGGTCAGAGAAAAGGAACGAGAATCATCCGACAGGGTCGGAGAAGGAGAATGAGAATCACCCGACAGGGTCGGGGAAGGAAAATGAGAATCACCCGACAGGGTCGGGGAAGAAGAGTGAAAATCACCCGACGTGTTCGGGGAAAGAGAATCAGAGACGGAACCCGGAGATACCGGACGAAAAGGATCAGAAGAAGAAATCCCTAGATTGGGATGGGAAGAGGACATAAGCCGAGGTCTAAGACAGTAAAAATAAAGAGAATCTGGAGAAACCAGATGAGAAGAGTGGAGGTTTACAGACCCGAGAAGAGAGGAGAAGATCATGGACGTGGGATTGGAATAAGGAAGGTACACCACCCAAGGGTGGGAGCTGAGCAGAAGGAAGGATGAATGAAAAGAAGGGGAGGAAGAGGTGGACCCCTGAATGCACAATTGACAGCCCTTAAACTTGCGTCGCCGCCTCTTCTTAGCGGAAACTGGCTTGTAATAGACCTGCCTGGCGCGGACTCGGGCCTTCAGCCTTCTTATTTTGTAACATCTTCTCAAATAACGGGCCCATCTGGCGGATGGCCTGGCCCGGTCATGAACATGAATCCTCATTGGGGCGGTCGCCCCTAGACACCCCCTGTCCTAACAATGGGCGGACATTCTTGAACAAGTAACTCCTCAGAATGGTAAACAACATGAAACCTTGGAGTTCTGTTACTTGGCACTAGAAGCATGAGGTTCGATAACTCCACTCATCAATCGACCTTGAAGCACAACTGTCTTGATAGAAGCAAAGGACAGAACTGAGGGAGATCAATGCACGACGTTGACGTGGCCGACTTGCTAATGAACCGAGGGAAATTGCATAAGATGTGCAGAATGTCCTTGGAGGATATAGAAGATACAGCCAATTGCCCCTTGAACATAGAATTCATAATCTGCTTGGCGGCCATATGAGTTAACACGATACGGGTGGAGAACCCTTATTGGCCAGTAATATGAACTCCAACGGAGCGAGAAGAAATAACAGCATCAATGGTAAGACCCCCGACGGGCAAGGAGACTGCCACCGGTCTCACTTGAGAAGAAACTGGCACCAATGAGAAGGAACTCTTCTTGGCAACCATCATTGGAAGTTGAGGCTCATCATCCCAAAAATAGCCAAGAATCAGGACACAGATTGGCATCCGGTAGATGAAATCTTGGAACTTGAAAGGTATAACCGGCGAAGCATCATCCTGATTGAGCTCATTGTCTCCATGGGGACCAGACCCAAGGGGCACCAAAGGCAATGTACACCCGCTCCGTGGGGTGGAAGTAGAAGTGGAGGGAATAGGTTCAAATGGCATGGAGGGCTGAGGGTTAGAGGTGATGATAGGCTCAGGTGGTGGTGAAGGCAAAGGTAACGGCGTGGCTTGCTCAGGCTCGGGCAACGATGGGGAAGGGGACGGCAAAGGCAGTGGAGACGGTGGAGGTGATGGAGGCACTGGTGGTAATGGGTTAGGCGATGCGGGCAGTGGGGGTAGTAGAGATGGAAATGGAGAGGGTGCAACGCCAGACCAAGAATCACAGGGGTGCCCCTGGCCTTGTAGTGATGGAGACGGCTGCCTGGGCGGCGACTACTGCTCCTGTTGCTTGCTGCGAAGATCTAAAGTAACTTCATGCATGGCAGCCCAATCAATCCTCTACTGGGCTTCCAAGCCATAGATGTAATTCCGGAACTCAGGGCAATGCTCAACCAAATGCCCCTACTGGCGATGATATTCATAATATTGAAACATATTCCCGACCGCGGGTCGGCAAGGCATGGCCGGAGGAAGTTGCAACGCGTGAGTGGTCATCAAAGCCCTGAAAATATCAGTAAAACACTACGGCAACGGAGGACGAGGAGCCCGCTTCGGGCAAGGAGGATGAGGTAAAGGTGGAGAAGGTTGTGAAGACGGAAGTGAAGGTTGCATAGGCAAGAGTGCTTGGCTAGTGGTGGAGAGATTTGGTGAAGGCATATGTGGAGGGGGATGAGGGGGTATATAGACGGCATCCACCTGCTCGGGATGTGGTGTTCTCTTGACCGGGGGAGATGGAGGCGGAGACACATGAGGGTACGAATAAGCGGATGGCTGACTCGTGGAGGGTTGACATGTGGATGTGAATGGGTATGTAGAAGCGAAAGGTAGACTCTTGGAAGGATGACTCGCGGAGATTTGATATGTGGAGGTTTGATATGCGGAGGGTGAAGGTTGATATGTGGCGGTGGAAGTAGATGTAGATGGCGGGGTGTGTGGAGATGCAGAAGGCGGAGAAGACTCGAGGTCAAGGGAATCTTGGATTTGTTGGCGGATGAAGCGGGCTCGGCTATAAAGTTGTTGCCAAGAGGTGATGTCGTTGAGGGCCAAGATGAAGCGATACTCGGGCGTTGCGTTAGATATCAGCATCTTAATTTGCTCCGACTCCGGAATGTGTCCCGGAACTTGCGCGGCAAGGCGACACCAGCGGTCGGTAAAGGTGCAGAAATCCTCGTCAAGCTTCATCTTCTCGTGGGCCAAATCAATAACAGAATACTTGGGCCCAACCTGGTCTTGAAACTGTTGAATGAACTTGTCTTGGAAAACATGAAAATTCACAATCTGCCCTTGCAACAATGAGAAGAACCAATCCCGAGCCGGGCCTTCCAATGATAGACCAAATAGATAGGCCATCAAACATTGGTCATGTCGAAACTGGGCCGACTCATAAAGAAACTCCCTTAAGTGCATATACGGGTCACCGACTCCACTATAACGGCGATATGCGGGGATTTGCGAAGATGGCGGAAGCTAAACATTTTGAAATACAAGCGGGACACTCAAGGAGGTTTGGGGATCAATCCGACATTGAAGTTCATCAAGCTGGCATTGGGTTTGAGAAATCATCTTCGGAGTAGGGAGAGATTGAGAAAAATATGGGCCAACTTGAGCAAGAGGTTGTGAACTCGGACCAGGATGATAATGGGCCGGATAAGAGGATCCGGGCTGAGAAGGAGAGGGGTCCATTCCGGGAATGGAAGGATGTGTAGGCCTAGAAGAGACGTTGGCATATGGACTAATTGGGCCGGTAGCATAAGCAGAAGAAGAATGAGGCCCATTAGAAAAATAAGGCCCATTAGGAGAATGGGGCCCGCTAACATGATGAGGCCCATTAATGAGAGAAGAAGGCCCATTAAGAGAAGGAGGCCCATGAAGATGAGATGCAATAAGACGTTGGGCCTGGGCCGGGTCCATTTGGCGAACAAGGCTTGATAAGTGGGCCATGAGATTAGCCTGTTCCTCAGACGGGTCAGAGGGACCACGGGAAGATGCTCCCCCGTGGGAAGAGGATTCCACGCGGGAATAGGAAGAAGATTGTGAAAAAGAATGATACAAGGGGTTGAAATGATGCTCCATGAGGGCAAATGGAGACTTAATACAAGGATATCAAGGAGAACACAGGTGGGAAAGTAATGGCTTAATGGGCTTGAGGACAAGAGGGGGCTGACCCACTAAGGCAAAGACCAAGGGAAGACAGACCTATGACAATGGACTAGATAATGGACACAGCAAATGGACAGACCTAAGTGGGCCTATCAACAAAAAAATATGTGGATGATGATGGAAATGCAACACAAACACCACTAATGGGGTTGGACAAGCCCAAACAACACAAACAATGCAATGTGAGAGTTTTCACCCAAGTCAAACAAGTTGATATGATGGAAAATTTTTTAAGGATTTAATAGACCTTTTAATGATTTGAATTTAAGAATAATTCCCTCAAGATAGGAATCCTATGGGAATAAGGTCCAAACTTTGGGTTGACTAAGGTTAACTCCCTCACACGTATGCAAATGCAAGCCTAAGGGGTGGAAAAGGTACAACCAGCCCGGCGTCGTGAGGGAATCCACGGCTCACGGGGACTTATGGAGGTCTCGGATAAGATCACCTAGTCGACCCCAAAGAATATGGAGGCGAGAGGATCACTTACCAATGTAGGAATGTAACTATGATATGAAATGTATGGCCCTATGTGCACCGGAGTGCACACAATTTCTAGCATAAAATTAGAAAATCAAGACAAGATTAAACTATGCAAACATGATCAAATGCATGCAAATCACATATTAAAATGAAGCTAATACAAAGGACAACAATGTTGGATCAGAAACAAGCACAAATAGAACCCGGGAGGTAAAAAAATCACCAATGCAAAGCGTACCTGTGAGTCTAACCCTGAACCTGCATGCAGATTTTATGCACAAAATACTAAAATGGAGACAAGATTTGACTATGCAAACGTGATTCAAATGATGCAAGTAATATATGGATGGAAAGATAATACAAAGGTCCACACAACGGGCCCAAGAACAGATCAATCGAACCTCAGGAGGTCAATCAAATCACAGAGTAATGTTTCCCCCGTGAGCCTATGCATAGACTGCATGCAGATTTTATGCACAAAATGCTAAAATAATGACAATATTTAACTAAGAAAATGAGACCCAAATGATGCAAATAAACTATGAATGGAAAGATAATACAAAGGACTATCCAATGGAACAAAAATTAGTGCAATCAGACATCGGGAAGGTAATCAAATCACTGAGCAAAGATGTACTTGTGAACCTGTCCCAACACCTACCTGCAGAACTTATGCAAAAAACTGAAAAAGTTGGACAATATTAGACTATGTAAATGTGACTCAAATAATGCAAGTGATATATGGATGGAAAGACAATACAAAGGGCTATCCAACAGAACAAAAATAAGCTAAATCGGACACCGGGATCAAAAGTTATGCCTCGACGAACATGGCGCCATGAGCATGCGCGCAGAACTGCCAGAATCCCCTTGCGGTCTACCAAATGACCGTTTGGTTACCCCTGGCGGTCTACCAGAAGACCGCTAGGCCACCAGAGCCCTTAAAACGCCGAAAATAGTGGAAGAATAGAGGAAATACTACCCAAACATGAATATACACACACCCAACTTCTAAAATAGCATGAAAACAATCGTGATGGGCATTGGTGTCCCACCGTGATCGCCAAAAAATTGTAGATTGATTTTTTAATGAGTTCTACCCCGCCCCCTTTTAAACTAACATGCTAATGCATGTGAGTCAAAGAAAAGGGGAATGAAAGGATGAGAAAGACATACCGTGATCGCCACCAAGGTTCCAACAACGCCGAAAGGATGAAGAGGTCAAGGGATAACGCCTTGTACCTTGGAACTTGAAGAGTTGATCGTGCTTGACAACGGGGTGTGGGGAACTTTGTAGATTCAAACCTTCTCTCCTTCCAGTCCGCTAGAGGAAGAGGGCCTCACGTTCATACCATGCTCTCCTACAAAACAAAGCCAAACACAAGAGAAAAAAACCCATTAGATCATGAAGTGTAGTATCAATCCCGTAATGATAAAATAGCATGAATAAAAGAGGGAGAACGCACCGGGGGAGGGTTTTTAACCCCTGTAAAAGGGTGGAAAAGATAGGTGTGTGTGTTGTGCATGCATAGGAGTTGAAATCATGAAATTTGATTAAGAGAATAGAGAGAAAATGATGATGCAAAACGGAGAAAAATGCATGTGTAGCAGAAAATGCAGTGTTTTGTGATGATTTGTGATTTTGAGAGGAGGAGAACAAAGAATACCACGAAATTAAGCCCAAAAGGATACAATGGAAAGCCAATACTTCTCTCTTCAAGTCAGGGTCGAAGGATTGAGTCGGCGGTGCAGCATGGCTTCACCCCGAGTTGAACAAGAGCCCCCCATCGCCACTGCGAACCGGGCAGTTTATATAGAGTTTTACAGGAAATCCTTATCTTCCTCTCACGATTCCCGGAGATATAGTCCAAGATAAATCGAGTTCTATGGATCAAACTCGAGATAATACTAAGGACAAGAGATAGAAATAAACGAGACTCGATTTGGAGGAGTATTCTAGAAGATATGTGTAGACACGCCAAAATTGACACTTTGTTGATTAAATCTCATGTCACTATGTTGACGCCCCAAAGAGAACTTCAATATTCCCATAATATAAAGTTTTTCTATTTTTGTGGATTTTCCGTTGCGTTTTGTTGCATTTTTGTGATTCACGACCTGAAGTAGGGCGTGTTTTAAATAACGACCTTACCTAGGGCGTTTTTAAAGAAAGGACGACCAATGATTAGGGCGTCAATTCCTGGTATTATCCTTTTTCAAAATAAAATGAAATAAAATGCATTTTATGAATAACGTCCTTCCTCAGGGCGTGTTTTTAAGAAACGCCTCTTTTTCAGGCGGCTTTTAATCTTTTTCAAATAAAGGAAGGTTTTATTGCCAAAATTGAATCCAGGAAGAAATGCCCTGGCTTGGGTCGTGTTTTATGAAACGCCGTATGGGTAGGTCGTCAAATCAAGAATTGATGCCCTGTTGAAGGGCGTGTTTCACCTCTAGCATCCTACCATCTTCCATCTTTCCCTCACAGAGTCCTGCCTTGTTTGACGTTCTTACTCGATTGGGCTCTTGCTTTTGATAAACATTACCATTGCTATCTCCTGTCCATGTTTATCCTTTGATCTGAAACTTATTTAAGGGAGTCCTGATCGACCCTTTGAAAGGTTACGAAGGCACCGAGGCCGAGATTATCAAGTTCAAGCTTCCTATTGCATCCTGCTGCTTCCTCTTCTTCCTATCTCGGTTCTCCTTTACTGTCATCAAGGGACAGCGGGGCTTTGGTGTTGTTTTTATCTTGTTTCTATTGCTTTGCATTTTCTTTTCATCGCATCTCCGTCCCGTCCGCTATTATTTTCCATCCTGTTTGCATCAGTTGCATACTTTTCATCATATCTCCTCTCCTAGTCTCTCTAGGGGTTTTAAAAAAAAACAAAAATAAAAGGTGCGCATGTTGATTTCTTTTCATCATTATATGTTTTATTTGGATTGATACTACTGCACGTTGGCTGATCCCATCTTTTGCTTTGTTTCATTGTCTTTTTTTTGCAAGGTAATCAAAAGGAGAACCCTTCTCATCGGCCGGCCGATTGAAGAAGGAGGAAGGAACTTCACATCATCCCGCGTTCCAATCTTCACCAGGTATTCGTGATCTCTTTTTTTATTATTATTGAGGTAACCCCTCTGGCGATCACATCTCCATATTTGCACCACGTGCAAGCTTTTCTTTCCCTTATTTATGCATTAATCATCATTATTCTCCCTGTTTTCACATAATTATTCTCTTGTGATTGTGTGGGATTTATGCCCATCCACAAATTGGCGATCACGGTGGGACTTCCACTATTTTCTTTTTGATTACCATCTCCATTGGCAACATCGCGTGCCCTTTCCCCTTTGGCACCCACGCGTGCCCTTTCCCCTTGGTACCTTCGGTACCCTTTCCTTTGTGTCCCTCGGGCACCCTCCACTGTGCACACTGCACACTCCGGGATCAGCCAGCTTGCGTTTGCGTATTTCCCTGAATTAACGCCTTCCACGAGGGCGCTTTTCGATTTAACGCCTCTTTCCAGGGCGTCTTCTAGCATATCTGCTGCTTTGTTTTTTTGCTCATTATACTGTCTGAGAATTAACGCCCCCCTCCAGGGCGTATTATTTATTTTTAGCACCTTTAATCAGGGCGTGTCTATTTGATTTGACGCCCTCCAGTGGAGGCATCCTTTCCTTATAGCGCCTTACGCTAAGGCGTGTTGTTTCACTGCCTGTGAGCCCCTCACAGAGATTCACGACAGCCACACTGCCGTCTCCTGATTTGGTAGCGACCTTTCCCAGGTCGTGTCTTTCCTGCTTTTTCACAGACACTCCTCTCTGTGATCATTTCTGATTCATTGGTTGGCATATTGATTATTTGGATATATTACTGTGGTTTGTTCATATCTGCTTTGCACTTGGTGGCTTTTGGTTGAGAGACCTCCTCTCTCTACATTAGGATTCCACACACCCTTCTTGGAATCAGGACGACCCTCCATTGAGCATTTCGTCTCTTTGGACCCGAAATCCCTTTTCCAAGACCTCCATAAGTCCCCGCACCCGTGGATTCCCTCACGGACGCCGGGCTGATTGTACCCTCGAAGTACCGGAGTTCTAGAGAACCTATTCGTTGGTGAAGAGAGAGAAAAACCTAGTTGACCCGGAGGTCACACTTGGATCAAACTAGGTTTCATTTGGCAAAAGGAGTGAACTATTCACAAATAATCCACTCTAATCTCAAACATCAAACATTAAAATTCTGCGGTGCTTTCCAACATTGTTTGCATAAACTTAGTTGGGTCGATTTAATTGTGTTGTTTGGATTACGTGCTTTGTGTGATAATTCCTTCATTAAACTCTCTCTCCCTTAAGCATGAAACTCCGTTCAGGTACGATCATCAACATGGCAAACTATGGGTACACTTACGATGATGTGGATGAAAATGTTTTTAGTCAATCTTATGAGGACCACCACCAAGACTCCATCTATTATGAGGGAAACTATCCCCCTCCTCACCCTCATTATTCACAAGTTCATGTGGTCGATACCACCTCTCAAGGGGTTTAGCCTTCCTCTCAGGCTCTACCTTCCAATACTTCGGGGAACTCTTCCCCATCCATCAACGTTACAGATTTAATCTAAGCTCTCTCTCAATTGGATGACTCCCAGCGGCAAGCTATTCAGGCCGCTTTGAAGGGGAAGTCAGTTCCCTCTTCTTCTTCCACCCCCCCTCCGGCCGCGAGTGGCCACCAGATTATCAATGACCAGGCGATCTTGCATAAACCCCCATCTCGTCCACCAACGCCTGTCACGGCCATACCGGCCCAGCAGGCGAGTTATTCCGCAGTTAGGCACCAATTCCCCCAACCTCCTCAGATTTTACGGTCGCCTATACCACATTCTTTTGTTCAGGCCCCAGTTGAGTCCGACTCTAATGCTCTGCTACTTCAGAAGATGGTCCACATGGAAGAACAGCTTAAGAAAGTCACTGCGGCCAAGAATGCACCAGAAATCTCGCTCCCCACTCTGCCAGTTTTCCACCTCCCTCCGTCTGAGATGCCGAACTTTCGGCGGTATAATGGAACTGGCAATCCGTTCATTCATTTGAAGGATTTTATGTACGAGACCTCCTTCTAGCAAGGCAACAAGGCTTCTCTGGCCTATTTATTCAGAAGATCTCTGGAGGGACCAGCCCTCGAATGGTTTTATTCCTTGGAGTCAGCTGATGCCAGTGACTTCGATGTTGTCCAAAGGAAATTCTTGCAAAAGTATAGAGACCGTGTTAGACCCTCTCTGTCTGTTACAGATTTAGTTGCGGAGAAAATGAAGCCTGAGGAGGACTTCATCATATTTGCTGACAGATGGTGGTCGATGGCCGAGAAGCTGAAAGACACATTGTCGGAACAGGAGCAAGTAAAGATGATTATTTCTAATGCAACTCCTCAATTCCGCCATATTTTGGCCATGAACCGGCTGACTACTATGGAAGAGCTCTATGAGAGGGCTCGTTATATCCAGACACAGATGAAGGATTCACCCATTATGGGCATGTTTGAGCCGAAGCCTCGGCTGTTTAAGAAAACCACCAATGTTAACAGCGGCCCCACAACTGAGGGCACCGTCACAAATGAGCAAGTCGGCGCAGTTGGCAACCCCCACCATCAAGCTAACCCACGTCCACCACCTCCTCCACGACAGAACTCTCATTTTAACCCTACTCCACAACCCCAATTCGCACCTCAACACTCTTTCGCTCCACCGCAAAACCAAGCCCCCCGCGTAGACCCTCCAGCTCCACCACAATACCATCAAATGCCCCCACCTGCCAACTACGGCCAACAACAACAACGGAGACCACCACTTGGCCCCAAAAGGGACCACTATCCTCCACTTCCCGAAAGTCTCCCCGATATTTTTAATGCCCTGATGGCCGCCAACTTGCTCGCCTTGCCAAGGGAAAGAACCGTGTGGCCCGCTAATGTTGACACATCCCGTTATTGTGCTTTTCATCGCGGCCCTGGTCACAACCTTGATCGTTGCTTCCACTTCAGAGATTACATCTACGATCTAAATGACCAGGGTGACATCAATTGGGATGAGATGAGACAATTCATAGCCGCTATGAAAGAAAGAAGGGCTTCTCGGCAACAGCAAAATCAACAACCTCAGCAACCCGCTCCACAACAAGTTCAACCACAGCAAGCTCCAGCACCCCAGCAGGATATGGGAATTGTCCGTAATCCATTGCCGGAGCACGCCCCTAATCAGCATGTGAACCCTGTCACGTCCCTCTACGAAGTGCAGAGAGGACAGGGATGGCACGAAGAAAACGCCTCTGTCGGGGCATTTCATCATGATCCGAATCAAAATCAACCTCCGCGCCTGTTGCGCACCCTTCCTTCTTCTTCTACTCTTCAATCGGGACGTCCTCTTCTACGCCCCGTCAACCCATCTACCTCCACCAGTTCTACGGCCTTGCCGGCCCGCACGCTTCTTACCCATTTGCCACCTCCACAATGTACCGCACGACAAACCCCACCTTCCACCACCAACTCTATATCTCCGCCGTCCAGGCCACTCCTACTTCGCTCACTGCTAGCACCCGCTACACCCTCTACCACTCCTACACCGGCAAGGGTTCCTCCGCCATCAGTTCCCCCACCTCTCATACCCAGATCTCTTCTTGTTAGACCACCCGCCAATGCTCCTCGCATTCGGGTATCCCTTTCTACTTCCACGCCCCCTGAGGGGGCATCTTCGTCAAATCACTCTCCTACGCCTCCCACGGGGGCATCTTTGCTAAACATTACTCCCACGCCTCCTACGGGGGCACCCCTATTGTTGAACACTGCCACCGGCATTCCCTCTTCTTCTTCTTCTTCTTCTAATTCTTCTACCATACTGGCCCCGACAGAGGCACGTCAAGGCGTGGCGCCGCTCTATAGTGGATGGATGTTCAACCGTATTTTTCCACAAAGAGAGCTAGAGCCTGTGCAGGGGCCGCAAGAGCAAGAACAAGAACAAGGGTCTGTACCGGGCACTGAATATGATTTGTTAAAGCATTTGGACCGGACTCTGGCAAGAATTTCGATCCTGGAATTGATCAAACGGTCCACCACTCATCAGCTGGCTCTAAAGGAATATCTGCAGAAGGTAATGGTTAATGAAGACATTCCAGTTGAGCAGATAGTCACAGTGTTAACACCTACTAGCAGTCAGCCGGCAATTACTTTTTATGAGCATGAACTGGCACCAATCTCAGCAAGAAAATATGCCTTATGCATCATAGTCGACATCAATAAGGTGGCTGTTAAGCAATGTCTGGTGGATACTGGGGCCTCCATCAATGTTTTGCCACCGAGCACCTTGAAGTTATGTGGCATACCAGAAAGCCAAATTCAGCCGTCCACCATAACGGTCACTGCATATGACAACACAAAGAAGCCTCCTCTAGGCATGATCACATTGAAAGTTAGCTTGGGTCCTGCCACCATCACAGCAGATTTTCACATCTTGGACATGGATCCAACATTTAATGGCATTCTTGGCCGCCCGTACATCCAGCAACTTGATGCGGTGCCCTCTACAAATCACCAGTGTCTCAAATTCCCACACAAGGGTCGCATTATCAAGGTGACCAGTATGCCGATTTTGCCAGAGGAAGATATTCATGCAGCATCATCAGTTCCTTCTATTTGTCCAGCTAACAAGCCACTTTTATCTGTGCTGGACGTCCCTCGTCCGCAGCCGATGCCGTCTAAGACCGTTACCACGGTTGCTATGACACCCCTGCCTTCTAAGGGGAAGAAGAAAAAGAACATGATTAACACCCCTGGCTGGAACATTCTGTTAAAAATGGGGTATCAAGATGGCAAAGGCCTGGGTGCCAACTATCAGGGCAGGATTAGGCCCATTAAGCCGCAAAAATTGCTTGTACGAGGCAGTTTAGGCTATAAAGGGCCGAGCAAAAATGAAGAAGAGCCACGGGCATTTATGACTTCTACTTTGAAGACTGATCGCCAGCCACTCTCCTGGACACTGAAGACACATTTTGTTACTGGTGGCATTCAGAATAATGAGCAGACTACCATAATTACTTCATTGCTTGACTATCAAGATGTTCACGCCAGACAGTTTGCTCGTCACATTGCCCCACTGGCTACCTACAGAGCCCTGGAGTCTTTAAGGCCGGACAAAAGAAGGAAAATGGGTGATCCAGAATGTGACTGGTACAGGTGGTTCGACATGAATGACATTACTATTTCTTTGAGCCGCCTCTTCATGCCGACAGATCCGGAATGGCCGCCGCTCATACAGAAATTGATTGAAATGCCAGCAGTGATCACAGACAAGAGGCAGCTGCTGAGTGACTACACAGATACTGGGGAGCCAGATGTCCCCTTTGAAGAAGGTTTCACTGTGGATAGGCTGTGGGCCGGCCTCTTTTCTCTTACTTCCATGCATCCCTCTGTTCTGGCTTCCTTATATTCTTGTTGGTTTGGTCGCGTACCACGGCCACCTCCGATCACGATCAATTTATCTCAAAATTCAATCCAAGTCTCTCTTCCGATACCTCCTTCGCTCCTCGAGCGATTTTCTGAAATCTCCATCACGCCCCCGAGAGGGCCATCATTGATTCAATCCTTCTCCAACCTTGCAATTTCCACTCCTCTTGCTACTCTCCCTTCACACTGCTTCCTTCTTGAAAAAGAAAATAAAAATGAAGGAAAAGATAAAAACGAAAAAAAAATGCCGATTTTCCAACTTTCCAATCCTCCATTTCTGTTGAGGAAACCTCCTATTTCTCTCCCGAGTGCGTCCCGACCCAGGGGCCGCTCTTTCAAGATTCCTTGATAGATCTCTTTTCCCCCTCCGGCGAGGGGTCTTCCTCTGTACCACCCCTTGTACCCGCTTTTTCACCACATTCTTTTCTTTCTAATCAAGCTAGTTGCTCCTCCTCTTCTTCTAATCCAGAATGGCCACCGCTCATACAAGAATTGATTGAAATGCCAGCAGTGATCACAGACAAGAGGCAGCTGCTGAGTGACTATACTGATACTGGAGAGCCGGATGTTCAGTTTGAAGAAGGTTTCACTGTGGATAGGCTGTGGGCTGGCCTCTTGTCTCTCACTTCCATGCATCCATCTGTGCTTACTTCTCTATATTCCCATTGGTTTGGTCATGTCCCAAGACCGCCTCCGATTATAATCAACTTGTCTCCAAATTCACTCCAAGTTGCTCTCACAATTCCTCCCTCGCTCCTCGAGCGATTTTCTGAACTCTCCATCTCGCCCCCCCATGGGCCATCATTGATTAAATCTTTCTCTAATCTTGCAATTTCCACTCCTCCTGCTATTCTCCCATCACACTACTTTCTCCTTGACAAAGAAAATAAAAATGAAGAAAAAGATAAAAATGAAAAAAACGCTGATTTTTCAACTTTCCAATCCTCCATCTCCGTTGAGGAGACTTCTTATCTCTTTCCCGAGTGTGTCCCGACCCAGGGGCCGCTCTTTTAAGATTCCTTGATAGATCTATTTTCCCCCTCCGGTGAGGGGTCTTCTTCTGTATCACCTTTTGTATCCACTTTTTCACCCCCTTCTCTTCTTTCTGATCAGGCTAGTTGCTCCTCCTCTTCTTCCGCTTCTTCTAATAAAATTCATGGGGTAGATTCACATAAGAAATCCAAGGGTAAGGAGATTCCTCGCAGATTTTTGTTGGAGTTGGCTATCAGATGCCAAGCTTGTTTAGCAATCCCTGAGTTTGTGGAAAATCCAATTATCCTGCCAGAGTTAGAATTTGAAGATGCTGTTGCTTCTTATGAGGGTTTGGGCGTTTATGAAATTATGAATGATGAAGACCCTATTGAAGAGGGGGATGAAAGTTATGAAGAATATGAGGACGAGGCTGATGCCTTTGCTAGTGGCTTAAGAAAATTTGACGAACCATCAGCCTCAGTAGAAGAACCTACCAAAGAAATTAATCTGGGTACCGAGGAAGACCCTAGGATTGTCCTCATTAGTAAGAATTTGCCGCCCTCCGAAGAGGAGGTGCTCATTTTGGTTCTTCAAGAATACAAGGACACGTTTGCTTGGAGTTATGAGGATATGCCGGGATTAGACCCTGCGCTCGTTGAACATCGTCTTACACTTAAGCCAGGGTCTGTTCCGATCAAACAACGGTTGAGGCGTTTCCACCCTAATATGGCTTTAAAAATGAAAGAAGAGGTCGACAAGCTCCACAAGGCTAGATTTGTTAGAGTTGTCCTCTACCCCAATTGGGTGGCTAACATCGTCCCGGTTATGAAGAAAGATGGAAAAGTTTGGATTTGTATAGACTTCCGGGATCTCAACCGTGCGTGTCCTAAAGATGACTTCCCCCTCCCTCATATTGATGTTCTGATTGATAACACGGCAGGTTTTGAGACTCTTTCATTTATGGATGGCTTTTCAGGTTACAATCAAATTCGTCTAGCTGAGGAAGACCAAGAGAAAACATCATTCACTACACCATGGGGTACTTATTGCTATGTGGTCATGCCTTTTGGACTTAAGAATGCTGGAGCCACCTACCAGAGGGCTATGATGGCAATTTTTCATGACATGATTCATATTTATATTGAGGTGTATGTGGATGATCTGGTTGTAAAATCAAGAACAAGGATTGAGCATCCTGGGGTTCTGGCTAAGGTTTTACAGAGATCACGAGAATATCAATTGAAGATGAACCCCAAGAAGTGCGTATTTGGCGTTTCTTTAGGGAAGTTGCTTGGATTTATTGTCAGCAAGAGGGGAATTGAAGTTGATCCCACTAAGGCAAAGGCCATCAGAGATATGCCTCCTCCCAAGAATTTAAAGGAAGTTCGAGGATTAATCGGGAGGTTGCAATTCATTCGCCGCTTCGTCTCCCAGCATTCACAAAGATGTAGGCCGTTCTACGAGCTTACTAAACCGGGAGTCAAGTTTAATTGGGATGACAAGTGTCAGGCAGCCTTTGACGGGTTGAAGGATTATTTGGCCAATCCTCCTGTCCTGAGGCCGCCAATTCCAGGCAAGCCACTTATTCTTTATGTTTCGATCCTGGATGACTCCGTAGGTGCTGTCTTGGCTCAAGTCGATGAAGAAGGTAAGGAGAGGGCAGCATACTACTTGTCTAAGCTTCTTAACCCCTGTGAGCAGAGGTACTCAGCCATGGAGAAGACTTGTGCAGCTTTGGTTTGGGTAGTTCAGAAGTTAAAACATTATTTTCTAGCTCATGAGGTTCACCTCATTGCTCGCATGAATCCAATTAAATTCCTCCTTGAAAAATCTGTCCTCACTGATCGATTAGCACGCTGGCAAAGCTTCCTTTCTCAATTTGACATCACTTACATTCAACAGAAAGCTATCAAAGGTTATGCCATCGCCGAGCATCTTGCTCACCACCCTCTTCCCCGATTTGATCCTGTCAATTCGGAGTTTCCAGATGAAGAACTAATGTCCATCAATCAACCCCATGATCCTATGTGGACATTACATTTTGATGGAGCTCTAAATTCTCAAGGAAGAGGGATCGGCATGGTTCTTTTAACACCAGAAGGGGTCACCATTCCATTTGCTGCTCGGCTCACATTCCCCGTCACCAATAACATAGCCGAGTATGAAGCTCTTTTGGCCGGTCTTCAAACCGCTCATCAATATGGTGTCACTCATTTGCGAATTGTCGGTGACAGTCAACTTATTCTACGCCAGGTGCTTGTCAAGTGCCGCACCATCAATCCTAAGCTCAAGCCCTATCAGGAACTCGCTTCAGCTTATGCCAAACTCTTCACTAAATTAATCTTTGTTCATGTCCCGCGTAGCCAGAACATCTTGGCCGACGCTCTTGCCTCTTTGGCCTCTGCTCTAGTCTTCCCTCCTGAGCGTGATTTCCATGTTCCTCTGATTCATCAGCGCGACACGCCAGCTATTAAGGATCGCGAATTCCTCGATATTAGGGATCAAGTGCTTAAGAAGGTTAAGCAGAAGGAATCTCTTAAAGGCAAAGAGGTCATGCTTTTAGACTGGGAAGAAGATTTGGCTGACGAAGAGAAGCCTTGGTATTATGAGATTGCCAGATACTGTAATGATCAGTCCTATCCTGAGGAAGCCACTGCAGAAGAGAAGAAAGCAATTAGAAGGGTGGCTCAACGTTATGTTTTGGTTGGAGGTGTGCTCTACAGAAGAGGGCTCACCGGTGTTTTATTAAGATGCCTCGATGATGATGAATCATGGAAAGTTGTGGAAGAGGCGCATTCTGAAGTGTGTGGTGGTCATGTGAATAGCCAGATGCTAGCTAAGAAAATCCTTAGGCTAGGTTTCTATTGGCCAACTCTAGAAGAGGATTGTTCCATCTATGTTCGAAGGTGTGTTAAGTGCCAACTGCACGCCGACAAGATTCATTCTCCTGCTTCTTCACTCCATCCTACATCCTCCCCATGGCCTTTTTCCATGTGGGCTTTTGATATCATCGGACCTCTTGGTGATTCGAACCTCCTGACCAAGCAAAAATCATTCATCCTCACGGCGACGGAGTCCTTCACCAAGTGGGCGGAAGCAGAAGCTTATGTGGAGATTAAAGCGTCAACCGTCTGCAAGTTTATAAGGAAAAACATCATCACGAGGTTCGGCATCCCAAGCACCATCGTCACCGACAATGGACCTCAATTTATCTCTCAAGAAATCAAGGATCTCTGCAACAGTTATAACATTGCATTACATCATTCTTCTCCCTATTATCCGCAGGGCAATGGCCAGGCAGAGGCCACTAACAAAACTTTGATAAAAATTGTTAAAAAGACGTGCGAGGCTAATAAATTTTCGGATTGGCCAGACAAATTAGTTGAAGCTCTCTGGGCCTATCGCACTTCCATTCGCACCCCCACTGGGCAAACCCCTTTCGCCCTTACTTATGGAATGGAGGCGGTAGTCCCTTATGAGATTCTCATTCCCTCTCTGCGAGTACAATTAGATAAGGAATTTTCTATGGATGAACGTCGTGATTCACTCCTCGCCCAATTGGAGCTCCTAGATGAGAAGCGTCTGGTCACCGCTGAGCATGCGCGCGTTTATCAAAACAGGCTCTCACGTTTTTATCAAAAGAAAGTAATTGAGAGGAAATTTAAAACCGGTGAGATGGTAATCAAGAGAATTTTTGTAAAGCCGGGTGGCCCCCGCTCAAAACTCCAACCCAATTGAGAAGGACCATTTATCATAAAAGAAGTTTATCCTGGTAATGCTTATAAACTGAGTAATGCTGAAGGGGAAGAGTTAACTCACCCTTGGAATGGTTTATATCTTAAGAAATACTACCCTTGATTCAACAAAAAATCCAAAAAAATATATATATCTTCAAAAAATCCAAAAAATATATATATATCTTCAAAATTCAAAAAAAAATTGATTCAAAACCTCCAAAAATAGAAATTCTTCAAAATCAAAAAAAAAAGAGATTCTCCAAAATTGGTGCCATGGCACACGAAGGATCAAGGTTTGAAAGGTCAAAATTCAGAATTCATTCATCAGTCTTGTTAATTTAAAAGGGGGTTGATTCCCGCACACACTACACGCTTTATTCTTGAGCTCAAGCAGTGCAAAATCCGATGGAAAGTCAAAACCTGACTAAAAGTGAAAGCAATACCCGTTCTTTTCTTCTTCGGCCCATAAGGGAGGAAGGGAGACCTCGAGGTAGACACGCCAAGCCTATCCGCCGCCCTAGTAGGTGGAAGTCAAGGCCCAAAAGGGAGCAAATGCCACAAAAGCCCAAGTACAATTAGGTTTTTGTTCATCAATGCAAATCGATTCCAAAGTGAAAGTCAAGTTATGAAAAGAAAAGCATGTCAAGAGGGCAAAGTCCCCGCAAGGAAAACTTTGGGCGTATGCGTGCAATATAAATGGGCAAAAAGGTAACAAATTTCCCTACGCCAAAGACCGAACCCCAACAGGCATAGGGTAGGGGAGGTAACTTTGCCTTGAGCATCTCAGAATCCCTTATGGGCTTCCCTTATATTTTCTTCCATCCTTTCTATGCGGTAAGTCACGAACTGGCAGGATGGTCAAGACGGACTAAAGAAATTGCACTGTGCGAAATCTCGAATACAAGTCAATTATGGTCACGTCAACCCCCTTTTAATCACTCAAGAAAGGTTAATGAATTTTAGATGGTGACTATGTAAGACTCATGGTCTTGATAGCCTTGAAGCCCTTTTTGCAGAATAATTTAATTAACGCCTTCGGCTAAGGCGCTTTTTATAGAATTAACGTCCTAGATTAGGTCGTCTCTTTCAGAATACCGTCTCTCAGCAGGTCGTTACTTTCTCAAAAAATCAGATTTCCTTTTAAAATTCACGCCGTCTCCTCGGGCGTCTTTACGCGAATCACGACCTACTCTAAGGCACGTTTTTCAAGAAAAATCACAAAAAAATATATATATAAGTGGAAAAAAGAAAAAAAATGCATTTCTTCACGATGTATGCTTGCATTCTTTTGCATGGGCATCTTTTATTTATGGTTTGCATATGCGTGCTTGCATGATGCATCTCCCCGCTATCAGCTGTTTTATTTGCCTTGTTTGATTAAAGGCTTGGCCCCTTGACCCGCTATTAAGGTCAAAAGTAAAGGCACCCCTTGCTTATTGAGCAAGGGGCCAAGTCGAACAGATGAATTAACCTGTTTGTTCAAGTGTGAACAGCAGCTGCAGAAACAGGGCAAAGCAAAGCAAAAACGAAGAACGTGGAAAGAGGAAAGCACACAAACACAAGACCACGATTACACAAAGTGCTCAGGTAACAAAGAAATCTCAATCATATATATATATATATACATCATGAATGTCTATCATGTACAAGTGTGAGGGTGGAGGAGTATAAGTAAATCCCTCAGCTCTCGCCTCCACCCTCCTCTCTCCTACTCTCAACCTCCTCCTCGCCGTCCCGAGCTGGCGCTGGTGGAGGAGGCATGGGCCCCCGTGAAGAAGCAGGAACCCGAGCGTGTCCCCCTGCCTCGCTCCTCTCTCGGAGGGAAGAGCCCGCCACGAAGGTGGAGCTGGTGAAGGAGTACCCCGCAGCCCGTGCTCGCTCACGTCCCCGCTGGAGACGCTCCTCGGACACTCGTAGCCGCTCCTGGGAAAGGATCAGCTGGGTCCTCGAGTCTGCCAGCTCTCGCTCGCGTGCTGCTACCTGCTCCTGGTACCGAGCACGCTCCGCTTGGTACTCCTCCCGCTCACAAGCACGCTCCTCGCGCTCCCGGGCACGCTCCCGTCGCTCCAGCTCAAGAGCTACACGCAGCTCGGCCACGTCCTGAGGAAGCTCCTCTCGTCACCTCAGGGACCTCTCAAGCTCTGAGATCCGTTGATCACGGATCGCCAACTCGGTACGTACCGCCTGAAGCTGAGTCGCCTGCAAGCAGGTAAACAAATCATCAATTCCATAATTAATGCAATAATTCAGTAATCTAGCAATTCAAGCAATACATGATTGAACTACTCACCTGTGCGCTCGTCGTGCGGAAGCCCTCATCTACGCAGGTAAGAGCGGCTCGAAGCTCCTCAGTCTGTAAAAAGGAATTTTTATCAGTGCACAATTACATATAATCATGTTTGAATGGACTTGTGTTTTGGAATTTACCCGTGAAGCGAGGTCGCGCTCTGCTGCCTCGGCTCATGCCACCGCTCCCGCTAGCTGCTCCGCCAGTGCAGTCACCTCTGCACTGGGCCCTCTCAAGCTAGAGGCCTCCCCTGGGTCTCTCCTCACTGCTCCCTGCTGGGCACGCTGCATTCATTGAGATCGTCAGTGGCTAATCATCAGTAATTCAACAAAAAATTTCATTTGCATATAGAAATAATTTAAACACTCACCAAGGTCTCTAGGTCTGCCCGTGTGGCGGCCAGCTGGTCCTCCAGGCTGTGTAGGTGGGCCTGGGCATCTATCGCCGCGATGTCCCGCGCATCCTGCATCCATCACATATTAGTCGCATGATAGTCACATAAGCATTTGCATTTAATTTAGAAATAAGTGCATTCATACATACCCCTAAGACCCTCATCTGGGGTCGGCCGGCGTATACCTCCCAGTAGCGCCGGAGGTACTCGGAGCTGTCAGTCGCCCGGTAGGTGACTCTGGTCCCGCCTCGCTGCCAGTCGGCGTACTGCTCCTCGAACCGCACTCTCCAGTCGGTCGCCTTCGTACGACCGCACGTCTTCTTCCCAATGCTCTGCGGCTCGCCTACCTCCACCCACTCCTGGTGGAGGCCCAGTGTCCTCATCACCAACCTAAGCCGTAACGGCTCGATCTCGCTCAAGCAGTGAACCCAAAGCTCACGCTCAAAGCGAGGACAGCCCGCTACGACCCACAGCTGGCCCTCGTCCGTCATCCCCTCATAGGGTCTCCACTGCACCTGCATTCATAAACAAACATGTCATCATTTCATCATCATCATAATAAATTCAAAAAGAAAGATGCATAACCTTCATACATACCAACGAGGGAGGGAAGTCGCGGAACTCTCTCCGTAAAACCCACAACTCGTAGCCGAGCGGGGCACCAAACACGATCGGCACCCAGCGCCGTGCTAGAGGGAAAGCTCCCTCACCTCCAGGCCGTGGGTCAACGCGCCCCATCGGCATGTAGAGATGGCTCCAAACCTGCATCCATGCATTGCACTAGGAAGGCATTCACATGCATAATAAAATAAAAGAAAAGAAAAGAAGAAAAATGCATACCTGAAGAAAAGGTGAGAAGCCACTGACGGTCGTCTCTCGACCTGTCCCCGTGGATAAGTCGGCCATCATGTGCGCCAGCAGCGCCGCTCCCCAGGCGTAGTTGCCAACTGCCTCCAAGTCCTCGAGTATCCCTAGAAATCGGCAGTTGATGACGTCGCCCTTTGTCCCGAGCAATAGCCTCCCCAGTAGCAGCAGTAAGAACCTCCTCAGGTCTCGGTCTGCTCTCTCTCTGTCGGCCGGGTCCTGGCAGTAGACTGCCCTAGCCCCTTCTATCAACCTCTGTGAGAACTGCTCTAGGGTCTCCCCTGACCTGTGCCTAGCATTCCCTAAACCCATCACTGTAGTGAGGTCGGTGCGGAAGATCGTCCTACACTCGCTAGGTGTCTCATAAACCATCTCCAATCCTAGCAACCTCTCGGCGAACTCGGTGTAGTCTGGGTAGGTGATCCCACTCACAGCCTCACCGTCTACCCTCAACCCGGTGATCCTAGCCACGTCCTCTAGGGTGGGAATCATGTGTCCCCAAGGCATCAGGAATGCCCGGCTAGTCCGATCCCATCTCTCCCGTAGAACCTGAATGAGTGGTAAGTCTGGCCTAACTGGCTCTATGCTGAGGAAGGCCCCGAACCCCATAGCATCTACCCTCTCTCTCTGGAACTGGGGGAGACCATAGTAAGCTGCCTGGACCATAACCCAGGAGATCCGTGTCCTCATCAATCCCTGCATATAAAGAAAAGAATTTTCACTTAATTATGTTGATTATTCATGCTGAATCTCATTTTGATTGCCTTGGATTATATTGGTGTTTGATTTAATTAACGATCATCCTTAGGTCGTGGTTTGTTGAATTAGCGCCCCTGAGGAGGGCGTGGTTCTCAGTGTGCTTTGAATTTGCGACCTATCCTAGGTCGCTGTTCATCTAAGCAACGCCTCTAGGTTGGGCGTGATTCTATGTTTAATTTCTGAATTCCTAAAAAATATTTCAAGTCACGCCCTTGGGTGGGGCGTTTTCCAAAATGGGTCCGTTAATTAATCAGGAATTAATGAATGGACGACCTCTAGTTTGGTCGTCTTTTGTTGAATTAACGCCCCGATGAGGGGCGTTGTTTTCAGGTTTTTTAGAAAAAATAAAATAAAAATAATGGCATGCGAAACAAATTCATGGAAGAATATTTGAAATAATTAAAGCATGGAATTGATATAAATTAACAAGCATGATATGAATTTAAATGCGCGACATGCTTTAGGGCGTGTTCTCATAGAATTATTTAGTTTTTCAGGAAAATAATGTGATTAACGCCCTTGTGTTGGGCATGTATTTTGAAATCGCGACGCCCATGAGGGCGCCTTCTTTCTGTGTTGTAGGGTTTATACCCCGAGGGCCATGGAAAATCAGTAAAAATAAAATTAAAATAAATAAAAATGGAAATTTGGGTTGGGGCTTACCTTCTTGTGCTTGGGTTCCTGCGGTTGAGGCCGTGGCTGCCGTGGCCGTCGGAGTTGGCCAGCACGGGGAGGGGGCGCCGCCGCGCGCGGTGGTTCATCACCACCTTCTCCTTCTTCTTCTTCTTCTTCACCTTCTTCCACTTCTTCTCCTGCTCCTTCTGTTCCAACATCACCTCCGTCGTTGGCCTCCTGGCCTTCTTCGGCCGTCGCCGCCGGTGCGTCTTCAATCACCGCCATTAGGTCTTCTTCGGCCACCACGAGGGCCTCTTCCTCGCCGTGGGCATCGTCCCCCAAATCCACCACCTCGGGGGCGGCCACACGTTGCCGTTTTAATCCTCCGCCGGCCATGGCTAGGGCTAGGGCTAGAGCTTCGGTTAGGGGGAGAGAGAGATAGAGGAAGAGAAGAGGGGGAGAGAGCTTCGGTTAGGGTTGCAGAGAAAGGGAGAAGAGAGAATGGGACGAGGGAGGAAGAAGAAAGGGGAAAAGCCCTTTTTAGCATTCGAAAATAAGCGACGCCCTGAGAAGAGGTGTTTTTTGTGGAAGTCACGACTATGACATGGGCGTGTTTAGGAAGTAGACGACGTTGCTCGAGGCGTCAATTTTATTTGCATGGGGAATGATAACCGTCGTCAGACGCATTCAATGGGCGTTGATTGATTTGAGAGAAGTAATTATTACGGTTTTTACTCACGCCTGAGCTAGAGGCGTTACCTGGTTGAAATGTGGCTTTCCTGAGGGCGTTACTTTTGGAATTTCAACGAATATATTTTAGGAATTTGAATCAATTAACGCCCTGTTCTAAGTCGTTAGTTAAGTAACGCCTATCGGTGAAGGCGTCAAATGTGTGAACAGGAATGTTGAAGGCGACATTGTCTGAGGCGTCCTTTTGAAGAATCACGGCTTTTCCAGAGGCGTTATTTGCAACAGAATGACAGGTTATTTGAGGATTTGATCTAAAGCACAGCAGTAAGGCTCAATCAGAAAACAATCATTTTTATTACTTTGAAGAGAGAGATTACAATGCTTAATGAGCCGTCTTAGGTCTTAGCTTTCTCAAAGCTGTTACATAATTTTTCCACTGATCTCTGTCTTCCTCCAAGCTTTCTACAGGTTGATGGAGTTTGTTAATCTTCCATAGAGCTTGGATTGTGATAGCCTCCTCCCCATCTTCATTGCTGCCTAGGTCCCTTGATTTGATTGGAGGAAGATGAGAGACGTCTTCTAGGTGTTGCCTTGGAAGTCCAATTTGAGGAAGGCATCTGTGAGAGTTGTATAGTATGAAGTCCGAAGCGCCGATGAGACGAAGATCCGTCCCGGTAGAGAATCGTGCACGAAGTTCCTGCATCTTGAGTACACCCGGGGCACATGTAAAAAGGTTCTTTGGCATTACCTTTAGGTGCTCTCTCCATTCCACTCTCTTCTTGATTTGAGGGATGCGGTTCGTCACCCTATTGCTTATTCCTAACGAGCCGGTCATATAAGAGAGTGGGCTCTTTGAGAAAATTCTTGAGGGTTGTTGGGCCTCATTACATGGATCGAATTTGAAATGAAGATCAACCCAACTAGAAAATACTAGCATGCATCCATATATGGGTCTTCCCATGGCCGCCGAAGTAAGTCCGCTATAGAGATAAGCTAGGATCACCGGTCCGACTCTTCCCTCTTCCCATAATCTCACCACGGCGCTTAATTGGGCCTCCTTTAGAAAGTCCTCCGTGGATGGGAATAGGAGTGCTCCTGCTAAACACACCACGAAGGCTTTGGTCACTCTTTCTATCTCCTCTTCCTCTTTGGCTTGATCCGCTCTTTTGTACACCCATGAGGCGAGCTTCAAGAGGTTGATTCCTTTAGTAACCTTGATTTGATTCACTAGGTTTAGGCTAGGTATCAAGCTCGTTAATAGCTCGTGAGAGGAGATTGGCCTTGGCATGATAGCCATCTTGTCTTCTTCTCCTTGTTTCATCCTTTTCAAGCCTAATATCAACTCTAATTCTTCCAATAGGATGGTGGCTTCAAATGTTGAGAAGAGAAAGGTATAAGTGGAAGGGTGCCATATTTCGATCAATGCTCCTATGGCAGCCCAATCTAAGTGAATTTGGTCATAGTGTTTGGCATGGGTTACGAGGCCAAGAAGATGCCATCTTGCTAGGTAGGCCCTCATGTCAGAAGAAAATTTGGAAAGGATGAGAGGCAACCACTTGTTTTTTGTAAATCTTCTAGCTCCTGGAAGGTTCGGGTATTCCTGTGAGAGGGGAAGAACAGATAGACCGAACAGAGGCATACATGAGAAGTAGTTTGAAAGGAGAAGATTTCGGTGAAGAAAGAAAAGAAGGAAGATATGAGCAGAGAAAGAATAGGAGGATAGAACAATACCTGATTCATGCAGATTCTGTTACTAATGTGCCCGGTGATATCAGTGATTCTGGGAGTTGAAGTCCTGGCCCTTTTCATTGCTCTGTCCATCTTCAGCTTGCGGGGAGGAGTTTGGACGGTTGCTGCAGAAGAAGAACAGAATAGTATAAGGGAAGGAACAGAAGAATAGAAATCAGAAGATTGTTTTGATTCAATTAAGGAAGAGTCTGCCTTTTATAGGAGGCTGGAGGGCTTAAGGTTGTTCAGAGTTAGCAAGTTGATGGCTATTAGGATTTGGTTTTGCTTTCGATTTGGAAACTGAAGCGTTGGATTGATTAACGCCTTTTGTTAGGGCGTCAATTCTTGAAGTGACGACCTTGATGAGGTCGTGTTTTGTGTAACGCCCTTTAGTGGGTCGTTTTCTCTTTGGCCTCTCGATGGATTTCACGCCTTAGTAAAGGGCGTGTTCCATGTTTTGACGCCCTCATGATAAGGCGCTTTTCACGATTTTGACGCCATGACTTAAGGCATGTTTTATGAGTTTATGAGTTTGCTTCCCCGTGTGCTTTGATGAACTTAAGTGCTATTATGTCATTGGAATCCTATTTTATTTAGCACTTATGATCACGTCATACTTTGAATTGAAGATTATTGATGTTGAAATTGTGAAGACTGATAAGTTTCAAGTGCAGGAAAGTGCAGGTTTCGAGACGCTTGGGTTGCTCATGGAAGTAACATCGCGTTCATTATCTTGTATTTGTTTGATGTAAGCATTTTTACTATATGATATTCTACGCTATTATAGCATATCAAGGACCTTGTGGTTCTGATGAACCTGGAATTTGAGTTCCCCTTCATCAAAAATAGTGATAGTTCCAGGAGAGTCTTGATCACACGGATAGGCCGTTAAGTCGTTCAAGGTCTGGGACGATGGTTCCACTTTCTGAGTTGATGCGCGGACAAACGGGCTTCGGCTTAGTGTTAGCTCAGAAACTTGGATTCTTGATCAAATCTAGATGGCTTAGCAATATTATCCTTCATTATTTTCTATATTCTTAGATTGTTTTATCCTTTTCTTTTAGCCCAGCATGCATCATATAGGACCTTGAGATTCATGATGAAAATCTTCATATTATGGCAATAATGAAGGTCACTCGCTCTTTATTAAGTTGACATGAGATATTCCATTCCAAATCAAGTACTTTGTTCTATCTGAAGCCGCTCAGGCTGATTCCTTGAAAATGTCCCTTTGTTGGATCTCCATCTCAATTCTCTTTATTTTTATACAAATCTACCTTGGTTGTAGCACGTCCACGTTGGCTGGTAACCGCTCTCCAATGGTCTTTCCCTATCGTGCCCGCGCGTACACCCTTTTGCCTTACATTTTTACTTGCTTAGATTAGTCTCCTTTATCCAGCAAATCGATGCTTCCTTGGAATCATTCAGAGTTGTTTTCGTTCAGAATCTTGGAAAGATTTCTAATACTTAGTGTCTGAGGTGTGTCACATCACACCTTGGCATCTACTTATCAGTTCATTCCACTTCATCTCCATCTCACTTCATCTCCGTCTCACTCCCTTGCAAAGCAGACGCCAAGGCGGAGCAACTGTAGACACGCCAAAATTGACACTTTGTTGATTAAATCTCATGTCACTATGTTGACGCCCCAAAGAGAACTTCAATATTCCCATAATATAAAGTTTTTCTATTTTTGTGGGTTTTCCGTTGCGTTTTATTGCATTTTTGTGATTCACGACCTGAAGTAGGGCGCGTTTTAAATAACGACCTTACCTAGGGCGTTTTTAAAGAAAGGACGACCAATGATTAGGGCGTCAATTCCTGGTATTATCCTTTTTCAAAATAAAATGAAATAAAATGCATTTTATGAATAACGTCCTTCCTCAGGGCGTGTTTTTAAGAAACGCCTCTTTTTCAGGCGGCTTTTAATCTTTTTCAAATAAAGGAAGGTTTTATTGCCAAAATTGAATCCAGGAAGAAACGCCCTGGCTTGGGTCATGTTTTATGAAACGCCGTATGGGTAGGTCGTCAAATCAAGAATTGACGCCCTGTTGAAGGGCGTGTTTCACCTCTAGCGTCCTACCATCTTCCATCTTTCCCTCATAGAGTCCTACCTTGTTTGACGTTCTTACTCGATTGGGCTCTTGCTTTTGATAAACATTACCATTGCTATCTCCTGTCCATGTTTATCCTTTGATCTGAAACTTATTTAAGGGAGTCCTGATCGACCCTTTGAAAGGTTACGAAGGCACAGAGGCCGAGATTATCAAGTTCAAGCTTCCTATTGCATCCTGCTGCTTCCTCTTCTTCCTATCTCGGTTCTCCTTTACTGTCATCAAGGGACAGCGGGGCTTTGGTGTTGTTTTTATGTTGTTTCTATTGCTTTGCATTTTCTTTTCATCGCATCTCCGTCCCGTCCGCTATTATTTTCCATCCTGTTTGCATCAGTTGCATACTTTTCATCATATCTCCTCTCCTAGTCTCTCTAGGGGTTTTAAAAAAAAAACAAAAATAAAAGGTGTGCATGTTGATTTCTTTTCATCATTATATGTTTTATTTGGATTGATATTACTGCACGTTGGCTGATCCCATCTTTTGCTTTGTTTCATTGTCTTTTTTATGCAAGGTAGTCAAAAGGAGAACCCTTCTCATCGGCCGGCCGATTGAAGAAGGAGGAAGGAACTTCACATCATCCCGCGTTCCAATCTTCACCAGGTATTCGCGATCTCTTTTTTTATTATTATTGAGGTAACCCCTCTGGCGATCACATCTCCATATTTGCACCACGTGCAAGCTTTTCTTTCCCTTATTTATGCATTAATCATCATTATTCTCCCTGTTTTCACATAATTATTCTCTTGTGATTGTGTGGGATTTATGCCCATCCACAATATGCTTGCCGCAAGATAGGCCCATCGCACAAAAAATAGAGTTTGACTTATATTAGGACACCTAAATCCTGAACTTTCGACCAAGATTCCGAGAGATATAGCTAATGAAAATTCAAGTTCTATAGATCAAGCTCGAGATAATACAAAGGGCAAGAGATAGGAACAAACGGGGATCAATTTGGACGAATATTCTAGAAGTTATGACCATTTGAAGAAGGCCACGGTGAACCGGTTTTCAGGATAAAGTCCAACGCAGGCTAGACTCGTAAACTGGCCTAGAGCTCTATTGCAGGGCTGCAAGGGGATGGCAAACGGTCTAGGGGGTGACCGTAAGGCTCTAGAGGAGAAACGGGATAATTTCGGACAAGTTTCTGAAAAACGGTCTAGTGAATGACCATTTTTGAAGGCCTAGCGGTCTAGCAAATGACCGCTAGGCTACTGGAGAAAAAATTCTCGGCAGACTTTGCGCGACTTTAGAAATCGGATAATATCTCAAAAATGGTGTAGAATTAGCAAAAGTGGTAGAAGAAGAAATTGTAGATAACGGAATGATGAACAACTTTTATGAAAAGAGCAAGATGAGAAAACGAGTGGAAGAGGGAGAAAATGGGGAAAGAACATAGAGAAAGAATTCTGAGATGCAGATGAATAGCACAGTATGCCGGCAAAATGCGAATAACTTGGAATCGGTGGAGAACTGGCCAATTAATGGCGTAGAAGAAGAAATTGTAGGGCTTTTGAAGAATGAACAACTTTGGTAAAGGGCACTTTTTGAATAGAGGAACAGAAGGGGTTGAAAAATGACCATTTTTAAGACTGCACAATGAAAGGGGCCGAATGCTTGAAGGAAAGTCGACCAAAATGGGCCGTAAGTCAATTTGGGAGGTCGAAAGTTGATAAGATAAGCTCCAGGGCTCTAAGAAATCATGATCTCCGAAGTCCAAAGGCTAGGAAATAATGAAATGGGCTCGAAATACGTCCAAGGAAGAATCCAAAATAATGGGTAATTTGGGACATCAAAATGATGAATAAGAGAAATGATGCAACTTGCGGGCTAAAATGGGTGTCAACACGGTCAGGTTACGATGTCTGGTGCCACTGCAGTTCTAGGCTTAACATGATGAGATCTGGTGTGGTGTGTTACCTATGGAGGTGGGTAGCATTATCCTAGGTAGGCCTTGGCTTTTTGATCGAGATGCCACCCTTCAATGATGGGGACATCACCCAGAATTCCCTTTGGCTCGACACCTCTCTCCCTTCCGGAGACGGGTAGTGTGCGACTGCACGACTTGATGGGCCCACGGCGACACGGGAGTTTATTACTGAGGACATATTGATGTATTTTCTCCTTTCTTGAGTCATTTTGATGTACTTGTCTTTATTTTGAGTCATGTCCCTAGGTCATCACGTTATTTATCTATGTTTGTTAGGCTAGGGGGTCATATGGGCCCAATTAGATGGGCCTGGCCCATGGGCGCCCTCTTCCTTCCCACACCCCCTTGCTTATTTGCTTTTAGCATATTCTCCAGGGACTTTTTGTAAATGTTGGGATCCCTATAAATAGGACCCCAACCCCCCCTTGAGATGGGTAATGAATATTTGAGTATTTTGAGCATAAGTGCAATCCTCTCTCTCTCTCTAGCTTTCTCTCTCTCTCCCTCTCTCTCTCTAGAGGGCGAACCCCACTCTCTCTCTTCTCCCCTCCCTTGGGCGAACTTGTCCCTTCACCTCCCCTCCCCCTTGCCACCTCAGCTGCCACCTCACCCCTCCACCCTTTCATCTTCCCAAGGCCCATAACTCCCTTCAATACCTCCTCCACCCTAGGCAACCCTTCCCATTCCCCATACACCTTCTCAACCTCCAAGGCAACCTTCCCTCTCCCCCAAGCAGCCATACCACTTCCCCACACCATTCATTCATATCCCCTGGGCGAATTAACCCCCATCCCCCCCTGCTGGTTGCGCCCCCACCTCATCTAGCCCACCCCCATTCCCTTGGCCGACCCCCACCACCCCACCTGATAGCTGCGGCCCCTCCACTCCACCTCCCTCCAAGACTCCTTAATCCCCGGTTCCTCTCCCCTCCACACCCCTAAACACCCCTCTCCCATCAACCATCCACCCCACCATCTCCACCATTGCCAATCCCCACCCCTATCACTAGTTCCACCACCATCCTTTCTCTTTACCTTGATAGTCTGCAGGTGGCAGAAAACATTACGACTTGCAGAAGCTTCCCCGGATTCATAAGGTGACATCCAGAGGCGTACCATACATTTCCGGAAAGGACGTCCAGTCCACTACGCAGGCGAGAAAGAATCGTACCATTCCGAGTTCGGGACTGCCCGGGAGAGTCATTCTCCCTCGACTGCGCCAAGCTCCATCTGCAGAGCACCAGAGTTCAACCAGAAGCTGAACCATGATTCACAGTGGAGGATTCAGACCATGGTTCCTTCTTCAAAGTTCTTCCTCCACCTGTCCCCGACCAGGAGCAAGAAGCAGAACTACGTTCGGCATCTGGGAGCCAAAGTTCTGATTTTTCCCCTTCCGTCGCGCGGATCTGCTGTCCCCAGCCTTCAGCGACCTGTACCCACTCATCGGCATCCCCCAGGCCATCCTGACCTCAGACGGCCTCCCCACTGGTTTTTCTGTGAAGAGAGTTCATCCACGGTTCCAGCTACTCTGACGGTTCGAGATTCGGAGCTCGGGAGCCAATGGTACAATCTCTGCATCCTGCTGCATCAGATCTGAAGCTATCAACCCCAGATTCCTTCATCCTGTTCAAGCCTCCGCCGCAGCCAGCGACGACGTCAGAAGAATTCAGTAAAATTCAGAGGCGTCCCAGTTCCTGTTACGAAGAATTTCCCCCTAGTCTCGTCGACGGGAAAATTCCTGAGTAAGAACTACGGTTGCAATAGCGGCTGCCTATCTCCTCTCACAGCAAGTGAGCAGACCCAACGTTGGCTTCCTCTCCTACAACTTCGGTGAGTTTCCCCCTCCCGCCTGGCCGGCTTAGCGCCCCTCCCTGCGTGGAGGTAGTGTTTGGATGTAAACTTTATTTCCCCACCCTTAGTCCAACCCTCCTGCGTGAGGAGTAGTGTATGTAATAAACAGCTCAAGCTACATCGGCGCAGTGTGCGGGATCCACACTTCCCCGCTCGCCCACGTCTCCGAACGGGGTTGGTTTCTTCAAACCAACCAGGTGAGCTCTAAACTTTGCTCCATTACTCTTTAGTGTCTGTTCATTTAATATCCGTAGACATAGCTCCGTTGTGCAAGCGAGAGAGTGTCCGACCCCACGTGCCACACTTACGAGCGGTCATCGTGGGCAGTGAGAGAGTGGGACCTAGTGCCCCAATTGGCACCGGCCAGCCCCATAAGCATGGGCTACGTACCCTCGGGAGGGAAACCCTAGCCCGGTTGGCACTCTACCAGCAAGGGTCTTGATCCATCACCTCCCCTTAGCATCATTTTGTCACCCCGGGCTCGTGAGTGTGCGACGGCGATTTGGCCCCGATTTATCAACTTAATTGCTATGTGGTTGTGAATGCGGAATAGGTCCTAAGATTCCGTCTGCTTGCTGCATATCCCATAGTTGTTTCACATCAGTTGGTATCAGAGCAAGTTCTAGACTTGTCTCTACAAGCCTAGGTCCTAGGGTCTTTGCATTTTCATCATCCGTATGCATGTCCACCCGTAGTGCTGCCTTGTACCGAGCCGACCCCTCTACCTCGGTTCCCCCATGAATCCCATTCCCCAAGGTTACCCAAACATCCCTAGGGAGGCTTCCCAAGCTCCAATGGATCGACTTGAGGCTGCCATTTAAGCCCTCTCGGAGAAAATGACTGGGATTTCCTCCCGCCTAGAGAGACTCGATGAAGCTAGGGCCCCACCTAGGAACCATGCCCAAAGGGCACCCCCTCCACCAGTTGAACTTGATAGGGAGGACCTTGTGGATGACTTCCACCGTGAGTATGAGAGGCCCCGCCAACCTAGACATTTTGAAAGGCGACCACGGGAGGACCCGGATGACTACCTCTTGAGGATGATTAAGGTTGAGGCTCCTAACTTTGATGGGTCACATAATCCACATGTCTACCTAAAATGGGAGAGTGCTATGGACCGATACTTTGGTTGGTACCCTATGACGGAAGATAGGAAAGTTAGGCTCGCAAAAATGCACCTTACCAACCTTGCTAAGACCTATTGGATGAGTGTGGAAACTAGGAAGAGGATTAGGAGGGAAGAACCAATCCATACCTGGGAAGACATGAAGACCCAACTTAGGTTCCAATACCTCCCCAACTCCTACCGTGAGGACCATAACCCGAAGAGCACTCCCACTCCCCCGTTTCCTCCCAGTCAACCCAAGACTTCCCTTAGGACCCAAACTCCACCACCCCAAATGATTCCTATCCCGATCACCACCACCATTCAAACCAAAGTGACCCTCACTCCACCTAGGCCCATGACGGCCATCACCCAACCTAAAACTCTTCATCAAACCCACACCCCACAAGCTTCCACGGTCCCCACCACTACCCCTCCATCTTCCCCTAAAAGGGACACACCTCCCAAAATCAATCAACCCAATCCTCCTCGACCCACCCATCTTACACTACCAACCCCAATCCTACCCCAACTTAGGTCTCCACTTCTTCCACTCCTAAACCCAACCCAAGTTCAAGCACCCTCACCACCCCGGGTGCACCATGCCCCAACCATCATCACCCCATCCACAAAAGACCTTCCCATTCCCTTGGAAAGCAAAACCCCCACACCCCAAAAGGATGAGAATGTGATTGAGGAATATGAGGCTTCCCTGGATTGGGAGGAAGAATATGAAGCCCAATGCCAAAGGTTGAGTCAAGAAGGCTCCTCTTTATCCAAAGAGACCACAACGAGCCTAACTAGGAACATCATTCCCCTAGAGTTGCTAGATAACCAACCAAGTCCCCCCACCCCTCCCTCCATGAAAATTGTGATTTTAGGGGAACCCCTCATTGAGTGGCTAAAGCAAGACCTCCTCCTCCACATCATGCACCCCCCTATGGAAAATCATTACCCAATTTTGCCCACTCCTCCATTCCACACAACCTACCAATCGTTCTCCTCTGTGGGAGCCATGATGGACTTGGTTAGGAGTGTATTTTGGCAAATAGAGGTGACAAACATGTGGGCCTTAGAAGCAAGCAACATGGGGTACCTTAGTTTCTCACACCCCTCTATCGGGACCATCACCTCCATTTACACCAAGGGTCCTTACACGAGTAAGCTCTTGTTGTTTCTACCTGAGCCTAATGAGTTTTACATCACCCCCTTGCCCTCCTACAAGAAGCCTTGCGTTGGGCCCCACCAGGATCATGACTTCCACTTCCCTATGTGTGCTAGGGACCCTAGGGCGATCACTTGGATTGAAACCCCCCTCCACGTCACTCACCCCTTAACCCATCTTGATCTGTTTGGCCACTCCCCATGGGCTTCCAAGTACTCATCACTTACCACCCACTCCCTCCTGCCCTCACCCACCATGTCAGTCCTAACCCACCCATTCCAAAACTCTGCCCACACTATGAGAGTCAATGCCAAGGGTGACATCAACCTTGGAGATAAGGGAGTGACCCATCCCAAGAACCGCTTCGATCCCCATGAGTGGAAACTCCCAAATCTCACAGATGGGACCATCTTGATAGGAATCCATGTATCACAACCTTCCGCATCATGTGGTATGGCTAGTCACATCATTTGTGTCACTCACACACTAGGTCCAGTGCACGATAGGTTTACATTTGGACAAGTTGGTCTTCCCCCGCTCTTCATCCGTCTCATGCATGATAGGGCCACTTATGGCTGCCCCGGTCCACCTAAGTGCACCAAGGTCCACATGGTTTCTAAGCATGATAGGTCAATTCATGGATGCCCTGGTCCTCCTAAGTCTGTCAAAACCAAACTAACACTTGATAGGGCTGAATTTGGTTGTCCAGGCCCTCCCTTCATCGCTAAAGGATCATTCACAACTCTGCATGGTAACATCCGCAAACACACCAACAAAAGCAATAAGGTGTATAAGAAGTCGGCCGATTCCCACCGACGCCACCAGGAGTTTCACGTAGGTGACTATGTGATGGTAAGAACTGAGAGGCTTTTCCCTAGAAATGTCTCCAAACTGAGGTCGCGTGGATCAGGCCCCTTCCAGGTTCTGAGGAGGATTGGCACAAACGCTTACGTGTTGGACCTCCCCGAGGAGTACGCAGTAAGTCCCACATTCAATGTGGCTGACTTGGTGCCATATAGGGGTCCCACGGTGACACCTAGTGAGGGAATTGAGCCTGTTCCACCTTCTGAGAGAGCCACCACCCATGAGAGAGTTCCACCAGTCCAGAGGGGCCAACGGGAGCAAATAGAGCGAATATTGGATGAACAGGTCACTGTCACCCGGAGCAAAGCATACGAGCGATGCTTGGTCAGGTGGAAGGGCCGGCCCCCTTCAGATGATTCATGGGTGAGTAGGGAGGATCTTCAGCAGCTGGACCCCGACCTCCTGGGGCATTACCGCAGTCGAGTGTACCCTTTCTCGACAGAGTCGAGCTCTTCGCAGCCCGGGGGAGTTGATGGGGACATCACCCAGAATTCCCTTTGGCTCGACACCTCTCTCCCTTCCGGAGACGGGTAGTGTGCGACTGCACGACTTGATGGGCCCACGGTGACACGGGAGTTTATTACTGAGGACATATTGATGTATTTTCTCCTTTCTTGAGTCATTTTGATGTACTTGTCTTTATTTTGAGTCATGTCCCTAGGTCATCACGTTATTTATCTATGTTTGTTAGGCTAGGGGGTCATATGGGCCCAATTAGATGGGCCTGGCCCATGGGCGCCCTCTTCCTTCCCACACCCCCTTGCTTATTTACTTTTAGCATATTCTCCAGGGACTTTTTGTAAATGTTGGGATCCCTATAATAGGACCCCAACCCCCCCTTGAGATGGGTAATGAATATTTGAGTATTTTGAGCATAAGTGCAATCCTCTCTCTCTCTAGCTTTCTCTCTCTCTCCCTCTCTCTCTCTCTCTAGGGGGCGAACCCCACTCTCTCTCTTCTCCCCTCCCTTGGGCGAACTTGGCCCTTCACCTCCCCTCCCCCTTGCCACCTCAGCTGCCACCTCACCCCTCCACCCTTTCATCTTCCCAAGGCCCATAACTCCCTTCAATACCTCCTCCACCCTAGGCAACCCTTCCCATTCCCCATACACCTTCTCAACCTCCAAGGCAACCTTCCCTCTCCCCCAAGCAGCCATACCACTTCCCCACACCATTCATTCATATCCCCTGGGCGAATTAACCCCCATCCCCCCCTGCTGGTTGCGCACCCACCTCATCTAGCCCGCCCCCATTCCCTTGGCCGACCCCCACCACCCCACCTGATAGCTGTGGCCCCTCCACTCCACCTCCCTCCAAGACTCCTTAATCCCCGGTTCCTCTCCCCTCCACACCCCTAAACACCCCTCTCCCATCAACCATCCACCCCACCATCTCCACCATTGCCAATCCCCACCCCTATCACTAGTTCCACCACCATCCTTTCTCTTTACCTTGACAGTCTGCAGGTGGCAGAAAAAGTTACGACTTGCAGAAGCTTCCCCGGATTCATAAGATGACATCCAGAGGCATACCATACATTTCCGGAAAGGTCGTCCAGTCCAGTACGCAGGCGAGAAAGAGTCGTACCATTCCGAGTTCGGGACTGCCCGGGAGAGTCATTCTCCCTCGACTGCGCCAAGCTCCATCTGCAGAGCACCAGAGTTCAACCAGAAGCTGAACCACGATTCACAGTGGAGGATTCAGACCATGGTTCCTTCTTCAAAGTTCTTCCTCCACCTATCCCCGACCAGGAGCAGGAAGCAGAACTACGTTCGGCGTCCGGGAGCCAAAGTTCTGATTTTTCCCCTTTAGTCGCACGGATCTGCCGTCCCCAGTCTTCAGCGACCTGCACCCACTCATCAGCGTCCCCCAGGCCATCCCGACCTCAGACTGCCTCCCCACCAGTTTTTCTGTGAAGAGAGTTCATCCACGGTTCCAGCTACTCTGACGGTTCCAGATTCGGAGCTCGGGAGCCAATGGTACAATCTCTGCATCCTACTGCATCAGATCTGAAGCTGTCAACCCCAGATTCCTTCATCCTGTTCGAGCCTCCGCCACAGCCAGCGATGACGTCAGAAGAATTCAGTAAAATTCAGAGGCGTCCCAGTTCCTGTTACGAAGAATTTCCCCCTGGTCTCGTCGACGGGAAAATTCCTGAGTAAGAACTAAGGTTGCAACAGCGGCTGCCTGTCTCCTCTCACAGTAAGTGAGCAGACCCAACGTTGGCTTCCTCTCCTACAACTTCGGCGAGTTTCCCCCTCCCGCTTGGCCGGCTTAGCGCCCCTCCCTGCGTGGAGGTAGTGTTTGGATGTAAGCTTTATTTCCCCACCCTTAGTCCAACCCTCCTGCGTGAGGAGTAGTGTATGTAATAAACAGCTCAAGCTACATCGGCGCAGTGTGCGGGATCCACACTTCCTCGCTCGCCTACGTCTCCGAACGGGGTTGGTTTCTTCAAACCAACCAGGTGAGCTCTAAACTTTGCTCCATTACTCTTTAGTGTCTATTCATTTAATATCCGTAGACATAGCTCCGTTGTGCAAGCGAGAGAGTGTCCGACCCCACGTGCCACACTTACAAGCGGTCATCGTGGGCAGTGAGAGAGTGGGACCTAGTGCCCCAATTGGCACCGGCCAGCCCCATAAGCGTGGGCTACGTACCCTCGGGAGGGCAACCCTAGCCCAGCTGGCACTCTACCAGCAAGGGTCTTGATCCATCACCTCCCCTTAGCATCATTTTGTCACCCCGGGCTCGTGTGTGTGCGACGGCGATTTGGCCCCGATTTATCAACTTAATTGCTATGTGGTTGTGAATGCGGAATAGGTCCTAAGATTCCGTCTGCTTGCTGCATACCCCGTAGTTGTTTCACATCATTCAAGGTCGGTCGAACACCTGCACATTTGACCACGGGGGCCATAGGATCACCCTCCACCCCACTCAGCCGAAGGATCCTTCTGTCCGAGGACTAGCCGGTCCCAGCACTTCGACCCCTCCTAGTCAGGGGATGGTCGGTCCTTCCACCTCATCCTCAGCGCGGGCTACTACCACTTTGACTACTCCTAGCACAGGAGACCTCCCACCCCGGAGGTTAATGATGATTAGCCCGTGAGAAATGGAGCAAGAGGTGACTGGGGGTAGCCCTATCCTTCGAGGAGTAGAGGATGTCACTCCTGGGTCTGATGATGAGCACCCCCCAGAGATAGCTGCGATCCTATGGGAGTTTTCTGATGTCTTTCCGGAGGACCTCCCTGAAGGCCTTCCGCCTATGAGGGATATCCAGCACGAGATCGACCTTGTCCAGGGCTCATCCTTGCCCAACCTTCCCCACTACAGGATGAGTCCCACGGATCATACCGAACTTCAAAGGCAGGTCGAGGAGTTGATGAGTCGGGGATCCATTAGGGATCGCAAGAGCCCTTACGCTGTTCCCGCTTTATTGGCCCCGAAGAAGGATGGCACATGGAGGATGTGCGTTGATAGCCGTGCGATCAACAAGATGACGGTGAAGTATCGCTTTCCCATTCCCCCATTGGATGACTTGTTAGACATGATGTCGGGAGCCACTATCTTTTCAAAGATAGATCTTCGTAGTGGCTATCACTAGGTGCAGATCAGGCCTGGGGATGAGGGGAAGACGGCATTCAAGACCAAGGATGGTCTTTATGAGTGGTTGGTTATGCCCTTCGGGCTTTCCAACGCCCCTAGTACCTTCATACGGTTGATGACCCAGGTTTTACACCCTATGATATAGGTCTTCTTGGTCGTCTACTTTGATGACATTCTTATCTACAGCCGCACTAGGGAGGACCACTTAGACCACCTTAGGCAGGTCTGTGTCGTTTTGAGGTGAGAGAGCTTATTCGCCAACCCGAAGAAATGTGCCTTCATGACTAATCAGATTACCTTCCTCGGGTTCATTATGTCTAGGGATGGAGTCACTGCTGACCCAGAGAAGATTAGGGCCATCAAGGAGTGGCCCGAGCCCCGCACCCTCTACGATGTCCAGAGCTTCCATGGCCCAGTGCCGCACTTATGCCATGGCCCAGTGCCGCATCATGGCCCAGTGCCGCACTTATGCCATGGCCAAGCAAAGGAAGCAGAATACCGGCCTCTATACTCCCCTCACCGTCCTGGATAGTCCATGGCAGGACATTAGCATGGACTTTGTGTTGGGATTGCCCCGCACCCTTTGAAAGCACGACTCCATCTTTGTGGCTATAGACAGGTTCTCAAAGATGGCATTATTCATTCCTTGCTCTAAAACGTCGGATGCCTCTAGAGTTGCCCGTCTAATCTTTTCACAATGTGTCTCCAGGTTCGGACTCCCACGCACTATAGTGTCTGATAGGGATGTGCGCTTCACTAGCTATTTTTGGAAAACCCTTTGGCACACGATGGGCACCCAATTGAAATTCTCCACTGCATATCACCCCCAGACCGATGGTCAGACTGAGGTTGTCAATAAGAGTTTGGGGATCTTCTTAGGTGTCTGGTCCGAGATTGAGTCAGGGATTAGGATTTGGTCTTACCCTTAGCAGAGTTTGCCTACAACGATTCGGTCAATAGGTCTACAGGCATGAGCCCCTTTGAGATTGTCACTGGTCGTAGACCTAGGAAGCCCATAGAACTGGTTCCATCTCCCATCCAGTCCCATGTGTCTGAGTCAGCCGAGTCCTTTGCCAATCATATTAGACAATTGCATGAGCATGTGCGTCGTCACATTGAGTCCAGCAACGCACGATACAAAGAATTGGCTGATGCCCACAAGCACCACCGTGAGTTTCAGGAGGGCGAATATGTCATGATCAGGGTCAGACCTGAACGGTTTCCCACGGGAGCCGTGAAGAAGTTGCACGCTCGTGGTGTTGGTCCCTTTCGGGTAGTGAGGCGAGTAGGATCAAATGCATATGTTGTGGACTTGCCAGAGTATTACGGGATCAACTCCACTTTCAACATCTCGAATCTCGTCGCTTATAGGGACCCATCGGTGATACCCAGTGAGCCCTTTGAGCCGTCTCCACCCATTGTGAGTGACACCACCCTAGAGTGTCCACCTCCAGCCTTGTTACCTCAGCAGCGAGAGCAGATAGAATGTATACTGGACGAGCAGGTAACGACTACTCGAGGCGGAGTGTATCAGCGCTACTTGGTGCGATGGAGGGGACGGCCCGCATCCGATGACACTTGGATCACCCGGGATGAGCTATAGAGGATAGATCCAGATCTGCTAGATCGATACCAGAGCGACCCGGACCCTTACTCGACGGGGTCGAACTTCTCCCACCCGGGGAGAATTGGTGAGGACACCAGAGCCAGAGTACGGCTCGACTCAGGGAGCCGCCAATACCAGACACGCAGCACGACTCGATCGACACCGATCTCTTTGTGACTGGGGGACAGTCTGGAATCTCCACCGAAGTCTTGATACTTTAGTTTGTATTTTTATACGTATTGATATTTTACACGTATTTGGTCGTATTTGGTGTGTATTTAGCATGTATTTGGGTTGTATTTTGGTTTGTATTATTTTGGGTTTTAATATTGGGTCAATGGGAGAATAATTGACCATGTATTTGTATTTTTGATTTATTTTGGTCCAAAGGGGAATTAATATGGTCCAAGGGGATTAAATAAACCAAAGCCCCTGATGTTGACTTGCAGAGAGGGGTGCCCCCTCTTTTGTCTCCACATGGGGAATTGATTAATCATTGTTTATCCTATTTCCCCATTATACCCCCTTGACCAAGGGTATCCTAGGTCATTTGGCTAGGTCTAGGGTTTGAGTATTTAATGTCTCTTGTTGTATTTTTATCAATTTTAATGAAGAATTATTGTGAAAAAAGGGCCTTGGGCGCACCTCCCATCTCCCTCTCTTGTTCTTCTTCCTCCTCCAAATTTCTTCAGATCTTGGGTTGAAACCCTAAGATCCCTGGTAGATCTTTCTCTCTTCCTCTTCCTCTTACTGCTGCCAACGATCAACGCCGCCGCCGCCGCCGTTCGTGCCGCCATCAAGCCACCACATCCAGGCATCCACCTGCTGCCCTGAAATTCGGAGTTCCTGGATAGTAGCTCGATAAAAGGATTTGTACGGGAGATCCAACCGTCGGATCATGATGAGATTTTGAGGGTAGGTTCCTCATATCGTCCACCATTCCCAGTTTAATTTTCACGCAGATCAGAGCCCGTTTAGGCCTCGTCCCAGTCATTTATTTATCCTCCTCATAGTATGCCTGTGTGAAGATCTGCGGGATAGTCTGTGGTAGTCGATTTTTCCCACCCCCAAAACGTTGTTAGAAAAATACAAAAAAATTATGTACGTCTCTAACACCCTCCCCCTTATCCACCATAAAAATTCAAGGTCCTAAATCCTTCATTTGGTTTTCGATCAAACCCCTTGAATAGGCAGATCCCATTCTGCCTTGTTTGTTATGTGTTCCGGGATAGAGAACTCAATCAGTTTGCAGTCATTTTTATTTCCAATCCAGCCGTTGGATGGATATGAAATTCCAGTATGTTGAAGATCTTTGAGTCCTCTTTCCAACGGAGGTAACCACGCTTCGATCCGACTTTGGATCTGGTCATGCCGACCATTTTTGTGGAGGCGCACATTTCTGCTCCGAGACTGGCCAGCAACAAGGGGTCTCCGGATAATTCCAGAACAAATACTTCGGGATAGCTTCAGCAACCGCCACTCCCGGGGGTCGACCAGGGACCCTCCGCCCCCGTCCTAGTGCACCACCACCTTTAGAAGATCCCAGGAGACCGACGTCCCTTTGGACGCCCGTGCTGGCTGTCCTGCCGGCTGAAAATTGCAGATTCAGAGCCGCTGCCCGTCGCCGCCCGAAACCCGCCGCCTTGCTGCTCGTCAACCCTGGAACGACGCTCCCGGACTGCTGTTGTGACCTTTTACCTCCCTGTGTGGAGTGGGCAGTAATTTTCATGCTGTAATTAATTTACTTATTGTACCGGGAGTGACGGTTCTCGGCCGGGAAGTCTTCCCCACGCCCCGAGCATGGAGGTACACTCGCCACCCACCTTGTCTTACTTACTTAGCTAGTATAGATTCTTACTGCCGCTGCATGTGAGTAGTTAGTTCCTAGCTAGTCAAAGTTAATCACGGATGTGAGTTGTGAGTTCGAGACCCGTCCCGTGACTTGTTCCGAGCACAAGAGTGAGCCGACCACCCGAGACTCAAAGCCGGTTTCCCAACCGTGCAGATCGTCATGTTTCCCTCGTCGGGGACAACTGTGAGTTAACGCTTCTTGTTTGGGGCATGTTTGCCTCTTCTGGAGCTCTTTAGGTGCCGCATTGTAGTGTTGTTGCTGGTCGCGTCGTCTCTTTAGTCGCGTCGTCCTATATAGTCCAAGGTCGCAACAAGTCCGAGTCGAGTCCCGTTGTCGTCCCGCATCAAGATGTGTGCCAGTCGGGAAGTGCTTGTGAGAATTTGCGGCTTGTGTTGTGATTCCTGATGTGTTGAGGATCGGAGTCTGCGGAGTTGCAGAGGATTCCCAGATTTGGAAAGAGAGTTTGTGCTCTGGGTTTGAGGTAATTGAGCTTTCCTCACCCTATTTTTGGAGTCAGCCGGTCGAGTTGAGGATTGTCAGGATGGTGAATCCTGAGTTGCCATAATGGTTGTGCATGTGGATCAGAGTGCACAGCGGAAGCCTGGTGGGCCCATGACCCACATGTCCAGGATCGTAGTGTTGGTTGCTACGGGCAGATTCTTGAGGTGTGTAGGACGGCAGAGGATTGGTTCCTCGGTGTGAGACGTGTTGTTGCCGTGCCATTGCTTGAGATATTGTGGTTCATGGCACTGGAAAGATGAAGAGTTGGGGAAATGTATTGGCAAGTGCGCCACATGAGTACCCTATTCTTGTGTTGGAAGCTGGGTCCTCGGTGGAGATTGTGGTTCTCGAGGAGTGATCTCTGAGAGGTTATGGGTCTTGGTTGGTGGCTGTGAGCGGCTGGTAAGGCTAGCCACGTGGACGACCATGGTAAGATGTGTATGGTCTGGGGACCCGTGTGCGTTGGTCGCGGCATCGTCCACTAGGTTGCTGTGATGGCAAGCGGCACTTGGTTGCCTTGGAGATGTGTGCCGTGAATTACTTAGATTGTGTCCCGTGGCTCTGTGGTAAGAGTGGAATCGAAAGTGGCAGGCGTCCATTCGGAGTAATTGAGATGAGTTGTGATTGCGTAGAAATCGGACGATGCCTGTGCGAGGTCTCCGAGGAGATGTTGTCGTTGGATGGTGATCCTTGGTCCATGACCAACATGGGATGATTCCCCTGTAAGTCTGAGTCGAGTGAGGTGAAGATCAAAGATTCTGGATTTTTGTCATTTAGTTCCGCTATGCTCCCCTGAGAGGGTAGAGTTGGCATGAGGCTCGAGATCGGATGTGGTGTTGGTCTGTGTGAGAGTCAACGGATGGCCTGTCGAGATTTGGAATGTACCCTTCGGATCTGGTGAAGGGCTAAGAAAGAAGGGAGAAGCTGAATAAGTCAAGGGTTTCCCGTTGACGAGTGTCGGGTGACCGGTGACTGGTCTTTCACAGATAGAAGATGCTGGTTGTAGCAGCTCGGGAATGGCGAGAGCCATGTGCTAGCGAGGCCTTCTGGTGGTCATTTCTGTGATGTGCTATTTTCGGATGGGATCTAGGCTTTATCGAAGTTTGAGTTCTGACAGAGTTGGTCTCGTACTGTTGTTGGCGTTTGGCTTGCCAGGTGTGGGATGGTCCTTGGCGTGGAGCCGACGGTTGTGCGATAGTCGGTTGGAATGACTGCGTGAGCAGGTGGAAGCTCAACACTAGCTATCCCTTATGCGGGGCGTGAGATCAGTCAGCAGGATCATGAAGCTGATGTTTGATTGGTCCACTAAGCCTGGGGTTTTATCGGTGGATGTTTCTCGTAATGAGGATTGTATCTTCTCGGTGAGCGAGATTGTGGCAGCGGTGCCATGAGTGGTTTTCGTTGTGACTGAGGTGATGCCAGACTTGTGTTTTTGTGTTAAGTCTACTCTGATGCTCGATGTGCGTTGGGTTGTGAGCAAGGTGTTGTTCATGATCGAGATCTGGCTGTATCCTTTAGGATTGGTGCTTTCGTGAGAATCGAGATTTTCTGTGCTAGGGCTCTGACAGCGTTGTTAGTTGGTTAAGGTATTCTCCCCCTGTGATTTGGTGCTAGTCCCGAATTTTGAGGATGAAATTTCTTTAAGGGGGAGGGCTGTAATATCCCAGGTTTTTCAGATATTGTTCAGATCAGGATCTGTGGGTTTCGGATCGCTTTTGTGGGTCCCAGATTGAGTTTTTGCAGGTTACGCGTGTTTTTGTCTGTCAAACCTTCGGAACCCCGTGTAGCGTGAACCGTTGCATTCTCCAACTCTGAGACGTTATCGGCGCGTTGTGCATTTTTCGAGGATCATGGGGAGTATTTTTCCATATTTTTCATATTTTCCAGAAATCCATATTTTTTATATATTAAACCCCTTTCTGTCTCCTCATCTCTCATTTCTCACTCTCTCCCTCTCTCTTCTCTCAGGCTCTCTCTTTCTCCCCTCTCTTCTCCGACGATTGACGGAGCGAGGCGGGGGTGAGGCAGAGGTGACGCGAGCGAGGAGAGGGCGTAGATGGGCGAGGATCGAGGTGGTCGAGGCACGATGAAGCTCGGTAGCGAGTTCGGGGCGCCGCAGAGTTCGTGCAGCGTTTTCTTGGCGGATCGGCATCCTCGGTGCACGGAATCTTCGGTGGAGGTAGGGGGATGGACCCTTAGCCATTGTACTTCCTTTCCCTGGGTTTTATAGGCTGAGGTGAGGTCGAGAGTGAGTTTATTTCACTCCGAGGTCAAAATCACATGTTTGGGGTGAGCGGTGGTTTTCGGCCGATTCGAGGCCCGATTGTGGTTTTGATTTGGTTTTCCGGTAGTAGGAATGTTCGGGGATGAATTCCCCTTGTTCCCCCCTTCGCAGAGAGGCGAACGGGGTGTGGAGCCAACCTCATGGCGGAGCTCAGTCCGTCTCTGTGAAAACACAGGAGACGGCCACATTGGTGGCCGTCTGAGCCCTAGTCTGGGCGGCCAAGATCCTGGCCACCCAGGTCATTGGGCGGCCACTGGTCTGGGACCCTGGTCGCCCTCACCCAGCAAGGCCCAGGTCTGGGCGGCCAAGTCGATGGCCGCCTAGCCCTCTGGGTGGCCAAGGTTGCGGCCGCCCAGGCCAATGGGAGCCCAAGTGCTGGGCGACCACTGGTGTGGCCGCCCAGACCTGATGGCCGCCTAGCCCTCTTGGCGGCCAAGGTTGTGGCCGCCCAGGCCAATGGGAGCCCAGGTGCTGGGCGACCACTAGTGTGGCCGCTCAGGCCTCTAGGCGGCCAAGAGGTTGGCCGCCCAGCCCCTTTAACCTCCGGGGTGCTGTGCATTGCGTTCCCTTGCCCTGATGTGTCTGTATGTGATACAGATTCATGGAAGAGGCACCCGAGTGATTCTTTGGAATCTGGGCTTCCTGTGTGAGTCATCATGGGCCATCCCTATGGGCATTTGTGTCTGTAGAGGGTGTTTTCCCCATCCGGAGTGATCGTGAGCTTTCATAGGATTGAGTCCTCGTGTATCGGTGTGAGTGTAGTGGGCTGTCCCCGCACGTCGTAGCTTCTTTGAAAAGTGATTTCCATGTGGGTCATGCGTATGGCGTATGAAGTGTGAGTTTTATGACCCAGCCTGTGGCTGGGGGCTTTCTGAGATTTCCCTTCTAAGGGAATCGAACTCGGCGGCCCTGAGCCACCTCGTAAATTATTCTACCATGGTTTCTGACCTAGGGGTAGGCCAGATTGATGACATGGAGTCATCCCGGTACAACGGTCTTGACCTGAGTCTCATGACTCAAGGATCGTTGGATTTAGTAGATCTAGTGGATCGTCTAGATTCTGGTGGCCTCGAGCCACCTGGTACTCCGTGTTACTCGCTATGGGTGCGTGCGTGACTTTCCATGATCACGTTAGTGACTCCCCACTAGTCGTAGCCTTCTTACAGCACACGTGTACTGACCCACCTGGGAGTGGTGGAGCGGCTTACCCGAGAGAGATGATTTTTAGGCTGGTTGCCATAGGGCTCCTTCGTGTAGCCTGAGTCGGGGCTTGGGGGAAGAACCAGCTAGAGGATCTGACTTAGGGCACATGGTATGTGTGTGCACACGTGATTGGGGGCGTCGGACTCGCGCTGATGATCGCGACCCCAGATAGTCCTTGTTCTGTGTTCCTGGTTACTATTCGATGTCTCAGTTTCTGCCTGGGGCGTCATAGGGAGACACCTGAGGCTACGGACTAAGTCGTCAATGGACGCATCCGGCCTTGCTTCTGGTGGGCAGGTACTCCCGTCACGTGACGTGAGTTTCTCATGACTCGAGCTTCCATTTCCCATCTGTGAGACATGATTTTATGTGTAGATTACGGGTGTTTCCCAATGTAGAGGTCTAGGGTTTCTGGTGGGTGTTATCGAGGGTTTTCCCTAGATGGCGTAGGGTTCACGACGGCGAGGTCGTGACCGTGTCTCCGGGCCGCGTGGTCTCGGAGCGGGTCCTTGTCTATGAGGACAGTCCTCCACTACAGAGGTGTCGTGATGTTTACCCTGGTAGCGTAGCCAGGGTGGTTCGTAGTTGGGTGGTCCCCCGATGGTGAGATCGGGGTGTTGGTTTCTGTTCCAGTAGGAGTAGCTATAGAGCCAAGGTTTACCGGCCACTAGGTTTGCTGTTCCTACTGCTGTTGCTACTTTTCGCTACCACCGTTGTTTATGGTTGGGGTTCCGCGGGACCCCTACTGAGCCAGTGATAGGAGGCTCTCTTCTACTTTTCAGGTGTGGCGGTTCTTCCTTGAGATTCGAGGGTGCTGTGCGGAGGTTCTTAGTTGCCGGCTCGCAGGGCCGAGTGTTCTCTCGGTGTTGGGTACACTCTTCTGCCTTTGACTGTACTTCTGTTGGAATGGACTCTGTTGTAGCTATTTATTTATTTCTGTTAATTGTTGAATTATCCTACTTTATTTCCTATTTCTTTGTACCTCCACAGTCCTTTTAGCCCTTCCGAGCCCTCCGGGTGGTGGGCGGCGGGTCAAGATTCGAATGGTATCGGGTTTTTCCTGGTATCCGGATCTTGGGTCGTTACAAGAACCACACTGCTTTTAGATCCCCCAAAGGGATTTTCAACTACAAACGCATGCCCTTTGGTTTGAAGAATGCCGACGCTACTTACCAAAGAGCCATAACCAAAATATTCGACGAGATGCTGCACAAAATCATCGAGTGTTATGTTGACGACCTCGTCGTCAAAATAAAAAGGCGGGAAGAGCATCTGCGTGATCTGTGCCAAGTCTTCGATCGACTCCGATAATACGGGCTCAAGATGAACCCCATGAAATGCACTTTCGACGTATCCAGTGGTAAGGTTCTCGGGTTCGTCGTCAGATACCGAGGAATCAAGGTGGACCCCAGCAAGATCAAGGCGATCCGGGAGCTTCCACCACCCAGCAACCTCATCGAGCTTGAGTCCTTCCAAGGAAGACTGACCTACATTCGAAGGTTCATCTCCAACCTTTCCGGTCGATGTGCGCCTTTCAGCAAGCTTATGAAGAAAAATGCCCAGTTCATATGGGACTCGGAATGCCATGCGGCTTTCCAGCAAATCAAGGAGTACCTCCTCACTCCCCCGGTCCTGGGGGCACCAGTCAAGGTCAAACCCCTTATATGTTAGGATGCGAGGCTCAGATTCAGAGGGGGGGTGAATGAATCCCCTTTAAAAAATATTATGGAATTAGAAACTCAATCAAGTTACGGACACTCAATTAAAGATGAAGACTGCTCAGATCAACTCCTAACGCCTAGCATGCTCACAGACTAAAATAACTTTGGACACGTTCAACACACTAAGAGGGGAAAATCTCTCAGCACACAAATCAATGCTTAGAGGGTGTGCAGATAGATTTATCTTCTGGTAAGAATAGAAGACTTATCTCAAATCAATAAAGCAAGGAGAAAAAGTATTAACCAGATAGCGCTCAATAAAGCAAACTAACACATCCTATGAAAGAGATAGAAGACATGGAGTCACACACATTCACAAACCACGGGCACACAGAGTTTTTAGATGGTTTGGTCTGCTACCATAGACCTACGTCCATCCCCCACTCAAACCTGAGTGAGGCTTACTGCTGACCAACAGCTTGAAACGCTGAGCATCACAGCTTGCTAACAGAGGAACAAATCCCCAACAGTTGAGCCTCACATCTTGCTACACATTGAGCCTTACAGCTTTGCTAACCGAGGAACAAATCCTCAACAGCTGAGCCTCACATCTTGCTACACGCTGACTAACAGCTTGATGAAAGAAATCAAAGGAAAAATGGAAGACAAATGCAACTGTAACTATAGCAACAATAGCTATGAAAATGAAAAGCGCGATGACTTGGATTTGATCCAGAAGCCAAGAAGGAACACCCAGATCTTCACTCAAAACTATGATGCACACTTTTTCTCCACGGGCTCTCTCTTTCAATTCTTCTTCTCACTTTTACGATACTTTGTTTTTCTCTCCTGCTCTCTCTCTTCACTTCTCAACTCTCACTCTCTTTTTCTTCTTCTACGTAGCTCTCTTTTCAAATGGAACCTTCGCTCACAGGAACCCCTTACTGCTTTCTGCGGCCCATTAGTACCCCCTTTTCTCTTTTCATCTATCTCAATCGAAGGACGAGGCGGCTATATATATAGGACATGGCCTCCGTAACGATGAGCCAGAAGGAATAACCTAGTGACACCCTATTGGTCCACCTGGCATGAGAGGGAGGATGATTCTTCTGGAAACCTCTAAAAATGAGTGCCATATTTTCTTGGATCACGTGCCCCATCACTACTCACATGGGTTCACATGCCACTCCCTTGCCGTACCAATGATTGGTCTCACTTGTCTTTTTATGCGCAGTCACGTGCCTCTGTACCGATTCACTTAAGTCCTGCTTCTCCGAATAGTTCACTCAGGCATTTCTTCAAACACCTCTTGATTTGCTTAAGGCACAAAAGTGCATCGACTTTAAACAGTAATGTGTACTGACCTTGAACAGTGAAGTGTCAGACCTTGAACAGTGAAGTGTACAGACCTTGTATACTGAATCAGAATGAGTATCGACCTTAAAAATGTATATGTACCTGTTGCATCCCTATGGTTTTGATGATGTCTCACACTATAAATCAATTGTTTTTGACTTTAGATCAATTTGTCTTTATACGGTGTATTTCCTTATTTCTATGCATGAAGGAGGTCTGTGTTTGTAGCATGATTTAGGTCCGTGCATTACATGTTCTCGTTCTCTGTTTAAGGCATATTAAGTTCAGTGCAAGTTCTGCATCTCTTACATAAAGTGCTTGCCTCAATGCAAGTCCTTGATCAGGTTCATATGTTGTCTCTATGCATTTCTCTAGGTCGTGTCCTCTAAGGACCGTGCATATCATGTCTCTGCAGCTCACCTTTTGAGGTCGGTGCAATTCTTGACCAAAATGCCTTGGTCAGGCTAGTCGTTCCTACACCTCAGTGTAAATCCATCTCGGTGCAAGCTTTGACTTGCATCTATCATTGTCTTTTCAGTGCTAATGCATCTCGGTGCAAACCTTGATTAGTCAAAGAGATTGGAACACAACTCGGTGCACGCCTTGCTTAAAACAAGATCATGTTCAGTGCATAATCTAGCCTATTCGATTCTCTGTTGCAACGAGGTCGGTGCAGTTCATGCATCAGGTCTATTAGACTCGGTGCAAGTCCTGGAAATAGATAAAGTGGGCTGGTGCAACTTCTGTTTCATTCCATATCGGTGTTTTTCTTGCCCGTCATAGTCAATGTTTATTTCTTTGACTCGGTGCAAACTTTTCTCTTTGGCAAAATAAATTCACTGCAATAGTTGATTTGGGAATTACTACTCAGTGCAGTTTCTGGTTTCTTATTCCTTACACTAATACGAACTGTGCTAAGTGTGTGTGACAAAATGACTATTTCTTCTCTGACAGTTTGTCTGTGCAATTCACCAGGAAGATGGCACGTGATCCGAGGTAGATAGAGGTCCAGAATATTCCCACATGTACCCCAACCTTTCAGGCAAGAAACGTGGTATCCAAACGCCCAAGGATCTGGCTCAGACATATATATATATGCTGAAGAAAGGGTTCGAGGGGGAGAGGATGGGACAGTGAGAAAAGAACAGCAGCGTGAGAGCAGTGGATCAAGAGAGAAAACCAGAGACTACCCACTCCATCCAGAGCCGAGAGAAAAAACTTCTGACAGAGAGAGAAGAGATTGTGAATGTGAACTTCTGCTTCTACAGAAGCTATATTGCTTTTGTTTTTTGTGAAAATTGTCGTTCATTGATCATTTTTGTTTTTCAAGTTTCCTTTACTTTCATTCCGTTCTACTTCCCTCCACTGTTCGGAGGAAGGGAGAGGTTCTCCAGTTTCCCTCCATTGTCGTGGAGGAAGAGAGGTTGATCCTCTGGTTGTGTGAGTTACTTGGGAGTAACCGCACAAGGTTCCCCTTGCTGCGTGCAAAGGAAGGGAGATTGGTTCTCCAGTGTTTTTCTTCTGGTCGATCAGAAGACTGAGGAGGCTGTTCCTCAGTGCAAGCTGTTAGGCAGCGGTTGTTGCAGACTGAGTCTGTTGTGTGCAATATAATATTGCAAGGAAACCTTACTCTCTTGAGTAAGGGGTGGACGTAGATTGCGGATAGCAATCGAACCACCTAAAAAATTCCCTGTCTCTTCTGTGGTTTGCTTGTTTACGTTGTGCTGCTCTCCATCTACTTGACACATTGCTTCATTGTGGATTGCTTTCTCGATCTCATTCCTTTTACTAGCCATCATAGTTGCCTGTCTTCGAGGTCTTCTTCACTGCAATTTAAGGGGTTGATAAATCGTGTCTGAGTTTATCGAATTTTTGGGAGTGAGCTATTCATCCCCCCCTTCTATCTCACTTTCCGCTGCGCATATCATTTGGTATCACAGCAGGTTTTCATCGTGTGGGCCAACGGTCAGGGTAATCCTAATGGTCCTTAAAGCTTCATGGCTGAGGGACAATTGTGGACACCAAAAAATGTCGATGAGGATCATACGGCATGCACGTCTCGACATTCGAGAGCAAGCCGAAGATGGAAATGCCGAACAAACCTCATGCCTCGCCCGATCAGGACGAGAACTCGCTTGGTGGTCCACTACCTGCTAAGGAAGCCCCCCAGGTAGAAGATACAGCTACAATGCTCCGACCGGCCATGCCGAGAGCTGAATCAGAGAGAAGTCGGGAACTCTGGCACAATCTCGACATGCACAGAAAGTTACGCAGAATCTGGGACCGAGTCCCAGAGGCTACAAACAGAATATTACAGAGGCCATACATTGCAACCGGAACATTCTAGGAATGCCGACATTCATATAAACGGCCGCGACTTCGAGAAGAATCTGTTTAGTGCTTAAAATGGCACGAAGGGGCCTTAAAACGGCGCGCCCCCCTCTTAAAACGGCGCCCCCCTTTTCTTTTGGCTACACGGTGCGCGAAGGGGCATCCCCTTTGATGCTTAAAATGGCGCCCCTTTGAATATGGCGCCGTTTTAACGCCTCATTCTATTCTCTGAAGTGCTTCCCCGGCGTGCAATCAACCCATCCCGTCGGCATGCCGATGCTCTGTTTAATGATGTGCAGAGAACATTGAATGCCCGACGCTATGTCTCTACCTCCGTTCGACAGCACAGAAGCGGCAACGAAGAAGCAGGCTCCGGCAAATCCGTAAATGTCCCATCCTCGGATGAACGCCAGTGTACTCCACGAACCAGCTTCATCCAGCACAACAACAACGTTGTTGCGAACAAGGCAGAGGTGGCGGGAGTTTTCTCCCCCACTGTCCGTTCTATAAAAGGCATGCCCCACTGGTGAAGAAAGAGGAGAGGCTCGAACCACCCCCCGGAGGGCGATTGAAAAGAGAAGAGAGGGCCACCCGAAGAGAAGAAGAAGCTTCGTCCCCGTGCCGGAGAAGAGAAGAGAGGAGAGTGAGAGTGAGAGTGAGAGGTGAGCTTGGAGGGGGAGGAGCATGTGCTCCGTTCCCCCTCCCCCATCAATGTATTCCCTCCTTTCTCTCTATTGTATTCTCCCCTTTTCTCGCTTTAGGGTAGATTCCCCGCTGTGTCTCTCTTTGCAAATGAATAAAAAGAAAAGCCCTTTTTGCAACATACAATGTTCTTCTGCTTCCCTCTCTTTCTCTCTGCCTTCTCCTCATCCAGGCCCTTCGAAGCTTGCTTCTCCATAGCATGGCCTTCGAAGGAGTCCGTCAGGGGATGAACATTCATGGCCCTCGTGGCAAACATCTGTCCCGCGTCGAAGATTCATCGCCTGTGAGTCATGGTCGCTCTTGAAGGCTAGCCCTCGAGCGCTCCACACTCACACATGGGTTCGGACCGCCGTAAGGCCACTCCGATGTTTGAGGGTCACCCCGGAGCAATCCGTTTGGTGGCCTTCACTTCTCTCTTGCAAGCCCCGGTATAGGGGAGATGCTGTACGATTTTCATCAGGGGATTAAGAACACTCAAGAACAAACTGAACGTTTAATTTCACATACAACAACTTCTGTGAATGACCATTGAACCTCTGTGAATCAAACCCTTCGAACGAACACTTAAGCATTCACGCTAATTCACCTCAATAAATGACTAAAAATGATTAAACCCCCTTTTTCATCAACCTAATCTTCCAAATGGATGAATAAACCTGCCATTAACCCAACCTGCAGGTGTAAGAAAAGAAAACACACAGTTAAAGCAAGAAACCCTCGGGAGGGGCTAATCCGGCGTGGCCACTATTCCATCGCGCCGTTTTAACCCTCCTCACAATAGCCCCATCTCCTTCTTTGGATGCTAAACGGCGCGCCGGTTTAACCTCTCAAAACCATTCCCTTTATCACACCCGGCGCACCCCTTTCGATTCTAATCCGGCGCCCTTAAAACCGGCGCGCCCCTCTCCCCTTGAATGGCCCAATTCTGGCGCGCCCCCCCTTGTTTAACCATTAAAACGGCGCGCCCCTTTGCCCACTCTTAAAACGGTGCCCCCTTGAGGTTCCATATCCGGCGCGCCCCCCCTTGCCATCCTAATCCGGCGTGCGTCCTATAAAAAAGAACACAATTAACTAAGGGGAAGAGAAGCTTAAAACTCATAAATAAATTAGAAGAAAGGACCCAAACAGATGAATGAAATAAAAGACTATGAACCACTCTCATGAGAACAAACACCATAACCTTTCTATAATTAAAATTTTGTTCCGGGGGCGCTGCGACCTGACCGCGACCTGACCGCGCAGGTCTATCCACGTGTGAGGGCGCACGTTAGCGAGCTCGGGCTACGCATTTAACAATTCACACCCCCGGACTGGGTGCAAAGAGAAAACCAATGATGCCTTGTGGTATCGGACGTGGACCTCGGAACCTCCGACATGGTCATGATCCGAACACATCTCGGGCCAATAGTTCGTTAACTCGACCCGCTTCTCCCGGGATCTAATCCCGCAACCCTACATTAAACTTGTCGTGTCTACGGCAGACATTTGCATGGTTTATCATCGTCTTCGATGCTTCAAACGTGGACTCGCGTCCGAACAATGAATGGTCCGACCGTGACCGACACGCACATATACCTTGGAACCTTCGTTTCCCAAGACTGTGCGTGAAGAAAAAAGTAATGACGTCCCGTGGCATCAGACGTGGTCCTTGGAGACCCCGATATGGCCATAGTCCGCAACCACCTCGGGCCAATAGATCATCAGCTTGACCCATCTTCATCGGGATCCGATCCCGCACCCACAGGAAACGTGCCATACCTACGGCATACATCCGTATGTCTTTGTCGTTGTCTCCGATGCTTCGAATATAGACTTTCGTCCGAATACTGAATGGTCCGTTAGTGACCGACGTATATCCCGGGATCTAATCCCGCAACGCCACATTAAACTTGCCGTACTCACGGCAGACATTTGTACGGGTTTATTTCCGTTTACGTCTTCAATATAGATCTTGTCCGAACATAAAATGGTCCATGAATGACCAACAAAATATGAATGGAACGAGATGGCTCTCGTCTTCCCCGAACCCTACGTGCGGGAATATCAATAAGACCTTTGTGAGTCACATTTGGACCTCGGGTTCGCCCCAACCATGGTCATCGCCTGACCCACATCCTAGGCCTATAGTCAGCTATCTCTGTACAAATCTTTGTTTCGGAATCTAGTCCCGGGACACTTTCCCGCTGCCCTTCGGCACCGGAAATATTAATGATGCCCACGCGAGCCCGACTTCGACCGCGGGGGGCCCACCGCAGTATGGTCGTAGCTTGGTCTTGCACCGGGTGAATAAACTTATCGGTTTCCGACCGCTCTAACCGGGATTCAACCGAATGCCTCCTATCCCTTTGAACAATAAACTTGCCTTACCCCGGCATACATATGCTCCAGTTTTCCCCGTGATGATCACGATTCTCTAACGCCGGATGCTCGTCCGAATATCAAAATGGTCCCTTGAGTGACCGACATATTTCAAATGCTTGTTTCCCTAGACATAGGGCTTTCCGACTGATTCGAGACCGCTATCGGCTTGTTTCTCTCGATATATTTTCCTGGCCATGAGGCCCCTTTTCCCGGCGATTAATCAAGGGTGTTCCCCTCTCTGAGGGGATGCAAATGACGTCGTGACCTTCATGGCGCGGCGGGTTCCAGTCCCGTCACGAACCACACAATCGTCTGATTAGTCACGAGCGCACAATAAATCGTCACTTTGTGACTGGCATGCCCACGCACTTAATAAACGCCAATAAACAAATAACCAATGATTATTAAATAAAAAGTGCATCCACAACAATCTATCAGCCGCCCTCCATTCTTTGATGGTAACAATTATCTTTTCTGGAAAAACAGGATGGAAGTATTCATCAGGGCGCAGAGCCACAAGCTGTGGAGGGTGATCATTACAGGGCCATACGATCTGCCACCGAACGAGGACGCGTGGATAGATGATCAAGTCAAGCTCTCATCACTCAACTGGACGGCCCCGAACATCATCCAATGTGCGGTACATCCAGGCGAATACGCCGCATCTCAGCTTGCAAGATGGCCAAGAAAATGTTGGACGAGTTGGGTCTAATCTACGAAGGTACACCTCAAGTGAAAGCAACGAAGGTAAATCTCCTCACCTCTGAATATGAGATGTTTAAGATGAAATCAGAGGAGACCATAACTGAGATGTATGCCAGACTGTCACTGATTACGAATAGTCATAAGGGGTTTGGGAAAGAGATAGCTGAGGGAGATATAGTCAGGAAGATACTTAGATCTCTAACTCCTATATGGCACACTAAGGCCATTGTGATAGAGGAGTCTAGGGATCTGTCGATAATGACAGTCACCGAACTCATATTATCCCTTATGACGTATGAGATGAATTTTAAAAGGAATGGTGAAGGAAGCGACAGGAAGGGCAAGAATATTGCCCTCAAGGTGTTCCGCAGCAAGGGAAGTAGCAGCAGCGGGAGTAGTAGCTGCGAGTCTGACGGACTGTCAGACCTCGACCAGGAGGAGCAAGCAATGCTCACTCGATAATTCAGGAAATTCTTAAGGACTAAGGGAAAGACCTTCAGAAGGAAGAGGTCATACCCCTCAGGTAAGAATTTTGATTTCAACAATGATAAGAATAGGAGCACCAAGAAAATTACATGTTTTCATTGCAGGAAACCTGGACATATGAAAGGGGATTGCCCTGATCTTCAGAAGAAGGGTCCCGACTTTCAGAAGAAGAGCTCGAAGGTGCAGAAGAAGAAGCCACAAGCGATGGTCTGAACATGGAGCGATGAGGAAGAAGATCCGGAAGCCAATTCCTCAGAGGAGGAAGAAGAAGGAATTTGCCTGATGGCAAATAGCGAAGAGGAGGTAACAAATATCTTTGAGAATTTTTCTATTGATGATTGGGAAGATGCCTATGCTGAACTGTTAGATAAGTTCAATTCTCTGAGTAAAGAGCATAGGGTTCTGAAGAGAAAATTAAATGCTAATATTGAAGAATAAACTCAAATCAGTGAGGAAAATCAGAAATTAAAGGAAGAATTGGAAGAAATGACTTCCTTGAAAAAGGAAAATGAAAAGCACAAATCAGAGAACCAGGAAGTTCACACACAGCTCAACGAACTCAAGATTAAATTTGAAGAAAGTCTGAATGAAAATAGTGTGATCACAGAGAAGTATGAAGCTGTTAAGAAAGTGAACAGTGAACTCCTAAAAAATTGTGAGTCTTTGCAAAGAGAGCTGGAAGACAAATAAATGGTCTTAGAAAAATTTGTTCAAGGAAAAACAAATCTGGATTCTATATTGGGAACAAGGGTTAATTTCAACAAGGAGGGTATAGGCTATAATCCAACTAACAAGAGACCCTTTCAGTTCAAGACCACTACCTTCTGCCCAGAGAAGGGAAAAGAAAAGCTGGACACACCATCCAGCTCAAACAGCAATCAGAACATTCAATGTCCAAAGGAAAAATTAACAAACAATGCTGGACGACCATCTAAAACAGGAATGAACTTTGTGAAAAATTTCTCTAAGCCCATTCACCAGAACAGAAGTGGTAGCTGGACTGGGCAAATGTATCAGAATAAAAGTTGGAACTACTATAAAAGAATGGGTCCGAACAGCAGTTACTGGAGAAATAACACTCACCCTCAAAAATTTGTTAATCAACAAGCGCACAGAAGATTCCCCAGGGATGAGAAGCCTAATAACTGGAATAGATTTCAATTCTCCAGACCAGCTAGACATAATTCAGGTCACAATTTCAATAGACCCGAAGTTAAGATGCAAGAGAAAAACAAGTTCAAACAACTCTGGATTCCTAAACATCTGCTTAAAGATTTGAATGATGTCTTTGGACCCAACTTATCTTGGGTTCCAAACCACTTTGTTTGATTTCGTTTGTGTAGGTCTGCCTGGCAGCTGAGAACAACAAATGGTACCTTGACAGTGGCTGCTCCAGGCACATGACAAGAGACCGATCCAAGTTCAGCAAGTTAGAAATGAAGGTAGGGGGTCTGGTCAAGTTCGGAGGAAAGAACAGAGGTAAGATCATTGGGGTTGGCACAGTTGGTAAGTCCTCCACTAACTCTATTGAGAAAGTCTTACTTGTGAAAGGTCTTCAACACAATTTGATTAGCATTAGTCAATTATGTGACAAGGGTCATAGGGTTGTGTTTGACAACAACTCATGCAAAATCTTTGAAATAAATTCCGATCATGTTAAGTTTGTAGCAAACAGGTCCAATAATGTCTACATGGTAGACTTAGATGTTGAGTCTGAATCTAACCTCTACTTATCTGCTAACTCTGAAAGTGATGCTTTTGATTGGCATAGACGTTTAGGCCATGCTAGCTTTTCTACTTTGAATAAATTGATCAAGCATGATTTAGTCAGAGGCATGCCTAAAATCAAGTTTAATTCAATTTCAAAAATCTATGATGCCTGTGCTTTAGGCAAACAGACCAGGAAGTCCTTCAAACTAAGATCTGAGCCATTATCTTCTAGACCAATGGAACTTCTTCATATGGATATCTTCGGTCCTACTAGAACTCAGAGTCTCAATGGTAGTAGGTTTGGTTATGTGATTATTGATGACCACTCTAGATTTTCATGGATCTTTTTCTTAGCCAACAAAAATGATGCTTTTCAAAAATTCAAACATTTTTTTAATAAGGTCAAACAAGAAGGAAAACATAAGATTTGTTCAATTCAATCTGACCATGGAGGTGAATTTGAAAACTCCATGTTTTCTGACCTTTGTGAAAGTGAAGGACTAACACACAAGTTCTCTTCTCCCAGGACACCAGAGCAGAATGGAATTGTGGAGAGAAGAAATCGAACCATTGTGGAGATGGCCCGAACCATGCTGATTGAGAGTCAACTACCAAGAAAGTTTTGGGCAGAGACAGCCAATACAGCAACTTATACAATCAATAGGGCCATGGTAAGACCAATTCACAAGAAAACCCCCTATGAGCTATTGAAAGGTAAGAAACCAAACTTGGCTCATTTCAAGATTTTTGGTGCTAAATGCTTTATCCATAATAATGACAAGAAAGACTTAGATAAGTTTGATGCTACAAGCTGTCCAGGAACATTTTTAGGATACTCTGAAGTGTCAAGAGCATATAGGGTCTTTAACATAACTGATCAGAAAGTTGAAGAGTCTCCACATATCATTTTTGGTGAAACAAAAGATGCTGCTAACTTTGAAGATGCTGACAGGGATTCCAGACACGATGGAGAATTCCTAGAAGACAAAGAAGAAGAGCAGGTTTAGCCAAATGAAACATCAGATACTCCTAACCAGGTAGGGCCAGCTGAAACAGGTGAGTCTTCAATAAATATAAGATTCTTGAAAGATCACCCAATAGATAACATCCTAGGCAACCTTGAAGATCCTCTTAGAACTAGGTCTCACTTTAGGAATGTTCATAATCAAGAACTAATTGCTTTGGTCTCACAAATTGAGTCGAAATCAGTAGAAGAGGCCTTAAGTGATCAATCATGGGTTAATGCTATGAGTGAGGAGTTAGGTCAGTTTGAGAGAAATAATGTCTGGGAGCTAGTTCCAAGACCAGAAAATACTAATGTCATAGGAACTAAGTGGGTGTTTAAGAATAAAATGAATGAAGATGGAATCATTTCTAGAAATAAAGCCAGACTAGTAGCCAAGGGCTACTGTCAGAAATTTGGAGTTGACTTTGATGAGTCCTATGCACCTATTGCTAGGATGGAAGCTATAAGAATATTGTTAGCATTTGCATGCTCCAAGAATATAAAACTCCAACAAATGGATGTGAAGAGTGCGTTCTTAAATGGAATTATCAAAGAAGAAGTTTTTGTTGAACAACCCCCCGGTTTTCAATTCTCCACTAAACCTGACCAAGTTTTCAGATTGAATAAAGCCCTGTACGGTCTAAAGCAGGCTCCTCGAGCATGGTATGAAAGACTGACATAATTTCTAATCAGCAAGGGCTACCACAGAGGTAAGGTGGATCAAACTTTATTTTACAAGAGCTCAAATAAAGACCTCATCATAGTTCAGGTATATGTAGATGATATTATCTTTGGGTCAACTAGCTCTGAACTATGTAATGAATTTTCTAAGTTGATGTCTGCTGAATTTGAAATGAGTTTGGTAGGTGAATTAAAGTATTTTCTTGGCTTACAGGTACACCAGTTAGAGGATGGATGCTTCATCAACCAGACCAAGTACACATTGGACATTCTCAACAGGTTTGGCATGACCAACTTGAAGCACATTACAACACCAATGGGTACCAATACCTCATTGGATGCAGATGAGACAGGTAAAGAAGTAGGTGCCAAGCTATATCGAGGTATGATTGGATCTCTACTTTATTTGACAGCTTCAAGACCTGATATATAGTTCAGTGTAGGAATGTGTGCAAGGTATCAATCTAGACCCACTGAATTGAATTTAGCTACAGTGAAAAGAATTTTCAGATATCTGTCTGCTACACACACCCTTGGTTTATGGTTTCCTGCATCACACACACTAGATTTAGTTGCATACACATATGCAGATTATGCCAGGTGTAAACTAGATAGAAAAAGCACTAGTGGTCACTGTGAATTTCTAGGTGGGTGTTTAGTATCTTGGGGTTCCAAGAAACAACATTCGGTGGCCCTCTCCACTGCAGAGGCTGAGTACGTGGCTGCAGGGAGTTGTGGTACACAAGTCATTTGGATTAAACACCAGCTTCAGGACTATCAAGTAGACCTGGGGTGCACACCCATTTACTGTGATAATACCAGTGCCATCAATCTAGCCAAGAACCCTGTCTTGCATTCCCGCACCAAACACATAGAAATAAGGCATCATTTCATAAGAGATGAGGTTTCTAAAAACACCTTTGAGCTGTTTCATGTAGGCACTGCTAATCAAATTGCTGATATCTTCACCAAGCCTCTGGTCAATGACAAATTCACCACATTAAGGAGAGAATTAGGCTTATTTAAATTATCTTAATTGCTAATCTCCTGATATTGAATTGTTTTATCTTGGCAAGAGTTTGTATGAGAAGCCTGTCCTATCAGTGAAGGGGAGTCCTGAGAGTCTGCTGATTAAATTCCTTTAGTGCATCGGTTGAGGGGGAGCTGGGCAGTTAGTGAATTTTGACTGATTCAAAAGATTGAACAGATGTGTGTCATTGCTGGTTCTCATGATTGAATGAGTGCGGTTCTCTCTCAGACAGTAGAATCTCACTCATCTCTTAAGTCTATAAGTCTGTGTTACTAAAGTCCTGCTAGAATCTTTCCTCTAGTAGTCCATCAGAGATTTGGATTAAGTGTTCAAAGTATATCTTCTTACATTGTAAATGATTCCGGTTCAGGCTAACACCTGTATGTCTTGACTTCTGTCCAAAACAACTCGAAATCTAGACTTCAAGATTCATTTCAAAGAAACAATCCTTCTGGTATTGTCTTCAACCACTTCATCTCCACAATATAAGGGATCAACCAAATAAACATATTGATCACTGAGAAACTGGGAGCTTCATCAATGAAGTGAAGTAATTCCCATGTCATGAGGTGTCAAATTCAAAAAAAAAGGGGGGGGAGAGCAATCTCTGCAAAACAAATTTGTGCTTCTGATTATTACAGAGCAATGGTGACAAGGTGGTGAGTAACTGGGGACTCTGGCCTCTGATCAAGGTGTTTCCTCACGTAAAAAGCCACAGTTACTAACTCTATTCTCTAGAAAGGAGAGGTAATGAGGTACTCACATTGAGTAACTAGGGATTCAGGCCTCTGATCAAGGTGTCTCCCTAATGTCAAAAGTGTGATTTACCAACTTACTCATTGGTCTTATTGAAAATCTCCATAATATCTCTTACGTTAGTACAAATTACTGGAATGCTTATCTTCAACACCATGAGAACACCTTCTCTGCTTTTGTCGCTTGTCGTCTACTGAGTATTGTTGTTTTGTTAAGCAATGTCTTGCCATACTTGTTCATCCCTGCTCTACATCATATACCCTGTATGTGGATACACTTTCCTCTCATTCTACTTCTCTATTGATTACCAGAGTTCAATAATCTTCTCTTGAGTTTAGCACCTCACTTATTCTCTTAAGATATGCTCTTGAGTCTTTCTACACTAAGAAGCCACTGTACTTCTCCCTCATGTCTCCAGCAATTTCTTATATCTTTCATTTCCTTTTGATGATGTCAAAGGGGGAGAGAGAGGTCATGCAACATCTGAGAACATCTGAGAGAGGTCTTTCTACTGTGAAGAGGTCATCTGAGAGTGAGTAGTGGGGAGAGCGAATTTGGAGAGAGAAGAGGTTCAGAAGATGTGTTTCTAGAAAAGGCTCTCTGGTTTGTCTGCATGATTGGCTTGCTCTCGATTGTGCTTAATGCCCTGACATTGCTTGATTCATAGTGTTGTCATCATCAAAAAGGGGGAGATTGTTGCATCCCTATGGTTTTGATGATGTCTCACACTATAAATCAATTGTTTTTGACTTTAGATCAATTTGTCTTTATAAGGTGTATTTCCTTGTTTCTAAGCATGAAGGAGGTCTGTGTTTATAGCATGATTTAGGTCCGTGCATTACATGTTCTCGTTCTCTGTTTAAGGCATATTAAGTTTAGTGCAAGTTCTGCATCTCTTACATAAAGTGCTTGCCTCGGTGCAAGTCCTTGATCAGGTTTATATGTTGTCTCTATGCATTTCTCTAGGTCGTGTCCTCTAAGGACCGTGCATATCATGTCTCTGCAGCTCACCTTTTGAGGTCGGTGCAATTCTTGACCAGAATGCCTTGGTCAGGCTGGTCTTTCCTACACCTCAGTGCAAATCCATCTCGGTGCAAGCTTTGACTTGCATCTATCGTTGTCTTTTCAGTGCTAATGCATCTCGGTGCAAACCTTGATTAGTCAAAGGGATTGGAACACAACTCGGTGCACGCCTTGCTTAAAACAAGATCATGTTCAGTGCATAATCTAGCCTATTCGATTCTCTGTTGCAACGAGGTCGGTGCAGTTCATGCATCAGGTCTATTCGACTCGGTGCAAGTCCTGTAAATAGCTTAAGTGGGCTGGTGCAACTCCTGTTTCATTCCATATCGGTGTTTTTCTTGCCCGTCATAGTCAATGTTTATTTCTTTGACTCGGTGCAAACTTTTCTCTCCAGCAAAATAAATTCACTGCAACAGTTGATTTGGGAATTACTACTCAGTGCAGTTTCTGGTTTCTTATTCCTTACACTAATACGAACTGTGCTAAGTGTGTGTGACAAAATGACTATTTCTTCTCTAACAATTTTTCTGTGCAATTCACCAGGAAGACGGCACGTGATCCGAGGTAGATAGAGGTCCAGAATATTCCCACACGTACCCTAACCTTTCAGGCGGGAAACATGGTATCCACACGCCGAAGGATCTGGCTCAGACATATATATATATATATATATGCTGAGGAAAGGGTTCGAGGGGGAGAGGATGGAACAGTGAGAAAAGAAGAGCAGCGTGAGAGCAGTGGATCAAGAGAGAAAACTAGAGACTACCCACTCCATCCAGAGCTGAGAGAAAAAACTTATGAGAGAGAGAGAGAAGAGATTGTGAATGTGAACTTCTGCTTCTACGAAGCTATATTGCTTTTGTTTTATGTGAAAATTGTCGTTCATCGATCATTTTTATTTTTCAAGTTTCCTTACTTTCATTCCGTTCTGTTTCCCTCCACTGTTCAGAGGAAGGGAGAGGTTCTCCAGTTTCCCTCCATTATCGTGGAGGAAGAGAGGTTGATCCTCTGGTTGTGTGAGTTACTTGGGAGTAACCGCACAGGGTTCCCATTACTATGTGCAAAGGAAGGGAGATTGGTTCTCCAGTGTTTTTCTTTTGGTCGATCAGAAGACTGAGGAGGCTGTTCCTCAGGGCAAGATGTTAGGCAGCGGTTGTTGCAGACTGAGTCTGCTGTGTGCGATATAATATTGCATGGAAACCTTACTCTCTTGAGTAAGGGGTGGACGTAGATTGCGGATAGCAATCGAACAACCTAAAAAATTCCCTGTCTCTTCTATGGTTTGCTTGTTTACATTGTGCTGCTCACCATCTACTTGACATATTGATTCATTATGGATTACTTTCTCGATCTCATTCCTTTTACTAGTCATCATAGTTGCCTGTCTCCGAGGTTTTCTTCACTGTAATTTAAGGGGTTGATAAATCATGTCTGAGTTTATCAAATTTTTGGGAGTGAGCTATTCATCCCCCCCTTCTATCTCACTTTCCGATGAGCGTATCAGTACCGACCTTGTACATCGAACCAGAATGAGCATCGACCTCAGGCACTTAAGATCAAAATTGACGTCGACCATAGTTACTGTAGAGCTGAAGTAGCTTCCACCTCAGACACTAGAAATCAAAACTGGGCAGAACTAGCATCGACCTTCGTTGCTTAAGGGCAGAACTAGCATCGACCTTCGTTGCTTGAGGGCAGAACTAGCATCGACCTTCGTTGCTTGAGGGTAGAACTAGCATCGACTTGTACAGTAACTGCATCGACCTTCTTTAGTCCCCAGCAAACTAGCATCGACCTTCATTCCTCTGGCAACAGAACTAGCACCGACCTTCATTCCTCTGGCAACAGAACTAGCACCGACCTTGTTTGCTGAGGGGCAAGACTAGCATTGACTTGCATGATGCTAGCAAGAATGTGCTCGGACCTTGTCTCTATCCTGGCGAGATGTGCTCAGACTTTGTTGGCAAGGTAGCATCGATCTTGAACAGTAACATGTGCAGACTTGGCCTAGTGTTCGACTTTAGACAATGGCTGATGTTTGGCTTGTCCAAGCTGGAACTTTGACTGTCCTTGTGCTAGCTAAAAATTTGACTTCTTCTTGTTGACCAGCTTAATTTGACTGCATTGACCATGTAGACTTTTCTTGTTGACTGTGCGTTGACTTTAGATTTTGACTGAGTTGCAACCTGTTCTTTGTGCAATAATGGCAATTTAAACACCTAAGCAACTCAAGCAAAAGCATGATAGAAAATACATGATTCTTTAATACAAAGCACATTGATTGATCATATTAAAGAGTAAACATGACTCATGATTTTGACAGTATCAAAACACAAGGACACAACAGTCTCCCCCTTTTTGATGATGGCAAAACTATGAGTCATTACAGGTCATATTAATTAAACAACTGGCTAACTCCCCCTTTGACCTTAGAAAAACTTTGCAATACAGCACATCATATTTAGCAGATCATGCAACCAATGACCCCAATGACTGACTGACTCACAAACTATTCTCCCCCTTTGACAACATCAAAAAGAAGTAGTTTGAGTGTAGAAATGAAGTATGAAGACCAAATGAAGCATGAGGACTTGGAAAGTAGGATTACCAGATAAATGAGTATAAAGGCAAATAGATAGAATTGATTTTCAGATAGTTCAATTTAGCATATAGGAATGAAGTGATTCACAATCAGATATGAATTTCATAAATCAGAGTTAATTCATTTTCAGACTCTGTCATTATAAAAGAGTTATGATCAGATCCTTATTTACATGCATGGTTCAAATCTAATAATTTCAGAGTTTATCAATGAAAATTCTTTTAAAAAGAAGGAACTGCATTCTTGTTTAATAGAGATGAACCAATTTTCCATAATAGAGCCATGTCAACCTCCTATTATCTTACTCAAATAAAATAATGGCACCTCTAGGAGTTACTCAAAAACAATATTGAAGTTAAACACAAAAATAGTTCTGTTCAGGGTCTCAGAGTTTCAGCACAACAACTTGACCTTCGGTCACATTTTCAGATTTTTCCTTTTGGCTCAGAATATTTTTAAGAGCAATCAAGTATAGTCAACACATTTTGACTTAAGGGTACACGTTAATCAGACGCCAGTACCCCTAGTTACTCAGTGAGACTAAGTATCTTGCTTCAATTTGAACAGAGATAGCAATGACACCTCATAACTAGGTCCACTCCATTTCTTTGATGGAGGGCTTAGTTTCTCAGTGTAGCCTTTGTCATTGCTCTGCCATGAGCGTTGAAATACAATTTTATCAAGCTGCCCTTAGAGTTTTCAGATTGTTCTATGTTTAAAAAAAATACTCTATCCAAGTATCTCAACCAAAGGCAATCATAATTCTAGATTTTCAGATTCAAGAAGATTTAACAAGACACAACAATGTAAAAGCTGGTTAGGACCTATTAAACTGAATACTGATTCTTTTCAAGGAATTTATCTTTAAACTCAAGGAAATCATTAAAAACAAACCAGCAAATTATTTTGGGACATCATAATTCTGTATAATAGAAGATTCCTAAACAAGAATATTCAGATTTATGATCATAGTACACAAATTGGAATCCTTCTGAATTTTGTATGTTCTTGAGATGGGTGACAAATAAGGCAGTGAAGATAGTCTAGTGAAGGGTATGATAATGACATCCAAGTAGAAGATCAATCATTGAGATTTTAGACAAGACTCCCCCTCAATAGATGTAGAGAGTTGAAAGGAATTTCAAAAACCATTTTCATGAAGAGACCAATTGATAGGATGCTTAGCGAATATGAGGATCATACAGACCAGCTTAGGAATGAGAGATAGAAATATCAATCACAAATATCAGCAAAGACTGAATCAAGGATCATCAGTTAACCAAGGTGAACAATTTGACTGACTGAATGGAATGAATCATGAGGTAAAGAGTAGATGTCAGTCAAGCAATTTCAGAGATATACCTTATGCTCCCCCTAAATGTATGCACTCAAACAGCCTTTTTAGTATTTTCAATGTGAATGACATGCAATGAAATCTAAAATTAGTATATGCACTTAACAACATGTATGCATGTGCATTGACTCCCCCTAACTGAATGCATTGAACCATTAACAAAGATGCAAATTTTAACACTCATTTCAGATGTCAACATGAATTCAAATTATGTACAGTAGGTTTAAAGCAAATGTGATAGTCCCGCATGAAGATGAATTTATTTCAGATTTATGCATTTTTCATGAAGATCAGCATATGCAGGCATAAAAGTATGTTTAGATAAATCAAATTCAAATCATGTGTCATGATAGGCTTCATAATCAACCCTTGGTACTAGGCGGAGAACGTAGGTCTTAAGACCACCTCACGCAAGGTGTGGGTTTCCAGACAGACATAAGATCTGCCCTTCTCCCGACAGCATTTGATATACCAATGGGTTTAATTTAGCTAGAATCAAGAAACACATAATAAGAGCAATTTACTTGACACACAAAGAGCAAGCATAAGAGTGCAGAATGCAGTCGTATAGGCATCTCCAAAATTTGGATGACAGTTATCTGAACAGATATGTATGCGAAAGACCATGTATGCAACTGATTTTAACTAACAAGTCAAGCATGATTTATATCTATTTGAAGAAAAAATATTAATATTCAAATAGCCAAACCTGTAAAGTGCAGAATTTGGGGTTTTACCATACGCCGGTGCCTTAGCTTATTTACCCATTTATTCATCAGCTTCCAAGGCACTCCTGCAAAATAGTTCCTCATTTTGCATTTTTAGGTACCCAAGAGTTCTTGGGTCCTGTAATGTCAGTGGCACCTTTGACTGGTACTCTCAACATTTTCTTGGCTAGAGAGTCATCAAATCTCATTAGAAAGCAATTAGACATAGAATGTCCTAACTGTCCACAATAATGGCATGATACAGCAATTTTAAAATTCTTCCTATGCACATCATTATTAACATGGAATCTATGTGCATTCATATGAAAATTTCTACCATTAATATTTTGTTTATGGCAACCTGCCAGCCAACAGCTTGCAGCCCTGTGGCCTAGCTTTCCACATTCAAAACATGAAGAAATCATTCTGCTAAATTACCGTTTGCTCCTATCAAATGCATGTCTTTTTGCGGGGATTCTAGCAGATTTGGAATTAAATGTTCTTCCCTTAGTATGCCAACACTGTGTAGCAATGTGACCCATCTTGCCACAACGAAAACATTGAACCCTCTTTTTCTGAAATGCATGATTGTTATCATGAGATTCCCTAGCATGCATTTTTCTAGCATTCAAATCATCTAGTTCCATTAATCTACATTCATGCATTTGGTGGCCAGCCTTGTGACAGTAATGACATGCCATGATTTTCTTATGTGCATGTGTGTGTGTGGATGATTTATGGGGAACATGCAAAGAGGTAGCATGAACATTTTTGTTCTTTTCTTTTTATTTTTCAGTTGTTTTCGAGGTTTTCTGAGCAATAAACTGAAAAACAGGTTGGTTCGGAGAACTGTGAGAATTAGAACTGGAAACAAAAGATGTTTGAATTTTATTTCTAAAACTCTTTTTATTTGTAGGGTTATAGCCTAACCCTTCTTTCTGGAAATTAACCTTTGTTCCCAGCATTCTGCCCAAATTTTCTTTGTCACTTGTGATTTTTGACAGTGAATTTTACAAATCTTCAATTTTATTCTCTAAGGTGGCAATGTGTATTTCATAGCTGGCAATCCCTTGCTCACTGCAATTAACGCACTCATTCAACACTTTATTTGTAATTTTATGATTTTCAATTTCTTGTTCTAGATTGTGCAATTTTTCAGACTCATCTATGTAAACAGATTTTCCCTTTTCTAGGACAAGAAGCTTTTCTGACATTGCTGAATTTAAGTGTTTTAACTTTTCATTTTCTTTTGTCAGTTCTTCATTTTGAATCAGCTCATTAAATAAACTCTGATCATTGTTGGACACTTTCAGATTATTTTCAAACTCAAAAATTTTGGCTAATAATTCTTTGTTCTCAATTCTCAATGAGCCAATTATTTCCTTAAGCTTTTTTGTGTCTAGATTATGAGCCCTGACTAAGTCTTCTACTTGAGAGCATTTTTCACATGAAGAATTATCAATCTGTTCAGTTTTTTTTTTCAGTTTCTTATTCCTTTTTCTTAATTGTTCATGTGACTCAAATAGCACAGTATACGCATGCTCCCAATCATCTATAGTAAAGTTTTCAAAAATAGAGCTCACCTCTTCATCTTCCTTTTGATCACTGTGGTGATCACTTCCATCTTCAATGGCCATAAGACCACAGACTTCAATTTCCTCTTCATCACTCGGAACACTTTCTTCCTCATCACTCCAAGTTGACACCATGGCCTTGGTTTACTTTTTATTGCCCTTGGCATCCTTCTAACAAGCTCCGGGCATTCATCTCTGACATGCCCCGATTTCCTACAATTATAGCAGACAATCTTGTCAGATTTCTTATTATGATCAGATTTAGAGTGATAGCCTCTATATGCCTGGTAGGGTTTGTTCTTCTTGGCATACTTACCTCTCATTCTTAATTTTTTTTTGAAGTTTCTGGTGAGGAATGCCTGTTCAGAGGTCGACAGTTCATTAAAACCCTCACTCAGTTCATCACTGCTCTCACCACTACTACCAGATCCCTTGAGGGCTAGCATCTTCGATTTCTTCTGCTCATCTTCAGGTTTCCTGAAGTTTAACTTGTAAGTCATCAAAGACCCAATTAACTCATCCACCTTCATGGTGGTTAGGTCCTTAGACTCCTCTATTACAGTGGCCTTTGTGTGCCACGCAGGAGATAGAGACCTGAGGATTTTCTTAACAATCTCACTATCAGAATAATCCTTGCCTAGATCTTTAAGATTGTTAGTAAGCTGAGAAAGCCTAGAGAACATTTCCTTTATTGACTCATCAGACTTCATTTTAAATACCTCATACTCAGAGACCAGCATATTTACCTTTGTCGCTCTTACCTGGGACGTTCCTTCATATATCAGCTCTAGCTTGTCCCACATGTCTTTGGCTGATCTACAAGCAGAGATCCTAGAATACCCTACTGGGTGAACTGTGCACTGCATTAAATACAGAGCCGTCCAGTTCACCGTTGAGAGCCTAACCTATTCCCTTGACCATGTGTTTTCATCTGGCGGCAGCTCAAATGGTCCTGTGGTGATTACTCTCCAGAGTTCGTGGCTCTGCGCCATCAGGAATACCTCCATCCTATTTTTCCAGTAAATATAATTAACACCATCAAAGAAAGGAGGATGGTTGATAGAATGTCCCTCAGCTATGAAGCTACGAACATTTCCATTCCCAGGTCTTCCCTGGTCGTTGGACCACATCATGGGAAATCGGGCTCTGATACCAATTGTTAGGATGCGAGGCTCAGATTCAGAGGGGGGGGGGGTGAATGAATCCCCTTTAAAAAATATTGCGGAATTAGAAACTCGATCAAGTTAGGGACACTCAATTAAAGATGAAGATTGCTCTAATCAACACCTAACACTTAGCATGCTCACAGACTAAAATAACTTTGGACACATTCAACACACTGAGAGGGGCAAATCTCTCAGCACACGAATCAATGCTTAGAGGGTGTGCAGACAGATTTATCTTCTGATAAGAATAGAAGACTTATCTCAAATCAATAAATCAAGGAGAACAAGTATTAACCAGATAGCGCTCAATAAAGCAAACTAACACATCCTGTGAAAGAGATAGAAGACATGGAGTCACACACATTCACAAACCATGAGCACACAGAGTTTTTAGATGGTTCGGTCTGCTACCACAGACCTATGTCCATCCCCCACTCAAACCTGAGTGAGGCTTACCGCTGACCAACATCTTGAAACGCTGAGCATCACAGCTTGCTAACAGAGGAACAAATCCCCAACAGCTGAGCCTTACAGCTTTACTAACCGAGGAACAAATCCTCAACAGCTGAGCCTCATAGCTTGCTACACGCTGACTAACAGCTTGATGAAAGAAATCAAAGGAAAAATGGAAGACAAAAGCAACTAGAACTATAGCAATAGTAGCTATGAAAATGAAAACCGCGATGGCTTGGATTTGATCCAGAAGCCAAGAAGGAACACCCAGATCTTCACTCAAAACTATGCTACACACTTTTTCTCCACGGGCTCTCTCTTTCTCTTCTTCTTCTCACTTTTACGATACTCTATTTTTCTCTCCTGCTCTCTCTCTTCACTTCTCAGCTCTCACTCTTTGTTTCTTCTTCTGTGCAGCTCTCTTTTCAAATGGAACCTTCGCTCACAGGAACCCCTTACTGCTTTTTGCACCCCCTTAGTACCCCTTTTTCTCTTTTCATATATCTCAATCGAAGGACGAGGCGGCTATATATATAAGACAGGGCCTCCGTAACGATGAGCCAGAAGGAATAACCTAGTGACACTCTATTGGTCCACCTAGCATGAGAGGGAGGATGATTCTTCTGTAAACCTCTAAAAATGAGTGCCATCTTTTCTTGGATCACGCGCCCTATCACTGCTCACATGGGTTCACGTGCCACTCCCTTGCCGTACCAATGATTGGTCTCACTTGTCTTCTTATGCGCAGTCACGTGCCACTGTACTGATTCACTTAAGTCCTGCTTCTCCCAATAGTTCACTCAGGCATTTCTTCAAACACCTCTTGATTTGCTTAAGGCACAAATGTGCATCGACTTTAAACAGTAATTGTAGACACGCCAAAATTGACGCTATGATGATCAAATCTCATGTCACTATGATAATGCCTCAAAGTGAACTTCAATATTTCTATAATATAGAGTTTTTCTATTTTTTATGTGTTTTTATGATTTATTCTTGCATTTTTGGTGATTAACGACTTCATTGGGGGCGTTATTTAAGTAACGGCGTTGCTTGAGGCGTGTTTTTAAGAAAGGACGACTTGTGGTAAGGTCGTCAATTCCTGGTATTTTACGAGTCCCACCCCGATTGAAATCAATGATTAACGTCCTTCCATAGGGCGTGTTTTTGTTTAACGCCTTTGCTTCAGGCGTCTTTTTTCAATTTTCAAATAAAGAAGTTTTTATTACCAAAATTGAATCAAGGAAGTGACGCCCTGATCCTGGTCGTGTTTTGAATTAACGCCCTTGGGCAGGTCGTCAATTGTTGAATTGACGCCCTTGAGTAGGTCGTGTCTCACCCTTTCGTGTCCTGTTTAAACTCATCTTTCCTGAAGAGTTCCCTGCCTTTCTTGGTCACCTTGCCTGATCTGGGAGCTAGAGTCCTTGCTATTGATGATCACTGCCTATTCTTATCTTCCCAAATCTGTGTTTATCTTGATCGAAACCTTATAAAAGGATTCCCTGGTCAATCTCGCGCGAGGTTATGGTGTTGCTGGAGCCATTAATCACGAATCAGAGGAAGAGCAGAGAGCAGTTTTCTTTTGCGCAGAGAAGAGTTTCTACTCTCTTCATCCGTGTGATCTCTTCATCATCTTCCTTCTGCTTCCTGCTGCTCTGGTGGTTCTTCCCTTTACTGTTTACAGGAACAGCAGGGGTTCCCTCTCCCTTGTGTGTTTATCTTCATCGTATCATCATCGATCATCATACTTTTCTTCTTTTGCATTAGTATGCATATCTTCCTTCTCTCCCTAATTCTCTAGGGGTTTTAAAACCAAACAAAAAGGTGCGCATGCTATATTCTTATTTTCATCATCATACTGATTCTTTGGATTGATATTACACTCACGTTTGGCTGATCTCCTTTTTTTTTACTTGTTTGTTCTTTGTTTCAAGGTAATCAACAAGGAAAACCCCCTTCATCGGCCGGCCGATAGAAGGTGGAGGAAGGAATCCATATCCATCCCGCGTCTTATTTTCACCAGGTATTCGCGATCATCTTTTCTTCTTATTGAGGTAACCCCTCTGGCGATCACACTCCTTAGTAACACCACGTGCTATTTTACTCCCTTTTTCATCATTATTCTTCTTTTACTCTTATGCATATATATATTTTCCTTTAAGAGTGGATTTTCCATGTTTCACAAATTGGCAATCACGGTGGGACTTCCACTATTTTTCTGTTGATTACCATCTCCTTTTGGCACCCACGTGTGCCCTTTCCCCTTTGGCACCCACGCGTGCCCTTTCCCTTTGGTACCCACGGTACCCCTCCTTTGTGCCCCACGGGCACCCTCCACTGTGCACACTGCACACTCCCCGGGATCAGCCAGCTTGTGATTAAGTCTACTGCTGTTGTTGAATTAACGCCTTTCACAAAGGCGCCTTTCTATTTAACGCCTTCATCCAGGGCGTCTTTTTTCTATTTAACGTCTTCCACGAAGGCGTCTTTCATCATATCTGCTGCTTCTGTGAATTTGCGCCCTCTCTTTGGGCGTCTTTTTATTTGGCAGCGCCTTGCACCAAGGCGTGTTTTTCTTCGATCTTGCGCGCCACTTATATTTGACGCCCTCTGTCAGAGGCGTCTTTATCATATTTAGCGCCCCACATCAAGGCGCGTTTTTGCATTGTCTGAGAGCCCCTCCCAGTGATTCACGACAGCCACGTTGTCGTCTCTTTTGTTGGTAGCGACTGCCTCCAGGTCGCCTCTTTCCTGTGTGTTTACAGAGCCTTACTGTTTCTGTCTATTCATGCTGGATTCATATTTACATTGAGTATTTGATTATATTGCTGTGATTGGCTTATCTTATACTGCATTTTGTGGCATTTGGTTGAGAGACCTCCTCTCTCTACACTAGGATTGCACACACCTTTCTTGGAATCAGGACAACCCTCCATTGAGCATTTTATCTCTTTGGACCGGAAATCCCTTCTCCAAGACCTCCGTAAGTCCCCGCACCCGTGGATTCCCTCACGGACGCTGGGCCGGTTGTACCCTTGAAGTACCCGGAGTTTAGAGAACCTATCGTTGGTAAGAAGAGAGAGAACCTAGTTGACACAGAGGCTACACTTGGATCCAAACTAGGTTTCACTTTGCAAAGAGGAGTGAATTATTCTACAATTTAACTCACTCTAATCTCAAATATAACACTAAAATCTTGCCTTCATCTCAACTTGTTTGCATAAATTTGGTTGGGTTGATTTGCTTAAGCTTGTTTCGATTGGGTGATTGATTGTGTGATTGATTGTGTGATAATTCCTTCATAAAGCTTTCTCTCTTTTTAAGCATGCAACTCCGTTCAGGTAAGATTATCAACATGAAAAGCTACGGATATTCCTATGATGATATGGAAGAGAACGTTTTTGGTCAATCCTATGAGGTTCCCCAAGATTCTATCTATCATGAGGGGAATTACCCTCCTCCTCATTCTCATTATCCTCAAGTTCATGTGGTTGATACCACTACTCAAGAGGTTGTGCCCTCTTCTCAGGCTTTACCCTCCAACACTTTGGGGAACCCCTCCCCATCTTTCAATGTTACCGATTTGATTAATGCTCTATCTCAATTAGATGACTCCCAGCGGCAGGCAGTTCAGGCTGCTTTGAAAGGGAAGTCCGTTCCCTCTTCATCCTCTAATCCCCCTCCGGCCGAGGGTGGCCATCACCTCACCAATGACCAGGCGGTCTTGCACAAACCCCCCTCTTATCCACCGACCCCTGGTGCGGCCATGCCCGGCCCAACAAGCGAGCTACTCAGCGGCTAAGCCCCAATTCTTTCAACCTCCCCAAATTCTAAGGACGCCTATGCCAAATACCTTCATTCCAAATTCGGCCCCGGTTGAGTCAGACACTAATGCTTTGCTCCTTCAGAAATTGGCTAACATGGAAGAAAAACTCAACAAGGTTACTGCAGCCAAGAATGCCCCGGAGATCTCTCTCCCTACATTGCCAGTTTTTCATTTACCACCTTCTGAGATGCCGAACTTTCGGCGATACAATGGAACTGGTAATCCTTTTATCCATCTGAAGGATTTTATGTATGAAACGTCCTTTTGGCAGGGCAACAAAGCCTCATTGGCTTATTTGTTTAGAAGATCCTTAGAGGGGCCAGCCCTCGAGTTGTTCTATTCCCTGGATCCGGCAGATGCTAGTGATTTCGATGTGGTTCAAAGGAAATTCTTGCAGAAATATAGGGACCGGGTTGGACCCTCCCTTTCAGTTACAGATTTGGTTGCAGAGAAAATGAAGCCCGAGGAGGACTTCATCATATTTGCTGATAGATGGCGGTCAATGGCCGAGAAGTTGAAAGATACCTTATCAGAACCGGAACAGGTTAAGATGATTATATCCAATGCAACCCCTCAGTTCCGACATATACTGGCTATGAACAGATGGACCACCATGGAGGAGCTTTATGAAAGAGCTCGTTACATCCAGACCCAAATGAAAGATTCGCCCATCATGGGCATGTTTGAGCCAAAACCAAGGTTGGTTAAAAAGAATACAAATGTCAACAATAGCGGGCCCATGACTGAGGGCACCGTCATCAATGAGCAAGTTGGCGCGGTCGGCAACCCCACACCTTTTCGCCAATCTAACCCACGACCTCCACCACCTCCACAACAAGGCACCCTCTTTAACTCGCCACCACAACACCAATTCGCACCTCAACCTTCCTTTGCTCCACCACAAAATCAAGCGCCCCGCGCCGACCCTCCAGCTCCACAACAATACCACCAAGTACCGCCACCCACTAATTATAGACCGCAACAACAACAGCAAAGGAGACCACTTGGCCCCAAAAGGGCCCATTATCCGCCATTGCCAGAAAGTCTCCCAGACATATTCAATGCCTTGATGGCTGCCAACTTGCTCATGTTACCAAAGGAAAGGGCAGTGTGGCCCGCTAATGTTGATACGTATCGCTACTGTGTCTTCCACCGCTCCCCTGGTCATAATATTGATCGTTGCTTCCACTTCAAGGATTACATTTACGATTTAAATGACCAGGGTGGCATTAATTGGGATGAGATGAGACAGTTTATCGCCACTATGAAAGAAAGAAGGCCTCCTCGGCAACAGCAGGCTCAGCAGCCACAGCAACCGGCTCCACAACCACAACAGCAAGCTCCGGCACCTCAGCAAGATATGGGGATTGTCCACAATCCATTACCGGAGCACCCGCCAAATCAACACCTGAACCCTGTCACGTCTCTCCGCGAGGTGGAGAGAAGACATGGATGGCATGAAGAAAACGCCTCTGTCGGGGCATTTAATCATAATCCAAATCAACCTCCGCGCCTTTTGCGCACGCTTCCTTCTTCTTCTACTCCCCAATTGAGCCGAGCTCTTCTACACCCCGTTAATCCACCTGCTCCCACCAATTCTCCATCCTTGCCAACCCGATCTCTCCTTACCCGCTTACCGCCTCCGCACCCTACCACGCAGCAAACTCCGCCATCCACCACCAACCCTTTACCTTCGCCGTCCAGACTACTCCTTATCCGCCCGTCACCAACGCCTGCTACACCCACCACCACTACTCCTTCACCGGTAAAGATCCCCCCACCATCAGCTCCCCCATCTTTTATAACCAGATCTCTCTTCATTCCGCCCACTAACCCTTCCCACGCTCGGGCACCCCTTCCTACTCCTACGCCTCCTGCGGGGGCTTCTTCCTTGAACTCCTCACCAACACCTCTTACGGGAGCTCCTTCTTCAAACACCCCTCCACCACTTCTTAATGCCAATACACCCTCTTCCTCTTCCAACCCTCCTCCTTTACTTGCCCCGACAGAGGCACGACAAAACGTGGCACCGCTCCGCAGTGGATGGATGTTCCAGCGCATCTTTCCCCAAAGAGAGCAAGAGCCCGCGCAGGGGCCTAATGAACAAGAACAGGAGCAAGAGTCCGTACCCGGCACTCAGTATGATTTGTTAAAGCATCTTGACCGAACTCCAGCAAGGATTTCAATTTTAGAACTGATCAAAAGGTCAACCACTCATCAGATGGCCTTGAAAGATTATCTGTAGAAAGTCATGGTCAATGAAGACATTCCGGTCGAGCAAATAATCACAGTATTAACGCCCGCTAGCAGTCAGCCGGCGATTACTTTTCATGAGCATGAACTGGCACCACTCTCAGCAAGGAAATATGCTATGTGCATCACTGTTGATATCAATAAGGTGGCGGTGAAACAATGTCTAGTGGACACTGGGGCATCTATCAATGTATTGCCACCGAGCACTTTGAAGATGTGCGGCATTCCTGAAAATCTGATTCGGCCGTCTACCATAACAGTCACAGCATATGACAATACCAAGAAGCCTCCTCTAGGCATGATCACATTAAAAGTCAGTTTGGGTCCGGCCGCAATCACGGTCGATTTACACATTTTGGACATGGATCCAACATTTAATGGCATTCTGGGCCGCCCCTACATTCAACAGCTCGATGCAGTGCCCTCTACAAATCATCAGTGCCTTAAGTTTCCACACAAGGGCCGCATTATCAAAGTTACCAGTATGCCAATTCTGCCAGAGGAAGACATACACTTGGCTTCTTCAGTTCCTTCTATTTGGCCTGCCAACAAGCCGTTGCTATCAATGCTAGACCTCCCTCACCCACGGCCAATGTCGCCCAAGACAATCACGACAGTTGCTATGACACCATTGCCTTCCAAGGGGAGAAAGAAGAAAAGCATGATAAACACCCCTGGCTGGAAAATTCTAATGAAAATGGGATATCAAAACGGCAAAGGTCTGGGTGACAGTTGTCAAGGTAGGACTAGGCCTATTAAGCCTCAGAAATTGATTACACGAGGCGGCCTGGGCTACAAAGGGCCGGGCAAAAATGAAGATGAACCATGGGCAGTTATGACATCCACCTTGAAGACAGATCGCCAGCCGCTTACTTGGACATTGAAGACACATTTTGTCATGGGTGGCGTCCAAAATAATGAGCAGACTATAATAATCACCTCCATTCTAGACTGTCAAGATGTTCATGCGAGACAGTTTGCTCGCCATATTGCACCATTGGCCACTTATAAGGCCCTGGAATCTCTAAGGCCCGATAAGAGAAGGAAAATGGATGATCCAGAGTGTGACTGGTATAGATGGTTTGATATGAATGATATTACTATTGCCTTGAGCCGTCTCTTTATGCCGACTGATCCGGAATGGCCGCCACTAATACATGAATTGATTGAAATGCCGGCTGTGATTACAAATAAGAGGCAGTTGCTGAGTGACTACACTGACACTGGAGAGCCAGATGTTCCATATGAAGAAGGATTTACAATAGATAGGCTGTGGGCCGGCCTCTTTTCCCTCACTTCTATGCATCCTTCTCTTCTTGTTTCCCTACATTCTCAATTGTTCTCTCACGTGCCGAGACCGCCGCCAATTATGATCAGCTTTTCTCCATATTCACTGCAGATTTCTCTCCCGATTCCTCCCTTGCTCCTCGAGCAATTCTCCAAACTCTCCATCACACCCCCGCGCGTGTCATCTCTGATTCAATCTTTCTCCAAGCTTTCAATCTCCACTCCTCCTGCTATTCTCCCTTCACATTGTTTTCTTCTAGAAAAGGAAAATAAAAATGAAGATAAAGAGAGAAACGAAAAAAAAACGGCAAAATACCAACTCTTCAATCCTCCATCTCCGTTGAGGAGACTTCTTATCTCTTTTCCGAGTGTGTCCCAACCCAGGGGCCACTCTTCCATGACTCATTGATAAATCTTTTCTCCCCCTCTGGTGAGGGGTCTTCATCTGTACCTCCTTCTGTATCCACCTTTTCACCTCCTTCTTCCTTTTCAGCTTATTCTAATCAAGCAAGTTGTTCCTCTTCCTCTAATAAAATTCATGGGGTAGATTTTCATAAGAAATCCAAGGGTAAGCAGATTCCCCGTAGGTTTCTGTTGGAGTTAGCCAGAAGATGCCAGGCTTGTTTAGCCCTTCCTGAATTTTTGGAAAATCCGATCATCCTGCCAGAGTCGGAATATGAGGATGCTAATGTTTCTTATGAGGGTTTAGGTGTCTATGAAATCATGAATGATGAGGACCCTATTGAAGAGGGGGATGAAAGTTATGAAGAATATGAGGACGAGGCTGATGCCTTTGCCAGTGGCATGAGAAGATTTGATGAACCATCAGCCTCAGTAGAAGAGCCTACCAAAGAAGTAAATTTGGGTACGGAAGAAGACCCTAGGATTGTCCTCGTCAGCAAGAATTTGCCGCCCTCCGAAGAGGAGGCGCTTATTTTGGTACTTCAAGAATACAAGGACACGTTTGCATGGAGTTATGAGGATATGCCTGGATTAGACCCTGCGCTCGTTGAACATCGGCTTACACTTAAGCCAGGGTCTGTCCCGGTCAAGCAACGGTTGAGACGTTTCCACCCTAACATGGCTTTAAAGATGAAAGAAGAGGTCGACAAACTTCATAAGGCTAGGTTTGTTAGAGTTGTCCTCTATCCTAATTGGGTGGCTAACATCGTCCCAGTCATGAAGAAAGATGGAAAAGTTCAGATTTGTATAGACTTTCGGGACCTCAACCGTGCGTGTCCTAAAGATGACTTCCCCCTCCCTCATATCGATGTTTTGATTGATAATACGGCAGGATTTGAGACTCTCTCCTTCATGGATGGGTTTTCAGGGTATAATCAGATTCGCCTGGCTGAAGAAGATCAGGAGAAGACATCATTCACTACGCCATGGGGCACTTACTGCTATGTGGTCATGCCTTTTGGACTCAAGAATGCTGGAGCCACCTATCAGAGGGCTATGATGGTAATTTTTCATGATATGATCCACATTTATATTGAGGTGTATGTGGATGACTTGGTAGTAAAATCAAGAACAAGGATTGAGCATCCTGGGGTTCTAGCTAAAGTCTTGCAAAGATCACGAGAATATCAATTGAAAATGAACCCCAAAAAGTGTGTATTTGGCGTTTCATCAGGGAAGTTGCTTGGATTTATTGTTAGCAAAAGGGGAATTGAAGTTGATCCCAATAAGGCGAAGGCCATCAGGGATATGTCTCCTCCCAAGAATTCGAAGGAAGTTTGAGGATTAATCGGGAGGTTACAATTTATTCGCCACTTCATCTCCCAACACTCACAAAGATGCAGGCCGTTTTACGAGCTTACTAAGCGGGTAGTCAAGTTTAATTGAGATGACAAGTGTCAGGCAGCCTTTGACGGATTGAAGGATTATTTGGCCAATCCTCCTATCCTGAGGCCGCCGGTTCCAGGCAAACCGTTTGTTCTTTATGTTTCTGTCCTGGATGACTATGTAGGTGCTGTCCTAGCTCAAGTGGATGAAGAAGGAAAGGAGAGGGCAGCATACTATTTGTCTAAACTTCTAAACCCTTGTGAGCAGAGGTACTCAGCCATGGAGAAGACTTGCGCTACTTTAGTCTGGGTAGTTCAGAAGTTAAAACATTATTTCTTAGCTCACGAGGTTCACCTCATTGCTCGCATGAATCCGATTAAATTCCTTCTTGAAAAATCTATCCTTACTGATCGATTAGCACGCTGGTAAAGCTTCCTTTCACAGTTCGACATCACTTACATTCAACAGAAAGCAATCAAAGCTTACGCCATTGCCGAACATCTTGCTCACCACCCTCTCCCCCGATTTGATCCTGTTAATTCGGAGTTTCCAGACGAAGAACTAATATCCATTAATCAACCCCACGATCCTATGTGGACGTTACATTTTGATGGAGCTCTAAACTCCCAAGGAAGAGGGATCGGCATGGTTCTTTTAACGCCAGAAGGGGTCACCATCCCATTTGCTGCTCAACTCACTTTCCCTGTCACAAACAACATAGCTGAGTATGAGGCCCTTTTGGCCGGCCTTCAAATCGCCCATAGATATGGTGTTACCCAATTACGAATTGTTGGTGATAGTCAGCTCATTTTGCGCCAAGTGCTTGTCAAGTGCCGCACTATCAATCCTAAACTCAAGCCCTACCAGGAACTTGCTTCAGCCTATGTCAAACTCTTTACCAAATTGGTCTTTGTCCATGTCCCTCGAAGCCAGAACATCCTAGCCGACGCTCTTGCTTCTTCGGCCTCTGCTCTAGTCTTCCCTCTAGAGCGTGATTTTCATGTTCCTCTCATTCATCAGCGTGACACTCCAGCTATTAAGGATCGTGCATTCCTCGATATTAGGGATAAGGTGCTCGAGAAGGTCAGGAGGAGTGAATCTCTTAAAGGCAAAGAGGTCATGTTGTTAGATTGGGAAGAAGAATTGACTGATGAAGAGAAACCTTGGTATTATGAGATTGCCAGGTATTGCAATGATCAATCCTATCCCGAGGAAGCCACAGCGGAAGAAAGGAAAGCAATTAGAAGAGTGGATCAACGTTATGTTTTGGTTGGAGGTGTGCTCTATAGAAGAGGGCTCACGGGTGTTTTATTAAGGTGCATCGACGATGATGAATCTTGGAAGGTGTAGACACGCCAAAAATGACGCTATGTTGATCAAATCTCATGTCACTATGATGACGCCCCAAGTGAACTTCAATATATTCATAATATGAAGTTTTTCTAATTTCTTGTGTATGGTTTTGATTTATTTTTGCATTTTTATGATTCGTGACCTGAAGAGGGGCGTTATTTAAATGGCGACCTTATCTAGGGCGTTTTCTCAAGAAAGGACGACTAAATGTCAGGGCGTCAATTCCTGGTATTATCCGGTTTTAAAGTAAATTCAAAATCAATTTAATTATTGGTTAACGTCCTTCCTCAGGGCGTGTTTTAAAATTAACGCCTCAATCGTAGGCGTGTTCTCATAATTTTCAAATAAAGTAAGTTTTATTGCCAAAATTAGATCCAAGAAGTGACGCCCTTGGTAGAGGTCGTGTTTTGAGTAACATCTTGATGTAGGTCGTCAATTCTTGATTTGACGCCCTTCGCAAGGTCGTGTTTCACCTTTCGTGTCCTGCTTTAATTCCTCTTTCCTATATAGAGTCCTGCCTCCAATAGTCTCCTTGCTCGAATTGGAGGTAGAGTCCTGCCTTCTTTGAACATTGCCTATCCTTATCTTACCAAACTCGAGCTTATCTCCCACTGAAATCCTATAAAATCATGATCTGGTCGATCGAGGCAGAGGTTGACGTTTTCAGAGGTTGAAGAGATTAGAAACGTTCAAGAGGTTGAGAGGATTGACGGCTTCCTCTGCTTCTTTTCTGTTGTATGCTCGATTGAAGGACTTTGGCTTCCTCTGCTCCTTCTTCATCCGGTCAACCGTGTCTTCTTGGTCCCCTTTACTGTCGACAGGGGCAGCAGGGCTTTCTTTTGTTTGTGTTGATTTGTCTTCATCTGCTGTTTTCTTCTTCTGCGTCTGCATCAATTCCATTGTCAGTATTTTTCCTTTTCACTTTGCACTAGTTTTATCACATATCTCCTCTCTCCCTAGTTCCTCTTTAGGGGTTTTAAAACCAAAACAATAAGGTGCGCATGTTGATTTCTTTTCATCATCACATGTTTTATTTGGATTGATACTACTGCACGTTGGCTGAATCCCATCTTTTGCTTTGTTTCATTGTCTTTTTTGCAAGGTAATCAAAAGGAGAACCCTTCTCATCGGCCGGCCGATTGAAGAAGGAGGAAGGAACTTCACATCATCTCACGTTCCAATCTTCACCAGGTATTCGCGATCTCTTTTTACTATTATTGAAGTAACCCCTCTGGCGATCACATCTCCATATTTGCACCACGTGCAAGCTTTTCTTCCCCTTATTTATGCATTAATCATCATTATTCTCCCTATTTTCACATCATTATTCTCTTGTGATAGTGTGGGATTTATGCCCATCCACAAATTGGCGATCACGGTGGGACTTCCACTGTTTTCTTTTTGATTACCATCTCCATTGGCACCCTCGCGTGCCCTTTCCCCTTGGCACCCTCGTGTGCCCTTTCCCCTTGGCACCCACGCGTGCCCTTTCCCCCTTGGTACCCTCGGTACCCTTTCCTTTGTGTCCCTCGGGCACTCTCCACTGTGCACACTGCACACTCCGGGATCAGCCAGCTTGCGTTTGCATATTTCTCTGAATTGATGCCTTCCACGAGGGCGCTTCTTAGTTTTAACGCCCTTCACAGGGGCATTTTTTATTTTACTAATGCCTTCATCCAGGGCGTCCAATTTTTATGTTACGTCTGCCGTCAAGACGTCTTTACATCACCCTACTGCTTTAATCATTCTGCCTGTGAATTCACGCCCTTCCCCAGGGCGTTCTTTTATTACATAGCGCCTCACCACAAGGCGCTTCCTCAGATTTGACGCCCTCACGCAGAGGCGTCCCTGTCAGATTTAGCGCCTCTACCAGAGGCATGTTTCTGTTTCTCGCTGCTGGCTCATAGCCTCTCGCAGTGATTCACGACAGTGACCCTGTCGTTGCTTTGGTTGATAGCGACCTGCCCCAGGTCGTCTCTTTCCTGCGTTTTACAGAACCTTGCTTCCTGCTGCTGTCTGTGATAGTTTGTTTGATTGTCATATTGCTTGCCTATATTGCTTTGATTTGATCATATTACTTTGCATATTGTGGCATTTGGTTGAGAGACCTCCTCTCTCTACACTAGGATTCCACACACCTCTCTTGGATTCGGGACAACCCTCCATTGAGCACTCCGTCTCTTTGGACCGGAAATCCCTTTTCCAAGACCTCCATAAGTCCCCGCACCCGTGGATTCCCTCACGGACGCCGGGCTGGTTGTACCCTCGAAGTACCCGGAGTTTAGAGAATCTATCGTTGGTGAGGAGAGAGAAAGAATCTAGTTGACCCGGAGGTTACACTTGGATCAACTAGGTTTCACATTGCAAGCATAAGTGAACTATTCAACAATTCAATCTACTCTAATCTCAAGCGGAACACTAAAACCTTGCGTTCATCTCAACTTGGCTGCATACACTTGCTTGGGTGATTTGGCTTGTTTGGATTGAGTGGTTGTTTGTTTAATAGTGCCTTTATAAATCGTCTCTCCCCTTAAAAGAAAATGAAACTCCGTTCAGGTAAGATCATCAACATGGCAGGCTATGGGTACTCTTACGATGATGAGGACGAGAATGTCTTTGGTCAATATGAGACCCCTCTCCAGGATTCCATCTATTATGAGGGAAATTACACTCACCCTCAGTCTCATCATCCTCAAATCCATGTGGTTGATACCACTCCTCAAGAGGTTGTGCCCTCTTCTCAGACTTTGCCCTCCAACACTTCGGGGAACCCTTCCCCATCCTTCAATGTCACGGACTTAATTAATGCACTATCTCAGTTGGATGATTCCCAGCGGCAGGCTGTTCAGGCCGCCTTGAAAGGGAAGTCTGTTCCCTCTTCATCTTCCAACCCCCCTCCGGCCGAGAGTGGCCATCACCCCGTTAACGACCAGGCGGTCTTGCATAAACCCCCCTCTCGTCCACCAACGCCTGTCACGGCCATACCGGCCCAGCAGGTGAGTTATTCTGCAGTTAGGCACCAATTCCCCCAACCTCCTCAGATTCTACGGTCGCCTATACCACATTCTTTTGTTCAGGCCCCAGTTGAGTCCGACTCTAATGCTTTGCTACTTCAGAAGATGGCCCACATGGAAGAACAGCTTAAGAAAGTCACTGCGGCCAAGAATGCACCAGAAATCTCGCTCCCCACTCTGCCAATTTTCCATCTTCCTCCGTCTGAGATGCCGAACTTTCGGCGGTACAATGGAACTGGCAATCCGGTCATTCATTTGAAGGATTTTATGTACGAGACCTCCTTTTGGCAAGGCAACAAGGCTTCTCTGGCCTATTTATTCAGAAGATCTCTGGAGGGGCCAGCCCTCGAATGGTTTTATTCCTTGGAGCCAGCTGATGCCAGTGACTTCGATGTTGTCCAAAGGAAATTCTTGCAAAAGTATAGAGACCGTGTTGGACCCTCTCTGTCTGTTACAGATTTAGTTGCAGAGAAAATGAAGTCTGAGGAGGACTTCATCATATTTGCTGACAGATGGCGGTCGATGGCCGAGAAGCTGAAAGACACATTGTCGGAACAGGAGCAAGTAAAGATGATTATTTCTAATGCAACTCCTCAATTCTGCCATATTTTGGCCATGAACCGGCTGAGTACTATGGAAGAGCTCTATGAGAGGGCTCGTTACATCCAGACACGGATGAAGGATTCGCCCATTATGGGTATGTTCGAGTCGAAGCCTCGGCTATTTAAGAAAACCACCAATGTTAACAGCGGGCCCACAACTGAGGGCACCGTCACAAATGAGCAAGTCGGCGCAGTTTGCAACCCCCACCATCAAGCTAACCCACGTCCACCACCGCCCCTATGACAGAACTCTCATTTTAACCCTACTCCACAACCCCAATTCGCACCTCAACACTCCTTCGCTCCACCGCAAAACCAAGCCCCCCGCGTAGACCCTCCAGCTCCACCACAATACCATCAAATGCCCCCACCAGCCAACTACGGCCAACAACAACAACGGAGACCGCCACTTGGCCCCAAAAGGGACCACTATCCTCCACTTCCCGAAAGTCTCCCCGATATTTTTAATGCTCTGATGGCCGCCAACTTGCTCGCTTTGCCAAGGGAAAGAACCGTGTGGCCCGCTAATGTTGACACATCCTGTTATTGTGCTTTTCATCGTGGCCCTGTTCACAACCTTGATCGTTGCTTCCACTTCAGAGATTACATCTACGATCTAAATGACCAGGGTGACATCAATTGGGATGAGATGAGACAATTCATAGCCGCTATGAAAGAAAAAAGGGCTTCTCGGCAACAGCAAAATCAACAACTTCAGCAACCCGCTCCACAACAAGTTCAACCACAGCAAGCTCCAGCACCCCAGCAGGATATGGGGATTGTCTGTAATCCATTGCCAGAGCACGCCCCTAATCAGCATGTGAACCCTGTCACATCCCTCTATGAAGTGCAGAGAGGACAGGGATGGCACGAAGAAAACGCCTCTGTCGGGGTATTTCATCATGATCCGAATCAAAATCAACCTCCGCGCCTTTTGCGCACCCTTCCTTCTTCTTCTACTTTCCTATCGGGATGTCCTCTTTTACGCCCCGTCAACCCATCTACCTCCACCAGTTCTACGGCCTTGCCGGCCCGCTCTCTTCTTACCTATTTGCCACCTCCACAACCTACCGCACGACGAACCCCACCTTCCACCACCAACTCTATACCTCCGCCGTCCAGGCCACTCCTACTTCGCTCACCGCTAGCACCCGCTACACCCTCTACCACTCCTACACCAGCAATGGTTCCTCCGCCATCAGTTCCCCCACCTCTCATACCCAGATCTCCTCTTGTTAGACCACCCGCCAATGCTCCTCGCATTCGGGTATCCCTTTCTACTTCCACGCCCCCTGAGGGGGCATCTTCGTCAAATCACTCTCCTGCGCCTCCCACGGGGGCATCTTTGCTAAGCATTACTCCCACGCCTCCTACGGGGGCACCCCTGTTGTTGAACACTGCCACCGGCATTCCCTCTTCTTCTTCTTCTAATTCTCCTCCCACACTTGCCCCGACAGAGGCTCTACAAGGCGTGGCGCCGCTCCGCAGCGGGCGGATTTTCCATCGTATTTTTCCACAAAGAGAGCTAGAGCCCGTACAGGGGCCGCAAGAGCAAGAACAAGGGTCTGTACCGGGCACTGAATATGATTTGTTAAAACATTTGGATCGGACTCTGGCAAGAATTTCGATCCTGGAATTGATCAGACGGTCCACCACTCATCAGCTGGCTCTAAAGGAATATCTGCAGAAGGTAATGGTTAATGAAGACATTCCAGTTGAGCAGATAGTCACGGTGTTAACACCTGCTAGCAGTCAGCCGGCAATTAATTTTCATGAGCACGAACTGGCACCAATCTCAGCAAGGAAGTATGCCTTATGCATCACAGTCAACATCAATAAGGTAGCTGTTAAGCAATGTCTGGTGGACACTGGGGCATCCATCAATGTTTTGCCACCGAGCACCTTGAAGTTATGGGGCATACCAGAAAGCCAGATTCGGCCGTCCACCATAACGGTCACTGCATATGACAACACAAAGAAGCCTCCTCTAGGCATGATCACATTGAAAGTTAGCTTGGGTCCTACCACCATCACAGCAGATTTTCACATCTTGGACATGGATCCAACATTTAATGGCATTCTTGGCCGCCCGCATATCCAGCAACTTGATGCGGTGCCCTCTACAAATCACCAGTGTCTCAAATTCCCACACAAGGGCCGTATTATCAAGGTGACCAGCATGCCGATTCTGCCAGAGGAAGATATTCATGCGGCTTCTTCAGTCCCTTCTATTTGGCCTGCCAATAAGCCACTGTTATCTGTGCTGGACGTCCCCCGTCCACAGCCAATGCCATCTGAAACTGTTACCACAGTTGCTATGACACCCCTGCCTTCTAAGGGGAAGAAGAAAAAGAACATGATTAATACCCCTGGCTGGAACATTCTGCTAAAAATGGGGTATCAAGATGGTAAAGGCCTGGGTGCCAACTGTCAGGGCAGGATTAGGCCCATTAAGCCGCGAAAATTGCTTGTACGAGGCGGTTTAGGCTATAAAGGGCCGAGCAAAAATGAAGAAGAGCCATGGGCATTTATGACTTCTACTTTGAAGACTGATCGCCAGCCACTCTCCTGGACACTGAAGACACATTTTGTTACTGGTGGCGCTCAGAATAATGAGCAGACTACCATAATTACTTCATTGCTTGACTATCAAGATGTTCACGCCAGACAGTTTGCTCGTCACATTGCCCCACTGGTTACCTACAAAGCCCTGGAGTCTTTAAGGCCGGAAAAAAGAAGGAAAATGGGTGATCCAGAATGTGACTGGTACAGGTGGTTTGACATGAATGACATTACTATTTCTTTGAGCCGCCTCATCATGCCGACAGATCCAGAATGGCCACCGCTCATACAAGAATTGATTGAAATGCCAGCAGTGATCACAGACAAGAGGCAGCTGCTGAGTGACTATACTGATACTGGAGAGCCGGATGTTCAGTTTGAAGAAGGTTTCACTGTGGATAGGCTGTGGGCTGGCCTCTTGTCTCTCACTTCCATGCATCCATCTGTGCTTACTTCTCTATATTCCCATTGGTTTGGTCATGTCCCAAGACCGCCTCCGATTATAATCAACTTGTCTCCAGATTCACTCCAAGTTGCTCTCACAATTCCTCCCTCGCTCCTCGAGCGATTTTCTGAACTCTCCATCTCGCCCCCCCATGGGCCATCATTGATTAAATCTTTCTCTAATCTTGCAATTTCCACTCCTCCTGCTATTCTCCCATCACACTACTTTCTCCTTGAAAAAGAAAATAAAAATGAAGAAAAAGATAAAAATGAAAAAAAACGCTGATTTTTCAACTTTCCAATCCTCCATCTCCGTTGAGGAGACTTCTTATCTCTTTCCCGAGTGTGTCCCGACCCAGGGGCCGCTCTTTTAAGATTCCTTGATAGATCTATTTTCCCCCTCCGGTGAGGGGTCTTCTTCTGTATCACCTTTTGTATCCACTTTTTCACCCCCTTCTCTTCTTTCTGATCAGGCTAGTTGCTCCTCCTCTTCTTCCTCTTCTTCTAATAAAATTCATGGGGTAGATTCACATAAGAAATCCAAGGGTAAGGAGATTCCTCGCAGATTTTTGTTGGAGTTGGCTATCAGATGCCAAGCTTGTTTAGCAATCCCTGAGTTTGTGGAAAATCCAATTATCTTGCCAGAGTTAGAATTTGAAGATGCTGTTGCTTCTTATGAGGGTTTGGGCGTTTATGAAATTATGAATGATGAAGACCCTATTGAAGAGGGGGATGAAAGTTATGAAGAATATGAGGACGAGGCTGATGCCTTTGCTAGTGGCTTAAGAAAATTTGACGAACCATCAGCCTCAGTAGAAGAACCTACCAAAGAAATTAATCTGGGTACCGAGGAAGACCCTAGGATTGTCCTCATTAGTAAGAATTTGCCGCCCTCCGAAGAGGAGGCGCTCATTTTGGTTCTTCAAGAATACAAGGACACGTTTGCTTGGAGTTATGAGGATATGCCGGGATTAGACCCTGCGCTCGTTGAACATCGTCTTACACTTAAGTCAGGGTCTGTTCCGATCAAACAACGGTTGTGGCGTTTCCACCCTAATATGGCTTTAAAAATGAAAGAAGAGGTCGACAAGCTCCACAAGGCTAGATTTGTTAGAGTTGTCCTCTACCCCAATTGGGTGGCTAACATCGTCCCGGTTATGAAGAAAGATGGAAAAGTTTGGATTTGTATAGACTTCCGGGATCTCAACCGTGCGTGTCCTAAAGATGACTTCCCCCTCCCTCATATTGATGTTCTGATTGATAACACGGTAGGTTTTGAGACTCTTTCATTTATGGATGGCTTTTCAGGTTACAATCAAATTCGTCTAGCTGAGGAAGACCAAGAGAAAACATCATTCACTACACCATGGGGTACTTATTGCTATGTGGTCATGCCTTTTGGACTTAAGAATGCTGGAGCCACCTACCAGAGGGCTATGATGGCAATTTTTCATGACATGATTCATATTTATATTGAGGTGTATGTGGATGATCTGGTTGTAAAATCAAGAACAAGGATTGAGCATCCTGGGGTTCTGGCTAAGGTTTTACAGAGATCACGAGAATATCAATTGAAGATGAACCCCAAGAAGTGCGTATTTGGCGTTTCTTCAGGGAAGTTGCTTGGATTTATTGTCAGCAAGAGGGGAATTGAAGTTGATCCCACTAAGGCAAAGGCCATCAGAGATATGCCTCCTCCCAAGAATTTAAAGGAAGTTCGAGGATTAATCGGGAGGTTGCAATTCATTCGCCGCTTCGTCTCCCAGCATTCACAAAGATGTAGGCCGTTCTACGAGCTTACTAAACCGGGAGTCAAGTTTAATTGGGATGACAAGTGTCAGGCAGCCTTTGACGGGTTGAAGGATTATTTGGCCAATCCTCTTGTCCTGAGGCCGCCAATTCCAGGCAAGCCACTTATTCTTTATGTTTCGATCTTGGATGACTCCGTAGGTGCTGTCTTGGCTCAAGTCGATGAAGAAGGTAAGGAGAGGGCAGCATACTACTTGTCTAAGCTTCTTAACCCCTATGAGCAGAGGTACTCAGCCATGGAGAAGACTTGTGCAGCTTTGGTTTGGGTAGTTCAGAAGTTAAAACATTATTTTCTAGCTCACGAGGTTCACCTCATTGCTCGCATGAATCCAATTAAATTCCTCCTTGAAAAATCTGTCCTCACTGATCGATTAGCACGCTGGCAAAGCTTCCTTTCTCAATTTGACATCACTTACATTCAACAGAAAGCTATCAAAGGTTATGCCATCGCCGAGCATCTTGCTCACCACCCTCTTCCCCGATTTGATCCTGTCAATTTGGAGTTTCCAGATGAAGAACTAATGTCCATCAATCAACCCCATGATCCTATGTGGACATTACATTTTGATGGAGCTCTAAATTCTCAAGGAAGAGGGATCGGCATGGTTCTTTTAACACCAGAAGGGGTCACCATTCCATTTGCTGCTCGGCTCACTTTCCCCGTCACCAATAACATAGCCGAGTATGAAGCTCTTTTGGCCGGTCTTCAAACCGCTCATCAATATGGTGTCACCCATTTGAGGATTTTGGGTGATAGTCAGCTCATTCTGCACCAGGTGTTGGTCAAGTGCCGCACCATCAATCCTAAGCTCAAGCCCTACCAGGAACTCGCTTCAGCTTATGCCAAACTCTTCACTAAATTGATCTTCGTTCATGTCCCTCGCAGCCAGAACATCTTGGCTGACGCTCTCGCCTCTTTGGCTTCCGCTTTAGTCTTCCTTCCTGAGCGTGATTTTCATGTTCTTCTGATTCATCAGCGTGACGCTCCAGCTATTAAGGATCGTGCTTTCCTTGATATTAGGGATCAGGTGCTCGAGAAGGTCAAGCTGAAGGAAGCTCTTAAAGGAAAGGAGGTCATGCTTTTAAACTGGGAAGAAGAATTGGCTGACGAAGAAAAATCTTGGTATTATGAGATTGCCAGATATTGTAATGATCAGTCCTATCCTGAGGAAGCCACTACTGAAGAAAAGAAAGCAATCAGAAGGGTGGCTCAACGTTATGTTCTGGTTGGAGGTGTGCTCTACAGAAGAGGGCTCACCGGTGTTCTGCTAAGATGCCTCGATGATGGTAAATCTTGGAAAGTTGTGGAAGAGGCACATTCTGGAGTGTGTGGTGGTCATGTGAATAGCCAGATGCTAGCTAAGAAGATTCTTAGGCTAGGTTTCCATTGGCCAACTCTAGAAGAGGATTGTTCCATCTATGTTCGAAGGTGTGTTAAGTGCCAACTGCACGCCGACAAGATTCATTCTCCTGCTTCTTCACTCCATCCCACGTCCTCCCCATGGCCTTTCTCCATGTGGGCTTTTGATATCATTGGACCTCTTGGTGATTCGAACCTCCCAACCAAACAAAAATCATTCATCCTCATGGCAACGGAGTACTTCACCAAGTGGGCGGAAGCGGAAGCTTACGTGGAGATCAAAGCGTCAACCGTCTGCAAATTCATAATGAAGAACATCATCACGAGGTTCAGCATCCCGAGCACCATCGTCACCGACAATGGACCTTAATTTATCTCTCAGGAAATCAAGGATCTCTGCAACAGGTATAACATTGCATTGCATCATTCTTCTCCCTATTATCCGCAGGGCAATGGCCAAGCAGAGGCAACTAACAAAACTTTGATAAAAATTGTTAAGAAAACGTGTGAGGCTAATAAATTTTTGGATTGGCCAGACAAGCTAGTTGAAGCTCTCTGGGCCTATCGCACTTCCATTCGCACCCCCACTGGGCAAACTCCTTTTGCCCTCACTTATGGAATGGAGGCAATAGTCCCTTATGAGATTCTTATTCCCTCTCTGCGAGTACAGTTGGATAAGGAGCTCTCTATTAATGAACGTCGTGATTCACTCCTTACCCAGTTGGAACTCTTAGATGAGAAGCGTCTGGTCGCCGCTGAGCATGCGCACGTTTATCAAAACAGGCTCTCACGTTTTTATCAAAAGAAAGTAATTGAGAGAAAATTTAAGATCGGTGAGATGGTAATCAAGAGAACTTTTGTAAAGCCGGGTGGCCCCCGCTCAAAACTCCAACCTAATTGGGAAGGACCATTTATCATAAAAGAAGTTTATCCTGGCAATGCTTATAAACTGGTTAATGCTGAAGGGGAAGAGTTAACTCACCCTTGGAATGGTTTGTATCTTAAGAAATACTACCCTTGATTTAAAAATCTAAAAAATATATAAATTCCAAAAAGCAAATCAAAAATATATGGAAATTCTTCAAAAAAATTAAAAAAAAAAGAGAGATTCTCCAAAATTGGTGCCATGGCACACGAAGGATCAATGTCCAAAAGGTCAAAATTCAGAATTCATTCATCAGTCTTGCTAGCTTAAAAGGGGGTTGATTCCCGCACACACTACACGCTTTATTCTTGAGCTCAAGCAGTGCAAAATCCGATGGAAAGTCAAAAACCTGACTAAAAGTGAAAGACAATACCCGTTCTTTTCTTCTTCGGCCCATAAGGGAGGAAGGGAGATCTCGAGGTAGATACGCCAAGCCTATCCGCCGCCCTAGTAGGTGGAAGTCAAGGCCCAAAAGGGAGCAAATGCCACAAAAGCCCAAGTACAATTAGGTTCATTTTCATCAATGCAATCAATTCCAAAGTGAAAGTCAAGTTATGAAAAGAAAAGCATGTCAAGAGGGTAAAGTCTCCGCAAGGAAAACCTTGGGCGTATGCGTGCAATATAAATGGGCAAAAAGGTAATAAATTTCCCTATGCCAAAGACCGAACCCCAACAGGCATAGGGTAGGGGAGGTAACTTTGCCTTAAGCATCTCAGAATCTCTTATGGGCTTCCCTTATATTTTCTTCCATCCTTTCTATGTTGTAAAAGTCACGAACTGGCAGGATGGTCAAGACGGACTTAAGAAATTGCATTGTGCGAAATCTCGAATACAAGTCAATTATGGTCACGTCAACCCCCTTTTAACTACTCAAGAAAGGTTAATGAATTTTAGATGGTGACTATGTAAGACTCATGGTCTTGATAGCCTTGAAGCCCTCTTCGCAGAATAATTCAATTAACGCCTTCGGCTAAGGCGCTTTTTATGGAATTAACGTCCTAGATTAGGTCGTCTTCTTCAGAATAACGTCTTTGAGCAGGTCGTTTCTTTTTCAAAAATCAAGTTCTTTTTCGAATTCACGCCATCCTTTAGGGCGTCTTTATAAGAATCACGACCCACTCTGAGGCGCGTTTTTCAAGAAAAAGAACAAAAAAAAATATAAATGAGAGAAAAGAAAAAAATGCATTTCTTCACGATGTATGCTTGCATTCTTTTGCATGGGCATCTTTTATTTATGGTTTGCATATGTGTGCTTTGCATGATACATCTTACCGCTATCAGCTATTTCATTTTTGCCTTATTTAATTAAAGGCTTGGCCCCTTGACCCCTCATTAAGGTCAAAATATTGCTACCCCTTGCTTATCGGGCAAGGGGCCAAGTCAAACAGATGAATTAACCTGTTTATTCAAGTGTGAACAGCAGCTACAGAAACAGGGCACAGTAAAACGAACACAAAGAACGTGGAAAGAGGAAAGTACACAAACACAAGGCCACAACCACACAAAGTGCTCAGGTAACAAAGGAGTCTCAATATCATATATATATATACATCATGAATGTCTAAGTACAGGTGTGAGGGTGGAGGAGTACAAGTAAGTCTCTCAGCTCTCGCCTCCACCCTCCTCTCTCCTACTCTCAACTTCCTCCTCGCCGTCTCGAGCTGGCGCTGGTGGAGGAGGCATGGGCCCCCTGCGAAGAAGCAGGAACCCGAACGTGTACCCCTGCCTCGCTCCTCTCTCGGAGGGAAGAGCCCGCCATAAAAGTGGACCTGGTGAAGGAGTATCCCGCAGCTCGTGCTCGCTCGCGCCCTCGCTGGAGACGCTCCTCAGACACTCGTAGCCGCTCCTGGAAAAGGATCAACTGAGTCCTCGAATCTGCCAGCTCTCGCTCGCGTGCCGCCAGCTGCTCCTGGAATCGGGCACGCTCCGCCTGGTGCTCCTCCGCTCACGAGCCTGCTCCTCGCGCTCACGGGCACGCTCCCGTCGCTCCAGCTCAAGGGCTACACGCAGCTCGGCCACGTCCTGGGGAAGCTCCTCCCGTCGCCTCAGGAACCTCTCAAGCTCTGAGATCTGTTGATCACGGATCGCCAGCTCGGTACGTACCGCCTGAAGCTGAGTCATCTGCAAGCAGGTAAACAAATCATCAATTCCATAATTCAATAATCTAGCAATTCAAGCAATGTATAATTGAGCCACTCACCTGTGCGCTCGTCGTGCGGAAGCCCTCATCTACGCAGGTAAGAGCAGCTCGAAGCTCCTCAGTCTGTAAAAATGAATTTTTATCAGTGCACAATTGTATAATCAATATTTGAATGGATTGGTGTTTTGGAATTTACCCATGAGGCGAGGTCGCGCTCCGCTGCCTCGGCTCGTGCCACTGCTCCCGCTAACTGCTCTGCCAGTGCAGTCACCTCTGCACTGGGTCCTCTCGAGCTGGAGGCCTCCCCTGGGTCTCTCCTCACTGCTCCCTGCTGGGCACGCTGCATTCATTGAGATCGTCAGTGGCTAATCATCAATAATTCAACAAAAATATATACATTTGCATATAGAAATAATTTAAACACTCACCAGGGTCTTTAGGTTTGCCCGTGTGGCGGCTAGCTGGTCCTCCAGGCTGTGTAGGTGGGCCTGGGCATCTATCGCCGCTATGTCCCGCGCATCCTGCATCCATCACATGTTAGTCGCATGATAGTCACATAAGCATTTGCATTTAATTTAGAAATAATTGCATTCATGCATACCCCTAAGACCCTCATCTGGGGTCGGTCGGCGTATACCTCCCAGTAGCGCCGGAGGTACTCGGAGCTGTCAGTCGCCTAGGAGGTGACTTTGGTCCCGCCACGCTGCCAGTCGGCGTGCTGCTCCTCGAATCGTACCCTCCAGTCGGTCACCTTTGTACGACCGCGAGTCTTCTTCCCGATGCCCCGCGGCTCGCCTACCTCGATCCACTCCTGGTGGAGGCCCAGCGTCCTCATCACCAACCTAAGCCGTAACGGCTCGATCTCGCTCAAGCAGTGAACCCAAAGCTCACGCTCAAAGCGAGGTCGGCCCGCTACAACCCAAGGCTGGCCCTCGTCTGTCATCCCCTCATAGGGTCTCCACTGCACCTGCATTCATAAACATACATGTCATCATTTCATCTTCATCATAATAAAGCAAAATAAAGATACATAGCATTCATACATACCAGCGAGGGAGGGAAGTCGCGGAGCTCTCTCCGTAGAACCCACAACTCGTAGCCAAGTGGGGCGCCGAAGACGACCGGCACCCAGCGCCGTGCTAGAGGGAAAGCTCCCTCATTCCCAGGCCGTGGGTCAACGCGCCCCATCGGCATGTAGAGGTGACTCCAAACCTGCATCCATGCATTGCATTTGTTAGGCATTCATACGCATATAAAAATATACATAAAAGAAAAAAAATGAAAAAAAATGCATACCTGAAGAAAAGGTGAGAAGCCACTGACGGTCGTCTCTCGCCCTGTCCCCGTGGACAGGTCGGCCATCATGTGCGCCAGCAGAGCCGCTCCCCAGGCGTAGCTGCCAACTGCCTCCAGGTCCTCAAGTATCCCTAGGAATCGACAGTTGATGACGTCGCCCTTTGTCCCGAGCAATAGCCTCCCGAGTAGCAATAGCAAGAACCTCCTCAAGTCTAGGTCAGCTCTCTCTCTGTCGGCCGGGTCCTGGCAGTAGACTGCCCTAGCCCCGTCTGTCAACCTCTGCGAAAACTACTCTAGGGTCTCTCCTGACCTATGTCTGGCATTCCCTAAATCCATCACTGTAGTGAGGTCGGTGCGGAAGATCGTCCTACACTCGCTAGGCGTCTCATAAACCATCTCCAATCCTAGCAACCTCTCGGCAAACTCGGTGTAGTCTGGGTAGGTAATCCCACTCACAGCCTCTCCATCTACCCTCAACCCTGTAATCCTGGCCACGTCCTCCAGGGTAGGAATCATGTGTCCCCAAGGCATCAGGAATGCCCGACTAGTCCTATCCCATCTCTCCCGTAGAACCTGAATGAGTGGTAGGTCTGGCCTAACTGGCTCTATGCTGAGGAAGGCCCCGAACCCCATCGCGTCTACCCTCTCTCTCTGGAACTCGGGGAGGCCGTAGTAAGCTGCCCGGACCATGACCCATGAGATGCGCGTCCTCATCAGCCCCTGCATGCATAAAATAAGAATTTTTGGCTTAATTGTTGTGATTATTCATGCTTATTTCTTTTTTGATTGCCCCAGGTTGAATGTTGATATTGTTGAAAGTAACGACCTTCCTCAGGTCGTTTTTCGTTGAAGTGGCGCCCTTAAGGGGGGCGTGGTTCTGTTTGTGCTTCAAGATAACGACCTGCCCTAGGTCATTTTTCATCTATGAAACGCCTCTGTGTTGGGCGTGTGTTTGTCATTAATTTCTAAAATCCTAAAGGTTTTATCAAATCACGCCCTTGGGATGGGCGTTTTTCAAGTTGGGTTCGTTAATTAATCAAAGAATTAATGAATGGGCGACCGCTGGTTTGGTCGTCTGTTTTGAATTAACGCCCTGGTGGGGGGCGTGGTTTTGAGTTTTTCAGAAAATGGAATAAAAATAACAGCATGCGAAAATTAACAGCATAATATGGGCGACATGCTTTTGGGGCGTGTTCTCATGGTGTTAATTGTTTTTCACGAAGATAATATAATTAACGCCCTTGGGATGGGCGTGTATTTTGAAATCGTGACGCCCGTGAGGGCGTCTTCTTTCTGGGTTGTAGGGTTTCTACCCCGAGAGCTATGGAAATTACAGAAAAATAAAAATAAAAATAAAAAAAAATGGGAATAGGGTTTGGGGGCCTACCTTCTTGTGCTTTGGTTCTGCCGGTTGGGGACGTGGTTGACATGGCCGCCGGAGTTGGCCGGGGCGTGGGACGATGGCCCTTGGTTGCTCTTCTTCATTTCTTTCTTCTTCTTCCTCGTCTGGTCCTTCTTCATTTCCTTCACCTTCTTCCTCGTTTTCTCCCTCTTCTCCAGCATCATCTCCTTCTTCCTCGCCTTGTCCTCCGGTCTCGTCGCCGGCCGCCACGGCCTGTTCTTCCTCCGCCGTCGCGGGAGGGGCTTCCTCCTCGGCGTGGGCATCTTCGCCCAGGTCCACCACCTCTGGGGTAGCCACCCTCTACCGCTTCAAGCCTCCGCCGGCCATGGCTAGGGCTAGGGCTAGAAGGGAGAGAGATAGAGAGAGATTTGGGGAGGGGGTTCTCGGTTAGGGTTACAGAAGAAAGGAAAGAGGGGAAATGGACGGAGGAAGAAGAAGGAAGGAGGGAAGTTAAGTCGAACGGTCAAAAAAGAAATCACGACTTAAGGAAGGCCGCGTAGTGAGGAATCAACGACGGCCATCAAGGCGTTTCTTAATAATTGACGACGTAGCTCGAGGCGTCCATTTATTTTGCATGGGGAATGATAACCGTCGTCAGACGCATTCAATGGGCGTTGATTGATTTGAGAGAAGTAATTATTACCATTTTTGATTAACGTCTATGATTGAGACGTTACCTGATTGAAACGTGGCTTCAATAAGGGCGTTACTTTTGGAATTTCAACGAATATATTTTGGGAATTTGAATCAATTAACGCCCTGTTCTAAGTCGTTATTTAAGTAACGCCTATTGGTGAAGGCGTCAAATGTATGAACAGGAATGCTGAAAACGTCGTTGTCTGAGGCGTCCATTTCAGAATTTGCGTCCTTTCTTGAGGCGTTATTCACAACAGAACGACAGATTATTTGAGGATTTGATCTGAAGCACAGCAGTAAGGCTCAATCAGAAAACAATCATTTTTTTTACTTTGAAAAGAGATATTACAATGCTTGATGAGCCGTCTTGGGTCTTAGCTTTCTCAAAGCTGTTACATAATTTTTCCACTGATCTTTGTCTTCATCTAAGCTTTCTACAGGTTGATGGAGTTTGTTAATCTTCCATAGGGCTTGGATTGTGATAGCCTCTTCTCCGTCTTCATTGCTGCCTAAGTCTCTTGATTTGATTGGAGGGAGATGAGAGACGTCTTCTAGGTGTTGCCTTGGAAGTCCAATTTGAGGAAGGCATCTGTGAGAGTTGTATAGTATGAAGTCCGAAGCACCGATGAGACGAAGGTCCGTCCCGGTGGAGAATCGTGCACGAAGTTCCTGCATTTTAAGTACACCCGGGGCACAAGTGAAGAGGTTCTTTGGCATCACTTTGAGGTGCTCTCTCCATTCCACTCTCTTTTTGATTTGAGGAATCCGGTTCATCACTCTATTGCTTATTCCTAACGAGCCGGTCATGTAAGAGAGTGGCTTTTTGAAAAGATTCTTGAGGGTTGTTGGGCCTCACCACATGGATCGAACTTGAAGTGTAGATCAACCCAACTAGAGAGTGCTAGCATGCACCCGTAGATGGGCCTTCCCATCGCCGCCGAGGTAAGCCCACTATAGAGATAGGCTAGAATAGCCGGTCCAACTCTTTCCTCTTCCCATAAGCTCACCACCGCGCTCAATTGGGCCTCCTCTAGAAAGTCCTCCGTGGATGGAAACAAGAGTGTGCCTGCTAAGCACACCACGAAGGCCTTTGCTATCTTTTCTATCTCCTCCTCTTCGTTAGCTTGATCCGCTCTCTTAAACACCCATGAGGCGAGCTTCAAGAGGTTGATTCCTTTAGTGACCTTGATTTGGTTCACTATGTTTAGGCTAGATATCAATGCGGTTAGCAATTCATGAGAAGAGATTGGCCTTGGCATGATGGCCATCTTTTGTTCTTCTCCTTATTTCATCCTTTTCAAGCCTAAGATCAACTCTAGTTCTTCCAATAGGATGGTGGCTTCAAATGTTGAGAAGAGAAAGGTGTGAGTGGAAGGGTGCCATATTTCAACTAGAGCTCCTATGGCTGCCCAATCTAAATGAATTTGGTCATGGTGTTTGGCATGGGTGACTAGGCCCAAAAGGTGCCATCTTGCAAGATAAACCCTCATATCAAAAGAAAATTTGGAAAGGATAAGGGGAAGCCACTTGTTTTTTGTAAATCTCCTAGCTCCTGGCACTAATGGATAGTCCTGTGGAAAACAAAGAACAGAGAAGAATGCACGATTGAGCGTGCAGGTGAGCAGCAGAACAGTTGAATGGCTTTTGGTTCGGATATGAGCAGAAGAAGAATAGAAGAATTCACTAACCTGATTTCGAGCAATTCGGCTGTAGATATGTCCTTGGATTTCAGTCAACCTGGGGGTAGAAGACTTGGGTCTCTTAATCATCCTCTCCATCCTTTTGCTTTGTAGAAAGAGCTCGGGCAAGTGCCTGCAGGAGAAGAACGAACAGCAAGACAGAGCCGACTGCAGAGGTTTTAGAAGAGTTTGCTTTGATTAAATCTAAGGAAGTGCCTGCCTTTTATAATGGTTAGGTTGTTCGGAGTTAGAAGGTTGATGGGTATTAGGATATGGTTTGGCTTCCGGTTCAGAAACGGAAGTTTGCTTAATTAACGCCGTTTGTTAGGGCGTCAATTGTTGAATTGACGACCTTGCTGAGGTCGTGTTTTGTTTAACGCCCTTGATGGGGGCGTTTTCTTCTTGAACTATCGATGAATATCACGCCTTGATGAAGGGCGTGTTTCTCTTTTTGACGCCATCATGTTAAGGCATTTTTCATAATTTTGACACCATGACTTAAGGCGTTTTTTATGAGTTTGCTTCCCGTGAGCTTGATGAACTTAAGTGCTATTATTTCATTGGAGTTCTATTTTATTTAGCACTTATGATCATGTCATACTTTGAATTGAAGATTATTGATGTTGAAATTGTGGAGACTAATGAATTCCAAGTGCAGGAAAGTACAGGTTTCAAGACGCTTGGGTTGCTCATGGAAGTAACATCGCGTTCATTATCTTGTATTTGTTTGATGTAAGCATTGGTACTATATGGTATTTACGCTATTATAGCATATCAAGGACCTTGTGGTTCTGATGAACCTGGAATTTGAGTTCCCCTTCATCAAAAACTATGATAATTTCATGAGAGTCTTGATCACACGGAGAGGCCGTTGAGTCGTTGAAGGTCTGGGACGATGGTTCCACTTTCTGAGTTGATACGCGGACAAACGGGCTTCGACTTAGTGTTAGCTCAGAGATCTGGATTCTTGACCAAATCTGGATGGCTTAGCAATATTATCCTTGATTATTTTCTATTTTTAGTTTGGTTTAATCTTTTCTTTCAGCCCAGCATGCATCATGTAGGACTTTGAGTTTCATGCTGAAAATCTTCAAATTATGGCAATAATGAAGGTCACTCGCTCTTTATTGAGTTGACATGAGATATTCCACTCCAAATCAAGTACTTTGTTCTATCTGAAGCCGCTCAGGCTGATTCCTTGAAAATGTCCCTTTGTTGGATCTCCATCTCAATTCTCTTTATTTTTCTACAAATCTATCTTGGTTGTAGCACGTCCACGTTGGCTGGTAACCGCTCTCCAATGGTCTTTCCCTATCGTGCCCGCGCGCACACCTTTTGCCTTACATTTTACTTGTTTAGCTTAGTTTCCTTTATCCAGCAAACTGATGCCTTCTTGGGATCACTCGAAGTTGTTTCGCTCAGAATCTTGGAAAGATTTCCATTGCTTAGTGTCTGAGGCGTGTCACATCACACCTTGGCATCTACTTATCAATTCGCTCCACTTCATTCCATTTGTTGCACTTTCCTCCATTTCGTCTCACTCCCTTCCAAAGCAGACGCCAAGGCGGGGCAGCTGTAGACACGCCAAAAATGACGCTATGTTGATCAAATTTCATGTCACTATGATGACGCCCCAAGTGAACTTCAATATATTCATAATATGAAGTTTTTCTATTTTCTTGTGTATGGTTTTGATTTATTTTTGCATTTTTATGATTCGCGACCTGAAGAGGGGCGTTATTTAAATGGCGACCTTATCTAGGGCGTTTTCTCAAGAAAGGACGACTAAATGTCAGGGCGTCAATTCCTGGTATTATCCAGTTTTAAAGTAAATTCAAAATCAATTTAATTATTGGTTAACGTCCTTCCTCAGGTCATGTTTTAAAATTAACGCCTCAATCGTAGGCGTGTTCTCATAATTTTCAAATAAAGTAAGTTTTATTGCCAAAATTAGATCCAAGAAGTGACGCCCTTGGTAGAGGTCATGTTTTGAGTAACGTCTTGATGTAGGTCATCAATTCTTGATTTGACGTCCTTCGCAAGGTCGTGTTTCACCTTTCGTGTCCTGCTTTAACTCCTCTTTCCTATATAGAGTCCTGCCTCCAATAGTCTCCTTGCTCGAATTGGAGGTAGAGTCCTGTCTTCTTTGAACATTGCCTATCCTTATCTTACCAAACTCGAGCTTATCTCCCACTGAAATCCTATAAAATCATGATCTGGTCGATCGAGGCAGAGGTTGACGTTTTCAGAGGTTGAAGAGATTAGAAACGTTCAAGAGGTTGAGAGGATTGACGGCTTCCTCTGCTTCCTTTCTGTTGTATGCTCGATTGAAGGACTTCGGCTTCCTCTGCTCCTTCTTCATCCGGTCAACCGTGTCTTCTTGGTCCCCTTTACTGTCGACAGGGGCAGCAGGGCTTTCTTTTGTTTGTGTTGATTTCTCTTCATCCGCTGTTTTCTTCTTCTGCGTCTGCATCAATTCCATTGTCAGTATTTTTCCTTTTCACTTTGCACTAGTTTTATCACATATCTCCTCTCTCCCTAGTTCCTCTTTAGGGGTTTTAAAACCAAAACAATAAGGTGTGCATGTTGATTTCTTTTCATCATCACATGTTTTATTTGGATTGATACTACTGCACGTTGGCTGAATCCCATCTTTTGCTTTGTTTCATTGTCTTTTTTGCAAGGTAATCAAAAGGAGAACCCTTCTCATCGGCCGGCCGATTGAAGAAGGAGGAAGGAACTTCACATCATCCCGCGTTCCAATCTTCACCAGGTATTCGCGATCTCTTTTTACTATTATTGAGGTAACCCCTCTGGCGATCACATCTCCATATTTGCACCACGTGCAAGCTTTTCTTCCCCTTATTTATGCATTAATCATCATTATTCTCCCTATTTTCACATCATTATTCTCTTGTGATAGTGTGGGATTTATGCCCATCCACAGAAGCTAGTGGAAGAGGCGCATTCAGGAGTGTGTGGTGGTCATGTGAACAGCCAGATGCTAGCTAAGAAGATCCTTAGGCTAGGCTTCTATTGGCCAACTCTAGAAGAGGATTGTTCCATTTATGTTCGAAGGTGTGTAAAGTGCCAACTGCACGCCGACAAAATTCATTCTCCTGCTTCTTCACTCCATCCTATGTTCTCCCCATGGCCTTTTTCCATGTGGGCTTTTGATATCATTGGACCTCTTGGTGATTCGAACCTCCTGACCAAGCAAAAGTCATTCATCCTAACGGCAACGGAATACTTCACCAAGTGGGCGGAAGCAGAAGCATTCGTGGAGATCAAAGCATCAACTGTCTGCAAGTTCATAATGAAGAACATCATCACAAGGTTTAGCATCCCGAGTACCATCGTCACCGACAACGGACCTCAATTCATCTCCCAAGAGCTCAAGGATCTCTGCAACAGGTATAACATTGCATTGCATCATTCTTCTCCCTATTATCCGCAAGGCAATGGCCAGGCAGAGGCCACTAATAAAACTTTGATCAAAATCGTAAAAAGACGTGTGAGGCTAATAAATTTTCGGATTGGCCAGACAAGCTGGTTGAAGCTCTCTGGGCCTATCGCACTTCCATTTGTACCCCCACTGGGTAAACCCCTTTCGCCCTTACTTATGGAATGGAGGCGGTAGTCCCTTATGAGATTCTCATTCTGTAGCAACCCTAATAAATGAATAATTGAAATAAATTAAAACATATATATTACAGAAGTAATATATATAAAAGGAATAGGGTTAATTGGACGAAATAAAACAAATTAAAAATAACGCCTCTTATTAAGGCGTTAATTTATAAAGAAACGCCTCTACCCATGGCGTGAATAAGGAAAGGACGCCCACACCTACGGTCGTCAGTTCTCACGCGACCAAATGGGTAAGTAAAAGAAACGCCTCTATCTTGGGCGTGTTTTAAAACAAGAAACGCCCTTTTTCAAGGCGCTTTTTAAGAAACGCCCTTATGCAAGGCGTTAATTCAAGAATACACGCCCTGACCTAAGGCGTTAATTCAGTTCGTGAACCGTTCGAACCCAGAGCTTATCCAAGGAAGATTAACCTAATCTAGTAAGTGTCTATTAAAGTAAGGACTCTATTAAGGATATATTACCCTCAATCAAACACTACTCTTGTTAGGACTTCCAAAATCCTATAAATAACATGTTCGATCGAACCCTAAAACCCATTTGATCGAACGTCTGCTGCTAGGTACGTGAAGAAAAAACGGTTCCTCTATTCTTTTATTTTTCTGCTTCTATTACATGAAGAACTAATGTTCTTCATCTGATTCTGTTATAGGTCTGTAAGGTGGCGTACGTGAAAGAACAAGGTATGTTCTTCACCATATACCTGTGAAGATTGATTTCATATCTTCATATTCCTTCCTCTCTTTTCCTACAGGTTGATTGAAGGCTATCATCTCCGTCATATTCATCAACTAAAATCTTCCTTCTTCCTGTCCAAGGTGTTCTTCTCAAGTTAATCACCGGTCATCTCCAAATCTATTTTTAAGGTAGGTTTTCTCAAGTTACTGTAGCCCAAATGAAATTAATGCAAGATATATATATATATATATAAGCATGTCATGCATATGATTATTATAGTTTTCATGCGTTTTCTGAATTGTTTGAAAGAAACGCCCTGGAATAGGGCGCTATTTTAAAATAAACGACCATAACAGCGGTCGTCAATTTATTAAGAAACGTCCTGTACACAGGCGTTAATTTTACGAAATCATGACTTAAGCATGTTAAGAACGGATTATATATGAAACCTTGATTATTAATGCATGATCCTGTCTCCAAATCTAATGTCCTGCAATTTCTTGAATTCACGGCCTGTACAAGGTCGTTTTCCACGTATTAACGCCTCATCAGAGGGCGTGACTTTAAAAGTAACGCCCCTTGCTTAGGCACGTATTATCCAGAGTCCTGGTATGTTCTGAAACATAGAGTTAAGCCAGTAACGCCCCTTCCCAGGGCGTGTCTTATATAAGTCCTGCAACTTATTTATATTCTGTCAAATCCGTAATTCATGAGACGCCTGCAGCAGCAGTCGTCAAATATGAAGAAACGACCCTGTCCAGGGCGTTTTTTTTTGATAGAGTATCGAAATAATGAAATTCTGCGAAACGGAACATATATAAACGCCCTGATACTAGGCGTTAGTTACTTGAAAAACGCCCCAGACAAGGGCGTGTTTTTCATAAATTAATGAGATTATTGAAAATTCTGTAAAATAGAAATATGTAAACGCCCCTATGTTAGGCGTTAAATACTTGAGAAACGACTTGACCTAAGTCGTTATTTTACTATAAACTGATTTTCATCTGATTTGCTAACCGATGGTTTTATATATATCATAATATATATATATCGGCACTATTCTCCACTCCGTGAGTATAGTCCCATGTTTTCATGTTGATTTACCGATCACACTCAACTCTCATTGACATACAAGCTCTCCATTGGACATTCCGTTCCTTTGGACTAGCGAGTTAGTCATAGAGACCTCCGTAAGACTCCTCGTAGCCTTGGATTCCCTCAAGGCCGACTGAGCTGGTTGTACCCTAAAAACCCATTACACGATCCTTGCCATGTCAATCTAAAGAAACATGGTATACCGGCCCTTATGATTATACAAAGAGTATATCATAAGAAATTCTTAATGGGATGATGATATCATGCCATATCGTTCTTGTAAACCTCAATTCTATGATAAGAATGAGGGTATCTTGCTTGATCTAATGTTCATGTGGACCTCAATTCTATATAAAGAATGTCCATATTGATTTGTCATGGTACCTAAGTTAAGGGAACCATAATCTACCTAGTTTTATCGACATCGTGATTATACCGTTATTATCGCCATTCTATGTCCTTTGTCATATTTTGGACTCTATTCTATCAAAGTTGTCATACGTGTCTACAAGCTTGATTATTGAAATTCTATATTGGCTATATAAACAAGAGTGGATGTCAAAACACATGATAAATGCCTGCGCATATAGGGCCCGATCTGGTCCTGGGAGGAGCACCCGAAAGTACTTGTGCCCATGGGAGTTAAAATGATAAGGTATCTGGCATTATACCGAGTACTTGACTTGCTTGATTGGACATTCCACACACATCTTGTACTTGACTCGTACTTGACATGAAATGAAATGCGTGGCCCGAAAGAGGGTAATTTACTTGCTTGATACATGATAGCCAAAGTTCTTGACATGACTCGATAATGGTACTTGCTTGAATATCTTGAATAACTTGTATCTTGTTCATGACTAAGTTCATCTTATTTTCTTGATATTACATTCTCTCTATCTTGTCGTTTCATGCGAGCATGCATAGCTTTATTGCATCCATGAAAATGTAATTACTTAAACCACTTGCTAGTACTTGAGATATAATTTCCTACTGAGCGTTCGCTCATTCCGTTTGTCCCTTTTTACTTTTCAGGTAAGTCCGACGACGATGGAAGTCAATCGGATGGGAATGGTCAAGAGTGAAAGTGATAGAGCTTCTACAAGTGTCGTCTAGTCTTTTCCATAGTTTCTTGAGTCAACTATGTATTCTTTTCCTTTTTATTTAACAGAGTATTGGATTTGTAATAGTCTATCCCTTATAAAATAAAGGATTGGGTTATCTTGCTATTTTGCGCATCTCTGTCTTTGTGTCGAATACACGACCACTCTGATTGACATGATTGATATAGACACGTCGCGCATCTCCGGGTATCTTCCGCGCTCGGGGCGTGACAGTCTTTGTGGTATCAGAGCCTAAGGTATTCAATTCCTAGGAAACCCAAGTCCAAGGATAGGTTTCAAAACCTTTAACCAAGTGAGAGTGGGTAGAACCAAGGGTTAAATGATCAATGAGTCCTTTATAAAATCATAGTGATATAATACTAACATAGCTATTGTAATTGTAAGATAATGGCTGCCGAACGTGCTCAATGGCGCAACATGCAGCGTACCCTTCAAGGGATGACCCAAGTGCTACAACAGGTAGCACAAGGTGGTGCTCCACGAGCTGGAAGCTTACACCAAGCATTCAAGAATATGAATCCCCCGAAGTTCATGGGATCGACCGATCCAGACGATGCCGAGCATTGGGTTCGGGAGATTGAACGTATATTCCGTGTCATGCAATGCACGGATCAGGACAAAGTCTTATTAGCTACTTTCCAGTTAGAAAAGGATGCTAGATGCTGGTGGGAGTCGATTGAAGCTACTATTGACCCAACTCAAGTTACATGGGGTGAATTCGTTGAATATTTCAACGCCAAATATTTCTCTGATAGGGTCCAGGAAAAGAAGGCCGCCGAATTTGCCGCATTAAAGCAAAGATCTTTATCGGTGGCTGATTATGAAGCACAGTTCTCTAGACTGTCTAGATATGCTAAGCATTTAATTAGCACGGAAAAGATGAAAGCCCGTAGATTTCTTAATGGGCTTAGGCCCCACTACATTACTCAACTGGCGCCTATGGATATTCAAGTTTATACTGAAATAGTGCGCCGAGCTCAGTTGCTTGAAGATGCCACGGAACTATCTGATAGGATCCGTGGGAAAGACAAAAAGGAGCAAGTCACAAGTTCGGGTTCTTTTAAACCCAACTTTAAGAAGAGGCCCAATAATGGAGGTTCTTCCTCTCAAGATCAGAAGTACAAGAAATCCAAGCCTTTCTCTATCACCACTACCCCTTCAAACGTAGTATGCAAGCATTGTGACAAGGCTGGTCACAAAACAGAAGAATGCTGGAGGAAATTAGGAGCATGTCTCCGTTGTGGGAGTCGTGAACATCGGATTCCCGATTGTCCATTAATGAATGACCAAGATGGTGAGGGTAAACGCCCAGTGACAAGGAACGCGCGTCTTCATGCAATCCAAGAGACCGAACCAGAAGAAGAAGGCGGATTGGTGGAAGGTACATTAAAAATTTGTTCCAAATATGCACATGTCTTATTTGATACGGGTGCATCGCATTCCATTATTTCCAAGAAGTTTGCTGACCCATTACCTCTAGAACCAGAATGGATGAAAATAGTGTTGTCTACTCCTCTCGGAAACGAGACGGATATCACGCATCATTACCAAAACTGTGAGGTGTTGGTTCGAGAAAAGAATTTTCCTATTGATCTTATCTGCTTAGATCTAAAAGAATATGATGTTATACTAGGAGCAGATTGGTTATCTAAGTACCAGGCAACGGTTGATTGCCGTAATAGCAAGATTGTTTTCAAAGAATTTCCAGAACTGACTTATACTAGTCCTAAGAGTCGAAGCAAATCCCCTCTTATTTCGGCTCTTCGAGCAAACAAGCTCGTCAGGAAAGAATGTGTATCCTTCCTTGCTTTTGTCACTAATAAAGGAGCTAAGGAAACCAAGATAGAAGATATTCAGGTAGTGCGAGAATTCCCAGACGTATTTCCGGAAGAATTGCCGGGATTACCCCCGCAAAGAGATGTGGCCTTTACCATCGACTTAGTCCCTGGTGCTGGTCCGGTTTCAAAGGCACCATATAGAATGTCCCCTGCTGAACTCAAGGAGTTGAAGGAGCAGTTGATGGAACTAATCCGAAAAGGGTTTATTAGACCAAGTACTTCCCCGTGGGGAGCACCAGTCTTATTTGTAAAGAAGAAGGATGGATCCATGAGATTGTGTATTGACTATCGACAGTTGAATCATCTTACTATCAAGAACAAGTATCCACTGCCGAGAATCGATGAATTGTTTGATCAGATTTCAGGATCCAAATATTTCTCCAAGATTGATCTCCGGTCGGGATATCATCAATTAAGGATCAAGGATGATGACATTCACAAGACCGCATTCAGAAGCAGGTATGGCCATTACGAATTTGTTGTTATGCCTTTTGGACTAACAAATGCCCCTGCTGCCTTTATGCAGATAATGAATAGCATATTCAGGCCTTACTTGGATCAATTCATAGTAGTCTTCATCGATGATATATTGATATATTCTAAGACTAAGGAAGAACATGAAGAGCATTTGAGGATTGCATTGCAAGTCTTGAGGACAAATCAATTATATGCTAAACTCAGCAAATGCGAGTTCTGGCTTGAAGAAGTGGCTTTTCTCGGACATGTCATATCCAAGGACGGTTTATCTGTGGATCCGTCAAAAGTTGAAGCTGTGAGAAACTGGGAGAGACCCACTAATGCAAGCGAGATCAGAAGTTTCTTAGGTCTTGCAGGCTATTATCGGCGATTTATCAAAGATTTCTCTAAGATCGCCGTACCACTTACAAGATTAACTCGTAAGGAGATCCGATATGAATGGAGTGAGGAATGTGAAAGCAGTTTCCAAACTCTCAAGGATCATCTCACCACAGCTCCGGTCTTAGCCCTACCAATTGAAGGAGAGAAATTCGAGGTCTACACTGATGCTTCTGGCATTGGCCTCGGATGTGTTCTAATGCAACATGGGAAGGTCATAGCATACTCTTCTCGTCAACTGAAGAAGCATGAGGAGAATTACCCCGTCCATGACTTGGAATTGGCCGCGGTAGTATTTGCCCTAAAGATATGGAGACACTATCTCTATGGGGTACAGTTTACTGTATACTCCGATCACAAAAGTCTCAAATATCTATTTTCACAAAAGGAGCTGAACATGAGACAAAGACGTTGGCTAGAATATCTCAAGGACTTCGACTTCAGTATACAATACCATCCCGGAAAGGGTAATTATGTGGCTGATGCCCTTAGTCGAAAGCCGAGAGCAAAGATAGCAAATTGTATGATACAAGAATGGAGGTTACTTGAACAATTCTCCGAGCTCAATATAAGCTTGGACACGGAATCCAAATTTGTCACACTATCTCATGTAAGCATACAGTCAGATTTGTTATCTGAGATACAAACACTTCAGGATGATGATCCTATGTTAGTAGAAATCAAAGGCAGATTAGAAGGACAATCTGATTTTCAACTAACTTCTGATGGAAGATTATCGTTCAAAGATAGAACTTGTATACCCGATTGTCCGGAATTAAAGAAGAAGATCTTAGATGAAGCTCACCGATCAAGATACACTATTCATCCTGGATCAACTAAAATGTACCAAGATGTAAAGAGGAACTTTTGGTGGCCCAATATGAAAAGAGAAATAGCGGACTATGTATCACGCTGTCTCACATGCCAACAGGTCAAGGCGGAACATCAAAAGCCTGCGGGAAAACTACATCCTCTAGATATTCCTAAGTGGAAATGGGAGGATATTGGTATGGACTTCATCATGGGTTTGTCTAAATCTAAAGGAGGACATGATGGAATCTGGGTTATCATTGACCGATTGACTAAATCGGCACATTTCTTGCCAATCAAAAGTCGATGGTCAATTGATGTGCTAGCTGCACTATACATCAAAGAAATAGTCAGGATACATGGAATTCCTGTCTCAATCGTGTCGGATAGAGATCCCCGTTTTACTTCTCATTTTTGGAAGGGATTACAACATTCGTTGGGGACAAGGCTCAACTTTAGTACTGCTTTTCACCCACAAACGGATGGTCAGACCGAGCGAACTAATCAAGTTGTTGAAGATATGCTGAGAGCATGCATTATTGACTTTGGAGGAAGCTGGCAGGACCACTTACCTTTAGTTGAATTTGCATATAATAATAGCTACCAAGCTAGTATCCAAATGGCACCTTTCGAAGCCTTATACGGAAGGAGTTGCCGATCTCCCATATGTTGGAACGAAGTTGGAGAAAAACAACTATTAGGTCCAGACATGGTAAGGGATACAACCGAGAAGATACAAGTAATCAGAGAAAGATTACAAGTTGCTCAGACAAGGCAAAAGGCTTATGCTGATACCAGGAGAAGAGATCTTGAATTCCAGGTTGGAGATCATGTATTTCTTAAAATATCCCCTGGACGTGGCATACGAAGATTTGGTGTTAAGGGCAAGCTTACGCCAAGATTCATCGGACCATTTGAGGTACTCGAAAGAGTTGGCGAGGTTGCTTATCGCATCGCGTTGCCTCCTCAGTTGTCCGAGGTACACAATGTATTTCACATATCTATGTTGAAGAAGTATGTGCACGATCCGTCACATATTATTGAGCATGGAGATCTGGTGATCCAGAAAGATCTCACATATGAACAAAGGCCTTTGAAGATATTAGATCGAGAAATACGAGCTCTAAGGAATAAGGTTATTCCCATGATCAAGGTGCAATGGAATAAGAATCCTGAACGCGAAGCGACATGGGAGACCGAGGAATCTATGAAGAAACGATTTCCCGAGTTATTCTAAGAGGTATATGTCCTACACTCTCCGCGTGTATAATTATATATATATTGAATTTGGGGACCAAATTCTTTTTTAAGTGGGGGAGGGTGTAGCAACCCTAATAAATGAATAATTGAAATAAATTAAAACATATATATTACAGAAGTAATATATATAAAAGGAATAGGGTTAATTGGACGAAATAAAACAAATTAAAAATAACGCCTCTTATTAAGGCGTTAATTTATAAAGAAACGCCTCTACCCATGGCGTGAATAAGGAAAGGACGCCCACACCTACGGTCGTCAGTTCTCACGCGACCAAATGGGTAAGTAAAAGAAACGCCTCTATCTTGGGCGTGTTTTAAAACAAGAAACGCCCTTTTTCAAGGCGCTTTTTAAGAAACGCCCTTATGCAAGGCGTTAATTCAAGAATACACGCCCTGACCTAAGGCGTTAATTCAGTTCGTGAACCGTTCGAACCCAGAGCTTATCCAAGGAAGATTAACCTAATCTAGTAAGTGTCTATTAAAGTAAGGACTCTATTAAGGATATATTACCCTCAATCAAACACTACTCTTGTTAGGACTTCCAAAATCCTATAAATAACATGTTCGATCGAACCCTAAAACCCATTTGATCGAACGTCTGCTGCTAGGTACGTGAAGAAAAAACGGTTCCTCTATTCTTTTATTTTTCTGCTTCTATTACATGAAGAACTAATGTTCTTCATCTGATTCTGTTATAGGTCTGTAAGGTGGCGTACGTGAAAGAACAAGGTATGTTCTTCACCATATACCTGTGAAGATTGATTTCATATCTTCATATTCCTTCCTCTCTTTTCCTACAGGTTGATTGAAGGCTATCATCTCCGTCATATTCATCAACTAAAATCTTCCTTCTTCCTGTCCAAGGTGTTCTTCTCAAGTTATTCACCGGTCATCTCCAAATCTATTTTTAAGGTAGGTTTTCTCAAGTTACTGTAGCCCAAATGAAATTAATGCAAGATATATATATATATATAAGCATGTCATGCATATGATTATTATAGTTTTCATGCGTTTTCTGAATTGTTTGAAAGAAACGCCCTGGAATAGGGCGCTATTTTAAAATAAACGACCATAACAGCGGTCGTCAATTTATTAAGAAACGTCCTGTACACAGGCGTTAATTTTACGAAATCATGACTTAAGCATGTTAAGAACGGATTATATATGAAACCTTGATTATTAATGCATGATCCTGTCTCCAAATCTAATGTCCTGCAATTTCTTGAATTCACGGCCTGTACAAGGTCGTTTTCCACGTATTAACGCCTCATCAGAGGGCGTGACTTTAAAAGTAACGCCCCTTGCTTAGGCACGTATTATCCAGAGTCCTGGTATGTTCTGAAACATAGAGTTAAGCCAGTAACGCCCCTTCCCAGGGCGTGTCTTATATAAGTCCTGCAACTTATTTATATTCTGTCAAATCCGTAATTCATGAGACGCCTGCAGCAGCAGTCGTCAAATATGAAGAAACGACCCTGTCCAGGGCGTTTTTTTTTGATAGAGTATCGAAATAATGAAATTCTGCGAAACGGAACATATATAAACGCCCTGATACTAGGCGTTAGTTACTTGAAAAACGCCCCAGACAAGGGCGTGTTTTTCATAAATTAATGAGATTATTGAAAATTCTGTAAAATAGAAATATGTAAACGCCCCTATGTTAGGCGTTAAATACTTGAGAAACGACTTGACCTAAGTCGTTATTTTACTATAAACTGATTTTCATCTGATTTGCTAACCGATGGTTTTATATATATCATAATATATATATATCGGCACTATTCTCCACTCCGTGAGTATAGTCCCATGTTTTCATGTTGATTTACCGATCACACTCAACTCTCATTGACATACAAGCTCTCCATTGGACATTCCGTTCCTTTGGACTAGCGAGTTAGTCATAGAGACCTCCGTAAGACTCCTCGTAGCCTTGGATTCCCTCAAGGCCGACTGAGCTGGTTGTACCCTAAAAACCCATTACACGATCCTTGCCATGTCAATCTAAAGAAACATGGTATACCGGCCCTTATGATTATACAAAGAGTATATCATAAGAAATTCTTAATGGGATGATGATATCATGCCATATCGTTCTTGTAAACCTCAATTCTATGATAAGAATGAGGGTATCTTGCTTGATCTAATGTTCATGTGGACCTCAATTCTATATAAAGAATGTCCATATTGATTTGTCATGGTACCTAAGTTAAGGGAACCATAATCTACCTAGTTTTATCGACATCGTGATTATACCGTTATTATCGCCATTCTATGTCCTTTGTCATATTTTGGACTCTATTCTATCAAAGTTGTCATACGTGTCTACAAGCTTGATTATTGAAATTCTATATTGGCTATATAAACAAGAGTGGATGTCAAAACACATGATAAATGCCTGCGCATATAGGGCCCGATCTGGTCCTGGGAGGAGCACCCGAAAGTACTTGTGCCCATGGGAGTTAAAATGATAAGGTATCTGGCATTATACCGAGTACTTGACTTGCTTGATTGGACATTCCACACACATCTTGTACTTGACTCGTACTTGACATGAAATGAAATGCGTGGCCCGAAAGAGGGTAATTTACTTGCTTGATACATGATAGCCAAAGTTCTTGACATGACTCGATAATGGTACTTGCTTGAATATCTTGAATAACTTGTATCTTGTTCATGACTAAGTTCATCTTATTTTCTTGATATTACATTCTCTCTATCTTGTCGTTTCATGCGAGCATGCATAGCTTTATTGCATCCATGAAAATGTAATTACTTAAACCACTTGCTAGTACTTGAGATATAATTTCCTACTGAGCGTTCGCTCATTCCGTTTGTCCCTTTTTACTTTTCAGGTAAGTCCGACGACGATGGAAGTCAATCGGATGGGAATGGTCAAGAGTGAAAGTGATAGAGCTTCTACAAGTGTCGTCTAGTCTTTTCCATAGTTTCTTGAGTCAACTATGTATTCTTTTCCTTTTTATTTAACAGAGTATTGGATTTGTAATAGTCTATCCCTTATAAAATAAAGGATTGGGTTATCTTGCTATTTTGCGCATCTCTGTCTTTGTGTCGAATACACGACCACTCTGATTGACATGATTGATATAGACACGTCGCGCATCTCCGGGTATCTTCCGCGCTCGGGGCGTGACACATTCCATCTCTGTGAGTACAATTGGACAAGGAACTCTCTATTGATGAGCATCGTGATTCACTCCTTGCCCAGTTGGAACTCCTAGATGAGAAGCGTCTGGTCGCCGCTGAGCATGCGCGCGTTTATCAAAACAGGCTGTCACGTTTTTATCGAAAGAAAGTAATTGAGAGAAAATTCAAAGTCGGTGAGATGGTAGTCAAGAGAATTTTTGTAAAACCTGGTGGACCCCGTTCAAAACTCCAACCAAACTGGGAAGGACCATTCGTCATAAAAGATGTTTATCCTGGCAATGCTTATAAACTGATTAATGCTGAAGGACAAGAGCTAACTCACCCTTGGAATGGTCTGTACCTTAAGAAATATAACCCCTAATCCAAAAACCAAGCAAAAATAGAATTTTCCAAAATCAAAAAAAATATATATATAGAATTTTCCAAAATCCAAAAATATATATATAAAAAATGTATATTGAAAAGGCTTGCCGTGGCACACAAGAGCTTAAGGTCTGAAAGGTCAAAATTCAAAATTCATTCATCAGTCTTGTTAACTCAAAATGGGGTCGACACCCGCACACATTACACACTTAAACCGTGAACTCAAGTGGTGCAAAATCCGATGGGAAGTCAAAAACCTGACTAAAGGTGAAGACGATGCCCATTCTTTTTCTCTTCGGCCCATAAGGGAGGAAAGGAAGTCTCGGGGTAGATCCACCAAGCCTATCCGCCGCCCTAGTAGGTGGAAGTCAGGGCCCAAAAGGGAACAAATGCCACAAAAGCCCAAGTACAATTAGGTTTATTTTTCAGCAATGCAAATCAGTTCCAAAGTGAAAGTCAAATCATGAAAAGAAAAGCATGACAAGAGGGCAAAGTCCCCGCAAGGAAAACCTTGGGCGTATGCATGCAATAAAAGAGGCAAAAGGCAACAAAGTTTCCCTACGCCGAAGACCGAACCCCAACAGGCATAGGGTAAGGGGAAGTGGTTTTATCTAGAGCTTCTCAGAATCTCTTATGGGCTTCCTTATATCTTCATTTTCTTTGTGGTAAGTCATAAACCAGCAGAATGGTCAAGGCTGACCTAGGAGATTGCACCATGCGAAATCTCGGGTATAAGTTAACTATTATCACGTCGCCCCCCTTTTTTGATTAATCAAGAAAGACCAATGAATTTTAAATGGTGACCATGTAGGATTAAGAGCCCGGGTGGCTTTGTCAACCCAAAGAAAAAGAATTAACGCCTTTGATTAAGGCGCTTTTTATTGAATTCACGCTTTCCTGAAGGTCGTCATTTTTTTAAATGACGCCCTTGTGTGGGCCGTCTTTTCAACAAAATTCAAAAAAATGTTTTTCAAATTTACGCCGTCACCTAGGGCGTCTTTTTGTTTGAATAACGACCTAATCTAAGGCGCGTCTTTCGAAAAATAAAAGAAAAAATATAAAATATGAAAAAAAGAAAGAAACGAACAGAGGAAATGGGGTTTATTCTTCATGTGCGTGCTTGCATTATTGCATAGGGCATCTTGATTATTGTTTGCATACGTGTGCTTGCGTGTTGCATCTCCCTTTATTGGTTATTTCATTTACCTTACTCGATTAAAGGCTTGGCCCCTTGACCCGCTATCTAGGTCAAAAGAAAAGGCACCCCTTGCTTATTGAGCAAGGGGCCAAGTCGAACAGATGAATTAACCTGTTTATTTAAGTGTGAACCACAGCTACAGGTACAGGGCAAAGTAAAGCGAACACAAAGAACGTGGAAAAGAAGCGAAGTACACAACCACAAGTACACAACTACACAAGTGCTCAGGTAACAAAAATGTCAATATCATATATCTATACATCATGAATATCTGAGTACAGGTGTGAGGGTGGAGGAGTACAAGTAAGTCTCTCAGCTCTCGCCTCCACCCTCCTCTCTCCTACTCTCTACCTCGTCCTCGCCGTCCCGAGGAGGCACTGGGGGAGGGGGCATGGGTCCCCGTGAAGAAGCTGGAACTCGAGCCTGGCCCCCTGCCTCGCTCCTCTCTCAAAGAGAAGAACCCGCCACAAAGGGGGAGCTGGTGAAGGAGTACCCCGCAGCACGAGCTCGCTCACGCCCTCGCTGGAGACGCTCCTTAGCAACTCGTAGCCGCTCCTGAGAAAGGATCAGCTGCGTCCTTAGGTCTGTCAGCTCACGATCACGCGCCGCCACCTGCTCCTAGCACCGGGCACGCTCTGACTGCTGTAGCTCGTGGTGACGGGCACGGTCCGCCAAGTGCTCCTCGTGCTCTCGCGCACGCTCTCGCCGCTCCAGCTCGAGGGCAACCCGCAGCTCTGCCATGTTCTGAGGCATTTCCTCCCGTCACCTCAGGGACCGCTCCAGCTCTGTAATCCGCTGCTCGCGGATCGCCAGCTCTGTCCCGGCCAGGGCAGCCTAGGTACGTGCCACCTGTAACTGTCTGGTCTGTAAATAGGTAAACAAATCATCAGTTCCACAGTTCAATAATTCATGAAATAAGCAATGCATGACGGAAGGTAAATCACTCACCTGGGCAGTCATCGCCTGCTGTCCCTCGCAGACGCAAGTGAGAGCGGCTCGAAGCTCCTTAGTCTGAAAAATGAATTTCATCAGTGCACATTGAAATATAAGCAATAATTGAATGAGGTTTGAGTTTTGGAATTTACCCGTTAGGCGAGGTCGCGCTCTGCAGCCTCGGCCCGTGTGACCGCTCCCGCTAGCTACTCTGCTAGTGCAGTCACCTCTGCACTAGGTCCCCTCGAGCTGGAGGCTTCCCCTGCATCTCTCCCTACGGCTCCCTGCTGGGCACGCTGCATTCATTGAAATTGTTAGTGGCTAATCATCAATAATTCAACAAAAATTCATTTGCGTATAGAGATAATTTAAACACTCACCAGGGTCTCGAGGTCGGCTCGTGTGGCAGCTAGCTGGTCCTCCAGGCTGTGTAGATGGGCCTGGGCATCCATCGTCGCTATGTCCCGTGCATCCTGCATCCATTTCATATTAGTCACATAATGGAAATACATAAGCATTTGCATTTAATTTAGAAGCAATTGCATTCATACATACCCCTAGGACCCTCATCTGGGGTCGGCCGGCGTAAACCTCCCAGTAGCGCCGGAGGTACTCGGAGCTGTCAGTCGCCTGGGAGGTGACTCGGGTCCCGCCTCGCCGCCAGTCGACGTACTGGTCCTCGAACCGCACCCTCCAGTCGATCGCCTTCGTGCGACCGCGTGTCTTCTTCCTGATCCCTCGCGGCTCCCCGACCACTATCCACTCCTGGTTTAGGCCCAGGGTCCTCATCACTAGTCTGAGCCGTAACGGCTCGATCTCGCTCAAACAGTGAACCCACAACTCATGCTCAAAGCGAGGTCGCCCTGCTACGACCCATGGCTGGCCCTCATCGGTCATCCCCTCGTAAGGCCACCATCGCACCTGCATCCATGAACATGCATGTCGTCTCATCATACTCATAATAAATTCAAATAAACATTAAAAAAATGCATCATTCATACCAGCGAGGGAGGGAAGTCTCGGAACTCTCTCCGTAGCACCCACAACTCGTAGCTGAGTGGGGCGCCGAAAACGACCGGCAGCCAGCGCCGTGCTAGAGGGAAAGCACCCTCACCTCCTGGCCGTGGGTCGACGCGCCCCATGGGCATGTACAAATGGCTCCAAACCTGTATCCATGCATTGCATTAGTAAGGCATTCACATGCATAAAAAAGAAGAAAAGAGAGGAAAATATATAAGTGCATACCTGAAGAAAAAGTGAGAAGCCACTGACAGTCGTCTCTCGTCCTGTCCCCGTGGACAAGTCGGCTAGTAGGTGCGCCAGCAGCGCCGCTCCCCAGGCGTATCTGCCAACTCCCTCTAAATCCTCGAGGATCCCTAGGAACCGGCAGCTGATGACGTCGCCCTTCGTGCCGAGCAATAGCCTCCCGAGCAGCAGCAGTAGGAACCTCCTCAAGTCTCGGTCTGCTCTCTCCCTGTCGGCTGGGTCCTGGCAATAGACTACCCTATCCCCATCGATCAATCTCTGTGAGAATCGCTCTAAGGACTCCCCTGACCTATGCCTAGCATCCCCTAAGCCCATCACTGTAGTCAGGTCAGTGCGGAAGATAGTCCTACACTCGCTAGGTGTCTCGTAGACCATCTCTAGCCCTAGCAGCGTCTGGGCAAGCTCGGTATAGTCTGGTAAGGTGATCCCGCTCACGGCCTCCCCGTCTACCCTAAGTCCCGTGATCCTATCTACATCCTCTAGGGTAGGAACCATATGTCCCCAAGGCATCAGGAATGCCCGGCTAGTCCTATCCCATCTCTCCCTCAGAACCTGGATAAGTGGTAGGTCGGGTCTGACTGGCTCTATGCTAAGGAAGGCCCCGAATCCCATAGCATCTACCCTGGCTCTCTGGAACTCGGGGAGGCCGTAATATGCTGCTCGGACCATGACCCAGGAGATCCGTGTCCTCATCAACCCCTGCACACATAAAGAAAGAAATTTTGGTTTAATTGTTCAATTATTCTTGTTGAAATTCACTTAACTGCCTTGGCTTGAGATGTTGATGTTTGATTTAATTAACGACCATCCCCAGGTCGTGATTTTTTTAATTAGCGCCCCTGAGGAGGGCGTGGTTTCTAAGTGAGATTTGCATTAACGACCTACCCTAGGTCGTTGTTTATCTAAGAGACGCCCCGGTGGGAGGCGTGGTTTTGAGGTTAATTTCTAAATTCTTAAAAGGTTTTCCAATTGACGCCCGTCTCAGGGTCGTTATTTGATTAAGTAACGCCTCTGAATGGGACGTTTTTCTTAAATGGGTTTTAGGTTTTAATAATTTATTCTGGAATCGTTTGAATGCACGACCATCCCTATGGTCGTTATCTATTGAATTGACGCCCCGATGGGGGGCGTTGTTTTCCAGGGTTTTGAAAATTAAATAAAAATAGCATGCGATATAAATCATGAAAAAATATATGATTGAACAAAGGCATGGAAAATAACAGCATGATTGATATGAAAAAATGATAATTTAAATGGACGACATGTTGCAGGGCGTGTTTTCATGAGGATAATTATTTTTCAGAAAATAATTTGAATTGACGACCCCAGGTATGGGCGTCTTTTCTTTAATTCGCGACACCCATGAGGGCGTCTCTCTTCTGAGTTTCGAGCTTTCTAAACCCGAGGGCTATGGAAGATATTGAAAAAAAATGAAAATAAATTTGAAAAAAATGGAAAAGGGGGTCAGGGGGGGCTTACCTTCTGTCGTTTGGGTCCGGCCAGTTCTCCCCGGAGACCGGGCCGTGGCTGCCGTGGCCACCGGAGTTGACCACGGCGAGGCACGGCCTCCGCCGGTTGTTCCTCTTCTTCCCGTTCTTCTTCTCTTTCCCCCTCCCCGCCTTCGTCTTCTTCCTCTTCACCATCGTTTCCTCCCTCTTCGTCATCACTGTCGGCCTCGTCGCCGTCAGGTTCCGTGTTCTCGCCGTGCTCCTCGGCCGCCGCCGATGGCGTCTCCCTCCACGACGGCGTCTTCCTCGTGGGCATCTTCGCTCAAGTCCACCACCTCTGGGGTCGAGACCCTCTGTCGTTTAAGTCCACCGGCCATGGCTAGGGCTAGGGTGTAGAAGAGAGAGAGATAGAGAAAGAGAATGAGAGGATGGGTTGGGTTCAGTTAGGGTTGCAGTAGGGTGTAGAAGAGAGAAAGAGGGAAAGGGAACGGAGGAAGAAGAAGAAAGGAGGGAAAGTTAAGTCGAACGGTCAAAAAGAATTAACGACTTAAGGAAGGCCGTGTCTTATGGAATTAACGACTGAAACCAGGACGTTTCTTGATAATTGACGACATTTATTAAGGCGTTATTTTTGTTTGCATGGGGAATGATAACCATCGTCAGACGCGTTCATTAGGGGTTGATTGATGTGATGGGAGTAATGATTACTGTTTCTGAGTAACGACTATGTCTGAGGCGTTATTTATATGAAACGTGGCTTTGCTGAAGGCGTTACTTTTGGAATTTCAACGAATACTTTTTGGAATATAAATCGAATTAACGCCTTGTCTTAAGACGTCATACAGTTAACGCCCATATGTGAAGGTGTCAATTATGAGAGATCAATCATTGAAGACGACGTACTCTGAGGCGTCATTTATGGAATTAACGACATTGACTGAGTCATTATTTGCAACAGAACCGCAAGTTATTGGAAGATTTGATCAGAAACACTGTGTTATTGGCTCAATCAGAATATTATCATTGATTTATTGGAAGAAAATATTACATTGCTTCAATAAGCCACTTTGGGCCTCAAGCTTCTTAAAGCTATTACATAAGACTTCCACTGTTCTCTGTCTTCTTCTAAGTTTTCCACAGGATGATGAGCCTTGTTGATTTTCCACAGAGCTTGGATAGTTGTGCACTCTTCTCCATCTTCATTGTTGCCGAGATCCCGTGTTTTGATCGAAGGGAGATGAGATGGATCTTCAAGCATTTGTCGTGGAAGCCCAAGTTGAGGAAGACACCGATGTGAGTTATACAGAACGAATTCTGAAGCGCCTATGAGTCGAAGGTCCGTCCCGGGGGAGAATCTTGCACGGAGTTCTTGAGTCTTGAGTATTCCCGGGGCGCAAGTGAATAAATTCTTTGGCATTACCTTGAGATGTTCTTTCCATTCCACTCTCTTTTTGATTTGAGGTATCCGGTTCATCACCCTATTACTTATTCCTAGTGAGCCGGTCATGAAAGAGAGTGGGCTTTTTGAGAAGATTCTAGAAGGTTGTTGGGTCTCCTCACATGGATCGAACTTGAAGTGGAGATCTACCCAACTTGAGAGTGCTAGCATGCATCCATAGATGGGTCTTCCCATTGCCGCCGAGGTAAGCCCGCTATAGAGATAGGCTAGAATTGCCGCTCCCGCTCTCTCTCCTTCCCATAGGCTCACTATTGCGCTTAATTGGGTTTCTTCCAAGAAGTCTTCCGTGGATGGAAATAGGATTGCTCCTGCCAAGCACACCACGAAGGCCTTGGTCACCCGTTCGATATCTTCTTCTTCTTTAGCTTGATCCGCTCTCTTGTACACCCATGAGGCAAGCTTTAGAAGATTAATTCCTTTAGTGACCTTGATTTGGTTCACTAAGTTTGGGCTAGGTATCAATGTGGTTAATAGTTCATGTGAAGAAATAGGTCTTGGCATGATGGCCATCTTTTCCTCTTCTCCTTGCTTCATTCTTTTTAAACTTAAGAGCATCTCCAATTCTTCTAATAGGATGGTGGCTTCAAAGGTTGAGAATAGGAAGGTGTGAGTGGAAGGGTGCCATATTTCAGTTAGAGCTCCTATGGCAGCCCAATCTAAGTGAATTTGGTCATAGTGTTTTGCATGGGTTATTAGGCCTAGAAGGTGCCATCTAGAGAGAAAGACCCTCATATCTGAAGAGAACTTGGAGAGAAGAAGAGGCAGCCACTTAATCTTGGTAAATCTCCTGGCTCCTGGCACATTAGGATAGTCCTGCGGAAGATGGACAAGAAAGAGAAAAAAACAGAAACAGACAGAAAACATGAATAGGCGTTTGCAAGCAGTAGTTCGGTGAAGATATGAAAGGAAAGAATAGAGGAATTAATCTCTACCTGGTTCATGGCGATTCTACTGCTGATATGTCAATTGATCTCGGTTAGCCTGGGGGTAGAAGTTTTGGATCTCTTAATCGCTCTCTCCATCTTCGGTCTACAGGAGGAGTTTGAACGATTACAGTGCCTGCAGAAGAACACGAACAGAAGAAGCAGAAGAAACAGAGAATTGAGATTGCTTTGATTGACCTAAGGAAGTTCTTTCCTTTTTATAGAAGTCTGGAGGGTCGGAGTTGCAGGGTTGATTGCCATTAGGACTGGGGGTAGCTTTCGAGTTGGAGACGGAAGCGAGTGATTAATTAACGTCTTCTGTTGGGGCGTCAATTGTTGAATTGACGACCTAATAGAGGTCATTTTTTATTTCACGCCCCTGTATGGGACGTCTTATTCCTGAAACTCTCGGTGCATTTAACGCCTCAGTGGAGGGCGTGTTTTATTTTTAGACGCCCTGATGTCAGATGCCTTTCATGCTTTTGACGCCTTTCCCTCCAGTCGTGATTTTATTTGCTCACATGTTTGACTCCTCTATATGCTTTAATGAACTTAAGTGCTATTCTTTGGTTGAAATTACTTTTTAATTAAGCACTTATGATCATATCTTGAGGGTTATTTCTGATCATTGTTAAGAGGGCTAATGAGTTTTCAAGTACAGAAGATTGCAGAGTTCGAGGAGCATGGGTCACTCGTCGGAGTAACATCATTCTGTCCTTGTATTTCTTTCCTGTAAGCATTGTTACTATATGGTATCTACGCTATTATAGCATATCAAGGACCTTGTGGTTCTAATGAACCTGGAATTTGAGTTCCCCTTCATCAAAAACAGTGATAATTCCAAGAGAGTCTTGATCACACAGATAGGCCGTTGAGTCATTCAAGGTCTGGGACGATGGTTCCACTTTCTGGGTTGATACGCGGACAAATGGGCTTCGGCTTAGTGTCAGTTCAGAGATCTGGATTCTTGACCAAATCTAGATGGCTTAGCAATATTATCCTTGATTATTTTCTATTTTAGTTTTTTTATCTTTTCCTTTTAGCCCAGCATGCATCATGTAGGACTTTGAGCTTTATGATGAAAATCTTCATATTATGGTAATAATGAAGGTCACTCGCTCTTGATTGAGTTGACATGAGATATTCCATTCCAAATCGAGTACTTTATTCTCTCTGAAGCCGCTCACGCTAGTTCCTTGAAACTGTTCCTTTTGTTGGATCTTCATCTCAATTCCCTTTATTTTTTTGTAAATCCACCTTGGTTGTAGCACGTTCACATTGGCTGGTAACCGCTCTCCAATGGTGTCTCCCTGTCGTGCCCACGTGCACATTTTATTTACTTAGTTTAGTCTCCTTTATCCAGCAAATCGATGCTTCCTTGGAATCACCCGGAGTTTGTTTCACTCAGAATCTTGGAAAGATTTCCAATGCTTAGTATCTGAGACGTGTCACATCACACCTTGGCATCTACTTATTAGTTTGTTCCACTTTATTCCGCTTGTTGCACTTTCTTTCCATTCCGTCTCGCTCCCTTCCAAAGCAGACGCCAAGGCAGGGCAGCTGTAGACACGCCAAAATTGACGCTATGATGATCAAATCTCATGTCACTATGATAATACCTCAAAGTGAACTTCAATATTTCTATAATATAGAGTTTTTCTATTTTTTGTGTGTTTTTGTGATTTATTCTTGCATTTTTGGTGATTAACGACTTCATTGGGGGCGTTATTTAAGTAACGGCCTTGCTTGAGGCGTGTTTTTAAGAAAGGACGACTTGTGGTAAGGTCGTCAATTCCTGGTATTTTACGAGTCCCACCCTGATTGAAATCAATGATTAACGTCCTTCCATAGGGCGTGTTTTTGTTTAACGCCTTTGCTTCAGGCGTCTTATTTCAATTTTCAAATAAAGAAGTTTTTATTACCAAAATTGAATCAAGGAAGTGACGCCCTGATCCTGGTCGTGTTTTGAATTAACGCCCTTGGGCAGGTCGTCAATTGTTGAATTGACGCCCTTGAGTAGGTCGTGTCTCACCCTTTCGTGTCCTGTTTAAACTCATCTTTCCTGAAGAGTTCCCTGCCTTTCTTGGTCACCTTGCCTGATCTGGGAGCTAGAGTCCTTGCTATTGATGATCACTGCCTATTCTTATCTTCCCAAATCTGTGTTTATCTTGATCGAAACCTTATAAAAGGATTCCCTGGTCAATCTCGCGCGAGGTTATGGTGTTGCTGGTGTTGTGTAGTGGACAGCGGATCTAGAGGGGAGGGGTGAATAGATCAGCCCCACTTTTCGTAATGCGGCCCTCTAAACAGCTAGTTAAAATGAATTGCAGCGGAATAGAAACTAGCTTCCAAGAATGCTATGATTCACTTAGCAAGATAAGCAAGATATATAATAATTCGATCCTAAGCATGCATCTAGAACGAATCAATCACACAAGCAAACCACACTAGACAGGATTTTTAAGGTGGTTCGGACTGAATCCTCAGCCCTACGTCCACCCCTCACCAAAACCCGGTGAGGCTTCACTTGTGCAGCGCACCAACCCGCAAATCGGAAACCACCGATTGCCTTCCTACTAACCAACGGTAGGGACGTCAACACCGCAGATCGGAAACACCTCCGATTGCCTTCCTACTAACCAACGGTAGGGACGAATCACAACTTCAAAGTTTAATCAATATTGAAAGGAAAACAAATGTGAATGAACTAAGACAAGAAATTGAGTTATGAGTAGAAATGAATTGGCCCTTGTATGAAATGTTGATCAGCAACAAGGATCCTCTTGGCTTCAACTCAATCTTCTTGATTCACCCTTGATTGGATGAATGTTCTTCACGGAGTACTGTTCACGTGAACAGTACCTCTTCCTTCAATTCTTCTCTCTTGATCTTCTCTTTGAACTTGAATGAGGTTGAAAGAACTTGAATGGATGAAGATGATCTCCCTTGAGAGTGAGCTTCAATGGATCCCCTTGAGATGATGAAGATGATGGATGAAGATTTGATGAAGAGCTTCTTCCCAGAGTATCTTGATTTCCTTCTTGAAGTATACTCCTTCTAGCTTTCTTTGATCACCCTTCTTGCCCTTGATTGCTTCTTGCTTTGTAGGAGGTTGCTTGGCTTCAGATCTGAGCTTGAATCACCTTGGATGGATGAAGAACTTCCTCCCGAAATACTGTTCACGGAGGTGCTACAATAGCTCGAAAATGGGCTCCCTTGAAGGCTTGAAGCATTAGGGTTTTCATCCCCTCATGTGTTGGTTTTATAGACCTTGAATGGTCTATAGACAAGCCTCAGACCAGATCCATAATTTGTGGGTGATTAGGTGACATTTGGATTAAAGAAATCAAGGTTGAATGGCCCTTTTCGAAGTTGGAAACAAAGTCAAAAATGAAGGCTCGGGGCTGGCGGTTGACCGGAATTCATGGGCCGGTCGACCGGAACCTGCTGCAGCCAGAACGTTTCAGCTCTGGCAAAACCGGTCGACCGGACGCCTGGGGGCGGTCGATCGAAACCTGTAAAAATGTCAACATTTCAGTTCTGGGAAAACTGGTCGACCGGAAAAGTAGGGGCGGTCGACCGAAATCTGTAATTCCTGGAGTGTTTCGTTTCTGGAAGAACCGGTCGACCGGAAAGGCAGGGGCGGTCGACCGAAACCTGTAAAACGTGGAATTCTTAGGCTCTGGCAAATCTGGTCGACCGGCCAAGGTGTGTAGGTCGACCGGAAATACCTATACCTGTAAAAATGAAGTGTTAGACCAATGAAACATGTTCATAAGTCAAGATATTCATGTCCTCATCAATTTCATGTATTTTGGGATTGAAATCAACATAGAATATGCTGTGAGCATTTCTAAATTTTGTTCCGGGGGCTCCGCCCCCGGAAACCCCCGCAAGGGGCGCTGCCCCCTTGACCCCCGGAAACCCCCGCAAGGGGCGCTGCCCCCCTGACCGCGCAGGTCGATCCGCGTTCGAGGGCGCAACATTGAGCTTTCATGTGCATATCTGTCATAAACACAACAGAACATATGTCAGTCATATAAGAGTGAAAAGTAACAATGACGAATAGTGTTTAGCCATTATTAAAACCAAGAATATCACAGAACACATATGACCATAGAATGATGTCGAATGACCCAAGTGACCATATGAAACTCAAATAACCACAGGGGCACAACAGCTGGAGCCATTAATCACGAATCAGAGGAAGAGCAGAGAGCAGTTTTCTTTTGCGCAGAGAAGAGTTTCTACTCTCTTCATCCGTGTGATCTCTTCATCATCTTCCTTCTGCTTCCTGCTGCTCCGGTGGTTCTCCCCTTTACTGTTTACAGGAACAGCAGGGGTTCCCTCTCCCTTGTGTGTTTGTCTTCATCGTATCATCATCGATCATCATACTTTTCTTCTTTTGCATTAGTATGCATATCTTCCTCCTCTCCCTAATTCTCTAGGGGTTTTAAAACCAAACAAAAAGGTGCGCATGCTATATTCTTATTTTCATCATCGTACTGTTTCTTTGGATTGATATTACACTCACGTTTGGCTGATCTCCTTTTTTTTTACTTGTTTGTTCTTTGTTTCAAGGTAATCAACAAGGAAAACCCCCTTCATCGGCCGGCCGATAGAAGGTGGAGGAAGGAATCCATATCCATCCCGCATCTTATTTTCACCAGGTATTCGCGATCATCTTTTCTTCTTATTGAGGTAACCCCTCTGGCGATCACACTCCTTAGTAGCACCACGTGCTATTTTACTCCCTTTTTCATCATTATTCTTCTTTTACTCTTATGCATATATATATTTTCCTTTAAGAGTGGATTTTTCCATGATTCACAGTAATGTGTACTGGCCTTGAACAGTGAAGTGTACAGACCTTGAATAGTGAAGTGTACAGACCTTGTATACTGAATCAGAATGGGCATCGACCTTAAAAATGTATATGTACTGACCTTGTACATCGAACCAGAATGAGCATCGACCTCAGGCACTTAAGATCAAAACTGACGTCGACCTTAGTTACTGTAGAACTGAAGTAGCTTCGACCTCAGACACTAGAAATTAAAATTGGACAGAACTAGCATCGACCTTCATTGCTTAAGGGCAGAACTAGCATCGACCTTCGTTGCTTGAGGGTAGAACTAGTATCGACCTTCATTGCTTGAGGGCAGAACTAGTATCGACCTTCATTGCTTGAGGGCAGAACTAGCATCGACTTGTACAGTAACTACATCGACTTGTACTGTAACTACATCGACCTTCTTTAGTCCCCAGTAAACTAGCATCGACCTTCATTCCTCTGGCAATAGAACTAGCACCGACCTTCATTCCTCTGGCAACAAAACTAGCACCGACCGTGTTTGCTGAGGGGCAGGACTAGCATCGACTTGCACGATGCTAGCAAGAATGTGCTCGGACCTTGTCTCTGTGCTGGTGAGATGTGCTTAGACTTTGTTGGCAAGGTAGCATCGATCTTGAACAGTAACATGTGCAGACTTGGCCTAGTGTTCGACTTTAGACAATGGCTGATGTTTGGCTTGTCCAAGCTAGAACTTTGACTGTCCTTGTGCTAGCTGGAAATTTGACTTCTTCTTGTTGACCGGCTTGACTTCATTGACCATGTAGACTTTTCTTGTTGACTATGTGTTGACTTTAGATTTGGACTGAGTTTTAACTTGTTCTTTGTGCAATAATGGCAATTTAAACACCTAAGCAACTCAAGCAAAAGCATGACAACAAATACATGATTCTTTAACACAAAGAACATTGATTGATCATATTTAAGAGTAAACATGACTCATGGTTTTGACAGTATCAAAACACAGGGACACAACATTATACCTTACACCGCTGCCATGGATGCTTCGTTAGGAGCACTGTTGGCGCAAATCACTGAGGAAGGCAAGGAGCAGCCGCTCTACTACCTCAGCTGAAAATTGATCGGTGCCGAGTACTGCTACTCCTCCATGGAGATAGTTTGCTTGGCATTTGTATTCACCGCCAAGAAGCTACGACACTACCTCCTTGCCCATCGGGTTGAGCTCATAGCCAAGCATGACCCGCTCAAGTACCTCCTCAGGCATCCCGTCCTCTCAGGCCAACTAGGAAAGTGGGCTCTCCTACTGATGGAGTATGATATTACCTACGTCCCAAGAAGAGAAATCAAGGGATAGGGCATGGCTGAATTTTTGATAGCCCATCCAATACCGGACGATTCACCTCTCAACACAGAGCTCCCTGACGAGGAGTCCCTTGCTGTCCAGTCACAACAACTAGTTGAACAAACCGGAGATGTCTTGCATTACCAGTAGCAAGATGCCCTCACAGCCAGCATGCCCTGCTGGGAGCTCTACTTTGATGGCGATTTCCGAGGGATTACCTGGAACAATCAAAATCTCGCCGTCAAGGCAGGTGCCGGCATCATCTTCCTGACCTCTCAAGGCGGAGTTTTATACAACTCGTACGCCCTCATGAAATCCCTGGCCAACAACGAAGCTGAGTATGAAGCTCTAATCATCACGCTTCAGATGGCTCTCGAGATGGGCATCAAGTGCCTCAAAGCTTACGTGGACTCCCAACTAATAGTCTAGCAAGTCCTCGGCATTTATGATGTGCAGAAGCAGGAGCTACTCCCATACCATGCCGCCATCACCAGACTCATCCAAAAGTTCTATTTCTTCGAAATAGACCATGTTCCCAGAAGCAATAATGCCCAGGCGGATGCCCAGGTGATAACGCGAAAGTTCGTCATTTAAAATACGCGTATCAATCTTAAAAATTCCAACTCGCACTAGATGAAAGAAAGACGTAATATGGTGGCAAGAAGTGTTGAATCCACAAGGAAGAAGAGATTTTTAGAGTTAAAAATCTTGGAGTCCTTTGAAAAACACTTGCAATTTTACTTTGCTCAAAGAAAATAGTGAAATGATGAACGAACCAAACACTTAATTAAAAACATCTATGACTATGCACCTATGCTATAGAAAATAATTGCATAAAGTGAAAAGAAGAGATAGAAGAAGGAGGTAGAGAGGGAAGAAGAGCAAAAATTAGATCAAAAGAACAATTCCTTTCATTAACTTAAAAGAAAGAGTATATTAAATGCGAAACAAAATTACACTAATGACGCAATGAGATTACAATGAAGTGAAATGACACAAAAGTAATAAAAACAAGAAAAGCCTGGAGTTTGAAGTTTGGAGAAGGTAGCAGCAATGGTGATGACAACGCCGTTCTCTCTTGGCCTTGGATCAGGAACCACCTTGCGGAAGATGTCGTCTACGCTGGGAGGAAGTCACCTTCGTCGTTGAAGCCGCTCTTGGGGGAGAATGTATGGGGTGAGGAGAGAGATCTAAGGAGAGGAAGGGAGAGGTCAAGGTGAAGTTAAGGGAGATGGAAATGGTTTAGAAGAGAAGGGGATGGTGATGAAGGAGAGAGTAACTAAGGCTACCTAGGTGAGATGGAAGAAGAAGAAGAAGAATGTTTTAAAATATGAATAGTAAAAATTAGAGATAGAGCATTGAAAAGTTGAACATAACTTGAAAACCAGAAGGAATTAGAAGATGATGCAGAAGAAGAAGTTGTAGAGCATTTAAAAACAAAGAATGTTTGTGAAGAAACAAAGATGCGAAGAAGGATGGAGGAAGGAGCAAAATAGGGAAGAACAGAGAATAATGCTGTCCACGATTGCACAGGATAGAATATTGAAAAACATATAATAACTTGAAAACCAGAAGGAATTAGAAGATGATACAGAATAAGAAGTTGTAGAACATTTAAAAACAAAGAACCTTTGTGAAGAAAGCAAGAGGAGAAGAGGAGTAGAATGGGGAGAAAATCGGTGGCCTAAGGTTAGGAGGGAAAGGGTGAAAAATTGCCAAAAGAAGAACTCTCTTTCTCCTCCTTGACATGGGCTATTTATAGGAAAAATTGTGTCAATGGAGGGTCGAGATTGCATCAAAAGGAGATGGATGGCTGGGATTTAGTTAGAATATGATGCATGGGGGAAAGGAAAAGGAGGTGGGCACCCCCTCCTTGGGCTTTGGGCAACCCCCTTCCCAAGACTCATCATTTCTCTCCTTTATTTGAAACTTTGAATTCTCGTTTCCCTCCAACCAAAATATGTGCTTCTTCTCCTTTATTTCAAACTTTGAATTTTCTTTTCTCTCCAACTAAAATATTTTGAATTCTCTTTTCCCTCCAACCAAAATATGTGCTTCTTTGTTTTACTTGGTTAAAGTGGTGATGACAGTTTTGCCCCCGGCTTCTCTTACAATTACCTTCAGTGTCCTGCACACACATAATTATAATTTAATTCATCAAAATTATCACAATATGCATAAATACTCATGATTATGCAATGAAGAATTAATGCTCATGGCCCTCAACTTTACTTTACTAAATGATATCACCGAATTAATCAATTTGCGTGAAATGCCTAATTTACATGCGAAGTTGAGATTAACGATGGGACATGTATAATTACCTAATTATATGCTCATAAAATGGTGCATATGTAATGAATTATCATAGCAAATTGATACTTATCACACCCCCGACTTGAACATTGCTAGTCCATTAGTAATGTAAAAAATTATAGAATTAGGACTAGCAAACACTCATGTGTCACAGTTCATGGCAAGAACATTATGCATGATGATTTAGACTTTGGAGTATTACAAGTTCAAGTAGTATGTATTCGGTACAAATTTCATCAGTCCATGTGTTTAGACCTTTACACATGATACACTCAAAAAATATCTCTTTGTGTAGGAGTGATATAACTTGACTAGTGACTACCAAATAGTCTAGATGAATGAGTCTTCTACCTTTCACTTTAAGATGATTTTCAATTCTATCCACGTCTCGAATTAAGCTCTCGAATTACAGGTAGCTTCTCTTTGCCTATTTATTCATTCTTTTTTTTTGACACATGGTGTTGCACATCCCTTCACCGTTTGACGCGAACCTCAACTCTTATCTTAGGAGAAGCAGGCCCGATTATTAAGTTCAGGGGCATTTTCATGTTTTTTTTGACAAGTTGGCATGTAGCTTTTTCCTCACGATTACTTTCAACGAATGGGCATAATATCAATCATCACCTAAGTGTTAAGTAAAATTCCCATCATCCTAATATTTGTCATCTACCAATCTTGTTATTGTGTAATTGTGTGCAAGTTCAATAAAATTTTTAGGTGTATTATGAGGAAAAGGCTAAAGACATAACCAATTAATTCACCCCTTTAACTTCATACTCTCACAAGTAAGACTATAACTCCTATCATTCTAAGAAAAGTTTCTCATCATGAAACATGAACATGAAACACTTGTTAAGAGTGTGATGAAAGGTTGCAAGTATTTTGAGAAAATTAGAGCTCAAACTATCCCCCAACTTAGGTGACATTATTCTCAATGGCATGAACAAAATATAGAAATAAAATAAAGTCATGAAAAGTAGGGGGAAGGATAGATACGACCTGAGAGAGAGATGTCATCGTCAGAAGAATGCTGCTCCAGATTCCTAATAAAATCAAAAACTTTTTTTTGAAAAGGAGAAAGAGTAATTGGGTTGCCTCCCAATAAGCGCTAAGTTTTACGTCTTCTGTCAGACGCAATAGAGCTCACAATGGGTCACTCAGCCTGAGAGAGTCCTCCTACAGCGTTGGAAGATTTTCAATGTACGGTTTTAAATGTTGACCATTGATAGTTAAAGTTTGACCAGTTTTAGGATCGAGAATTGTTATTGCACCATGGTCAAATATTTTAATTACCACATATGGTCCATCCAATCGGGATTTCAATTTTTTAGGGAATAATCGTAACCTAGAGTTAAAGAGTTAGACCTTTTGGTTGATTTGAAAAGTTTTTCGTGAAATGTGTTTATCATGGAATGCTTTAGTCTGGGCTTTATAAATCCTAGAGTTCTCATAGGCCTCATTGCGAAGTTCCTCTAACTCATTCAGTTGAAGGGCTCTATGGGAACTAGCCTGTGTTGAATCAAGATTGAATTGTTTGATTGCCCAATAGGCCCTATGTTCCAATTCGACTGGCAAATGACATGGCTTTCCAAAAATGAGTCTACAAGGGGACATGCCAATGGGAGTTTTGTAGGCGGTCTGATAGGCCCATAAAGCATCATCTAATCTTTCTGACCAATCTTTCCTATCGGGCCTAACAGACTTTTACAAAATGTTCTTGATCTCCCTATTAGAAACCTCCACCTGGACACTAGTCTGGGGATGGTAGGGGGTAGTAATCTTATGTGTTATCCCATACTTCCTAATCAAAGCTCGGAATTGAGAATGGATGAAATGTGAACCTCCATCACTAATGATAGCCCTAGGACACCTAAATCGAGAGAAAATATTTTTACGAATAAATTTTATGACAATTTTGTGATCATTAGTCCTCGTGGCTATAGCTTCTATCCACTTAGACACGTAATCCACCGCCACCAAAATATACTCATGACCAAAAGATGGTGGAAACATACCCATGAAGTCAATTCCCCATACATCAAAAATTTCCACAACCAGGATAGGGTTTAAAGGCATCATGTCCCTGCGTGACATGTTCCCCACAGCCTGACAGCGCTCACAAGATTTACAAAATTTGAATGCATCTTTGAATAATGTGGGTCAATAGAACCCACTCTACAAAACCTTGGTTACCGTTTTCTTACTTGAAAAATGCCCCCTAGAAGATAAGGTGTGGCAAAATGTCAGATTGCTATATTGCTCACCCTCAGGGACACACCTTCGAATGATTTGGTCTTGTCCTAAATGGAATAGCTCAGGGTCTTCTCAAAAGAAGTACTTGAGCTTAGCAAAGAAATGGTCTTTTTCTTGTTTGGATCAACCTTCAGGAATTTTTCCCACAGCTAAGTAATTGACAATGTGTGCATATCATGGGGGTGAAATGTGGGATACACTAAGGAGGTGCTCATCTGGAAATGAGTCCTGTAAGGGTGTGGTGTCTGATGTTATAATCCGGGACAAGTGATCTGCAACAACATTTTCACTTCCTTTTTTATCCCGAATTTTCAAATCAAATTCCTGTAGCAACAGGATCCATCTAATCAACCTTAGTTTGGCATCTTTTTTAGATAGAAGGTGTCTAAGGGCTGAGTGGTCCAAAAACACAATGACTTTGGCCCCTAGCAGATAGGATCAAAACTTTTCAAGGGCAAAGATAACAACAAGTAACTCCTTTTCTGTTGTGGTGTACCTAAGTTGGGCATCAGCGAGTGTACGGCTCGCATAGTAAATCACCACATATTTTTTATCTACCCTTTGCCCCAAAACAGCACCTAAAGCATAATCTGAGGCATCACACATAATTTCAAAAGGCAATGACCAATTGGGAGTTTGCAAGATTAGGGCATTGGTCAACGCCATTTTTAATGATTCAAAAGCCTCAAGACATGATTGGTCATGATGGAATGGGACTTCCTTAGCTAGTAGATTAGTGAGAGGTCTAGCAACTTTGGAGAAATCTTGGATGAACCGGCGATAGAAGCCGGCATGACCCAGGAATGATCGGATTTGTTTTACTGAGGTGGGTGGTGACAGTTTGGCAATGATCTTAACCTTAGCTTTATCTACCTCAATTTCTCTTGCCGACACTATATGTCTCAGAACAATGCCTTCTTTAACCATGAAATGGCTCTTTTCCCAACTGAGGATAAGATTAGTGTCAATGCATCTTTTCATTATTTTAGCTAAGTGATCAAGGCAGGAATCAAATGTGTCCCAAAAAATGGAGAAATCATCCATGAAAACCTCTAAAAAGTTACCCACCATGTCAGAAAAAATTGCTAACATGCATCTTTGAAATGTGGCAGGCACATTACATAGTCCAAAGGGCATTCTCCGGAAAGCAAATGTTCCGTAGGGACATGTAAATGTGGTTTTTTCTTGATCTTCTGGGTAGATGGCCACCTGATTGTACCCAGAATACCCATCTAGAAATAAAAGTATTTTTTCCCTACTAATTTTTCTAAAATTTGGTCAATGAATGGGAGGGAAAAATGGTCCTTCTTTGTCATGGAGTTGAGCTTCCTATAATCAATGCAGACCCTCCATCCCGTGGTCAACCTAGTAGGTATCAACTCCTCTTGATCATTGGTGATCACAGTCAGTCCTGATTTCTTTGGGACTATTTGGGTTGGACTGACCCACTCGCTATCAAAAATTGGGTACATGATCCCGGCATCTAGCCACTTGACCACCTCCTTCATGTGTGGATTTAATCTCCTCTGCATGTCTCTACTTGGTTTTGCATTCTCCTCCATATAAATGTGGTGCTGACAAATGGATGGACTAATCTCTTTAAGATCAGTGACATATCAACCTATAGCCCCCTTATAAGATTTACGGACCTCAACTAGTTTCTCCTTATGGTTAGGTTCAAGGTCGCTTGTATGATGACTGGCAAGGTTTGGTCTGGGCCTAGGAATGCATACTTAAGGGAGGCCGGCAATGATTTTAATTCAACCTGAGGAGAGGATTGCAAAGAGGGTAGAGCTGGTTCAGATTTAAGCTGAGGCAAGGGTTCAACTGGGGGCCACGTCCTAAGTTGAGTTGACAAGATGTCAACTTCTTCTCTCATTCTGGTCCTACTGTCCCCTTCAATCTCCAATAACTCCTCAATGGTGTCAACAGCATAGCAATCTCCTTTTTGATCATGGAATTTGAACGCCTTGAAAATGTTGATGCTAATTTTCTTGTCCCCAAAAGATATGTCTATAATTCCTGAAGCACAATCTATATTAGCCCTAGCCGTGGCTAAAAATGATCTACCAAAAATGATAGGAGTATACTTGATTTCTTGGGGAGAAACCATGTCCAAAATAAGAAAGTCGGCAGGGAAATAGCACTCATTCACTTTAACAATGACATCCTCAATAAGGCCCTTTGGAGTCTTGATTGATCTATCGGCGAGCTGGAGAATAATGGGTGTAGGTTTGAGCTCACCGTTGTCAAACTGCTCATAGATAGAGGTGGGAAGTAAATTCACACTGACTCCTAAATCAAGGAGAGCCTTATCAAAGGTCACACCCCCAATGTTGCAAGAGATAAGGGGTGCTCCAGGGTCCTTTAACTTCCTTGGAAGTTGGTTGAGGAGCACGGCACTAACGTTCTCAGGAAGCCGAACCTTTTTCGGGGTCACTCGTGACTCCCGCCTAGGAGTGCACATTTCCTTCAAGAATCTAGCATAGGCTGGGACATGTTTAATGACATCGAGAAGAGGGATGTTGATGTGTACTTGTTTGAAGAGCTCCATCATCTCCTCATCGTGGGCCGATTATTTCTTCTTGGGCTTTAAGACATTGGGAAATGGCACTGGAGGTTGGTAAGTGCTAGGCCCTTCATCTAGTTTTCACTTTCCCTTGACATCCTCTTCCTGGTTGGGTTCCTCTTCACTATCAGAAGATATTTCTGGGGCCTGGATCAATGAAGTAGAAGTAGACTCCTGGGGATCTTGGAGGACTTTACAACTTCTTAAGGCCGAAATTACTTTTGCATTTTCAAGTTGTGGGACTTTTTATGGTACTTGGCCTGATGGGTGCTGAAGGAGAGGAGGAATTGGCTGGTTCATGGGGAAGTTTGGTTATGGGAAGCCTGGGGGATTATTTCGTGGGTTGGCAATGGGCTGACTTGGCAGTTGGCCCACTTCCCTTCTCATGGTGGCTTCAGCCAATTGGCCCAATTGGGTTTCTAACTTAGAGATAGTTTGATGGTGGGCTTAAAGGGTCTGTTGGAAAGATTGACTTTGGGCTTGAATGGTTTGTGGGAAGGATTGATTTTGGGCCAGAATTAGTTGTTGTAACTGATGGAATCTATCATCAGTTTGGGAGTCATGGTGGTGTTGCAGAGGAGGTTGATAGGTTTGTTGGGAATTGGAAGACTGCCCATAATTGGGCTGAGGAGGTTGGTATGGGGCCTGATCCTGGTTGAATCGGGTAAGTGGTTGTTGGGCTTGCGATCCTCGACCATTAGCATTTCCTTGAAATGGTGGCTAAGCTTGGAATTTGTGTTGGATGGGTGGTTTGTGAGTTTGAGATGCGGAGGGGATGGTGGGCTGATTGGGAGCCTGTTGATTTCTCCAATTGAAATTAGGGTGATTGCTCCAGCCCGAATTATAGGTGTTAGAAAATGGGTCATAGTTGGGCTTAGATAACCCCTGGGCTGCTTGGACTTGCTCCTGTATAAAAGGTGGTAACTGGGCTGCTGTTGGGCAATCGGACACATGATGGTCCGGGCTAGCACATAAAGCACACACCTCATGGTGTGTTGGGTCCGAGTATGGTTGGACGTAGGTGAGATGGTGGTTTCTTGTTTATTTTGGGCCAGGAGCTGGTCTAACTTGTGGGCCAACATATCAACTTGTTCTAGCTTATGGGCCATGATGTCCACCTTGTCTAATTTTTGATGGATGAAATTCACATCCACTCTAGCTTCAGGTTCCACACGATACATCCCGGCCCGTTTAGAGGGCCCAATGGTTCTCTCATATGAGGATAAGGAAGCGTGGTTGATTGAATTCTCGCTCAACATTTCAAATAAGGCATAGGTCTCATCCTCACTCTTGCTCATAAAGGCCCCACCACATGATGCATCCACAATCTGCCTAACTTGATCATCTAAGCCCTCATAGAAAGTTTGCACTATTTGTCATTTGGAAAGCCCATGATGTGGGCATTTTCTGAGGAGTTCCTTTAATCTCTCACATGATTCATGTATTTGTTCATTTGGGAGTTGCGCGAATCCTATGATTGCACGTCTCATGGTATTGGTTCTGCCGATGGGGTAACACTTCTTAAGGAACTCATGCTGCTTATCTGCCCATGTGCCAATAGGTTTCCCTAAGGTCCCTAGCCAGTATTTGGCTTTGTCCTTAAGTGAGAAAGGGAATAAGGTCAGGCGGAGGGCATCATCTGTGAAATTTTGAATTTTCACAGTGGAACAAATTTCTAGAAATTCATCCAGATATTTATAGGGATCTTCATTGGTCTTCCCATAAAAGGATGGGAGCATCTGAATGGTGCTAGATTTGATCTCATATTGCAAAGCAGGGATATTAGGCAGTTGGATACAAGTGGACGGTTGATAATTCGAAGGAATAAATTATTCCTTCATCTGTTTGGGCACCCCTAGTTGGTGTTATTCAACCATAGGTTGGATTTGATTTTGGGCTTGATTAAAAATGAATCGCTCAATCTCACTAATGGGCTCAACTAAGTCAGGGTGTCGAGATCTTCTCCCTTGCATAAACCAAGGTTAAAGATGAGAGATGGGAGAATTTTTTTATGATGATTTTTATTTTTTTTATTTTTTTTACTCAAACTAGGATGAAGAGAGAGAAGAGGAGATTTTTTTATTTTTATTTTTTATTTTTATTTTTTTTATGCAAACACAAACAAGTTGTCACACAAATTACCTAATGACCTAGATGTGACCTACACCTACAAATTGGGTTTCACAAAACGGCTAAAGTGCAACTTGAGTTCACCCTCAATATTTCCACCAGCCAGGTAAGGGGTGGGGTAGTGGGAGGCTCCCCCTACTTTCGTAAGGACCTAATTGTAAACCACTAGCCCGCTTAAGACGTTTGTTGTCTGACCGTCTTGCCTTAGGCGCCGATTTTCACAAGAGGGTAAGCCCAAATAACACAAGAATCACAGTGTGAACCTAGGGCCAACATCTACTGAATTTTATTTAGGGTCTAGGTGATGCAAAGATGAAGGAAATTGTGGTTTGTGGGCTAAGGAAAGGTGATGAAATCCCCACCTTATCTTACTTATGGGTGTTGGCCTTAGAATAATTTAGAAATGATTTGCAACAAATCAAGTTCAAACAAGGGGTTCTATGCAAGCATGCATGAGCATGTGATTAAGAAAAAGATTAGAAAAGAACTCACCTTGCCCCTCATAATCTCCAAAATACAATGACCAAAGTTAAATAATAAAGAAAAATAACTTCTATCCTAAATGATGCATGACTTAGAACATGAAAGTGTGATTTCTACTCTTGGAATGAGGATTTTTATTGGGTTCAAGTGAAGAGTTTTTTTAGTGAACCTATCTAACCACAATATACAAGAATATTAAGGAAATAATACAAAATGAGAAGAGTTAGGATACTTACTTGAAGCGCAATCCCTCGTTCTTTTTTTTTTTTGAAATGAATGTCAAAAAGACTAAGGAAAAGGTGGAGAACTTACCTCAGATTTTTTTGATTTTTTTTGATTGATTTTTCTTTTCTTTTTAGACCTACTTTCTTTAGAGCATAAGCTTTGTTGACAGATTTATGCTCTCTGCGACAGATATTTTCTTTGAATTTTCTGATTTCTATCCTCTACACCTACGCTTCTACTTTCTGTGACAGATTTCCTAACAATTTTTTTTCTAGATTTTCAAGTTACTTTTTCTCCCTTATTTTTCCTACAAAAATAAAAAAAGAGAACTTTATTAGTACACTATAAACACAAGAAAAATAAAGTTCTTAAGTTAAAAATCATCATTCTTCTCAGGCAACGGCGCCATAAATTGATAACACGAAAGTTCGTCATTTAAAATACGCATATCAATCTTAAAAATTCCAACTCGCACTAGATGAAAAAAAGACGTAATATGGTGGCAAGAAGTGTTGAATCCACAAGGAAGAAGAGATTTTTAGAGTTAAAAATCTTGGAGTCCTTTGAAAAACACTTGCAATTTTACTTTGCTCAAAGAAAATAGTGAAATGATGAACGAACCAAACACTTAATTAAAAACATCTATGACTATGCACCTATGCTATAGAAAATAATTGCATAAAGTGAAAAGAAGAGATAGAAGAAGGAGGTAGAGAGGGAAGAAGAGCAAAAATTAGATCAAAAGAACAATTCCTTTCATTAACTTAAAAGAAAGAGTATATTAAATGCGAAACAAAATTACACTAATGACGCAATGAGATTACAATGAAGTGAAATGACACAAAAGTAATAAAAACAAGAAAAGCCTGGAGTTTGAAGTTTGGAGAAGGTAGCAGCAATGGTGATGACAGAGCCGTTCTCTCTTGGCCTTGGATCAGGAACCACCTTGCGGAAGATGTCGTCTACGCTGAGAGGAAGTCACCTTCGTCGTTGAAGCCGCTCTTGGAGGAGAATGTATGGGGTGAGGAGAGAGATCTAAGGAGAGGAAGGGAGAGGTCAAGCTGAAGTTAAGGGAGATGGCAATGGTTTATAAGAGAAGGGGATGGTGATGAAGGAGAGAGTAACTAAGGCTACCTAGGTGAGATGGAAGAAGAAGAAGAAGAATGTTTTAAAATATGAATAGTAAAAATCAGAGATAGAGCATTGAAAAGTTGAACATAACTTGAAAACCAGAAGGAATTAGAAGATGATGCAGAAGAAGAAGTTGTAGAGAATTAAAAAAAAAAGAATGTTCGTGAAGAAACAAAGATGCGAAGAAGGACGGAGGAAGGAGCAAAATAGGGAAGAACAGAGAAGAATGTTATCCACGATTGCACAGGATAGAATAGTGAAAAACATACAATAACTTGAAAACCAGAAGGAATTAGAAGATGATGCAGAAAAAGAAGTTGTAGAACATTTAAAAACAAAGAACCTTTGTGAAGAAAGCAAGAGGAGAAGAGGAGTAGAAGGGAGATAAAATCGGTGGCCTAAGGTTAGGAGGGAAAGGGTGAAAAATTACCAAAAGAAGAACTCTCTTTCTCCTCCTTGACATGGGCTATTTATAGGGAAAATTGGGTCAATGGAGGGTCGAGATTGCATCAAAAGGAGATGGATGGCTGTGATTTAGTTAGAATATGATGCATGGGGGAAAGGAAAAGGAGGTGGGCACCCCCTCCTTGGGCTTTGGGCAACCCCCTTCCCAAGACTCATCATTTCTCTCCTTTATTTGAAACTTTGAATTCTCGTTTCCCTCCAACCAAAATATGTGCTTCTTCTCCTTTATTTCAAATTTCAAATTTTCTTTTCTCTCCAACCAAAATATTTTGAAATCTCTTTTCCCTCCAATCAAAATATGTGCTTCTTTGTTTGACTTGGTCAAAGTGGTGATGACTATTTTACCCCTAGCTTCTCTTACAATTACCTTTAGTGTCCTGCACACACATAATTATAATTTAATCTATCAAAATTATCACAATGTGCATAAATACTCATGATTATGCAATGGAGAATTAATGCTCATGGCCCTCAGCTTTACTTTACTAAATGATATCACCGAATTAATCAATTTGCGTGAAATGCCCAATTTACATGCGAAGTTGAGATTAACGATGGGACATGTATAATTGCCTAATTATATGCTCATAAAATGGTGCATATGCAATAAATTATCATAGCAAATGGACACTTATCACCTAGCAAAATTGGCTGCGGCTATTAAGCTCCCACATGAGGGCGAAGTCAACATCACTGTCAAGCACAGAAGGCTAATGCCGACTACACTTGAAGGCAACTCCGGTCTCACCGCTTACGAGGTCCATGACCTCGACCAGAACACTCCTCTAGAAGAAGAAGATTGGCGTGAGCCTCTCATCAAATTCAAGCGAGGTTGGCTCCCTCTTGACCGGGCTCAAAGGGTCCAACTACTCCGCTGGGCAACGTCATATAAGTTGATCGATGACTCTCTGTATAGGCTTGTCCACGAGAAAGACAAGTCGGTTCTTCTTAGATGTGTCTCTCCAGCCGAAGCTCGAGCCATCATGCAGGAAGTCCATTCAGGACTATGCGGTGCTCATCAGGCCAGGGACAAGATGAAGAACAACATCAAGCTCAAAGGCCTCTATTGGCCAACCATGTACGCGGATTGCACTCAGTATGCCCATACCTGCCATCAATGCCAAGCCTTTGGCCTAGTACCCATAAGACCTCCAAACCCGCTGCGCCTCACGGCCCCCACGTGGCCATTCATGGAGTGGGGTATGGACATCGCGAGACCCTTCCCGCCATCTTCCAAGGGCCATAAATACATTCTGGCCACTACCGACTACTTCTCCAGATGGGCGGAGGCCCTTCCCCTGCGGGAGGTCACCGGCGAGGTGGTAGCCAGATTCATCCGGCACAACATCGTCTACCGATTTGGTGCCCCCAACCGCATAGTGTCAGATAATGGCACACCCTTCAAGAATAGAGCCGTATATCAACTGGCGGCCAAATTCCACATTGACTGGAGAACCTCTTTGGTCTAAAACCCCAGGACCAATGGCTTGGCTGAAGCTTTCAACAAGACCCTCTGCAAGCTTCTAGCTAAAATTGTTAGCCATCGGAAGCGCGACTGGGGGGAGAAGGTCTTCGAGGCGCTGTGGGCCTACAGGATGATGTATAAAACCCCTACAAGATGCTCACCGTTCTCCCTCATTTACGGGGCAGAAGCCATCATCCCCATTGAGATTCAGTTGGCCTCATACTGCGTAGCGGTGCACGCCCGCCTCGCCGGCCCAGACGCAGATGAATACTAGAGAAGGCTAGAAGAGCTCGCCGATCTAGAAGGTGAACGGCTCGAGACCTACCGGCACCTACAAGTGTACCAAGCTCGTATGGCTCGAGCTTACGATAAGCTTCTCAAATAACGAGCCTTCAAGAAAGGCGACCTTGTCATGATCAAAGAAAAGGAAGTCATGGCGGGGCACTCCAGTGGAAAATTGCAACCTAATTGGCGAGGTCCATATATCATTCGTGATGTCTATCAGGGTGGAGCCTACACGGTTGTAGACCACAAGAGTAACAAGCCGTTCCCACCTCTCAACGGCAAACACATGAAGCTGTACTACGCCCTAGAACATGAGTTCGTGCGCCACATAGACTAAGGCGTGTTGTGTCTCTGTGGTTTTGATGATAGCAAACACCAAGATGATTCATATGTGTGCATGTGTGCATGAAAGACCATGATGATTCCTATGTGTGCATGTGAAATGATGATGAAGTATGCATTTGTGAATGTGTGCTTGTGTATGAGATTTCATCATATACACTGTGTGCAAATTATTTTCTTGTGTGCATGTCATTTGTGAATGTGTGCTTGTGTGTGAGATTTCATCATATACAATGTGTGCATATTATTTCCTTGTGTGCATGTCATTTCTTTATGTCTGACATTTTGACAAACACTTGGTCGATGCATTGCATTCTGTCAAAGAGTTGGTCGATGCATTCATAAGGTTTGTGCTTTCTTCGTTGTTTAGCACACAACATCTGTGTGTGTTTTGGCTTAATTGTCTAAAAGTCAGTGCATGTTTGCACACGACGTCTGTGCTAAGGATTATAAAGGTCCGTGCACTTCACTGTTCAAGTCGGTGCACATTCTGTGTCCGTCTAACTTTGCATCTCATATGGCTGAGAGTCGGTGGATGTATTCGTCCGTCTTATCTTGCGTCTCATTAGGCCTAGGTCAGTGCGTGTATCCGTCTTATTTTGCGTCTCATATGGCTTAGACTCGGTGCACATCCTGCGTCTCACTTTGCGTCCTATGTGGCTTAGAATCTGTGCAACTTTCTACCTCGGTGCAACGTTCATACAAGGTCCGTGCATATATGGGTCGGTGCATAGTTTGCCTTGCGCATGCAATGGTCGGTGGAGATGTCAATCGATGCACGTTGGTATTAGACTGATCTAAAGTCTATACACTTCACTGCTCAGAGTCAGTGCATGTTTTGTTTTGAACACTTAAGGTCGGTGCAATCTTAGTCTTTACCTACGTTTCATGCATTCACATGCTCGGTGCATTGTTTCATTGCACATACACATAGTCGGTGCATGTTTTACATGCACGCATATAGGGTCGGTGCAGGTTTGCTGCTAGCATACTAAAGTCAGTGCATATCTGCTTGCTATATATAAAGGTCGGTGCATATTTCATTAAGTCTATGCATACTAATGTGTCGACACTTGCTGTTAGATTAAAGTCTGTGCATATTTGAAATATGGCTGAGTACAAAGTGTTGGTCTAATTGCTTTAATTTCTTACTGGCAAGAACTTCATCATATATATATATATATATAAAGGGCAGAATTCATTAAGTCTCAGGCGAGCACGTGAGATTGATCTAAGGCCAAAGCTCGTAATCCAAGACTGATCTATCTACTGGAGATGTTGACACGTGGAAAGTCAAAGTGCTGAGATTACAACACGTGGAATGAAGAGATCCTGATCTGCGTGAAAGTTTGGGAGGGAAACGTGGTTTCCACACGCCCATCATCTACTACCTTATAAAAGGTGACAGATCGCCCAATTGAAGAAGTGTGAGAGAGCACCCAGAAGAAAAAAAGAGATCGAAGCAGAAAGAGAGAATCAGAGAGTGAGCAGCGGAGAAAAGAATAGTGAGCGAGAGTCTGAGAAGAAGAAGAAGAAGGAGAAAAGAGAAGAAGAGAGGATCGAGAGAAGAGAAAGAAAAGAGAGAGTGGTCGAGATTGAAGCTGTAATGCCCTGGATCTTGTTGGATCTTTTTTGGATCTTTCGGATCTCTTTCGGATTGGTTTCGTTGAGTTTCGGTTCGCTTTTGTGGCTTCCGAGTTGAGTTTGACGAGCCGTGTGAGTTTTTCTCACGTACTAGTTACGAAACCCTACGGTGAGTTTGTTTGTCGATTCTCGAGCTCGTGGATGCTACAGCGACGATGTACTCTTCGAGCCGGTCGTTTCGACTATTTTTGCGTATTTTTCTGAATTTGTGCATTTTCGGCGCATTTTCAAAATTTTCAGAAATTAGGAAAATTTCCTAATTTCTTTCTTTTTCTTTTCCTCTTCCTCTCTCTTCCCTCATTCGGCCGCGACCGTCACTCTCTCCCGTTTTCTCTCGTTCTCCCTCCTTCTCGCTTCCGGCTGCAGACGGAGCGGTGCAGGAGCTGGGCGACGATGCCGTGGAGTTGGATTGGTGCGCGATGAGGCGAGGATCGGATCGATTCTGGCGCGATCCCGTACGGTGGATTCAAAGCCGGTGAAATCGGTTCGTGAGTGGTTTTCGGCGTGGTTTAGTCCTTTCGGGGCGCGGTTTCTTCGGTGGAGGTAGGGTGACGGATCCTTGCTTCTCCATCTTCGTTTTCCCTGCCATTGCACGGCGTTCGGCTAGGAAACGAGCGCGTTTGGGCTTGTTTTGCCTAAACCGTGATTTTTGTGGTTTTTAGGGTCGGCCGGTAAACGGTGACCGTTTGCGGTTCAGTTAGTTTCTAAATGACTGTCGGGATGTTAGAATCCCATCCACGTTGATTTCGTGCGATTTGGTGTTCATTCGAGGCCGGTAGAAGCCCGGGAACCTCGGTGACCCATTTAGGGTTGATTTGGTAAAATTGCCCGAATCTTGCATTTTTGTGCGTGCATGTGGGGTTTGGAGCCCCTTGGTGTTGTCTTTTGTCGTTGCGGTGTGTTTCCCCTGCGTTTCGGCGTGAATGGGGCGTGGAACGGGCCGATCCGGCCATTCCTATGTTTTCCCGCCGTGACCGAAGTGGCGGTCATGCCAGCGACCGTTACTTGATTTAGCGGCCCTACGACTGACCGTCGTTTGGTCTGTGTTGTTTTTAGCTCTTTTGCTTCTGGGTAAGCGACGGCCCCAGGATGGAGCGTTATTTCCATGTAACGCCCCAGTGCCTGGCCGTTACTTTCCTTCTTGTCGTTTTGTGTTGAGGTTAAGTCGGTTGATCTAATGCACTGGACCCAGTGCGTTAGATGGAAGCGGCGCGCCTTGCCCAAGCCGTTGCTTGCCAGTTGACTGACGTTGACTCGTTGAGGCGGTGCCTTCAACGGTCGGAGCCTCATCCGTTGTTTGAGAGTAACGGTGGAGCCCCTGGCCGTTACTTTCTGCTTTGGCAGAGCTGGGTTTGCTGCACCGTTGGATGTGACGGTGGGGACCCTGTGCGTCGTTAGTGAGTAACGCGCATGCCTATGTCCGTCGTTTGCTGTTTGTGATGGGTTGAGGGTGGCCATGCCGTTGAAGTAACGGATGGGTCCCTGCGCGTCGTTTGGAATGCGACGGCCCTCTCCTGCCGCGTCGTTTGTGAGTAACGCGCCTGGCGTCGTGCGTTACTTGGCTTTGGTTTGGGTTTACTGCCGTTGGAAGTAACGGTGGAGTCTCCGTGCGTCGTTTGCTTGTAACGCCCCTGGTCCCGTGCGTTACTTGGCTTTTGTGTGGTTTTGTAGGTTATCAGGGTGGTGTGTGACGGCCCGAGTCCGTCCGTCGTTTAGGAAATAACGGCCCTGACCTGGACCGTCACTTGCTTGTAGCGGTCTAAGGCCCGTGCGTTACTTCCTTTGTGCCTTGGTTTTCCGCCCGATGACTCTGTGTGTCTTGGCTTGTCCTTGTGGTCTGCCCGTTGTCCCGTGGATGTCTCCTGACGTCCTATGAGGGTTAAGACTACGTTGTGAGGTAGCCAGGAGTCTTCTTACTTGTGGTAGGATTCTTGATCCTACTCTTGTATGCTTTTGTTGTTTGGTTTCGGTCAACCCGGTGTGACCCAGTGGTTGACATGTGACCTTGTTTGTGCGTGTCTTGGCGGTTCTGTCCTATCCAAGACACTGCTTCTGGATGCTTCGAGGTGTTGTTCTACCTCGATTTGCGTGTCCAGCGTGCTAAGGGTTCTTGATGTTTCCCTCAGGTCTCCGTGTGTTGTTTTTTGCGGAGCGTGGTTTCTCTGGCTTAGGATTAGACCGATTGGCGGCTTGTTCCGCTATTTGTGACGATCTTGCCTTGAGTCGTTCGACTCAGGATCGTTACATAGGAGGTCTAGTTGCTTGTCATGAGTTGTCGACAGTGGCGATGCTGCCATTTGGTGCTTAGAAGTACGAGTAGATGGGCGTGGTTGCCTGTCTGTACTTCGGCACTTGTGTTTTGAGCTTCTGTGTCGTGTGAAGCCTCCACTTGTGTGACCTAAGGCCTAGAGGTGCCGACCCGCTAGCGGATGGCGGAGGGTTATTCCCGGTGAGCGGTTTGTAGTTAGTTCCGTGGGCTCCTAGTCAACGGTAGCGTCCTACCGAGGGAGAATACTAGCTAGAGGACCTGGCTTAGACTATAGCCAGTGTGTGCACACGTGGTCAGGGACGGAGGACTTACGTCGACGGGCGTGACCCTGACTAGTTACTTGTTTGTTGTTCCTGTTTGGTTCAGCTTGTGTCTCTGTCTCTGCTGTTGTTATAGCAGTGCTGTAGGCGAGACGCTTGAGGTGCGGTGTAAGACGTCAGTGGACGCAGCTGGCTTTTTAAGGGGGTGCTTCCGTCACGTGACGCGCAGCTCTTCGCGTTTTCTTGCGCGTTGTGACCTTTGCGAGTTTCCCGTTCGTGGCTGCACTCGGGGTCAGTGTTTTGTTGTCCGCACGGTGTTCTATTCGTGCATGGGGCTTTGTGCACGACGTTCCCTATCGTGTTTTGTCTGTTTCCCGGTGTCGGCGTTCGCCTTCGCCTTTGTTGGGCTGGTTGACAGACTGATGTACCCTTCTGTGTGAGTTTGGGGTCATCCATCTGTTGCCTTTTGTTTGGAGTAGTTTGGGGTGCCGAGGTTAGTTCGGTAGCCGCTTGTTTGGTGCGGGTTCTCACCCTCTCCTGTGTGTTCCCTACTCCTAATTCCCGTCTGTTCCTTTACAGCTTTGTAGTGTAGCTTTCCTGCTTTGCTACGTTGCTGTTCTTGCTGCGTTTGTTGCTGCTTCCGTTGCTTTTGCTTTGTGCGTTTTCCAGTGGGGATCCGCGTGACCCCTACTGAGTTTCTGTTGAGACTCACCCCTGCTGCTTTTCAGGTGGGTTTCGACGTCTACCTCTGCTGTTCCTGGCGGAGTGCTCGCTTGCTGTTGTAGCTGCCAGCTGTACCTGCGTCGGGCTTCTCCCGACTTCTGTGTACGTTTCTTTCTGTCGTACTGTACTGTGCTAGACTTGTTGTCTTTCCTTTGGGCTGGACTCTGTGTTTAATTGTTAAAAATTTATTAATGAAAAGGTAATTTTATTTCTGCTACTTTAGCAATCTAATCTAATGAAATTGTTTGCTGTTATATCTCTGTGGCTTCAATGTACTCTACACATGCCTTTTATCCCTTCGGCGCTTTCCCGCGCTTGGGAGGCCTCGCGGGTCCCATGTGGTATCACGTGTATTCGGTATTTATACCGGGTGCACCGGGTATCCGGAATCCGGGTCGCTACAGGTGGTATCAGAGCAGTGTTCTGAGATGTTCGGAGTTTTTCTTTTCTGAGCTATCAGAGCGTTGTTGTGTGAAGTACATGGGAATCTGAGATATACAGTTTCCAGAGTCCTTAGGCCCAGTACAGTCTCTTGCTGGCGTAGGTGTTGCGATGGTTTATCGCAGTGCTTCTCGTGTGTGGTCTTGTACGTGCTTGGTTGGCACAGTACGAGATGGTTTTTGCTCTCGTCTGGATGTGACGACGTGCTTCGTTTGGTTTTGAAGTTGGTCTCGATCGTGTTGCGCTTGGCAGTGTTTGTCGGTTGGCATGAACCTGCAGTGCATTGTTCGAGCTGTTTTCTGTATTTTGCTCAGGTAGCTTATGACTTTTAGCGTTGGTGTGATGGCCATGCACGTTTTTACGTTGCTTTGGTTGTCCCAGCTCGAGTCTGTGTAGCTTCTGATGCATTGTTGTTTTGGTTGTTTCGATTGTCGTGTTGCCTCGATTGAGAAGTTGCTCGAGCGAACCTAGGATTTTCCCTTCCTGGTGAGCTGCTGTTGTTGAGCTTGTTGCTTCTCGTCCTTCGTGGTGAAGCTTTTTCGAATTTGCCTTGGATTTGCTGTCTTAGTGATGCCTTTATCCTGTGTCTGCTTAAGTGTAGACAGCTTTATTTCGAGTCTGATCTGCTCCTTGTTGTACGGTTGCTTGGCTTTGGACTCCGTAATGGTGTTAAGAGCTGTTGTGTACCGTAATTGTCGTGCTGTGTCTAACGGCCGATGTATTGTGAAGGCTCATTTATTGTGTCAGGACGTGAAGGTAAGCTGAGACTGATGCTTTCCTTGTGCTTTGCGCTGAAGCTGGTGCTCTTCTCTTGTTGCACTTAGGCTCCTTGTGTTCGGCTATTCGCTGGATTGGTACTCATGGCGTGTGAATTGCAATCTTGTTGATTGCGATGGCGCTGGTGTGTGCTGAGATGCGATTACCGATGTTGTTCTGTTGCCTGTGCACGTTGTTGAGAGTACAGTTGTAGTGTGTGGGTTGGCTACCCACTTGTCGAGAGGTTCTTTCCTTCTCGATGTGACTTCATCTTGGCTTCTCGTGCCTTGATGTCGTCAGTTGCCGTGCCTTTGTTCGTGGTTTTTTTCTTGTGTTGGCATTGGCATTTGCGAGTATTGGGGATTTTGTCGGCATTCCTTGCTGATTGAGTACCTTCTACTCTGTATTTTCTTTCTTGGGTGTTGTGCTCTTGAGGCGTGTTGCTAGTCCTTGAGTTGCGTACCCCGAGATTGTTGTCGTTTCTTGTTGTTGTGGGTCTTCTCTTGGTGAGCAGTCTGATGATAAACCGTTCTTGTGTGGTTATGTGCTCAGTTGTTCTTGTGCCTTGTTGCGACCCTGCTTGCAGATGTGTTTCTTGGCCCTGTGTGTTGTGCGGAGCCAGAGTTCTGCAGGTGCTGCCGTTGTGTTGTTTGAGCACTATTTCCTTATGATTTTGTGTTCTCGTCTTGGACCATTGTTTTGTCAGTTAGCTTTGCTGTACTCTTCTTCCTTGGAGTGAGCTTGCGACTTGATCAGATGTGATATCTGAGTGAGTGCTGACTTGATTGTGTCTTTGGTCCAGCGTTGTTGTTGTCATTGGTGTCCTGTGCGCCAGGTGTTCCCTGTTGCCTTTTTGCACTGGAGCCGATGATGTGGCCGAGCTGTCAGCTGTGAGGACTGTGTCTCCTTGTGTGAGCTGCTGCTTGCCGTGTTGTTGTTGTGTTTTCGGTGTTGGTTCTCGATTGTTGTGGCTGTCGTGTCTCCTGCCCTATGAGACGTAAACGACGTTGCCCTTGCTTCGGAGGTGTCAGATGTGTTCACTTTGGTGCCGTACTCGTGCTGTGGACTTGCTGTCTTGGAAGCTAGAGTGTGTACCTGTAATTGTGGTCTGACGCTGTTCCTCTGAGCTGTGTTTTTCGAGATTTGCGTTGTTGGGTTGTTCTTCCCTGCTTCTCCTTTGTTAGTCCTTAATTTCGAGGGCGAAATTCTTTAAAGGAGGGGAGGATGTAATGCCCTGGATCTTGTTGGATCTTTTTTGGATCTTTCGGATCTCTTTCGGATTGGTTTCGTTGAGTTTCGGTTCGCTTTTGTGGCTTCCGAGTTGAGTTTGACGAGCCGTGTGGGTTTTTCTCATGTACTAGTTACGGAACCCTACGGTGAGTTTGTTTGTCGATTCTCGAGCTCGTGGATGCTACAGCGACGATGTACTCTTCGAGCCTGGTCGTTTCGACTATTTTTGTGTATTTTTCTGAATTTGTGCATTTTCGGCGCATTTTCGGAATTTTCAGAAATTAGGAAAATTTCCTAATTTCTTTCTTTTTCTTTTCCTCTTCCTCTCTCTTCCCTCATTCGGCCGCGACCGTCTCTCTCTCCCGTTTTCTCTCGTTCTCCCTCCTTCTCGCTTCCGGCTGCAGACGGAGCGGTGCAGGAGCTGGGCGACGATGCCGTGGAGTTGGATTGGTGCGCGATGAGGCGAGGATCGGATCGATTCTGGCGCGATCCCGTACGGTGGATTCAAAGCCGGTGAAATCGGTTCGTGAGTGGTTTTCGGCGTGGTTTAGTCCTTTCGGGGCGCGGTTTCTTCGGTGGAGGTAGGGTGACGGATCCTTGCTTCTCCATCTTCGTTTTCCCTGCCATTGCACGGCGTTCGGCTAGGAAACGAGTGCGTTTGGGCTTGTTTTGCCTAAACCGTGATTTTTGTGGTTTTTAGGGTCGGCCGGTAAACGGTGACCGTTTGCGGTTCAGTTAGTTTCTAAATGACCGCCGGGATGTTAGAATCCCATCCACGTTGATTTCGTGCGATTTGGTGTTCATTTGAGGCCGGTAGAAGCCCGGGAACCTCGGTGACCCATTTAGGGTTGATTTGGTAAAATTGCCCGAATCTTGCGTTTTTGTGCGTGCATGTGGGGTTTGGAGCCCCTTGGTGTTGTCTTTTGTCGTTGCGGTGTGTTTCCCCTGCGTTTCGGTGTGAATGGGACGTGGAACGGGCCGATCCGGCCATTCCTATGTTTTCCCGCCGTGACCGAAGTGGCGGTCATGCCAGCGACCGTTACTTGATTTAGCGGCCCTACGACTGACCGTCGTTTGGTCTATGTTGTTTTTAGCTCTTTTACTTCTGGGTAAGCGACCGCCCCAGGATGGAGCGTTATTTCCATGTAACGCCCCAGTGCCTGGCCGTTACTTTCCTTCTTGTCGTTTTGTGTTGAGGTTAAGTCGGTTGATCTAATGCACTGGAACCAGTGCGTTAGATGGAAGCGGCGCGCCTTGCCCAGGCCGTTGCTTGCCAGTTGACTGACGTTGACTCGTTGAGGCGGTGCCTTCAACGGTCGGAGCCTCATCCGTTGTTTGAGAGTAACGGTGGAGCCCCTGGCCGTTACTTTCTGCTTTGGCAGAGCTAGGTTTGCTGCACCGTTGGATGTGACGGTGGGGACCCTGTGCGTCGTTAGTGAGTAACGCGCATGCCTATGTCCGTCGTTTGCTGTTTGTGCTGGGTTGAGGGTGGCCATGTCGTTGAAGTAACGGATGGGCCCCTGCACGTCGTTTGGAATGCGACGGCCCTCTCCTGCCGCGTCGTTTGTGAGTAACGCGCCTGGCGTCGTGCGTTACTTGGCTTTGGTTTGGGTTTGCTGCCGTTGGAAGTAACGGTGGAGTCTCTGTGCGTCGTTTGCTTGTAACGCCCCTGGTCCCGTGCGTTACTTGGCTTTTGTGTGGTTTTGTAGGTTATCAGGGTGGTGTGTGACGGCCCGAGTCCGTCCGTCGTTTGGGAAATAACGGCCCTGACCTGGACCGTCACTTGCTTGTAGCGGTCTAAGGCCCGTGCGTTACTTCCTTTGTGCCTTGGTTTTCCGCCTGATGACTCTGTGTGTCTTGGCTTGTCCTTGTGGTCTGCCCGTTGTCCCGTGGATGTCTCCTGACGTCCTATGAGGGTTAAGACTACGTTGTGAGGTAGCCAGGAGTCTTCTTACTTGTGGTAGGATTCTTGATCCTACTCTTGTATGCTTTTGTTGTTTGGTTTCGGTCAACCCGGTGTGACCCAGTGGTTGACATGTGACCTTGTTTGTGCGTGTCTTGGCGGTTCTGTCCTGTCCAAGACACTGCTTCTGGATGCTTCGAGGTGTTGTTCTACCTCGGTTTGCGTGTCCAGCTGTGCTGAGGGTTCTTGATGTTTCCCTCAGGTCTCCGTGTGTTGTTTTCTGCGGAGCGTGGTTTCTCTGGCTTAGGATTAGACCGATTGGCGGCTTGTTCCGCTATTTGTGACGATCTTGCCTTGAGTCGTTCGACTCAGGATCGTTACATAGGAGGTCTAGTTGCTTGTCATGAGTTGTCGGCAGTGGCGATGCTGCCATTTGGTGCTTAGAAGTACGAGTAGATGGGCGTGGTTGCCTGTCTGTACTTCGGCACTTGTGTTTTGAGCTTCTGTGTCGTGTGAAGCCTCCACTTGTGTGACCTAAGGCCTAGAGGTGCCGACCCGCTAGCGGATGGCAGAGGGTTATTCCCGGTGAGCGGTTTGTAGTTAGTTCCGCGGGCTCCTAGTCAACGGTAGCGTCCTACCGAGGGAGAATACTAGCTAGAGGACCTGGCTTAGACTATAGCCAGTGTGTGCACACGTGGTCAGGGACGGAGGACTTACGTCGACGGGCGTGACCCTGACTAGTTACTTGTTTGTTGTTCCTGTTTGGTTCAGCTTGTGTCTCTGTCTCTGCTGTTGTTACAGCAGTGCTGTAGGCGAGACGCTTGAGGTGCGGTGTAAGACGTCAGTGGACGCAGCTGGCTTTTTAAGGGGGTGCTTCCGTCACATGACGCGCAGCTCTTCGCGTTTTCTTGCGCGTTGTGACCTTTGTGAGTTTCCCGTTCGTGGCTGCACTCGGGGTCAGTGTTTTGTTGTCCGCACGGTGTTCTATTCGTGCATGGGGCTTTGTGCACGACGTTCCCTGTCGTGTTTTGTCTGTTTCCCGGTGTCGGCGTTCGCCTTCGCCTTTGTTGGGCTGGTTGACAGACTGATGTACCCTTCTATGTGAGTTTGGGGTCATCCATCTGTTGCCTTTTGTTTGGAGTAGTTTGGGGTGCCGAGGTTAGTTCGGTAGCCGCTTGTTTGGTGCGGGTTCTCACCCTCTCCTGTGTGTTCCCTACTCCTAATTCCCGTCTGTTCCTTTACAGCTTTGTAGTGTAGCTTTCCTGCTTTGCTACGTTGCTGTTCTTGCTGCGTTTGTTGCTGCTTCCGTTGCTTTTGCTTTGTGCGTTTTCCAGTGGGGATCCGCGTGACCCCTACTGAGTTTCTGTTGAGACTCACCCCTGCTGCTTTTCAGGTGGGTTTCGACGTCTGCCTCTGTTGTTCCTGGCGGAGTGCTCGCTTGCTGTTGTAGCTGCCAGCTGTACCTGCGTCGGGCTTCTCCCGACTTCTGTGTACGTTTCTTTCTGTCGTACTGTACTGTGCTAGACTTGTTGTCTTTCCTTTGGGCTGGACTCTGTGTTTAATTGTTAAACATTTATTAATGAAAAGGTAATTTTATTTCTGCTACTTTAGCAATCTAATCTAATGAAATTGCTTGCTGTTATATCTCTGTGGCTTCAATGTACTCTACACATGCCTTTTATCCCTTCGGCGCTTTCCCGCGCTTGGGAGGCCTCGCGGGTCCCATGTGGTATCACGTGTATTCGGTATTTATACCGGGTGCACCGGGTATCCGGAATCCGGGTCGCTACAGAAGCAGCCTATGGCTAGCTATCTGTTGGTTTCTGGATCAGATCCAGACCAATCTGCTCCTACGAGAGCTATATTTTATGTTTCATTTCCATCTTTCCGGTGCTGTGATTTCTTATCTATTGTTTTCTTTTAATCCTTTCTTTCAAGCTATGTGTCAGCGGTTGCAGAGAATCTGTTTCTCTGGACAGCAAGCTGTGAGGCTCAGCGGGCGAGGTGGATACCTCGAACAGCAAGCTGTGAAGCTCAGCAGGCAAGGTGGATACCTCGGACATCAAGCTGTGTTGCTCAACAGTTGTAGGCAAGCTGTGATGCCCAGCGAGTTAAGCTGTGTATCAGCAGGAATCTACACTCTGGTTGAGTGTGGGGTGGATGTAGGTTTGGAAGACCGAACCACCTAAAAAATCCTTGAGCATTGTGTGGTTTGCATGCTTGTGTCTTCAGCGCTAGATGAATGCTTAGGATCATTCCATCTATGGTTCTGATTGAATAGATTTCAGGCTCATGCATAATTGATTTGGTTTTGTCTACGACTTAGACTTACTTAGGAATCTGCATTCTAGCAGTCCCACTGTTTGATCAAGTGCATCATTGAATCTCTTATTTTGATAAGCTCAATTGGTTTTTATTCTGAAACTATTCTCCAATTATAGTTTTAATTCGGCATTTTATTGGGGAGATTCATTCACCCCCCCTCTGAATCCGGACCTTGCACCCTAACAATTGGTATCAGAACGGGTTTCTGACTTCCAGATCCAACGATCTGCAGAGGATCCTGCTAGTTTGTATGGTGCTTTGCTATTTTTAGTTCGGTGCATTTGTCATCTTGTTTTTCAGGTTTTTAGATATGAGCTTATTCAGTTGTTTTTTTAATGGCATTGTTTGTTGTTTTTGATGGTTCTAACTTCAACAAATGGTTAGGCAGCCTATGTGTTCACCTGAACTCCATTGATCCAAATCTATGGAGTCTTGTATCAAAAGGCCCACATAAAGTACCTCAGAATAAGACCATATGGTCTAGAGAGGATAGGATAAAAGACAATGAGAATGCTACTGTCTTTAACATTCTGAGAAACTCGGTTAACATTGAAAAGTTTCCATGTGTTGCAGGATGCAAGTCTGGAAAGGAGATAATGGACAAAATAAACACCATCTATAAGAAACAAGTTGGAGTTTGCATGATGGCTGATCGAAGGGATCAAACTGAAGAAGCAGCATCCCAGGTAAGCACTGAATCAGAAGATATTTCATTTGATGAACTAGTAGAAATGTATGATGAACTGCTAGAGAAATCTAAGAAAAGTCAATCTGAGAATAAAAAGTTGAAGAAAATGATTAATCAGATTAGTTCGAATGAATCTTGTGAAAATTACCCAAAACTGAAAAGGTCTCATGATGTTTGCTTGACTGATATTCAGAATTATAAGAAACAATTGGAAGATTTTAAAAATATTGTTTCAGAAATGAATGAACTGAAGTCTGAAAATGAAATCTACAAGAGACAGATTGTAGAGAATAATGGAAAGGTTAAAAGACTTCAAAAAGAAAGTCAAACTGAACTTGTCAAGCATAAAGAATAAATTTCTCTGCTGAAAAATGAAAATGATGAATTACATTCTAGATTTTCTGAATTAGAAGAAACACTGAGATCAAACAATGATGATCATATTCTGATAAATGAACTTGTTCAGAATAAGCAATTAATAAGACAGAATGAAGAACTCAAGCAATTGAACACTACTATATCTGAAAGACTTCTTACATTAGAAAAGGGAAAAACTGCTTATGAAGAAGAATCTGGAACAAGAACTTGAGAAATATAAAACTACAAACAAAGTGCTAAGTGAATGTGTTAATTACAGTGAATAAGAGATTGCTAGTTATGAATTACACATTGCTTCTTTAGAAAAAAAAATTTGTGAATTGAAAAACTCTCTGTCAAAAACTCTAAAAGGCAAAGAGAAGTCAAAAGCATCCTTGAAAGATAAAGTGAGTAATCAAAGTGAGGAGACCAACAATTTTTCTGAAACAAAAAGGGTCATGAGGAACCAGCTTTACACCACATTTATCCAAAGCACTGATGTAGCTGGAACCTCTAGGACATCTCCCAAGAAATCTGCTGCAGTTAAAACTCAAAATTAGAATAAAAATGTGAAAAAGAATGAATTGAAAAAGAAAAGAAATAAATTGCATGCTGAAAAATCTCAAGCGAAGATGTTTTCTGTCCCTAGGAAGAACGTCAAATGCTTTTACTGTGGAAAACTTGGTCATGAGATGATTGATTGTTTTGTTATGGAGAAGGATGATCTGAAGATTGATAGAACTCATGTTAGGAATTCCAATGATGAGAAATCTTCTTCTAAGCAAAACAAAAAGGTTAAATGCTTTTACTGTCATAGAGTAGGTCATCTCATGCATGAATGCAAACTAATGGAACATGATGACCTCTAGGCTAGAAAATTGCATGATAGGTATGTTCATGCTAAAAATCATGCAAATCGTAAGAGGAACATTCAATATTTTCATTGCGGCAAATTGGGCCACATTGCGGCTGAATGTTGGCATAATCAGGGAAAGAAATTTCAGTCTGGATTTGTTAATTTCCCTGTTAACAAATATATTTTTGATAGAAATGATTATGGTTCTAAGGGAAAGCACATTAGGTGCTTTGAATGTGGAAAGCATAGCCATATAGTCAAGGACTGCTGGCATGCTCAGGGAAATAGATTGAACTCTAAATCTGTAAAATTCCCTGTTCTCTATGCTGTTGCTAGAAATAATTTGATTGATAAAAGAAAAAATCTTTCATGCTTTGAATGTGGGAAATCAGGCCACAGGGCTGCTGTCTGTTGGCTAGTTAATCAAAAAAGATCAAACTTGCATGTCAAAAATAGAAGCAATCATGTTCTTGAACATAAATTCAATTCTCATGTGAACATGAAAAATAGTAAGAATTCTTGTAATCACTATGGTCAGTTTGGACATTCTATGTCTAACTGTTTCATGATAAAATTCGATGACTCTTATGCTCAAAAACTGTGGAGAGCACCATTCAAAGGTGCTACTGACCATGAAGGACCCAAGAATTCTTGGGTTCCTCAACTTGCAAAATGAGGTTCTATGTTTGCAGGAGTGCCTTGGAGCTGAAAAATAAAGAGGGGTAAATAAACCAAGGCACCCTTGTATGAAAACCCCATTTCTGAAATTGTCAGGTAACTTTCTTGCATTCTTCAGGATTGTTCATTTGAATCATGTAGAAATCTCATTTGATGCATTGCATGCTTAAGTTGTTAAATAAAATTCGCATGCATACATACTTTTATTTGCTTTAACAAGTGCATTGAGCAACATGAGTCTATACATTCATATTTTGAGCTGTATGTGTACATATTCATTGAAGATATGTTGAATTCATCTCTCATCTGCATGCATTAATGTTTTGACATCTCTTTGTGCACATAGAGAAGGTTAGAAACTCATGAACTCAGTTTGCATATTTGTGCATATATGTGAATTGCATATACATGTATTTGGCATACAGTCATTGAAAATCTAATGCACTTAGGACTGTTGGAATTGCATTGTCATGTATGACCACTATGGTATATCAAATGGTAAGCTACTAAAAGGCTGGTGAAATCTGTCTGGAGGCTCTTACTATGTGTGAGATGGTCCTTTAGACCAAGTTCTCCGCCTAGTACCATGGGTCATATTACATTATAGGGCAGTCTGAATGAGCATGAGTCATAAAATCATATGTTTAGCCTTCATTGCAAATATTGCATAAAGTCAGGGGGAGTCTGTCTAGCCCCTGCGTGTCTTCATGCCACATGTGTCCGCATACATGTAGTGACTGCATTGCATATCACCTATGTTGAAAATTGCCTACATATATTTCAGTGCATGCATTATACTCATATTTTAGTCATATAGTGCATAATGTCAGGGGGAGTTTATGTCAAGAAAGTATTGTGTACATTGCACATGTTGCATACCTTCTGATGATCTTAATCTTGAACTCTTCCTGTCCACCTAATTGATTTATCCTGCCATATCTGTCATTCCAGTGACTCACATCATCAAATAATCATTGTTGGCTGCTGCTGATTACTTAATAACTGAACTGAGATTTGAAGTAAACCTTCAGTTTAAATACTGCTTCATAAATGTTAAAACATCTTTAATGTAGAATCTTCCATTATACAGGTTTAAGAATATTGGTTGATTTGGAATTAGTTTAAGTCTAATGTACTCTTAAGTTTGAGCTCAAAGAACTTGAAAATATCTGATTCAACTTTTTAATAAACCTTAACTGCTTGTCTCATATAAATTCATGTGAGACTTCCTGAAATCTGAAAAGTTGAAATCATGATTTTCTTTGATTGAAATACTGAGTGTTAGTATTGCTATTAAACATTTAATCTGTCTGAATTTGTTCTAAAAAAATTATGGATAGAGCAATGACTGTGGTTACTGAGAAACCTGTCCAAAGGACTGTGTCATGAAGTACCATAGTTAACTATGATTAAAATCATTGAAAATAATGTGAAAATATGGTAGAGCAATGGCATGGTTGTATTGAGTAACTGGAGATTCTAATCTCTAATCAAGGTGCCTCCTCATGCCAAAGATACTTCTAATGCTATCTTTGTTCTCTAAAATAGAGAAGCAATACGGTTATCACACTAAGTAACTGGGGATTCTGGCCTCTAACCAAGGTGTCTCCTCATGTCAAAAGGTGTTGATCAACCAAAATTGCTCATTAAAAGAGTATATTGATCAAAAGAAAAATATGAAATAGTGTGAATCAAAAATTCTGGAAGAACAATAAAATTCAGATGCATTTACGAGTGTTTACTCTCAATACTACATTATGTAAATATTAAAGAAGCCATGGAAAGTAAACTGAGTAAGATGGAAGAAGGTTGAACTAGAAGTATATATGAGCATTTGGTTTATTTTTATTAAATTTCAGATATGAGTATGGGTTTCTTTTTGGAAAACTATATTTACATCATTCTTAAACCATATCTGTCAATCAAAGGATTCATAAGCTTTTATAGTGGAAGACTCTAAAACCTAAATTCTGGTTTATGAAGTTGGTAACTTACTAAAAAATTATGTATCTCAGGGTCATTGAAAATTCAATAATGCTTTTACTCAATTGTTGATCTCTGTTACTTTCATTGATCTTTTCAATAAATATCAAAAATTGTTCCTGAAATATATGTGCTTTGATTGATCTCTGCACATCAACCTGAGCCTCTTTCACTGGATTCCACTACCATATTTCTTTTGGCTAGCAAATCCTGATGGTTCTGTAGACCTTTCATCTGCAGACCATACAAATGTGAGGATCCACTGTCATTATTACCTTGTTCACTTGCAGCTTTCTGAACTTCAAAATTATTGTGGTTGAATATTCCAGATTGATTCCTTGAATGGTCAACTTGCTCAAAGGGGGAGAATAGGTTATCTTGTCAAATTTTGGATCTATTGTACCTTTACTTTGCTGGAAAGCTTTTACTAACTTACTCTCATTTTGTCTCAAAGGAAACCCTGAGCTCATCTTGACGACCATATTCCTGGTTGCATTCCTCACTGCCATATCTCTTGGCTCGTTTAATTGTCCGTGTTTTTGATTGATACATTCTGATCATTCTTTTGATGTATGACCCTTGGTATCCTCTTAGGGGGAGAATTGTTTACTGCCTGCATTTTAGCTCATGATTCAATCATCTTACAATTGGTGTTAATCTATTTTTCTTTTTGATGAAGTCAAAGGGGGAGAATCGGTTGACATGAGTCAGCATCTTGCCTTTCTTTATACTTTATTATCATTATGACTCATCATGGTGTTGCCATCATCAAAAAGGGGGAGATTGTTGTGTCTCTATGGTTTTGATGATAGCAAACACCAAGATAATTCATATATGTGCATGTGTGCATGAAATACCATGATAATTCATATGTGTGCATGTGAAATGATGATGAAGTATGCATTTGTGAATGTGTGCTTGTGTATGAGATTTCATCATATACACTGTGTGCATATTATTTCCTTGTGTGCATGTCATTTGTGAATATGTGCTTGTGTATGATATTTCATCATATACACTGTGTGCATATTATTTCCTTGTGTGCATGTCATTTCTCTGTGTCTGACATTTTGACAAACACTTGGTCGATGCATTGCATTCTGTCAAAGAGTTGGTCGATGCATTCATAAGGTCTGTGCTTTCTTCGTTGTTTAGCACACAATGTCTGTCTTAATTGTCTAAAAGTCAGTGCATGTTTGCACACGACGTCTGTGCTAAGGATTATAAAGGTTCGTGCACTTCACTGTTCAAGTTGGTGCACATTCTGTGTCTGTCTAACTTTACGTCTCATATGGCTGAGAGTCGGTGCATGTATTCGTTCGTCTTATCTTGCATCTCATATGGCTGAGAGTCGGTGCATGTATCCGTCCATCTTATCTTGCGTCTCATTAGGCCTAGGTCAGTGCATGTATCCGTCTTATTTTGCATCTCATATGGCTTAGACTTGGTGCACATCCTGCGTCTCACTTTGCGTCTTATGTGGTATAGAATCTGTGCAACTTTCTGCCTCGGTGCAACGTTCATAAAAGGTCCGTGCATATATGGGTTGGTGCATAGTTTGCCTTGCGCATGCAATGGTCGGTGCAGATGTCAATCGATGCACGTTGGTATTAGACTGATCTAAAGTCTATACACTTCATTGTTCAGAGTCAGTGCATGTTTTGTTTTGAACACTTAAGGTCGGTGCAATCTTAGTCTTTACCTACGTTTCATGCATTCACATGCTCGGTGCATTGTTTCATCGCGCATACACATAGTCGGTGCATGTTTTACATGCACGCATATAGGGTCGGTGCAAGTTTGCTGCTAGCAAACTCAAGTCAGTGCATATCTGCTTGCTATATATAAAGGTCGGTGCATATTTCATTAAGTCTATGCATACTAATGTGTCGACACTTGCTGTTAGATTAAAGTCTGTGCATATTTGAAATATGGCTGACTACAAAGTGTTGGTCTAATTGCTTTAATTTCTTACTGGCAGGAACTTCATCATATATATATATATATATAAAGGGCAGAATTCATTAAGTCTCAGGCGAGCACGTGAGATTGATCTAAGGCCAAAGCTCGTAATCCAAGACTGATCTATCTACTGGAGATGTTGACACGTGGAAAGTCAAAGTGCTGAGATTACAACACGTGGAATGAAGAGATCCAGATCTGCGTGAAAGTTTGGGAGGGAAACGTGGTTTCCACACGCCCATCATCTACTGCCTTATAAAAGGTGACAGATCGCCCAATTGAAGAAGTGTGAGAGAGCACCCAGAAGAAAAAAAGAGATCGAAGCAGAAAGAGAGAATCAGAGAGTGAGCAGCGGAGAAAAGAAGAGTGAGCGAGAGTCTGAGAAGAAGAAGATGAAGGAGAAAAGAGAAGAAGAGAGGATCGAGAGAAGAGAAAGAAAAGAGAGAGTGGTCGAGATTGAAGCAGCCTATGGCTAGCTATCTATTGGTTTCTAGATCAGATCCAGACCAATCTGCTCCTACGAGATCTACATTTTGTGTTTCATTTCCAGCTTTCCGGTGCTGTGATTTCTTATCTTTTGTTTTCTTTTAATCCTTTCTTTCAAGCTGTGTGTCAGCGGTTGCAGAGAATCTGTTTCTCTGGACAGCAAGCTGTGAGGCTCAGCGGGCGAGGTGGATACCTCGAACAGTAAGCTGTGAAGCTCAGCGGGCAAGGTGGATACCTCGGACATCAAGCTGTGTTGCTCAGCAGTTGTAGGCAAGCTGTGATGCCCAGCGAGTTAAGCTATGTATCAGCAGGAATCTACACTCGGGTTGAGTGTGGGGTGAATGTAGGTTTGAAAGACCGAACCACCTAAAAAATCCTTGAGCATTGTGTGGTTTGCATCCTTGTGTCTTCAACGCTAGATGAATGCTTAGGATTGTTCCATCTATGGTTCAGATTGAATAGATTTCAGGCACATGCATAATTGATTTGGTTTTGTCTACGACTTAGACTTACTTAGGAATCTGCATTCTAGCAGTCCCACTGTTTAATCAAGTGCATCATTGAATCTCTTATTTTGATAAGATCAATTGGTTTTTATTCTGAAACTATTCTCCAATTATAGTTTTAATTAGGCATTTTATTGGGGAGATTCATTCACCCCCCCCTCTGAATCCGGACCTTGCACCCTAACAATTGGTATCAGAATGGGTTTCTGACTTCCAGATCCAACGATCTGCAGAGGATCCTGCTAGTTTGTATGGTGCTTTGCTATTTTTAGTTCGGTGCATTTGTCATCTTTTTTTTCAGGTTTTTAGATATGAACTTATTCAGTTGTTTTTTTAATGGCATTGTTTGTTGTTTTTGATGGTTCTAACTTCAACAAATGGTTAGGCGGCCTATGTGTTCACCTGAACTCCATTGATCCAAATCTATGGAGTCTTGTATCAAAAGGCCCACATAAAGTACCTCAGAATAAGACCATATGGTCTAGAGAGGATAGGATAAAAGACAGTGAGAATGCTACTGTCTTTAACATTCTGAGAAACTAGGTTAGCATTGAAAAGTTTCCATGTGTTGCAGGATGCAAGTCTGGAAAGGAGATAATGGATAAAATAAACACCATCTATAAGGAACAAGTTGGAGTTTGCATGATGGCTGATCGAAGGGATCAGACAGAAGAAGCAACATCCCAGGTAAGCACTGAATGAGAAGATATTTCATTTGATGAATTGGTAGAAATGTATGATGAACTGCTAGAGAAATCTAAGAAAATTCAATCTGAGAATAAAAAGTTGAAGAAAAAGATTAATCAGATTAGTTTGATTGAATCTTGTGAAAATTGCCCAAAACTGAAAAAGTCTCAGGATGCTTGCTTGACTGATATTCAGAAGTATAAGAAACAATTGAAAGATTTTGAAAATATTATTTCAGAAATGAATGAACTGAAGTCTGAAAATGAAATCTACAAGAGATAGATTGTAGAGAATAATGGAAAGGTTAAAAGACTTCAAGAAGAAAATCAAGCTGAACTTGTCAAGCATAAAGAACAAATTTCTCTGCTGAAAAATGAAAATGATGAATTGCATTCTAGAATTTCTGAATTAGAAGAAACACTGAGATTAAACAATGATGATCATATTCTGATAAATGAACTTGTTCAGAATAAGCAATTAATAAGACAGAATGAAGAACTCAAGCAATTGAACATTGCTATATCTGAAAGACTTCTTACATTAGAAAAGGGAAAAATTGCTTATAAAGAAGAATCTGAAAAATTGAGTAATCTGGAACAAGAACTTGAGAAATATAAAACTGCAAACAAAGTGCTAAGTGAATGTGTTAATTACAGTGAACAGGAGATTGCCAGTTATGAATTACACATTGCTTCTTTAGAAAGGGAAATTTGTGAATTGAAAAACTCTCTGTCAAAAACTCTAAAAGGTAAAGAGAAGTCAAAAGCATCCTTGAAAGATGAAATGAGTAATTAAAGTGAGGAGACCAACAATTTTTTTGAAATAAAAAGGGTCATGAGGAACCAGCTTTACACCACATTTGTCCAAAGCACTGATGTAGCTGGAACCTCTATGACATCTCCAAAGAAATCTGCTGCAGTTAAAACTCAAAAACAGAATAAAAATGTGAAAAAGAAAGAATTGAAAAAGAAAAGAAACAAATTGTATGCTGAAAAATCTCAGGCCAAGATATTTTTTGTCCCTAGGAAGAACATCAAATGCTTTTACTGTGGAAAACTTGGTCATGAGATGATTGATTGTTTTGTTATGGAGAAGGATGATCTAAAGATTGATAGAACTCATGCTAGGAATTCCAATGATGAGAAACCTTCTTCTAAGCAAAATAAAAAGGTTAAATGTTTTTACTGTCATAGAGTAGGTCATCTCATGCATGAATGTAAACTAATGGAACATGATGACCTCAATACTAGAAAATTGCATGATAGGAATGTTCATGCTAAAAATCATGCAAATCATAAGAGGAACATTCAATATTTTCATTGCGGCAAATTGGGCCACATTGTCACTGAATGTTGGCATAATCAGGGAAAGAAATTTCAGTCTGGATTTGTTAATTTCCCTGTTAACAAAAATATTTTTGATAGAAATGATTATGGTTCTAAGGGAAAGCACATTAGGTGCTTTGAATGTGGAAAGCATAGCCATATAGTCAAGGACTGCTGGCATCCTCAGGGAAATAGATTGAACTCTAAATCTGTAAAATTTCATGTTCTCTATGCTGCTGCTAGAAATAATTTGATTGATAAAAGAAAAAATCTTTCATACTTTGAATGTGGGAAATCAGGCCACAGGGCTACTATCTGTTGGCTAGTTAATCAAACAAGATCAAACTTGCCTGTGAAAAATAGAAGCAATCATGTTCATGCACATAAATTCAATTCTCATGTGAACATGAAAAATAGTAAGAATTCTTGTAATCATTATGGTCAGTTTGGACATTCTATGTCTAACTGTTTCATGATGAAATTCGATGACTCTTATGCTCAAAAACTGTGGAGAGCACCATTCAGAGGTGCTACTGGCCATGGAGGACCCAAGAATTCTTGGGTTCCTCAACTTGCAAAATGAGGTTTTGTGTTTGCAGGAGTGCCTTGGAGCTGAAAAATAAAGAGGGGTAAATAAACTAAGACATCCTAGTATGAAAACCCCATTTCTTAAATTGTCAGATAATTTCTTGCATTCTTCAACATTTGATGCATTGCATGCTTAAGTTGTTAAATAAAATTCTCATGCATACACACTTTTATTTGCTTTAACAAGTGCATTGAGCAACATGAGTCTACACATTCATATTTTGAGCTGTATGTGTACATATTCATTGAAGATATGTTGAATTCATCTCTCATCTTCATGCATTAATGTTTTGACATCTCTTTGTGCACATAGAGAAGGTTAGAAACTCATGAACTCAGTTTGCAAAATCGGGTAACCCCTCGACGTGAAAAGTCGCAAGGGCGCTTCAGAAAAAGCTAGAGGGGGCCAGCTCTGGCGAAAACCCACAAGGGAGGTGGAGCTGGTAAGAAGAAAAAAAATCATCTCCCTCTCTACTCCTCACTAATGAAAGCCGTCAACCGCGATATCCCACCAACGGCGAGCTCAGCATCACCGCTCAACAATCGTGGCCACCACACCCCCGAGGGTCGGTCATCCCCAGCTCCCATCCCAGTCTCCGAGTACAACACCTTAGCGGTCAGCCGGCCAGTCCCAGTCTCCATCCCTAGCATTTGACAACACCTCAATGGTTAGCCAACCAGTCCCAGTCTCCGGCCACAACACCTTAGTGGTCAGCCAGCTAGTCCCAATCTCCAACTCCAGCATTCGGTGACACACCTCAATGGTTAGCCGACCAGTCCCAGCTTACGGCTACAACACCTCAGCGGTGAGCCGGCCAGCCAGCCAGCTCCAGTTCAAGTGCCAGTTCCATCTCTAGTTCCAGTGCTAGTTCCAGTTCTGGTTCCAGTTCCGGTGCCAGTCCCAGCCTTCCGGCTACTACATATCAGTAGGTAGCCAGCCAGTCCCAGTGCCAGCCCCAGTTCCAGCTCTAGTTCCAGCCTCAGTCCCTATTCCAGTCCCAGTTCCCGACTACAATGCCTTCCATGGCTAGTCGGTCGGCCCAGCTCCAATTCTCCAGACTAATGCGAAATACATTTTTGGCTAACAACATGCCAACAGCCTATTTGCCGGTATTCAGCATATAACCAACATACTCCAGAATCAACCTGTGACTCTAGCGGTACAGGCCGTCATACCCTTATGGGTTGACCCTAACCCCCAGTTCCCAGAAACATAGGCCAACACCCTTGAGGGTTCAACCCCATCCACCAGTCCCCAGTTCCCAGCTCTCCGAACTACTGAGGCTGTACCTATTATTTCCCAGCACCTCCGCCTTTAATCAGCTCCGATCAATATACACTAGTTGGGCAAGCCCTCAGCACCCAACCCCTAGTTCCCAACACTCAGCCTCCAGTACCCAATATCATTTCCTAATTCCCAGTACCCTTTCCAAGTTCCCAACACTCAGCCTCCAGTACCCAATATCCTTTCCCAGTTCCCAGTACCCTTCTCCAGTACCCATCACTCAGCTTCCAGTACCCAGCATCCAGTCTTCACCATCCTATACTCAGTCTCCGGCTCCTGCACCCGAATTCTGGTACCCACGCCTTTGTCACCTGTGCCAACATATAGTAGAAGAATCAACCACGACAAAATAGTAAGTGGTCGCCAGCTCATACACATAGCAATGTTCCACATGAAAAGAGGTGGGACGACTCAAGAAATGGCAAAAAAAATTCGGGAGTTTGTCATTTATACTCTTTCAAGAGGAGCCCAAGACATGCCCTTGGGGTAACAAAATACGTGCCACCGGGTACATATAACAAAAAGGGGAAGGAGATACAATCAAATCTCAGGCCCGCTTCCCTTCAGCATCGCCAGGCGAGAATCAGCAGCCGCAAGCTCCGCCTCAAGAGTGGACAAAAGTTGAGCACTGGCCTCGACCGTGCCTCTGGCCGCTTGCCACTCAACCGTGGTGCTCTCCACAGCGGACAACTGCTCCCCCAAGGCCTTCCTCAAGGCCTCAGCCCTGCTCTCGGCCTCTTCCAGCCGGACAGCTCGATCTCGGAAGAGTGACTCGGCCACCCCGGTGTGGCCCCTCTGCTCGGCCACAGCTCTCGCAAGCCGGGCCTGTCGCTCCCGCTCCTCCTGGATGGCTACTCACCTCTGAACCCTCTGCGCCCACGCTTCACAAAGCCGCATGTACTCTACCCATATTCTAGCCAGGGCAGACATCCAAAGCTCCCGAGGGAAGCCAAGAATGTGGTAGCCCCGGGTGCACTCTGTCAAGTGCTGCCTCAAATCCTCTGGGGTCGGAAGGGGGTCACCCTGGAGGTAGCCTCATGCTCGCTGAAGCAAGGACACACCCGCACTTGCATCAACAATGGCTTCGGCGGTGAGGCGGAAGTAGGCCACTCGACCTGCAGGCTCAGCGAGGAATCACATGTTTCCACTAGTACACCAGTAGAGGCTACACAATGGAAAACAAAAAACAAAAAAACAAGCGGAAAGTGAGAAATACATGTGAAACTTTCCATGAAAAACAAGGTGGAAAACCTGAGAAAATTTCCAGTCCTTACCTAGTGCAGACCCCTCCGCGCCTGCTCCGTCACCAGCCAGAGTTGGGGAAGCCAATGGCTCCTCCACCCCTACGGCGTCCCCCGCCAGGGTCGGGGAGGGGAGTGATTCCTCCACGGCCGAGGAGCCCTCCTCTGCATCCCGATCACCTCCAGCAGCTATAAGAGGGACGAGGAGCTCCTCCCTACTGCCCTCGTCTGGAGTCGGCATGCGCTCCTCCCCTGACTCTGGTGCTACACCCAACACACACACAAAAAACATCAGTACCCGGCCACGAAGCATATACAAATGCTGAATGGGAGAGGAAAGACCCCCACGTACCTCCAGAAGTAGCCTCCATCTCAACTCCGTCGGTGGGGGAGGCCCCAGAAGAGGAAGAGCTCGAACTCTCCTCTGTCTCTATGGGTAAGCTACTACTACTCGGGGAGCCAGACAAAGCCTCTGATGTGTCTCCCGAGGTGGTGGAACTAGAAGCCCCTGCGGATCAACAGAACAACAGGGTCAGCACACAGCCTAACCTCGTACAAAGATAATCACCCAATTAAGGGTTTCAAACAAGAAGCACACCAGCTGGGGCACTCCCCTCGGAGATCTCCTCATCGTCTCCAACCAAGGCCGTCACTGTGGGCTCCCCTCTACTGCCCCAGTCGTATCACGGGGAAGCTCACCCTCCTCCAAAGGGGAGGAAGCACCTGTAACCAATGCCAAAAGAAGCTTAGCACCAATGGGCGATATAGAAAGCCCACCCCAAATGACTAAGTTCCCAGTCACATACCTTAGGGTCCCATAGTAGAAGACCCCACCAGCCCCACCGTGCAAGCCGAGACAACGGCTGGCAAAGGAGGGAGGGGCGGCCCGGATACAACTCCAGCAACGAGAGCGGCTAGGCCACCCGTCACTCTTGGCTCGACCTCAAACGAGGGGAGCTCTACTGATGGCCCAGTGCTAACCAGCTCTTGGACCATCTCCAGGGTGGCAACCGGGTCCTCACCTGAAAAAATAAACTACAAACCAATCAGCGACCTCAGTCCACAAAACACCAGACAAACAAGGAGACAACTCTCCTCATAATGGCTTGACACTCATCGGAGCCGTCCCGGGTGGCCGCAGGTCCTGCTCCTCGACAGGGGTGGGCACCTCATCCCTTGCCACGGAAGGGGCTATGACCCCCAGTGTCCCTGCCATCTCTGTAGAAAACATGTGGCTATGTCAGTTTCCAAAAGAAAGCACAGCCATAAACAGAACACTGCCAGTCACAGAACACTACCTGGTCGGACATCCTCGGAGGCCTTCCACGACTCAAAGTCAGGGAACGTCTCAGCATTGGGACCAGTCCCGTCCATCATACGGAGAGCCTCTTCGACGTCAAAGTCGACGAGCTCGTCGTCCGGCAAAGGATCGGCCTCCGGGGTTGGTGAGAAAGCCACTTCCGCCCCAGTCTCCAACGGAGGTATAAAAAAAAACCAGTCAAGCAATGCCAGGTTAGTCAACCATAATGGCTAAACCAGCAAGATGTAGAAGGCAAACATGGTGCTTACTCAAAGTCGGTTCCGCCTCTATATGCTTGTCAGCCCTAAGTCCTTGTGAGGACTCACCAGCCCCAACCGCTCCAACGTCTACTCGAGGTCACTTCCGCCTAGGCTGAAGGCCTCCATCTCCGCTCCTGGAAGACGCCTCTATAGATGGATGATCTTCCCCCGCCGTAGAACCCGCTAAAGAGACACAGCAACACCCAATAACTCGGTCATATACATAATAAAATAACAAGATTGAGACAATGTCCTAAGGAAAGTGTCTCACCTGAGGACACAAAGGGAGTCAATGGCAAAGGAACCAGTTGCTCCGGCTTCAACCCCAGCACCCGGGCAGCCTCCGCAACTACCTCTCTGACGTCTCTCAGAGTGTAAGCACACTCGAGGTGAGAGACGAACTCCACCGGTCCAACCGACCCTATCGCGTGGGCGATATGGCCTCTCCAGTCATTGACCGCCGTATCATCAAAGCTCCCTGCTAGGAGGACTCTATCTAAGGAACCCTTTTTTCCAAAGCCGTAGTCGACTTGGAAGTGGGTCCACCAACTCTTCAGGGCCCTTGACCGGGATGCCCCAGCTCCAGGCCTACAGGCGCTGCCTGCACCTGCCTCAAGGGCTTAAGGGCCCCGCTGCAACCTCGACCCGCGGATGAAGAGGTCCGGCTGCTCCGGGGCCACTGTTGTGACAGCCGCTCTACCTCCCGGCAAATCCGGGAGAAGCGGGTGTGCAGATACTCATCGTTTAGTGGAATGGGAGGCATGTCCTCCCTCAAAAGTCAGCTCTCCTTAGCCTTCCTGATCACCGAAGCCTTCTGATGGTACACGTGGCTGTGCTCGAACAACCACTGGGCATAATGGACGTCAATCTCCCGCGATGGTCCAACCCTGACGTCGGTAATCGCTCCGACTCCCTATAGCAGTAGAAGTCCCACCAGGCAGCTGCTAGCAAGCAAGTGTCCCAGCCCTTATACAGCTGGCTTGCCAAAGGAAATTCTTGGTTTGGCAAGATACCCTGGTCTTATCTAAAGTTCCGGGCGAACTTGTGTAGGTAGTAATGCTCCAGAAAACTAGTGGCATAGCGATGCAGTGCCAATACCAGCGGTCAAGTGCTGATCACCCACTCCGTGTACAAGGCTGCGTCCGACTCTCGCTAGTAAGGGAGGGCGCAGGTTGCACTGTCGCTCGAAGGCACCAAGATCAGACGGGAGTCTCTAGTAGCACTGTCAAAGGGAAGCCCATCCTCGCCCCTGCTGAGCAGGTAAGATAGGGCTCTCCTAGCACCCTCCAGCTGCGCGACTGCGTCCCCGTCTAGCTGGCCCGTAAAGCTGAAGAGTAAAGGAGATGTCGGGTTCGCCACCATCCCCTGCGTCACCAGCCCGGGAAACAACAAATTGGCCCACACAATGAGGTAGTGGGTCGACAGAAGTAAGCTCCTCTCGAGTGGCGCAGGATGCGCCACCAACATGCCCAGCCCCTGATAGACATTGGCCAGTGCCGCAAGAGCCAGAGCCAGCCTTCGTCCCTCTGCCAGTTGACACGTAGGGAACAACAGCTTGATCCTCAGCAGGCTGTCATCCCCGTACGGGACCACAAATGTTGCTAGCCAGTAAGCTAAGTACGTCACCAAGTGCATCACGTCCGACAACCCATGGTGGTTCCACCCCTCTGGTGGTGCATATATGTACCTGGAGTAGGTGCTGAACCTCAACTCCACCTCTATATACTCCTCCCAAGGAGTCCGGTCTCTCGCGAACTCCTGAAAAAGCAGAAGGGCCCGTTGTAGAAGTGGCGGACCAGGCGGACCAACACCTTCAATGGCCCCTTGGGAGTCTGTGCAGCTCACACTCTCCCAACTAAAGACAAGTCTCTCCAGGTCTTCAACAGGTACCGATAGCTATGACGGACCCGGTATCGCCCCTGCCCGTTGGTGTGGCTGCGATGGAGGTCATCCAGCACTACCTCCTCGTTCCCCTCGCCGCTGATCGGTAGTCCAGAAATCCATAAAAGTGACCACAGATCCAGTGAAGTCTCTCCCTCCGTTGTCGCCACCGTGTTCCATCGGCGGTTGAAGTGCTCGACCAGTGCCTATATCAACCCCGTGTAGCAGGGGTACCCATATAGTGCTGTGGTCACTGCAAGTCTGATATCACCTCTGTCCAGAAGCACCCTATAATGGTGCACGATCCCCATCAGCCACTCGGTTGCCCCCTGATGGTACCTGTGCGAGGGGATCACCGCCCAACGGCCAACTAGCTAACGATTATCTGCCAGAGAATCCTATCCAGAAGGTTGTGGTCGTCGTAGCCTTCTCCAGTGTACTGTAGCCCTGACGGCTCTAACACCAACCCCAGAGTCCCCTCTATCTCCACCCGGTGGTGACCGTGCAAGTCGTAGGAGGCAGGACCTAGCACTCCGACACGGACCCCGAACTGGTCCACCCTGCTGTAGAAACCCAGGCACTCAACACTGGGAAACTGACGCTGCCTCCAGTAATCCATCGAGAAGCTTGGGAAGCCGTAGAGGGCGACCCTGTGCAGGCTGTCCCTGCCCACCAGAATGGCCCGCTCCAGTCGACGGCGCTCTCCAGCAACACGGGAGTCTCCCTCCTCCATGCCAGATGGGACAAAGCTCTGGATGAACTCGAACAAATGGCGATCCAGCGGGAACTCTACCAGGTAGCCTCCAGTGTGGTCATAGGTGTAAATCCCGCCTGTCTATGAAATCCATGCCAACTCTATAGTCCCTGCTCCACCAGCCCCCTCTCCAATGGGGCACTTAGCTACAAGTGAACGTCCCAGGTCAAGCTGGTCCGCAATGGCCACAGCGACAACGGGTGGGCCCAGAGGAGGCAAGGGCCGCCCAGTCCTCCTCACCCAACAATCCTCCTCGCGGGCTACATGCCTTGGAACCCGCTCATCTCTGCCAAATCTTGCCATAGCTGCAAAGCAAATTACATAAGAATGGTAAGAATACTAAAAATCAACATATACAAGATAGCAAAAGAAAGGCACATGAAGTGTCAAAATACAACTACAACAACACAGAACGAGGATCTCACGGGCCGTACGCCCTCACCTCCGCCTCCGACGCACACCCCTATAGATAAACTATCTAACCCGCCCCTTAACTATGCATGTATCATATGAGCATGAACAAGCATGGAAGATAATGAACAAAGGGTGATGAATAGATGAGAAAGACATATCGTGATCGCCACCAAGGATTAACAACGCCAAAGGATGAAGAAAAGAGAGAAAGGAGTGCAACGGCGCCGTGTACCTTGGAAAGATGAAGACTTGATCGCGCTTAAGGAACGGGTGCGGGGAACGTCGTGGATTCAACCTCCTCTCCTTTCAGTCGACTAGAGGAAGAGGGCCTCACGTCCAATCATACTCTCCGGGGAGAGGTTTTTAACCCCTGTGGAAGGGTGTAAAAGCTTTTTGATTGTTGGGTATGTGTTCTCACATTATTTTTGACCCGAGTTTTGATGATAACAAATATTGTGAGTTTGTAGGAGCAAAACTTTTGATGATAACAAATATTGTGAGTTTGTGGGAGCAAAACTTTATGTGTGGTTTAATGAATTCAAAACATTGTGTGTTTGGAAGAGCATGTGTTCTTAATGGCATTTGGTGGCATTATGATGGAATAATATTTCCTATTTGATTGTATGAGTGCATGCGTTTAATGGAACAATCATGTTTTTGGAAAGGCATCTAACGCTCAATGAAATTGCTCATTCATATGTAAAAGCATATCACTCTCTTGAAGCATCATATTCCTAAAGTGAGTGTGCTTAGTTTTGAGAAACTTGAGTTTTAACTTGACTTCATATGGTTTCATGTGTGAACGATTTTCATGCATTTAGTTTTTATGAAGATACCATGACTTGAGCTTCATGAATGATCATCTATGCAATATTTGCTCACATGGTGAAAATGAGATGTTTGATGCCTACATTTGTTGATATCTTGCATGCTCAAGTGATTTAAGCTTTGACTAAAAATCTGGGTTGTTTTCATGAACATCTCCCATGAGATGTTATTGCTTTGAATGTGTTGCATGCATCCTTAAAATGAGATTTTTGAGATTTTCACATGTGCTCATTTGATTCACTTAAAACTTGTTGAAATGTGGTTTACATGGTCTTAATACTTTGATTAATGCATAGTTAATTAATCTTGATTTTTGGGAATTTTTTCTAATGCATAAACGGAGCTAAAACTACTTTTTCTTGACCCTCAGCAGGAGGGGTCGACCCCCCCTGGGCTGGGTGCTGTCTGCATAGCAGACAACCTAGCAAACTGCATGGGTCGAGCCCTAGGGTCGACCCCTGAGTGCTGATTTAATTTTTGGCCCCCGGCCGACCTCTGTCTGACCGAGGGTCGACCCCAAGGGTCGACCCTTTCAGAACGAGATTTCCGGAAGCGTTCTAAACCCAATGAAAACCCTTTCAAATATTACCAAAATACCCCCCCCAATGGTTCCTAAACTTAAATGGATGTTTCTAACACACTTTGGGAGGGGTCTTTGGGTCTTTGGGTTAGTCCTCTATATATTCTAATGTGAGATCCGAATTTGGGGATTGTGAACCCTAATGTGCTTATTTTCTCTTGTCTTGTAGGTGAAGAAAGGGGGAAAGGAAGGAGAGGCTCTTGCAAGCTTGATTTCATCTCCAACGAATCATCTTTGGAGATCGTGGAAGAAGAGAAAAAGGAGCGGATCGACGAGAGGAACAAGAGGATGCTTGAATCGCCGTCGTCCGACCACTCTCCGACTTGAGGCTTAGAGAAGACATTCTACAAACCCTTTCTACTCTTGAGGATTCACTTCTTCATCTTGTTTTCATTCATTTGAGTCATTTTCCTTTGGTTCACAAGCATGTATTGAACACATCCTTTATTTTTCTTGAACTCCGACCTTGTGTGTGTGTTGAACCATCGGTGAACGGTAGTCATTTGTGGTGCTGTGATGTTGTAGCTTGTGTTTGTGGTTAGATTCTTCGTGGATCGTGTAGTAGACGTCGTCTCCATGTCTCTTGGAGCGGAAGCTCCGTGCGCTTCATTTGAAGCGAGTGGATCCTCACCGTTTTGGTGAGGGATGGACGTAGGGAGCCCGTCGTGGTCCCGAACCACCTAAAAATCTCTCTCGCATCTGTGTGATTGTGATTTGTGTGTTTGTTCTTCATGGTCTAATCGTGTAAGAACGGAGAGGTTGATATAACTCCATTGATAATCTTGTGGTTTCAATTCTTGAGTTGGTAGTTAATTTTATTCCGCTACATTAATTTTAAAAACTACCATCATGCTTGGCGGGGACAATTCGACCCCCCTTCTTGTCCATATGAGGACCTTAGGGACAACAGTGTGTGTGTTGTGAATGCATGAGAGTTGAAATCACGAGATATGATGAAGAGGATAGAGATAAAACGATGATGCAAAACGTGCAAAAGTGTAGGTGTAGCAGAGAGTGCAGAAAACTGTGATGATTTACAAAAAGTAGGAGGAGAGAACTAGAGATTGGATGAACCAAATAAAGCCCTTGAGCATGGAATAGAAAGATAATATATCCCTCTTCAAGTCAGGGTCAAAGTTGTGAGTCGGAGATGCAGCATGGCTTCACCCCAGGTTGAAGAAGAGCCCCCCTTCGCAACTGCGAACTGGGTTCTATTTATAGGAGTGCAGGAAACCCTAGAGATAGATCCAAGATTTCTGAGGATAGAGTCCAAGATAAGTCAAGGGTGATATATCAATCTCGAGATAATATCAAGGGGAAGAGCCCAGAAAAGATAGATTATGAATTGGTGGAATAATCTGGAAGATATTAGCCCTGGAAGATAGCCCCGTCGAGTAGAACATAGAGTCCAGAGCAAGCTAGACTCTTCAGGGAGCTTCAGGGTCGATCGATCGATCGCCTGCAGGAAGAAACGGTCGGTCGACCGACCGTTTGAAGGTGGGCGCAGGAAACAATGTTGTCGGGCTGGGAATCTGAGCCTAGCGGTCAGTCGACAGACCGCTAGCCAAAAGAAACGGTCGGTCGACCAATCGTTTGTAGCAAAGGGCCGCCGGTGGGGAATTGAGTCTAGCGGTCGATCGACCGACCGCTAGGCAAATGAAAACGGTCAGTCAACTGACCGCTTGCATATTTCTTACAAAAATGGCCCGAACGTCTGTTTGTGCTCCGAAATGGCCCGAAATGGACCCAATAGTTGGGGAATCAAAAATAAAAGCTTCCAATTCTCAATGGGCTTAAAGAATGGACAAGAAATGGGCTCGAAATCTGTCCAAGGAAGGCTCCAAAATAATGAATAACTCGGGACATCAAAATGATGAATAAGAGAAATAACGCAGCTTGCGGGCTAAAAAGGGGTGTCAAGAGATGCCCCTCCTTGATGTCCGCTTTGCAAGGGAGCGAGCGAAAGTGACGCAGAGGAGGAGTGGAAAGGAGATGTAGCGAAAGTGATAGCGACGTGAAATGGAGATGAAGCGGAGATGAAGTGGAGAGAACTGATAAGCGGGCATCAAGGCAAAGGACACCTGTCACAACCAACAAGCGACAGTAATTCTCTCGAAAATGCTGGACTGACCACGAGGAATGATTGACGCAGATGAGACATGTCTGGAGAACTAAACTAAGGGAAGGGGAAAGGAAACACGACCAACCTCATCGGGGACACATTCCACGGACAATGAGAGGATCAGAAAGAACACAACATAAGAGCTAGAAAAGGAAAGACAAAATTGAGGTAAAATCCAGATGGGAATCACACTAGCCAACCAGACCGAGCGGGCAGATCAGAGAGATCATTCAAATTTGGAGTGGAATGAGGAATCTCTTATCCAAGAGAAAGGCATCACAATCAACCATTGTTCTAGAGAAACCTTGAGAGAATCATGAGGCGTGAATTGTGGACGTCAAAAAATGACGGCGTCGATCATACGGCATGCACGTCGTAACACTCGAGTGCAAGCCGGAGATGAAAATGCCGAATAAACCTCATGCCTTGCCCGATCTGGACGAGAACTCGCTTGGTGGTCCGCTACCCGCTAAGGAAGCCCCCTAAGCAGAAGATACAGCTACAACGCTCCGACCGGCCATGCCGAGAGCTGAATCAGAGAAAGGTCGGGAACTCCGGCACAGTCTCGGCATGCACCGAAAGCCACACAGAATCTGGGACCGAGTCCCAGTGGCTACAAACGGAATATTGTGGAGGCCATACATCGCAACCGGAGCGTTCTGGGAATGCTGACATTCATATAAACGGCCGCGACTTCGAAAAGAATTTGTTTGGTGCTTAAAACGGCACGAAGGGGCCTTAAAACGGCACACCTTAAAACGGCGCCCCCCCCTTCTCAAAACGGCGCGCCCCCTTTCTTTCTTTGGCTATCCGGTGCGCTCCTGTCGAAGGGGCCTTTCCCCTTTGATGCTTAAAACGGTGCCACCCCCCCTTCATGTTAAAACGGCGCGCATGCATTAAGCCAGCGCGCCCATTTTGGAATGCTAATACGGCGTGCTCAGTTTAAAAGCAATCTCTTCTCTGAAGTGTTTACCCAGCGCCGCAACCAACCCATCCCATCATCAATGCGGTCCCCTGTTTCCTGGGAACGGCATGACGACGAACAAGCCTGAAGTGGTTAAAACTCCCACTTCGATCCGACGGGCAACCGAGCATATGCCGTGAATGGAAGTCCTCGAGCCCCATCCTGCCTTGTGCTCATTCCATCTGTCGGCCGCCCATTCTCCTGCAAGTGACGAAAGCAACGTGGCATGCGAAGGAGCTCGACAGCAACATGGTCGCGACGTGGGCAAGCGGCGGGGCACGCTCTTCTTCAAACAGAGAGAACCTCTTCTGGGATATATATAACGGAGAGGGGCTGTGTGCAAAAAGAAGAAGAAGAAGAAGAAGAGAGAGCTCGAGAGAGTAAAAGAAGACGGTGGCCCTCGGCTGTGAGCTTGGGAGTGAGGAAGCAAAGAGGCTGTCTACTGCGTTCAAGAAGAGAGAAAAGAAAAGAGAGGGTCCTCGTGCCGAAGAGTGAAGGTGAGGTGAAGAGCGAGGAGGGGAATGAGCCTGAGGGATGAGTTGAAGGGAGGGATTTGTTTTCTCCTTTGTTTTTCTCTTCGTCAATATCTTCCTCCCCCTCCCTCCTGTGATGTATCCTTTTTTTTAGGATGAATGCCCTCTGCTGAGAAATCTCTTCTCCCGTTATGGATGAATAAAAGAAGAAAGTTCTTTTTTGTTACAATTTTAGCAGCTTCCCCCTCAGCCCCTGCCCCTTTTGCTCATTCTCCGATCATCCCGGGCCCTTGGAGGCTGCCTTTCCATGGCATGACCCTCAAAGGTACCCACCGCCGGATGAACATTTATGGCCCTTGTGGTAAACACTCGCCCCATTTGGAAAGTTCCTCGCCCGTGAGCCGTGGTCATTCTTGAAGGCTAGCCCTCGAACGTTCCATACTCACATCTGGGTTCGGACCGCCGTGAGGCCACTCCAATTTTTGAGAGTTTACCCCAGAGCAATCCGATTTGTGACTCTCCTTTATCTCTGGCAAGTCCCGGTCCGGGGGAGGTGCTGCCGGATTCTCGCCATGGCCAAGAACGCTCAAGAACAATGAACAAACCACTTCCGAGAACAAGAACCACACACAGTAAAACCTGTGAACTAAACCCCTCGAACGAAACCACCTAATATCCATGCCAATTTATCTTAATAAACCACTTGAAACTCTTAAGCCTCCTCGTCACCAACTTAATTTATTAACTGAGTGAGCAAACCAACACCAAACCGGGCTTCGGGTAAAAGAAAGGAAAGAAGACACAGTCAACGGCAATGAAAACAACCCTCGGAAGAGTTTATCCCGGCGCGGTTACTATTCCGCCGTGCCATTTTAAATCCACACTCAGAAGTTCCATTTTCCTCCTATCCCGGCGCGGTTACTATTCCCCCGCGCCATTTTAACCCACACTCGAAACCCCTTTCGATTCTAGTCCGGCGCCGTTTAAAACGGCGCGCCCCTCTCCCCTTGCATGGCCTTAGTACGGCGCACTCCCACTCCTCCATACATCTTAAAATGGCGCGCTCCCCTTGCCACCCTCACCCGGCGCGTCCCCCTTGTATTCCCCCTTAAAACGGCGTGTCCACATCCGGCGCGCCCAAGAATTTCTCCAAGTTCACTCCCTATTCCGGCGCGCCCCTTTGCCGCGCCGGTTTAAGTCCCCCTTTCGCCCATCCTAAAGCGGCGCCATCCCTCTGTTTCTCGTTAATATAAAACGGGGGGGAAATAAAAAAAGAGAGAAAGGTTCAAACAAAGAAAGGAATGCAAAAGATCAATGCCATTAATAAAAAAAAATGAATGAAAGGAACTCCATGACCCGCGCCTTAATGAAAGGAACCCCGCGACCTGACCGCGCAGGTCGATCCGCGTGCGAGGGCGCACATTGGTGAGTTCGGGATTCACACTTAACGACCCTCGTTCCCCCGGACTATGCGTGAAGAGAAAAGCAACAACGCCTTATGGTATCGAACGTGGTTTACGGAATTTTTGACATGGCCATAGTCCGAAATCATCTCCGGCCAATAGTCTATCAACTTGACCCGTCCCTACCGAGATTCAATCTCGCATTCTCATTAAACTTGCCTTGTTCGTGGTAGTCATCTGCGTGGTTTTGTTACCGTCTTTTATACTATAAACACAGACCTCCGTCTGAACATGAAGTGGCCCGTGAGTGGCTGACATAGTCTGAACATTCACGTCCCGATACGGGTTTCTAGCATAGTTCGTCTTTCACTATCCTCCTGCATTATTAGTATTCTCTTTAGGCCGTAGGGCCCTTATTCTCGGCAATCAATCAAGGGTGTTCTCTCGTATGGGGGATGTAAATAACGCCATGGCCTTTATGGCACGGCAGGTTTTGGTCCCGACACGAGCTACACAATCGTCTGATTAGTCAGATTGAGCGCACAATAGATCGTCACTTTGTGACTGGCACGCCCACGCACTTAATAAACGCCAATAAACGAACAACCAACGACCTTAATAAAAAGTGCGTCCACAAGTCTGGCACGCCCGGTGGGACTCAAAATCACCCTTCATCTCTTTGCCGGGACTAACGGCCCTACGGCCCCTTTCTTGTAATACTAATTGTTTGATTTGCAAATGCAGGTTGCATTTTGGACACCAGGATGGCCCCCACGTTCGGTCAACAGGCTGTCGAGAGCCATGTTCGGAATGGCTACTTGGCCGTCCCCCTCAGCTTCGGGAGCTTCCCTCCCGTGGTAGGCTTCCCCAACTTCCTTGGGGTAGCCTTCACGAACCTGCTGGACGTGGAAGCTTCTGACAGGACTGAAAGCAACGCTCCCATCCAGGGGGCCGCCAAAGCTGCTGTCGGCTGATCAATGGCCGAGACTTCCAAGACCGTCCCAACTGGGATGCTGAGCTGCAACGTGCACCACGTGCACCAAACTGCCGGCCCTTCTCACCCAAGGTCGGCCTCTCACCAGAGGAGGCTCCGGAGGAGCCACGCCATGACATCACTTCGAGGCCGGTTCTCTAGCACCGGCAAGTCGGCTGTCGTCGGGACTTTTCGGGTGCATCTTAACGGACAGCGTTCCGAGGTGATCCCCGATCGCATTGTACCCGCCGTACCGGTGCGCAACTCTTTTCAGGCATTGGAGAAGATGAAGGGCAGGATGACGCCCGCCATTCAGGCCCCAGCGCCACAGCATCAGTCGGCCTCCAGGCCCACCAAATGTAAGCAAGTTTGGGTTCCCAAGGAGGCCCGGTTCACCTCACCAGCCCAGGCGAGGCCCAGCACCTTCTACTCGGCAAGGGCACAACAAGGAGATCGGGTCAAGACATCGGCCCCCGTCCGCCAGCCAGCATTAACTACACCGGCCCCACCGGAGAACATCCACCGTCGACACTACCGACGTCACTATCAGGCTGCCCGTGTGGAGCCTACAACCCACATGCCCGTTGCTACCAACAGGGCGACATCACTGGCTTCTGCTCTTGAGCAAGACTGGGAAGGAGTGGAGCAAGCCATGAGGAACTACTTGCGGGGCCCGGGGAGCACTCCCCTGAGTCGCCAGAGATTACTGGGGGTAGTAGCCTCCACCTTTGAAGAAGAAGAGACCCGGTTGGTGCCCAGCGCCGAGTCAAGAAATTGCTCAGAAAAGCGCTATCAGTCCCCGCTGAGGGAAGAAGTGAAGCCACGGAGATCGGTCTTTGACAGATTGGTCTTCCTAGGTAATCCGTCAGGAAGAACGGCAAGAAGAGGAAGAGACCTGAGGGTCTATACTTGCAACATGGCAGGGGTATCTGGTCAGTACGGGGCTCTACCAACCGAGCCCGAAGAAGTGGCCAGGCTTGCCACAAGGCCAGGACCTCTTACCAGAAGAGGGAAAGCAGTAGCTGAGAAGACACAAGTCCACACTGGAGAAGTTGACACTGAGGAACCCTCAATGGCCTTTGCTGCCAATGTTATTACAGAGGGCACCACGGGAGGACCGTCCACTTCATCCGAAGAGGCGCCGATCGAAGAAAGAGGGGGCACCCCCAGCCTCTCCATGAACGACCCCGCGGTGTTACACATGATGCAGCAATATCAGCGGGAGATCGAATTGTTAAAGAAACAACTGACTGAAAGAGCCACTTAGCTCTCAACATCCGGGCAGACTGAAGCATTGCCAGAGACCCCTGGGGGCAACGGTCAGGCCTCGGAAGCTTCTTCACAGGCGACGGTGCCTCCCCCAATACCTACCTACACTGGCAGCGTACCCCTGCATCTGCCACAACATATCACACATGCCCCGCCACCGAACCTCCCATTCCAGGGGTCCACTATTGCACCTCAGGCGACAGTGTTAACAACGCCGCTGGCGCAACCGGCCCATTTCTATCCAAACTCGGTTGACCCGGCAACAGTGAGCAGACTAATGCTCGAACAAATGATAGATATGAAGTTGGTAGAGAGGAGCGATGGTGATCACACGCCATTCGACGTATACCGGGTACCTTACCCGGCACACTATGCTGCCAAGAGGCTACCGGTCGGCATCACCAAGCCGCCGAAGTTTGAGAAATTTAATGGGCAAGGGTCTCCTAGGGAGCACATTGCCTATTATGTGAATGTTATGGGGGATCTAGCTGCAGATGAAGCTTATCTTCTCAAATGCTTCGGCTCAACACTTACCGGGCTCGCTTTCGAGTGGTACTCAAGCATGCCCGCCAGGTCCATTGCAGACTGGCCCGATATGCAGAAGAAATTCAAGGAAAGGTTCTACATAGCTGAGCGGGAGGTAACCGTGGCAGAGCTTTATGCCACGAGACAGCGAAATGATGAGTCGGCACTCGACTACATAAAGAGGTGGAGGAACCTCAGCATGAGATGCAAACGTCTTCCACATCAAGAGGACGCAGTGCAGATCTGTAAACAGAATCTGAAGAAAGAAATCCTTGAGAGGATGATCGGTGCTGAAGTAAGGTCATTTGACCGTCTTAATAACATAGTGGCAGAGATCGAGGTATTCCTTGCTCGATACTCTTCTGCTCCAGCTGCGTCGAGCCAGAGGGCCAGGCAGGTCGAGAAAAGACCAACACCGCCAGAAGTTCACACACTGGACTTCGAAGCTTTCGAGAAGCAAAGAGAGAAAGCCAAAGAGATAGCCGACCCTCCTCCGCCCAGGTCCACTGAACGGCGGGAAGGTCCCTCCCTGCGAGAGAAGATGAGGAGTAAATTGTACTCTTTTCCTCGAGACAAAGCCCGGGTCCTGTTTGAATGGGCCACCAGGTACAACAAGATCACATTACCAGATCCAAAGAGGCCTGGTGACTTGAAGAAGAAGGATGATCCTCGCTTTTGCCCATACCATTAGATGCTTGGGCATACCATTGAGGATTGTTACATCTTTAAGGACGTCATTGAGTCCTTGATCAAGAAGGGAGAGCTGGACATGGGGGAGCTCAGAGTGGATCCTCCGCAGCCGCACGAGATGCCAAACATCGGAACCACTGTCAACATGGTATCTTTATACCAGCAGCTGCCTGAAGAATGGGCGGAGGCCAGTACACAGGCTACATATCAAGCCTTCGTCATGGCGCCAGCTCAAGACCAAGGAGGTTGGCAAGCCGCGCCGATGAAAAATAGAAGAAGAAGACAAGCTCCCCGGCCCACTCCGGAAGTTCACATAAGAGGTATTACACCCCGACCAGCACCACCACCAGCGGCACCTATCTGGCATGACACAGCCCCCCGGCTCGTTATGAGACGGCCCACTCACAACAAGAAGAAACACATCCCGATGCGGGTGCACAAGGAAACCAGTCCTGCGGTAGAAAGGCTCCAGGCCATTATTGACGGGCTTGAAGACTATGAACAGCCCAAGATCTAGCCTGTGGAGTTGAAAGAGTATGTCCCTTGGGAGGAGTTCGAGTCACTCGAACTAGCTCCAGAAGTGGAAGCTGAGACGAAAGAAGAGCCTCTCTTGTGGGGTGAGCTCCCCCAAGAGCAGTTGCCAGCCACTGAAGAGAAGAAGAAAAAGAAGAAGAGAAAACCTAGAAACAAGAAGAAGAGTGGGGTTGTCCTATCATGCAACACCCTCTCGACATTATTTGACACAACCCTCTCCCTTAGAGAGGAAGAGCAAGAAGTGCTCGTCGAGCCATCAGAGGTGAATCAAGCTGAAGCATCCACTTCCCAACATGCCACCAGGTCAGGAAGAACGTGGGGACGCCCTCCTCAGGCCAACCAAAACATCCTGCTTAGGGGAGAAAAACCATATCACATCCCCGAGCCTAGGGTCCAAGGCATGGAGATCCCTCCTCCATCAGGCCTCTACCCCGGAGAACCAAGTGGCCAGACTGCCCCGTCATTCATTGAATTTCTTGTAGGTGAAGAAAGGGGGAAAGGAAGGAGAGGCTCTTGCAAGCTTGATTTCATCCCCAACAAATCATCTTTGGAGATCGTGGAAGAAGAGAAAAAGGAGCGGATCGACGAGAGGAACAAGAGGATGCTTGAATCACCGTCGTCCGACCACTCTCCGACTTGAGGCTTAGAGAAGACATTCTACAAACCCTTTCTACTCTTGAGGATTCACTTCTTCATCTTGTTTTCATTCATTTGAGTCATTTTCCTTTGGTTCACAAGCATGTATTGAACACATCCTTTATTTTTCTTGAACTCCGACCTTGTGTGTGTGTTGAACCATCGGTGAACGGTAGTCATTTGGGGTGCTGTGATGTTGTAGCTTGTGTTTGTGGTTAGATTCTTCGTGGATCGTGTAGTAGATGTCGTCTCCGTGTCTCTTGGAGCGGAAGCTCCGTGCGCTTCATTTGAAGCGAGTGGATCCTCACCGTTTTGGTGAGGGATGGACGTAGGGAGCCCGTCGTGGTCCCGAACCACCTAAAAATCTCTCTTGCATCTGTGTGATTGTGTGTTTGTTCTTCATGGTCTAATCGTGTGAGAACGGAGAGGTTGACAGAACTCCATTGATAATCTTGTGGTTTCAATTCTTGAGTTGGTAGTTAATTTTATTCCGCTACATTAATTTTAAAAACTACCATCGTGCTTGGCGGGGACAATTCGACCCCCCTTCTTGTCCATACGAGGACCTTAGGGACAACAGTGTGTGTGTTGTGAATGCATGAGAGTTGAAATCACGAGATATGATGAAGAGGACAGAGAGAAAACGATGATGCAAAACGTGCAAAAGTGTAGGTGTAGCAGAGAGTGCAGAAAACTGTGATGATTTACAAAAAGTAGGAGGAGAGAACTAGAGATAGGATGAACCAAATAAAGCCCTTGAGCATGGAATAGAAAGATAATATATCCCTCTTCAAGCCAGGGTCAAAGTTGTGAGTCGGAGATGTAGCATGGCTTCACCCCAGGTTGAAGAAGAGCCCCCCTTCGCAACTGCGAACTGGGTTCTATTTATAGGAGTGCAGGAAACCCTAGAGATAGATCCAAGATTTCTGAGGATAGAGTCCAAGATAAGTCGAGAGTGATATATCAATCTCGAGATAATATCAAGGGGAAGAGCCCAGAAAAGATAGATCGTGAATTGGTGGAATAATCTGGAAGATATTAGCCCTGGAAGATAGCCCCGTCGAGTAGAACATAGAGTCCAGAGCAAGCTAGACTCTTCAGGGAGCTTCACGGTCGATCGATCGACCGCCTGCAGGAAGAAACGGTCGGTCGACCGACCGTTTGAAGGTGGGCGCAGGAAACAATGTTATCGGGCTGGGAATCTGAGCCTAGCGGTCAGTCGACAGACCGCTAGCCAAAAGAAACGGTCGGTCGACCAACCGTTTGTAGCAAAGGGCCGCCGGTGGGGAATTGAGTCTAGCGGTCGATCGACCGACCGCTAGGCAAATGAAAATGGCCAGTCGACTGACCGCTTGCATATTTCTTACAAAAATGGCCCGAACGTCTGTTTGAGGTCCAAAATGGCCCGAAATGGACCCAATAGTTGGGGAATCAAAAATAAAAGCTTCCAATTCTCAATGGTCTTAAAGAATGGACAAGAAATGGGCTCGAAATCTGTCCAAGGAAGGCTCCAAAATAATGGATAACTCGGGACATCAAAATGATGAATAAGAGAAATAACGCAACTTGCGGGCTAAAAAGAGGTGTCAAGAGATGCCCCTCCTTGATGTCCACTTTGCAAGGGAGCGAGCGAAAGTGACGCAGAGGCGGAGTGGAAAGGAGATGGAGCGAAAGTGATAGCGATGTGAAATGGAGATGAAGCGGAGATGAAGTGGAGAGAACTGATAAGCGGGCATCAAGGCAAAGGACACCTGTCACAACCAACAAGTGACAGTAATTCTCTCGAAAATGCTGGACTGACCACGAGGAATGATTGACGCAGATGAGACATGTCTGGAGAACTAAACTAAGAGAAGGGGAAAGGAAACACGACCAACCTCATCGGGGACACAATCCACAGACAATGAGAGGATCAGAAAGAACACAACGTAAGAGTTGGAAAAGGAAAGACAAAACTGAGGTAAAATCCAGATGGGAATCACACTAGCCAACCAGACCGAGTGGGCAGATCAGAGAGATCATTCAAATTTGGAGTGGAATGAGGAATCTTTTATCCAAGAGAAAGGCTTCACAATCAACCATTGTTCAAGAGAAACCTTGAGAGAATCACGAGGCGTGAATGCTCAAAATGACATGATGCATGCTGGGCTAAAATAAAGAAATCATCAAAACGAATGCAAAGAAAGATAAAATAGAAAGTACTCAAGGATAATATTGCTAGACTAAACAATACGGTGTCAAGAGTCATCCGCAACCACGGCGTACGAGATAGAGTCCATCATCCCCCACCTGACTCAAACTAATGGCCTAGCCAACGATTAACCGTATGCTCCTAGATCATCATCGTTTTTGTTAAAGGGGAACATCAGATCCCAGAATACACGGGCAACCAGCCGGTCCTTGAGAGGCTATAGTAATGTAGATACCATATAGTAATGCAACAATGAGCAGAGATAGAGAGCCATACCTGACTTACCTGCCAAGTGAAACGGCATTTTTTTTGGATTTTCTGAAAATTTGTGATTTTTGAGGGTTTTCAATGTAAGACATCCAACAACATGAACATGGCATGAATATAACATAACCACAAATATGACAAAACCACGAAGATGAATGAAACATAACATATCAAAGATAAATGAAGCACAACACCACAAGAACAAGCAATAGGCATGCGTGTGACACAATGGGACAAGGCAACATAATGCGGTGGGACAACACACACAGTGGGACAAGGACATGGAGGGACAAAGACATGTGGGACGACAACACCACGTAAGACATAAGACAACACGTGGGATGATACAGACATGGTGGGGCAAAGACATGTGGGACATAACTGCGGGTAAAAGACACGACAGACATAAACACGTGTGACAACCAATACAGGGGACAAAAGACAACAAACATATTCCTCAATCAAGGCCCCAAGATTAGATGAAGCAGAACTGCCAGATTCAAAATCATGAGGTGATGCCCTCTCATGGAGATATGAGGAGAATTAGACAAAAGCTATGCACAAGCTGAGAAGGACATGAGCTCTAGCACAAATCGAGAGATAAGATTAAAGAAGAGAACAGATCGAAAGATGAGTGTGAACAGGAGATAGAGCAAAAGATGAAGGTCGAGGAAACTTCAATACCTGCAACCTGCACACTGAGCAAACATATTACGTACCTGCCCTCAAGATAAAATGCATGAAATAAAAGATAAATATTTTTAGATTTTTGTAATTTTTTTACTTTTTTGGATTTTTGGAAATATTTTATATATTTTCTATTTTTGTTCGCAATATGTATTTTTTTGGAATTTTAACAATATTTGATTTTTTAAGATTTTTGACATATTTGATTTTTTGAGATTTTTGAAATAGCAATCCACAGCACCCAAAGACGGGCTCAAACTACTGGCCAGGGATCGTTGTTCCTCCCTTCTCATTAAAGGCTTCCCTTAAGTAGGGCGTGCATGTGAGGGTGGCTCACCACAACTAACCGCCTTTAAAGAATGGTGCCTCTACTAAGGCCATACCCGGGATACAACCCAGCCTAAGAGGGAGAAGTAGAAGAATAATTGGAGACAAGCTTAATGCAGGATGGGAGACATCAAGATTTGAATTCTTTCCAGGGCACTACCCCTCAAAGATACAGTCTGTTGCGCTGGTGCTTTGTGTCTTTGATTTTGAGACCCATATTTATCAGGCACGCATGCGATCGGGCTCATGACGTCCCACGGTAAATTGTACTGCCACTCTTGTCATGCCTTCGATTTCATAATTTTGCATTGATTCATTTTCTCATTTTAAGAGCCCTTCCTGGCTAGATTTAGCGTGAAAGCTCATTTTTGAGGGTCAAGACTGCCCCTATTTGAGACTTCTCTTGTATTGTGGAGCGCCTAAGTTGGTCATCTTACTCGTCAATCTCTTGCCCCTGCACTTGGCTGAGCAGAGAAAAGAAAAGATTTTGTGCATACCCATAGTATGGCTAAAGCAGCAACGATGTTGCCTCAGAGAGATCGGCTATAGCTTGCCGTGAAGTGTGTGAAAAACTTATACTCAAAGGTTACCCTCAACGATCGGGGAAAGAAACTAGACTCCCAGCACGGAGCTATCACCATCCTAAGAATGCTGCAGAAGCGAACTCATTTTGACACTTTTTGACTAAACTAAAATAACTAAATTAACTAAGACCACTCATACGTGTTGAGGAATCCATCGTCATAATAACAATGCACATGAAGTAATAATAGAAATGATAGCATATTCTTGCACAACATAAAAGATACCTTGCAAGTCCATGGCATGGAAATAGCATCTTAAAGCGAGAGCTTCATATTCCTTGCTTGATAGGACAAAGATGAAAGGATAACAAGGTTTCAAGATTCCTCGACACGGAGGAGCGGCAGACATCAAACTAGACGGAGAAGGATAAAAATGAAGAGAGACGAGGGCTAGAACTCCCTCGTTAAGGTGCAGAGACCCTGATAACAAGGAACCATATACAGAATAAGCAGAGATCAGCTGAACTCAAGGTGGGCTAAAGCCTCAAAAATAGCATAAAAAGGGTAATGACCCTGAAAGGGTGAAGAAAAAAGAATAGAAAGACGATGAGGAGATTGCCGCGAAGACAAAGAAGAAGAAGAGTAATCATCCGACGTGGTTGGAAAAGAAGAATGAGGACCACCTGACAGGGTCGGAGAAGAAGAATCATGGACACCCGACAAGGCCGGGGAAGGAGAACGAGAATCACCCGACAGGGTCAGGGAAGGAAAATTAGGACCCGAAAATATCGGAGGAGAAGAATCAGAAGATGTCCCAGGATCGGGATGATGAGAGGGCATAGGCTGAGGCCTAGATTTGTGAGAGGAGGGAAAATCTGGAGACTCTGGATGGGAAGAAGAGGAATGGGGGTTTACGGACTGGGGAAGAGAGGAGAAGATGATGGCAGCATGATTTGAAGTGGGAAGATACATCACCCAAGGGTGGGAGTTGAGCAAGAGAAAGGATGAAAGAAAAGAAGGGGAGGAAGAGGTGGACCCCTGAATGCACAATTGACGGCCCTTGAACTTGCGCTGCCGTCTCTTCTTAGCTGAAACTGGCTTGTAATGGACCCGCCTGGCACAGGCTCAAATCCTTGGGCACCTTGCCTTGCAATATATTCTCAAATAGCAAGCCCATCTAGTAGACGACCTGGCCCGGCTATGAACATGCTGCCTCGCTGGGGCGGTTGCCCCTAGACACCGGATGCTAACCATAGTCGGACATTCTCGAATAAATAACTCCTCAAAATGCTTAATATTATGGAACCACGGTGTCTTGTCTCTTGGAACAAGCAGCATGAGGTTTGGCAAATCCACTCGGCAATCGGGCTTGAAACATAGCTCCCTTGATAGACGGGAAGGACGAAACTAAGGGAGAGTAATACACGGCGTTGACATGGCCGACGTACTAATAAATCGAGAGAGATTGCATAAGGTTTGCAGAATGTCCTTGGAGAATACAGAAGATACGGCCAATTGCCCCTTGAATATAGAATCCATAATCTTCTTGGCAGCCGTATGCGTTAGCACAATATGGGTAGAGAGCCCTTCTTGGCCAACAACATGAACTACGACGGAGTGAAAGGTGATAATAGCATCAATAGTGAAGCCTCCGGTGAGCAAAGAGATTGCCACCGACCTCGCTCGAGAAGAAATTGCCACTAATGCAAGAGAGCTCTTCTTGGCAACCGTCATCGGAAATACATGCTCATCAACCCCAAAATAGCGAGAAATCGGGACGCAGACCTGCATGCGGCAAATATAATCTTGAATCTGGAAATGCATAACCGGCACTGACCCACCCTGACTCGGCTCACTATCACCCTGGGGATCAGACCCAAGGGGCACCAAAGGAAGCGCACACCCACTCCGTGGGGTGGGAGTGGATGGAGAAGTGGAGGTAACATGATTGGATGACGGAGGTGAAGGTTTGGAAGGCGTGGAGGTTTCAACGGGGGGTTTTAGTGATGTCAAAGGTGAGGGCAAAGGCAATGTGACAATGATAGGCTCGGGTGAAGGTAAAGGTGGAAGCAGAGATGTAGGTGGTGGTAAAGGCAATGGCGTGGCTTGCTCAGGCTCGGGCATGGGCGATAGCGGAGATGATGGCGGTTTAGGCGATGATGTGGGTGGTGGAGATGGTGAAGTAGGCACTGGGGGTAGTGGAGATGGTGTTGGTGGAGGGTTAGGGGAAGGCCGTGGCACCCATCATCGACGTATCGACACGATGCGTCAGATAGGGTTAAGAGTGGAAGTGGTAGTGGAAAAAGTGGAAGAAGAAGTGGAGGCACTATCCTGAGCAGAGGCTTGGGTTTGTGGCGGCAGAGCCGGAGTAGGGTAAGGCTTAGGTGGTGGGGTAACGGGTGATGGAGTAGGCGAAGGAGCGGGCATGGTGCTAGATGAAGATTCATAGGGGTGCCCCTTGCCTTGACGTGGAGACGGTTGCCTGGGCGGTGCTTCTTGCTACTACTGTTAGCTGCGACGATGTAAAATGACCTTGTGAATTACGGCCCAATCAATCCTTTTCTTATCTTCTAGGTCATAAATAAACTCCCGGAACTCAGGGCAATCCTTGACCAAATGCCCCTGCTGGCTGTGGAAATCACAGAACTGGAGCATATCCCTGACCACGGGTCGGCAAGGCATAATCGGAGGGAGCTGCAACGCGTGAGTAGCCATCAAAGCCTTGAAGATGTCGGTGAAACACTCCGACAACGGAGGATAGTGAGAAGCCCGCTTCGGGCAAGGTGGATGCCGAGGGGTATGTTGTGGAAAAGCGGTTTGTGGAGATTGCGGCGACGGAAGTGGGGGTTGCATAGGCAAGGGTACATGGCTAGTGGATGGACTAGGCGACGGCGTAGGAGCAGGAATATAGTGGACGGCATCGACTTGCTCGGGGAGTGGTGTTTCCTTGACCGGGGGTGGAGACACATGCGGAGACACATGAGGGTACGAATAAGTGGACGGTTGACTCATGGAGGGCTGACTTGCGGAAGTGTACGGGTATGTAGAAGTATAAGGCTGACTCAAGGAGGGCTGACTCATGGGAGCATAGGGTTGGCTTGTGGAAGGTGAGGTGTAAGTGGAGGTGGATGGTGGAGACCCGAGGTCATGGGAACCTTGGATTTGTTGGCGAATGAAGCGGGCTCTACTATAGAGTTGCTGCCAAGAGTGATGTCATTGAGGGCTAATATGAAGCGATACTCGGGCGTTGCATTAAAAATAAGCATCTTGATTTGCTCTCCCTCCAGAATATGCCCCGGGACTTGCACATTCAAGCGACGCCAGCGATCGGCAAAGGTAGAGAACTCTTCTTCGGGCTTCATCTTCTCATGGGCCAGATCAACAACAGAATACTTGGGCCCAACCTGGTCTTGAAACTGTTGAATGAATCTATCTTAGACAACATGAAAATTCACAATCTGCTCTTGCGGTAATGAGAAGAACCAATCCCGAGCCAGGCCTTCCAAAGATAGACCAAATAGATAGGCCATCAAACATTGGTCATGTCGAAATTGGGCCGACTCATAAATAAACTTGTTTAAGTGCACATAGGGGTCACCGACTCCACCATAACGGCGATATGCGAGAATTTGTGATGGAGACAGAAGCCGACGATCTTTAAATGCGAATGGAACACTTAAGGAGGACTTAGGATCAATTCGACGTTGAAGCTCATCAAGCTGGCGTTGGGCTTGAGCAATCATCTCTTGGATAGAGAGAGATTAAGAAGAATATGGGCTAGCTTGAGCGAGAAGTTGTGAATTCCGACCAGGATTATGATAATGGACCGGATGAGAGGATCCGGGCTGACAAGACGAAGGGTCCATTCCAAGAGTGTAAGGACATATGGGCCTGGAAGAAGCATGAGCATAAGGAGCCATTGGGCCGACAGCATAAGGAAAAGAAGAATAAGGCCCATTAGAAAAATAAGGCCCATTAGGAGAATGGGGCCCGTTAACAAGATGAGCCCCATTAATGAGAGAAGAAGGCCTATTAAGAGAAAGAGGCCCATGAAGATGAGATGCAATGAGACGTTGGGCCTGGGCCAGGTCCATTTGGTGAACAAGGCTTGATAAGTGGGCCATGAGATTAGCCTGTTCCTCGGATGGATCAGAAAGATCACGGGAAGATGGGCCCGCGTGGGAAGAGGATTCTACGAGGGAATAGGAAGAAAATTGGGAAGAAGGATGGTACAAGGGGTTGGAATGATGCTCCATGAGGGAAAATGGAGACTTAATACAAGAAGGGAAGCAATGACTTAATGGGTTTGAGAATAAGAGGGGGTTGACCTACTAATACAAAGACCAAGGGAAGACAGACCTAGGACCATGGAACTAGACAATGGACATACAAAATGGGCTAACCTAAATGGGACTAACAACAAAGAATATGTGGATGCAACACAAAACACCACTAATGGGCCTGGACAAGCCTAAATAACACAAACAATGTGATGTGAGACTTTTTACCCAAGTCAAACAAGTGGATATGGTGGGAAATATTTTAGAAGTTATAATAGACCTTTTAATGATTTGATTTAAGAATAATTCCCTCAAGATAGGAATCCTATGGGAATAAGGTCCAAACTTTGGGTTGACTAAGCTTAACTCCCTCACACATATGCAAATGCAAACCTACGGGGTGGAAGGTACAACCAGCCCAGCATCCGTGTGGGAATCCACGGCTCACGGGGACTTACGGAGGTCCCGGATAAGATCACCTAGTCGATCTCAAGGAATATGGAGGCGAGAGGATCACTTACTAAGGTAGGAATGGAACTACTGTATGAGAATGCATGGCCCTATGTGCACCGGAGTGCATGCAAATACTAGCCTAAAACTAGAAAATCAAGACAAGATTTAATTATGCAAACATGATGATATGGATGCAAACAATATATGGGGATGAAGATAATATGAAGGACAACAAGATAGGACCAGAAACAAGCACAAACGGAACTTGGAAGGCAATTAAATCATCAATACAAAATGTACCTGTGAGTCTGCCCTATGCCTGCATGCAGATTTTATGCACAAAACCTGAAAATGGAGACAAGATTTAACTATGCAAACGAGACCCAAATGATGCAAATAAACTATGGATGGAAAGACAATACAAAGGTCTACCGAACGGGCCTAAGAACGAGGTGATCCGACCTCGGGAGGTCAATTAAACCGTCCAAGAAAGTTTCCCCCGTGGGCCTATGCGTAGACCGTATGCACAAAATGCTAAAATGGAGACAATTTTTAATTATGCAAATGTGACCCAAATGATGCAAATGAGATATGTATGGAAAGACAATACAAAGTACTACAAGGTAGATACAAGAAACAAGCAATCAGATCTCAGGAAGCCAATAAAATCGTCATGAAAAGACGTACCTGTGAACCTGTCCCTGGGTCAGTATGCAGATTTCATGCACAAAACTCAAAAATGATAACAAGATTAGACTATGCAAATGTGACCCAAATGATGCAAATGATATATGGATGGAAAGACAATACAAAGGTCTACAAAATGAGCCCAAGAACAGAGCAATCGGACGTCGGGAAGACAATCGAATCATTAAGCAAAGACGTACCAGTGAACCTGTCCCTGAGCCTGCCTGCAGACTTTATGCAGAAAACTCAAAAATGATGACAATATTAGACTATACAGACATGACCCAAATAATGCAAATAATATATGGATGGAAAGACAATACAAAGGACAAGACAATGGAACAAAAATCAGCGCAACCGGACCCCGGGAGCCAAAGTTATACATCAACGAACATGGCCCTGTGAGCACATGCGCAGAACTGCCAGAATCAGAAAGTAGTCTACCAAATGACCATTTTTTGAACCCTTGCGGTCTACCAAATGACCGCAAGGCCAACAGAGACCTAAAAATGCCCAAAACTATGGGAAAATGGAGAAAATACTACCTAAACATACACATGCACACACCCAACTTTCAAAAGAGCATGAAAACAAACGTGATGGACACTTGGTGTCCCACGGTGATCGCCAAAAAATAGAGTTGTAGATAAACTATCTACCCCGCCCCTTAACTATGCATGTATCATATGAGCATGAACAAGCATGGAAGATAATGAACAAAGGGCGATGAATAGATGAGAAAGACATACCGTGATCGCCACCAAGGATTAACAATGCCAAAGGATGAAGAAAAGAGAGAAAGGAGTGCAACGGCGCCGTGTACCTTGGAAAGATGAAGACTTGATCGCGCTTAAGGAATGGGTGAGGGGAACGTCGTGGATTCAACCTCCTCTCCTTCCAGCCGGCTAGAGGAAGAGGGCCTCACGTTCAATCATGCTCTCCGGGGGGAGATTTTTAACCCCTGTGGAAGGGTGCAAAAGATAGGTGTGTGTGTTGTGAATGCAGGAGAGTTGAAATCACGGGATATGATGAAGAGGACAGAGTTAAAATGATGATGCAAAATGTGCAAAAGTGTAGGTGTAGCAGAGGGTGCAAAAAACTGTGATGATTTACAAAAAGTAGGAGGAGAGAACTAGAGATAGGATGACCAAAATAAAGCCCTTGAGCGTGGAATAGAAATATAATACTTCCCTCTTGAAGCCAGGGTCGAAGTTGTGAGTCAGAGATGCAGCATGGCTTCGCCCCAGGTTGAAGAAGAGCCCCCCTTCGCAACTGCGAACTGGGTTCTATTTATAGGAGTGCAGGAAACCCTAGAGATAGATCCGAGATTTCTGAGAATAGAGTCCACGATAAGTTGAGTGTGATATATCAATCTCGAGATAATATCAAGGGGAAGAGCCTGAAAAGATAGATCGTGAATTGGTGGAATAATTTGGAAGATATTAGCCGTGGAAGATAGCCCCGTCGAGTTGAACATAGAGTCCGGAGCAAGATGGACTTTTTAGGGAGCTTCTCGGTCGGTCGACCGACCACCTGTAGGAAGAAACAGTCGGTCGACCGACCACCTGTAGGAAGAAACAGTCGGTCGACTGACCGTTTGAAGGTGGGAGCAAGAAGTAATGTTGTCAGGCTGGGAATCTAAGCCTAGCGGTCGGTCGACTGACCGCTAGCCAAAAGAAACGGTCGGTCGACCGGCCGTTTGTAGCAAAGGGCCGCCGGTGGGGAATTGAGTCTAGTGGTCGATCGACCGCTAGGCAAATGAAAACGGTCAGTCGATCGACCGTGACGGAATCGTCATGGGATCGACAAGCGGCAACGATCGATCGTCAAAGTGGCACCGGCAACTATCAAACTATATTTGCTATTTTAAGAGTTTTGTTAATGAGCCATGTTAGTGGGCCTAGATGTGTGTTTCTTTTGTAGTAGAAATAAAATATTCACATCATGTAATAGTCTTTATTAAGTGTCTTTTAGTCTTCCCACTAGAGGTATAATGAGTCTTAGGTGTTAGGTGTTAGTTGAAGTTTAATGAGTGTCTTTTGATTTTCTTTGTGGAGTCTATAAATGTGTTATGTAACCTCTTTTTAAGAAGTAATGAAGTTGTTTAGAATTTTTGGAAATCACTATCCTACGTGAGGTGAGAAACCTTGTGTTCTCCGAGATGGAGATGGGGTGAGATGCCCCCCCTGTGGGTGAGAAGCCCAAACTACTCGACCGTGAGATGCGGCCCTATCCTTTCCCCCTCTCACTGCTATAGTCCCACCGCTCTTTCTCCTCCGCCGTCAGCCCCGTACCCACCTGCCCACCGTGCTCCTTTTCTCTCTTTCACACCTGTAACTGCTAGAAGATCTCCCTTGCATTCTTCTTCATCCCCTGCCCCACCACGTAGCATCCCTACTTCTTCTTCCTCCCTCCTTCCCCCTCATATGCATGCGCCCGGCACACCAAAACCAGCACCATCCATGTTTGGCCCCTGTACCACCACCCCTCTCTTTCTTCCATTCCACCACATTGCTGCCTACAGTTCCCCAAAACGTCCATCTCCCTCTCTTCTCTCCACCACACCCACTTGCACCGTAAAACCTTCCTCTTTCCCCACCCCAGCCAGCTGCGCCCTCGTCCTGCACCACCCCCTCCACTCCTGGCATCGTCCAACCTATTACCCTCACCCTTCCCACCGCCGCAGCGTCCCCAGCAGCCCGCTCTCGCCTCAACCATCTTCCACATATCAACAGGGCCATACCCTCCACCATCGTCGCCCGCGAGCACCCCGGCTATGAGCAGCCTCCTCACCACTACCGGTCCAGCCCGTATCCTCCGAGCAGACCCCCGCCTCGCCCCTTCCCCATCGCCACAAGCCACCATCCCCGTGCTATCGTGGAGGCCAAGAGCGTGAAGCGGACTGCCCATGCAGTCGTGCATGTAACCACGTCCGCCGCATCACGTCACTCCAACGGGCAAGCATGTGGAACGGCCTCGGTTGCAACCGGCCACCCCGGCTCCGACCACGTGATCGCCCCACCATTGGAGCCGAGCACGGTGCTCCCTGTCCCTCGTCGGTGGCCACGTCTGAACAAGATCTCCTGCTGGTGCTCGCTCCAAGCAACATGCGTCCACGTCCGAGCCCCTTCCTACCCACCATAGAGGAGAGTGTGAAGCTCCGGTTGCACCGGCTCTGCGATGGAGTCGGGCGAGAGGCCCCAATCAACGCTTCGGATTCGTCCTCCTCTGTCGTCCCTCGCCGTCGATCACCTTCACCACCACCACCGTCCTGACTGCAACCACCATCGCCATCGTCATGTCATCCTCAAGCCATGCAGGAACAGCTCAAGCCATGCAGGAACAGGGGCACCGTAGGCCCTTCTGCTACCAACGGCAAGCAACAGTCCACCACCGCCTGCACGCCGCAAACGTCTCCGAGAACCCTGCCCAGCCGTGCATCGCCAGCGGCGTCTAGTCTCCTCTCCAGTAATGCCAACGTGGTGCCCCACCCCCTGCGGTTGCCACCCATTTCTCACAGCCCGTCTTTGCCAGCACCTGTGCCCTCCCATGCCAACAGTTTTAGTTTTCCACAAGCACTGCGACCACCCACTGACCTGCGCGGCTTCCTCATGTTGCTTGCCAGCAACCATCTCCATCTCTCTCTCTATAATTGTAACTGCTCCCCTACAAGTCTTTCTCTTTCTCTCTCTATAGTTGCCCTCTCTCTCTCCATCCCGTTCTCTCTCTCTTCTCTCTATCTGTTTAGCTGTTGCAACAGAAAAACAAAGCAAAACAATGAAATGAGCCCGTGAGAAAAAAAAAGAGTAAAGAAAGCAAGTACGTGAGGTGCATGTGCATGGCCTCACGTCACCCTCTCATCCTATATATCTCTATCGTTATGTCCTTTTGAGAGTGAAAAAAAAATGACAGAAAGAGGTGGCGGAGAAGGTTAAAAAAATGAAAAGAAAAAAAGAAAATGAGGTGATAAATTTTGAGAGGTTCAGGAAAGAAAAGGAAATAGAAAAAGAAAGATTAAAAATGAAAAGAAAAGAGAAGGGAGAAAATGAAGGGAAAAGAAAATTTCAAACCCGGATGCTTTCGTTTCGCATCAAATGGTATCAGAGCTTTGGGAACCGGGTTGCTCCATCCAACCGGGATCCAGAGCTATGAGGTTCGAGGTCGAACCTCCTCCAAGCGGAGGGGTTTGACGGAATCGTCACGGGATCGACAAGCGGCAACGGTCGATCGTCAAAGTGGCACCGGCAACTATCAAACTATATTTGCTATTTTAAGAGTTTTGTTAATGGGCCATGTTAGTGGGCCTAGATGTGTGTTTCTTTTGTAGTAGAAATAAAATATTCACATCATGTAATAGTCTTTATTAAGTGTCTTTTAGTCTTCCCACTAGAGGTATAATGAGTCTTAGGTGTTAGGTGTTAGTTGAAGTTTAATGAGTGTCTTTTGATTTTCTTTGTGGAGTCTATAAATGTGTTATGTAACCTCTTTTTAAGAAGTAATGAAGTTGTTTAGAATTTTTGGAAATCACTATCCTACGTGAGGTGAGAAACCTTGTGTTCTCCGAGATGGAGATGGGGTGAGATGCCCCCCCTGTGGGTGAGAAGCCCAAACTACTCGACCGTGAGATGCGGCCCTATCCTTTCCCCCTCTCACTGCTATAGTCCCACCGCTCTTTCTCCTCCGCCGTCAGCCCCGTACCCACCTGCCCACCGTGCTCCTTTTCTCTCTTTCACACCTGTAACTGCTAGAAGATCTCCCTTGCATTCTTCTTCATCCCCTGCCCCACCACGTAGCATCCCTACTTCTTCTTCCTCCCTCCTTCCCCCTCATATGCATGCGCCCGGCACACCAAAACCAGCACCATCCATGTTTGGCCCCTGTACCACCACCCCTCTCTTTCTTCCATTCCACCACATTGCTGCCTACAGTTCCCCAAAACGTCCATCTCCCTCTCTTCTCTCCACCACACCCACTTGCACCGTAAAACCTTCCTCTTTCCCCACCCCAGCCAGCTGCGCCCTCGTCCTGCACCACCCCCTCCACTCCTGGCATCGTCCAACCTATTACCCTCACCCTTCCCACCTCCGCAGCGTCCCCAGCAGCCCACTCTCGCCTCCACCATCTTCCACATATCAACAGGGCCATACCCTCCACCATCGTCGCCCGCGAGCACCCCGGCTATGAGCAGCCTCCTCACCACTACCGGTCCAGCCCGTATCCTCCGAGTAGACCCCCGCCTCGCCCCTTCCCCATCGCCACAAGCCACCATCCCCGTGCTATCGTGGAGGCCAAGAGCGTGAAGCGGACTGCCCATGCAGTCGTGCATGTAACCACGTCCGCCGCATCACGTCACTCCAACGGGCAAGCATGTGGAACGGCCTCGGTTGCAACCGGCCACCCCGGCTCCGACCACGTGATCGCCCCACCATTGGAGCCGAGCACGGTGCTCCCTGTCCCTCACCGGTGGCCACGTCTGAACAAGATCTCCTGCTGGTGCTCGCTCCAAGCAACATGCGTCCACGTCCGAGCCCCTTCCTACCCACCATAGAGGAGAGTGTGAAGCTCCGGTTGCACCGGCTCTGCGATGGAGTCGGGCGAGAGGCCCCAATCAACGCTTCGGATTCGTCCTCCTCTGTCGTCCCTCGCCGTCGATCACCTTCACCACCACCACCGTCCTGACTGCAACCACCATCGCCATCGTCATGTCATCCTCAAGCCATGCAGGAACAGCTCAAGCCATGCAGGAACAGGGGCACCGTAGGCCCTTCTGCTACCAACGGCAAGCAACAGTCCGCCACCGCCTGCACGCCGCAAACGTCTCCGAGAACCCTGCCCAGCCGTGCATCGCCAGCGGCGTCTAGTCTCCTCTCCAGTAATGCCAACGTGGTGCCCCACCCCCTGCGGTTGCCACCCATTTCTCACAGCCCGTCTTTGCCAGCACCTGTGCCCTCCCATGCCAACAGTTTTAGTTTTCCACAAGCACTGCGACCACCCACTGACCTGCGCGGCTTCCTCATGTTGCTTGCCAGCAACCATCTCCATCTCTCTCTCTATAATTGTAACTGCTCCCCTACAAGTCTTTCTCTTTCTCTCTCTATAGTTGCCCTCTCTCTCTCCATCCCGTTCTCTCTCTCTTCTCTCTATCTGTTTAGCTGTTGCAACAGAAAAACAAAGCAAAACAATGAAATGAGCCCGTGAGAAAAAAAAAGAGTAAAGAAAGCAAGTACGTGAGGTGCATGTGCATGGCCTCACGTCACCCTCTCATCCTATATATCTCTATCGTTATGTCCTTTTGAGAGTAAAAAAAAATGACGGAAAGAGGTGGCGGAGAAGGTTAAAAAAATGAAAAGAAAAAAAGAAAATGAGGTGATAAATTTTGAGAGGTTCAGGAAAGAAAAGGAAATAGAAAAAGAAAGATTAAAAATGAAAAGAAAAGAGAAGGGAGAAAATGAAGGGAAAAGAAAATTTCAAACCCGGATGCTTTCGTTTCGCATCAGACCGCTTGCATATTTCTTATAAAAATGGGCCGAACGCCCGTTTGAGCTCCGAAATGGCCCGAAATGGACCCAATAGTTGGGGAATCAAAAATAAAAGCTTCCAATGCTCAATGGGCTTAAAGAATTGACAAGAAATGGGCTCGAAATCCGTCCAAGGAAGGCTTCAAAATAATGGATAACTCGGGACATCAAAATGATGAATAAGAGAAATAACGTAACTTGCGGGCAAAAAACGGGTGTCAACAGCCCCGTGTGGGACATTTGTTGTACCCAGACAATTTCCCAGCAAGATATTAAGAAATAAGGGTTCGGGAATTTCCCCGAACACCTTTAAGGCGTAGGCTACCCAGCCCCCTCCTATGGCCCACCGGGCCTAACAAAGGGACCCAACCAGCTAGCCATGACCCACAGTGCCCTCAGCAATTGATTGGGGTTAGCCCCGATCACTCAGTTTGCGAGGTCATACACGTTCTACACGCCCCCCCAGGCCAACCCGAGGGCTCCCCAACGACAGGCCACGACACGTGGCACCCCGCAATGACGTCGGGATCTACCCCCAAGATTCCTCAACCCAGCCTTCTAAGGTCAAAGGGAGACCTATCTTGGTCAACCACGGGCTTTAGAATTTCATAGCACCCGTATGCGGCTCATACACGCGTGTCGAAAATTCTCCCGAACACCTTGCGGGTGCGCGTATCCCAGCCATTCTACAACAAGCCAAGGGCCAACCCGTCGCTCAAGCACTCCAACCACTTCCTATGAAGACCCTCCAGCAAGTCGGGGCCACCCCCGACCCTCAGACATGCGACGACAAGCCGCTTATTTTCAGTTCCCGGGCTGACCCAGGACTACCTGTCAACTTGCCGTATTATGCGGCACACGGCATGAAAGCCAGGCCCACATGCCCGGGAGTTACTCTCTCAACTCTTATGAGCCCTTGCCCTCAGCCCATGGCCAAATCTAAGGCACACTAGTCACTTACCCAAGCCGATCGACGACCCGAGGTGTGTCAGGAATTTCCTCGAACACCTTGCGAGCGGCAGCGACAACACTATGACAACACGCCCCCACGGGCCAATCCCAGCATCCCAGAGCACTCTGTCCCTCAAAGGACACCCCCAGATGACAAAAGAAGACCCCCAGGGGCCACCCCTCAGGGTCACAGCTCACCCAGGGGGGGATTTCGCCGCGGGCGCGGCCGCGCCTCGGGGAGGGCGAACCCCCTTGGGGGGGGGGCTCCCTCCTCCAAGCCCGATGGCCCACGGCCATTATCCAGCCCAGTATCTCCCAGTTTTCTATGAAATCGACCGGCGTACAATGCGTGGAAGGATTCATCGACGAAGAACTCAACGACGGAGCCTCGGGAGCGCAAAGCCAACCGTCGGGGTCCACACGTGCAAGCAATCAGCAAGCCAGTCCAACTTCAGTATCCTCCAGTATCCTTTTGTCCTCTTGCGGTCGTAGTTAGTCAAAGTAGGACAAAAATATCAAAAAATGGGATTTTATAGAGGTGGGGATCGCCCCCCTCTCTCTCCCTAAGAGTTGCTCTACCTAAACCCCCCGGGGAGGGTTTAAGCGGACCAAACCCAGCCCTGGGTTTGGTCTGCCTAAACCCCTGGGAGGGGGGTTTAGGCGGACCAACCTGACCCCCCAGGTTGGTCCGCCTAAACCCCTACTTCAATAAGAAAAAAAGTTTTTTAACAAAAACCTAGCCCAGCCCCGATCTGCACGCCAACCCCCTTGGGGTTTAGGCGGACCAGACTGGAGGCCCAACGTGGTCCGCCTAAACCCTGGGTTTAGGCGGACCAACCTATCCCCTGGGGTTGGTCTGCCTAAACCCCATCCAGATAAACAAAATATATTTTTCAAAACAAAAAAACCAGCCTTTTGCTCCGCGTAAGTGGGGAAAGACGTCCAGTACACGATTCCCCACAATCGCCTACGCACTCGCACCCATGAAACCTCCTCTCTCCACGTGTCGCCTGATCTCCTGAGCCCACGTGCCGCATCCTAGCGATGCTTCTCCAGTCAACATTTTGTTTCATAGGTGATTGTCGAGAAATCAAGTGGCACGCCCACACCCTTCCCAGTTAACTCACACTCCCAGAAACCTCTCTTGCCATTCGACCCCTCTCGACTTTCCAAAAAAGGAGAGTGCCCGGTGCCGTCGTGAGAGGCATACGGCTATCAAGGAGGATACCCGAGATATATCAAATTGGCGTGTCTTCCCTTTCCGCTTTATTCCTTTTCTCATCCCGGTCACCAATCCCCGACGCCCACAACATTAGGCTAGATTTGCATACACTCCGGTGCGTATAGGATCATTCATTGCATATTTTAGTTGCATTCCTACCTTGATAAGTGATCCTCTCGGCTTCATATTCCTCGGAGTCGACTAGGTGATCTTATCTGGGACCTCCGTAAGTCTCCCTGAGCCGTGGATTCCCATACGGACACCGAGCTAGTTGTATCATTGCACCCCCTAGGTTTTGCATTTGCATTCGCGTAAGGGAGTTAACCTTAGGTCAACTCGAAGTTCTGGCCTCCTTTCCCTTTTAGGATCCATATTTTTGAGGGAATTGCACTTCATTAAGATATTAAAAGGTCCACTGGAATTTCTAAAAAGAAACCTCACACCATTTTAACTTGTTTGACTCGGGTGAGACCCTCTTGTCTTGCGTTATGCTTCTATCCATTGGGACTTTCATTAACGCGGCCACATTCATGATCGCGTTCATTTAGGCCCCGTGGCTATGTTTATTCTGCATAAGTTGATCTTCCTTATGTGCTATGTATTATTGATAAATTCATTCAGCTTTATCCCTTGTCATGTTTTACAGCCTGGTTCCATCATCCTTAGTCACATTTTTGTATCGATTTTCATGCATAAGTCTGTCTGCCAGGCCGTTCCGCAGAAGCCTAGTCACGGTCACCGTTTGACCACGGTCTGGTAGTCGCGGCTTTCTAGGAACCACGTTCCTCTGCCCTCTTCATCCCTCACAACCTCTTCCTTGGTTGTATTTCACATTGATTTTCCTATATTTGGGGTGAGTCTCTGCCTCTCTCATGGAGCACCACTTTAATTCCATGTATCCTTCTCCCCAATCGTCCTACTCTCGTGTGGAATCTTCCTCTCATGTGGGTCCTGTCACGCCCCGAGATTATGCAACGGAAACTAATATGGAACGTGAACAGCCGACAAGATAAGCCTCAAGGTAGCAATATAATCAGAGAGCTAATATTCACACATAAAAGAGAAATGCACAAGGTCATATACTCAAAACTTCACTTTTATTGAATAATAATAATAATTTTCAACATTACATCCGACTCTTGACTCTTTTCGAACTCTAGACTCAAGAAAAGAGAAAATTACATCATTATGACTTTAAATAAGACACTACTAGGCTTCACTCGGATCTTCATTCACTATCGGATTCGCCACTTCAATAGTCTGAATCCTACCCGCTAGAGTTTCCTGAAAAGATTGGAAAAGTAGGGAATGAGCACACTTGCTCAGTAGGTATCTTCGTATCAACATGAAGGTAAGTTTAAGTATTTAACAATTTAGCTCTAGAATATAAGGAAATGAAATATGGTGAAACATGCGATAAAACCAAAGTAATATAACGAGTATGAAGATATAATTCGTAGAAATATGATTATTCATGTAGAATGAGAACATGATCAAGCAAGAATTTAAAGTGGCCTTTCTTATAACGCGAATGTACTAGCATGTAACGAGAATGTACTTTTCATAACCATAAAGGCTATGCACTAGAAAGACATGGAACAAGAATGTATAATTTCATGATGAGCCTCATGGTTTTCACTTGTTTATAAAAAAAGTTCTCCCAGCGCAATGCGACACCAGTGTTAATCATACCCCATGGTTTATAGTATGTTTTCGGCCATCCGCCGAGGGGGTTAGTGTCGAGCCCTTGGACACTGTCCGTGCCCGCTCTTGCATCTTCAAGTTATAAATCAAGCTACTTCCATAAGAAATAATAAGGTAGGCCGATAAATAACAGTTCAAACTATAGCTCATGATGAAAATATCAAGGTATGAATGCACCAATTAAGAACATGTGAATTCAAGGATGAATTAAGAACAAGGTCATGCCACGGAATGAACCCGGCAGCATAACGGTACAATTCCATAGTTCCATAACTTATTAATAACTTATTGAATAAGGTTTGGGCTCCAGATAATTAATCATTAGACCATCTAGGGACAGAGTATAATCAACCCTTGGGTCAAACATCGGGTTAAACAACATGCAGGTAGAAGATAGTCAGTCTGGGACCGTTTCTTGAAAGTAGCGGTCAGGTCGAGGCCGCTATCAAGATGAGTTGACGCATGAAGAGAAAGAGTCAGCGCAGTGCATGCTGGAACCAGAACGCGGCCACTCTAGAACCGCTATCATGAAGTAGTGGTCACCATAGAACCGCGGCTTGGTCCAGAGTGCAGAAAATGCCGTTTACACATGTGGTTTCTAGTCCATTGGGCTTGAAGGGTACAACCAGCTCGGCGTCCTAGTGGGAATCTCAGGCTCGTGGAGACTTACAGAGGCCTTGAAATATGATCACCTAGTCAGGTGGAAGGAATATCCAATGGAGAGGATCACAAGTCCAAGAGAGTGTGTCTATCAAGTGCAAAGTGTAACTAATAGCATCGTACCGGGATACGTGCTATGTACTTAAGAAAGACTTAGATGAGAGTGGATCGTGTAGAAACATCGATCAAATCATCAATGCAATAAGTTCCATAAACCATGTAAAAATGACTTTAATACAAGACTATATGATTTTGGCATGAAATTAGCATAAAATTAAAGTAAGTTTATAAAACATGTAGAGCATAAATCCTATCATAACGGATGCACAATATAACCAAAATCACAAGTGTAGAGTCACAACCAGGAATAAAACTTAATAACTTAGGCTTAACATATGTTTATAAGGGCTGAATTGCAATCTGTTTCGAGTTAACAGAGTGCAGAAAATAGAAAGAAGAAGACGGTCTAGTGAAGACCGCTTCTTGAAGTAGCGGTTCTCCTGGAACCGCCTATTTATAGTAGCGGTTCCTGAGGAACCGCCTTCTGCCTCTCAGACAGAAGGGTGTAATTCATGTGTGCAACGCCCAATCCAGGGCAATAAATGCATGGAAAGCATGCTAGCAGAGAGCTAAGACATGCTATAACAAATGTAAATTGTGGAGATGCATGAGTTTGCATGGATTAGGCCAAATTTATCATCGTTTCTTATTAAGGCAGGAATCATGTATGCAGAAATAACCTAATTGCGCAATCATGATAAAACATGAAATTCTCAACGTAGGGAACATGAAATCAAGCAAGGTTAGAGGGCTTTTGTTCCTAGCTTGATGTTTAAGCCGTTCATGAGATAACCTACCTTAAATTTGTTCCCTATACTTCGAATTTCTGACTGGAAGATGGTGCTGGTTCCTGCGTGTCCTACGTAGAAATTATAACTTCCTGGCTTTCTATCTTTTCAACCTCTTGACCTAAATCCTTAAAATTTGGAGGAGAGGTATAAGATACAAAGGGGAACAATAAACTCTAAAGGTCAGACATGAAATTACCTCTGCTAATGTCCCTAAGCTTCAAGTCTTTGCTAGACGGACACGCCTATTCCTGTGTGTTCTGCAGAGAAACAACAACTTGTAGGTAATCTAACTCTTCAATGGCTTGAACTCTTAGCATGAAATTTGGAGGGGAGTTAGATAATACAAAGGAGAATAAAAACTTCTAAAGGCTTACCCTGAGATGATCACGTCTTACCTTCGAAATACGTGAGCCAAAAGTAAGGTTTGCGTAGGTTGAATCTGGCCTCTATTTATAGAGTTTGCTAGGGTTTGAGGGATTAGATCGATTAGTAGTCCTAATTTGGGGTAGGATCGATCCCCAAACGTCTTAGACTAGTTTGCCATGCCAGATAGCATCGAAACATAGGGATTGGGATGGGAAAAATCCTACTTTTTCACGTTTCTCACACTTGCGTTCACGGAACCTAGTAGCGGTCTCCCTTGGACCGTTTCTTGGAAGAGGCGGTCTTGCAATAGACCGCCATCTGGCATTTAATCCGAAAATTTTGGATTCTCTGATTTATCTTCTATCTTTCTCCTAATTGGTCTATTTATCCAATTAAATTAGGGAATTATCCTAATTACGTTTCTAGAGGTTTGCTTGGGCCTAAAGGTCTTAAGATTTGGTCTTTGGCCCCAATTTAAGTGGGCTTAGCCCTTTGGTTAGTATAAGTGATGTGACACACCCTTGGACCTAAACAAGCAAGCACAATTCGCAACCGAAACGGATCGATATTGGCGGCCACTCACCCGACACTCACCTAAGTCCCGGGGTAAGTCGGTGATACCGAGTGGAGGTTGTGAGGGTTGGGCCCTTGCTGGTAGAGGGCCAGCAAGGCCAAGGGTTCTCCCAAGGGTACGGAGGCCCAATTCAATGGGGCCGACCCGGGTTCCGAGGGCACGGGTCACACTCTCTTCCACGGCGACCACTAGAAGCAATGGAGCTTGCGGACCGGGCGCTCACTCTCACAAACCAGTGGAGCTTATGAACTAATATTGAAAGGACAAGCACTAAGAGAAGCAAGGTTAGAACACTTACTTGACCTGTTTGAAGAAACCAGTCCCGCTCGGAGACGTGGGCGAGCGGGGAAGCGTGGGTTCCCCACACGCTGCTCCGGAGTAGCTTGAACCTATTTTAAAGATTTACAACACTACTCCCCATGCAAGGGGGTGGAACAAGAGGAGGGGGAATCACTCATACATTTAAACACTACCTCCCGCAGGGAGGGGCTTTAAGCCGGCCAGGCGGGGAGGGGAAGAAACTGAAATAGAAGCCGAATGGAAGGACAACACCGGTTCTGCCCGCTCTCTGGAACAGGGGATAGATAGTTCAAGTTGACGCTGCTGCGGCCACTCCCGAATTTTGTTTTTGATGAGACTAGTGAGAAAATCTTTGGGGCTTGATCAGGTTGACGTCCAATTTTTATGGAATTTCTTAGTTGACGGCGCTGGTCGGGGAAGGGCCGCGAACAGGGACCCTGAGTTCTGGTCTGGATGGCTACGGTTCCACAACAGCTGAAAGAAGAGGCTTCCATGAGCAGTTTCGATCTCTGAATCAAGCATGGTCAGAGTTTCTGGAATCTTTGACAAATCCTCTTTGAGACGAGACCCACGGGAATGACAGAAGATGTCGGAGCAGGAATGGAGAGCCCAGACAGTAGATAGGGGTCGGTTCAACCCCAGAGGGGACAGAACTATGTACTTGGGGGAGAAAAATAAGAAATCACAGCTCTGGATGCCGAACGGGGTTCCACTTCTTGATACGGGAAGTAGACTTGTTGTAGATGATCTCAGCCAAGCGTCGCCTCCATATCTTCAAGGGGTTGGCCGTGTGAGGCTCTGTAACTAGCTTCAGATTGACTAGCAGGAAGCATATGCGTAGTCTGTGGAGATGGGCTCCTCCGGGTAGACACAAACTCAGAACGAGACGAGACCACCACCGTCGCGAAGAAGACAGGGAGACACTTCCAAAGGTACAAATTGGGCTTCCAGAAACGCTGGGATGATGTCATGGCCGGATCTGCAAGATGCTGGTACTCTGCTACCTGCGAACTAAGAAGTGCTGGTTGGAGATGGGAGGTGGGAGATGAGGTAAATGGGAGGGAACAGAGGGTGGATGGGTGTGGAGGCAACCCTAGGCTGTTAGGGGGTCTTGGAGGGGGCAAACCAAGGTGAGTGAGGGGAAGAATGGGGGTAGGAAGGTGGTCTAGCAGTTGGTGAGAGAGAGAGATACGAATTTGGGACTAGGAGGGGGAGGGAGAGGGATGGTGATTTCCCTATTTGGGGTGGTCCAATGTTTGGAGGATGAGGGAGTGGAGGGAAAATAATTCAAATCTTCTCTTGGGAGATGGAAGATTGCATGGGGAAGAGGGAGGATTGTGTTGGAGAGAGTGGGATTGTGTTGGGAAGAACAATATTCTCCTAGGGAGGGGAGATATTTAGTGGGAGGGGAATGATGGCACCTAGGGGAGTGGAAAAGTAGTGGAGGTGGAAGCTTGGGTGGTGGATGAGGTGGAGGAGAGAGGTGGGATTTGAATTTGGGGAAGGGGGGAAAGAGAAAGAGAGGGGTGGGTGGGATTCTCTCCCTAGGGATTCTCACCCCACTAATGGATTCTCTCCACAAGAAACTTGAATTTTGAACTCACAAAAAGGCAACTTTCATTAACATAAAATGGGGGCAATGTGGTCTTATATATAGGAAACCCACTTTTTACAATAAGTCCCCGACTCTTGATACAATGACAAATAACCAAGGGGGTAGGGGGCGCCCTTGGGCCTAGCCCAATGAATTGGGCCCATTAACCAACTAACCAACCTAATAACACTCAAACTTAGGTAAATAAATCAAAGACATAGGGAAATGACTCAAATAAAAGGGAAAATACATCAAATGACTCGAATTGAAAGATAAAAATGGATAATTGGGCCCACATAGAGTGATGCCCGAGCTCACACAACTCCGGAGTGTGACGATGACCCGAGCCAGAGGGAGTCGTAGGTGATGCCTCCATCAAATCCCCTTGATGGCAATCGACGCCGAGCACTAACATTTTATTTGCATTTGTGTCCTTTAGTTTATTTTTATATCCTTGGGAAAGTATGTTCACAATTGTAAGGCTTTATAAGCCAATGTGTCATTCCTTAGGATTCTTTGGGTTTTTATGCAAAAGTCCAGTAGGGACCAGCAAGGGGCCCCCATCTCCTTTCCTATTGGTCCACCTAAGTCTTAGGGCCCATGTGGGGTCAGTTAAAGGTCCAAGGTGGGCTTCTAGATGGCTTGACCATTCAAGGGGATAATTGGATTAAAAAGTCCAATATTCCAACCCTTAAAGTCCAAGATGCTTCCCCCTTATAATATAGTTTATCCTATGTTGTATTTTTTATTTTTTTATTTTTTTTGGTCATTTGACCACATGGGGAAGAAAATCTCCTCTCTCTCACGAAATTCCCAGCCCCCCACCCCTTGTCATTCTCTATATAAGCCTATGTATAGTGTCATTAGAGATATTAATGAAGAATTAAGTATTTTTACCAAGAGCAAGCCCAAGGGCACCCCTTGTCTCTCCCCCTCTCCCCCTCTTGCAGATAGATTTCTGCTAAATCTTGAGTGTGATACCCTTCTATCTTCTCCTCCGCCCCTCTGAATTCTATTTCTACCGCCGCCGCCGCCGCACCGCCGTCGCGCCGCCGCCACCATCGCCAGATTCTGTCTACACCAGGACAGAAGCTCATCTCTGGATTTTTATCTTTGGTTCTTGTTGTCTGATCGAGCCCTAATTTTGAGGGTTTGTTCTGTTCATCTCCCCTAACCTCTAGTTCAAATTTCGTGTCATTTGGAGGTCATTTGATATTTTTTCTATATTTTTGTTTATCCTCTCAGTAATCTGCCCTTTTGCAGATCTACGGGATAGAGTCACCTTGTCGCATTTTCCCCACCCCCTTACAAATTTTTAGAAAATTCCAAAACATTACTAAGTGTTCCACACATATATCCCCTTCCACCATAATTTTCGTGGAGTCTAGAAAATTCATTTGACCCTCGGTCAAATGTCAGTTCCAGGCAGATCCCTTGCTGCCCTGTGTGTCTGTCAGTCCGAGTCAGAAACAAAAATAGTGTTACAGTCATATTCATTTTCAATCTGTTCTGTGGACGGAGCTGTCAAAATGATATGTTGTAGATCTACGAGTTCTCTTTCCAACGGTACTAGCCACGCCTCAATCGGCCTCCGGATCTGAGCGTCATAATTCTTGCTGCCTAGGTGTGCAGATCTGTTCCCTGTGCAGGTCTGAAATTGTAGCCCAGGAGAAATTCAGAAATAAATATCAAATTTCAACTTCAGGAGCCGCCACTTCAAGAAGTCGTTCAGGGACGTCCTGCCACCATCCCAGCCAAGCGGCGCCTTCAGAAGACCTCAGGAGGGTGTTGTTCCTTTGGAAACCGTTGCTTGCTGTCCAGTGAGTCAGCAACCGAGTTGGCACAGCACCGAGTTGGAATAATGCCGAGTCGGACCAGCAGGCCGAGTTCGTGCCGTACGCACCTCCAGATTGCTGCCCGTCAACCCAGGGTCGGTCCTCCCGGGCCCCACTTGTAGCCCTTTACCTCCCTGCATAAAGTGGGCAATAAAATTCACGGTTGTAATTAAGTTTTAACCATTGTACCGGGAGTTACCGTACTTAGCCGGGAACGTCTTCCCCACGCCCGGAGCGTGGAGGTACACTCGCCACCCTCTTCGTAGGCATTGCTTTACTCGTATATTTTTGTATATGCCGCTGCATGAGTGATAGATTATCTAGCTTGCTATACTTTTATTCACCGCTGCGAGAGAGTGAGCGTAACCCGTCCCGTGACTCGACCCGAGTTAACGCGGAAAGGCCGATACCCGAGACTCACTGCCGGTTTCTCAACCGCGCACGGTCCCACGTCTTCCCTCGCTAGGGGTGATCACGAGCTAGAGTCCCAGGTCATGTGTCCGTCCCGCATCAATTTAGTATCAGAGCGCCAGTTGAGTCTAGAGTGTTTAAAACTCCAAAACAACAAAAAAGTGTTATTTACGTCTAGTCATCATCTAAGTCGGTCTAAGGTTGGATAGCATACCTTTATTCGATATATTAAAAGGTGTTGTCCGAACATTAGGCTATGCCTATCGGGAAGGTCGCACACTTGCGCGAGTGATCTTCGGATCGATTAACTCCGCCACGTACCGAGTCTTGGTTTAAGTCTAGGGTCCTTAGTGTGCATTAGTTAGTGCATTCCAACCTTGCATAGTCGGTCTAGTGTCTTGTCACCAACTGTTGGCATGTCCATTCACTAGCATCCCCGTGTCCCATGGATGACCAAGGGGCCGCATCTTCTGCATGGTGGCGATACTATCTAAAATGGAAGGACCACCCAGACCACCCCAAAAGGCCCGTAGCCCGAGACTTCTATGGCTCTGATAATCCGAGTGACTACCTAGAGTGGGAAGCCATTATGGACGACTACTTCGAGGTGTACATTATGTCCGGTCCCATGCAGGTGGACTTTGCCAAAAGGTGACTTTTCTATGAAGTCGCCGAAACATGGAGGGATATCAAATACTTCCGGGAAGATAGGAGGCTAAGGCCCATCGAGTCATGGTGGGAGATGAAGAGAGCGCTTAGGAGGGTCTACCTTCCCCACCCACCTACCTCCAACAACGGGGGTCATACCACTAGCCAACCCCACCAACTCACCCACAATCAAGTGGGCCACTCTTCCAACCAACCCTGCCCCTTCACCTCCATCCAAGTTCACCAAAGCAACCCCAATCAAGTGGTCCGCCCAGTCGCCTCCAACCAAGTGGAAGCCCCACTTATAGCCGAGCCTAGGTCCACACCCGAGCCGAGAGATGAGGAGTGAGTCCACCCCGAGGCCCCTACTCCAACCCGCACCTTAGATGAAATCAAGAAAATGCTTTCGGATTGGTTCGAAAGGATAGAAAGGGCACATGCTCCTTCACCACCCGTGAGTGCTCCATTGCCACTTTCTACTTCCGAACTTTATTCGGAACCATCTTATTTGGAGCCACCCGTGTTTCTAACAGGTACGCTATACATAGCTGAGCCGCTTCTTAGTTGGCTCAAGGATAGCTTGGTCCCACCTCCTTACCCATCCATGGACCCTACCCTACCATTGGTGTCCGTCAACTCCTACCACACGACATTCCGGTCTAGTCACCATGTTGATACATTGGGTGACCTTATTCTTGGTTTAGGTTGGCAATGGAAGTTGACGCACTTATTGGCCCGAGGCTTCGACCAACCCACTAGTCGTACCTTCACCCATCCGGCCATAGGGTCCATTACCTCCGTGTGCACTGTGGGTTGTGTCACCACAGAGATTCTTCTATTCCTCCCGATGCCGGCCGAGTCCGACTTCGTTCCCTTTTGCCCAAGGGAGGAATCCTATTTTATAGACATGATCATTGTCCCACCGACCACAATGTATGACGGTGATTATGAATTCTTAAATTGGTACCGAGTCATGGGGGAACCCACTTCATGGGGTCATACCTTCTTCGACCCTTTTGACCCCTTCACTAGTGAACCTCCCGAGCTTTCATACTCACTCCACTTCTTCCGCGGAGTTCACTATCCCACCTTTTCCACTCGGGCCAAGCAACCTCCACATAGCAATAGGTCTGAACCATCATTTGGGGGTAATGAAGACTTTGGTTCCCCCGGCCCACCTAATCCCATCCTCGATACACCCACACCCGACTCTTCCACACCCGGCTCTCCTAGCCCTCTCAAGTCTCCCAAATCCAATGGGCCGTCCATGCATGACTGGGTCATACTTGAACGTTTAGGTGTTCCCCATGCCACCCATCTCCGGTGGCATAACATGCATGCATGGCACATATTCGGGTGTCCTGGTCCACCATCGCCTATGCGTAGGTCAGACTAACATTAAGTTTGTTTAGGGTCTTTGTGAGTCTTTGTTTCGTTTGTCTGTCGTGTGTTTGTGCATACATCGAGTCGAGTCGGTTTGTACGCTCGCGTTGTTAGTCCCTTTCGAGTTTGAGACTAGTCGGACTTCGGGATCGGTTCTACTTCATATTGGATCTAGTCACTTAAGGGACTCAACGGTGATTCCTAGTGAGTCTTTGAGCCGCTTCCTTCATTTGAGAGTGACCCCACCCCGGAGTGTCTACCTCTAGCCTCTTCCCAGCAGCGTATGCATATCGAATCTATACGGGATGAGCTGGTGTCGACTACTTGGAGTGGAGCGTACTCCGCGCTTCATGGTACGATGACTGATCCACCGGAGCTACTCGAGCAGCCGCACCCTTTACTCGATGGGGTCGAATTCTTCCCTCCCGGGGAGAGTTGATGGAAATCGACGCCGAGCACTAACATTTTATTTACATTTGTGTCCTTTTGTTTATTTTTATATCCTTGGGAAAGTATGTTCACAATTGTAAGGCTTTATAAGCCAATGTGTCATTCCCTAGGATTCTTTGGGTTTTTGTGCAAAAGTCCAGTAAGACCAGCAAGGGGGCCCCATCTCCTTTCCTATTGGTCCACCTAAGTCTTAGGGCCCATGTGAGGTCAGTCAAAGGTCCAAGGTGGGCTTCTAGATGGCTTGACCATTCAAGGGGACAATTGGATTAAAAAGTCTAATATTCCAACCCTTAAAGTCCAAGATGCTTCCCCCTTATAATATAGTTTATCCTATGTTATATTTTTTATTTTTTTATTTTTTTTGGTCATTTGACCACATGGGGAAGAAAATCCCCTCTCTCCCACGAAATTCCCAGCCCCCCACCCCTTGCCATTCTCTATATAAGCCTATGTATAGTGTCATTAGAGATATTAATGAAGAATTAAGCATTTTTGCCAAGAGCAAGCCCAAGGGCACCCCTTGTCTCTCCCCCTCTACCCCTCTTACAGATATATTTCTGCTAAATCTTGGGTGTGATACCCTTCTATCTTCTCCTTAGCCCCTCTGAATTCTATTTCTACCGTCGCCGTCCCCGTCGCCGCCATCGCACCGCCGTCGCGCCGCCGCCACCATCGTCGGATTCTATCTACATCAGGATAAAAGCTCATCTCTGGATTTTTATCTATGGTTCTTGTTGTCTGATCGAGCCCTAATTTTGAGGATTTGTTCTGTCCATCTCCCCTAACCTCTAGTTCAAATTCCGTGTCATTTGGAGGTCATTTGATATTTTTCCTATATTTTTGTTTGTCCTCTCAGTAATCTGCCCTTTTACAGATCTACAGGACAGAGTCACCTTGTCGCATTTTCCCCACCCCCTTACAAATTTTCAAAAAATCCTAAAACATTCCCCAGTGTTCCACACATATATCCCCTTCCACCATAATTTTCGTGGAGTCTAAAAAATTCATTTGACCCTCGGTCAAAGGTCAGTTTCAGGCAGATCCCTTGCTGCCCTGTGTGTTTGTCAGTCCGAGTCATGAACAAAAACAATGTTACAGTCATATTCATTTTCAATCTGTTTGGTGGATGGAGCTGTCAAAATTATATGTTGTAGATTTATGAGTTCTCTTTCCAACGGTACCAGCCACGTTTCGATCGGCCTCCGGATCTGAGCGTCATAATTCTTGCCGCCTAGGTGTGCAGATCTGTTCCCTGTGTAGGTCCGAAATTGTAGCCCATGAGAAATTCAGAAATAAATATCAAAATTCAACTTCAGGAGCCGCCACTTCAGGAAGTCGTTCAGGGACGTCCTGCCACCATCCCAGCCAAGCGGCACCTTCAGAAGACCTCAGCAGGGTGTCGTTCCTTTGGAAACTGTTGCTTGCTGTCCAGTGAGTGAGCAACCGAGTTGGCGCAACACCGAGTTGGAATAATGCCGAGTCGGACCAGCAGACCGAGTTCGTGCCATACGCACCTCCAGATTGCTGCCCGTCAACCCAGGGTCGGTCTTCCTGGGCCCCACTTGTAGCCCTTTACCTCCCTGCGTGGAGTGGGCAATAAAATTCACGGTTGTAATTAAGTTTTTACCATTGTACCGGGAGTTACCGTACTTGGCCGGGAACGTCTTCCCTACGCCCGGAGTGTGGAGGTACACTCGCCACCCTCCTCGTAGGCATTACTTTACTCGTATATTTTTGCATATGCTGCTGCATGAGTGATAGATTATCTAGCTTGCTATACTTTTATTCACCGCTGCGAGAGAGTGAGCATAACCCGTCCGGTGACTCGACCCGAGTTAACGCGGAAAGGCCGATACCCGAGACTCACTGCCGATTTCTCAACCGCACACAATCCCACGTCTTCCCTCTCTAGGGACGATCGCGAGCTAGAGTCCCAGGTCGCGTGTCCATCCCGCATCACCCCTGGGCTGTGAAGAGCTCGACTCCGTCGAGTAGGGGTCCATCCTGCTGTGGTACTGCTCGAGAAGGTCGGGATCCAGCCGCTGGAGATCTTCTCGACTCACCCACAAATCCTCCGAAGGAGGTCGATCCTTCCACCTGACGAGATAGCGCTCGTACACCTTGCTCCTAGTGGCAGTGACCTGTTCATCCAATATTCGTTCAATTCGCTCACGCTGGGCTCTCCGGGCTAGTGGACTCTCCTCACGGGTGGGTGCTCTCTCAATGGGGGAAGTAGGCTCAATATCCTCACTAGGCACCACCGTGGGACCCCTATATGGAACTAGGTCAGCCACGTTGAATGTGGGGCTCACTCCGTACTCCTCGGGAAGATCTATCTCATAGGCGTTAGTGCCAATGCACCTCAAGACCGGGAAGGGACCAGCCCCACAAGGCCTCAATTTGGAGGTGGCTCCGGGGGAGAGCCTCTCCATCCTTACCATCACAAAGTCACCCACATAGAATTCTTGGTGGTGCCGATGAGAGTTAGCTTGCCTCTTATAAGTCTCATTCTTCTTGCTTATGTGCTTGCGAATTTCTTCATGCAACTCCCTAATGTCTTGGGCAAATGACTCAGCAGAAATAGACACTCTAGCATGCTGGGGAAGGGGAATGAGGTCAGAGGGTTTCCTTCGCTTGTACCCATGTACAGCCTTAAATGGACTCATCCCTATGGACTTGTTAACAGAGTCGTTGTATGCAAATTCAGCCTGAGGTAGAATGAGATCCCAACTCCCTGGACGATCCTTAATAAGACACCTAAGGAGGTTCCCTAGACTCTGATTGACAACTTCGGTTTGGCCATCAGTTTGAGGGTGGTAGGCCATGGAGAATTTAAGGAGGGTACCCATCAAGTGCCAAAGAGTATTCCAAAAATAGCTGGTGAACTTGATATCCCATGGAGGCGAACAACCTCATCAAAGAATAATCGGGCCACTCGGGAGGCATCGGAGGTTTTGGAGCATGGGATGAAGTGGGCCATCTTGGAGAATCTATCCACTACCACAAAGATCGAATCATGTTTCCTTTGGGTCCTGGGTAGGCCTAATACAAAGTCCATGCTTAAGTCTTGCCACGGACGGTCGGGGATGGGGATAGAGGTATAAAGGCCGGTGTTTTACTTCACCTGTTTGGCTGAAGCACATGTACAACATTGGCCCACTATCTTGGCTACGTCTCTCTTGAGACTTGGCCAAAAGAATTGACCCTCAACTAGAGCGATGTTTTTATGAACCCCAAAATGACCAGCTAGTCCCCCGGCATGTAACTCCCAAACCAAGAAGTCAGGGAGTGAGGTCCGTGGTATGCAAAGCTTTGGCCCCTTGAAGAGGAACCCATCCTCCAAGATAAAACCTTCATGTTCCCTACTAGAATGGGTGGTCAAGGTGGTATAGATGTGCCCAAAGTCGGGGCAGCAAGGGTACTCATCCTTGAGCCTCTCAAATCCGGTAACCTCCACTTGGATAGTGGACAACAAATAGACCCTCCTACTGAGTGCATCCGCTGCGCAGTTCTCACTTCCTGCCTTGTGTTTGATTACAGATGTGTAGGATTGGATGTACTCAACCCAGCGGGCATGTCGAGCATTCAACTTTTGCTGGGAGTTGAGGTATTTTAGGGCCTCATGGTCGAAAAAGATGACAAATTCTTTGGGCAACAAGTAGTGCCTCCGATGTCGGAGGGACTAAATCACGGCATAGAACTCTTTGTCATAAGTGGAGTACCTCATCCTAGCATCACAGAGCTTCTCACTGAAGAAGGCCATTGGGTGCCCCTCTTGGCTAAGGATCCCTCCTATTCCTATCCCGGATGCATCACATGTGACTTCGAAGACTTTGGAGAAATCGGGTAGGCATAGGACCGGGGCTTGGGTCATCTTCTCCTTAAGCTCTTGGAAGGCTTTGGAGGCTAGTTTGGTCCACAAAAAAGTCTCCCTTTTGAGACAATCAGTGATAGGGGCGGTGATGGTGCTAAACCCCCGGATAAACCTCCTATAGAATGTGGCCAACCCGTGGAAGCTTCGGACCTCATGAAGGGTGTGGGGTTCCGGCCAATCAAGAATAGCTTGGACCTTCTCGGGGTCCATGGAGACACCCTTGGTAGACACCACAAATCCTAGGAAGGTGATAGATGTGGTCATGAAGTGACACTTTCCTAGGTTGGCAAATAGACTCTCATGTCGGAGGACGGTGCAAACTTGCCTAAGGTGGTCAAGGTGGGCCTCTTGGGATTGACTATAGATGAGAATCTCATTAAAGTAGACCACTAGAAATATCCCAATGAAAGGCCTAAGGGCCTCCGTCATGAGCCGCATAAAAGTACTTGGGGCATTTGAGAGCCCAAAAGGCATGACTAGCCATTCATAAAGGCCATCCTTGGTCTTGAAGGCCGTTTTTCACTCATCTCCGGGCCTAATCCTAACTTGGTGGTAGCCACTCTTGAGGTCGATCTTGGAGAAAATAGTAGCTCCAGCTAGCATGTCAAGCATGTCATCAAGCCTAGGGATAGGAAACCTATACTTGACGGTGATTTTATTAATGGCCCGACTTTCCACACACATCCGCCATGATCCATCCTTCTTGGGGGTGAGGAAAACCGGGACGGCACATGGACTTTTGCTAATGCAGATGAAGCCCTTCCTAATGAGTTCATCTATTTGCCTTCTAAATTCGGCATGTTCCGTAGGATTGATGCGATAATGAGGAAGGTTTGGAAGGGTGGCTTCCGGAACTAGATCAATTGCGTGTTGTACATCACGCATGGGAGGGAGTTGGTCCGGGAGCTCCTCCGGGAACACATCATGAAATTCTTCTAGGAGATGCCGGACTTCTATGGGATGGGGGTTGGAGGGAGTGGGCTCTCCTAGGCAAATGATCACCGCACATAAAGGCTTCCCTTGAGCTATCTCCTCCTCAAGCTCTCTTTTGGTGATGAGATGAAGACCCTTGGTCAACCCCGAAGGCTCACCTTGGTTGAAGTTTTGGGTAAGTGATTGTGTCGGAGGGGTGGAGTTCCCCGAGGCTTGTGGTGTGGTGGGGTGATGTCCTTGAGGGAGTGTGTCCCTCTTAGGCATGGGACGTGGTGGGGAAGGATTAAGACGGATAGTCTTTCCCTCATGCTCAAAGGTGCATGTGTTGGTCCTACCCAAGATGATGGCATCCACATCATAAAGCCAAGGTCTCCCTAGTAGGATGCTACCTACTTCCATGGGGATAACATCACACCATATTTGGCCATGGTAGGAAGAGAAGGTGAGGGGCACAAGGCAGCGAGTGTCGACCGGGATGGAATTGGTGTTGATCCATGAGACCCGGTGTGGACTTGGGTGGGGAGTGATAGCAAGCCCTAGGAGCTTAACGGTGTCGGGGGACACAACATTGACACAACTCCCATTATCTAAGATCACTTTTCTCACATGACCCCCTATCTTAACAAAGGTGTGAAAGATTGAGGTTTGACACCAGTCCTCCTCTTGGGGTTTGGTGAGGGTACATCTAATCACTCCTAGATGGGAGTCGGTGGATGTCATGGTGTGGTCTAGACCCGACTCATGGTATTGGGTCTCGTACTCTTCCTCCCAATCTAGTGAGGCTTCATGGACCTCAATCGTGCTCTCAAGTTCCCCTTGGGGTGGGGGAGTCTCTTCAACTAGCAAACTAGGCAACCCTCTAGATGGGCATTGCCCCGCGAAGTGTCCAAATCCTTGACATCTATAGCATTGTTGGCGCCCACTACACGGGGTGGTCCCTCCTACATTTGGGCCTTTGGAACTCTCTTCCCTCCATGGAGGAGGGTGGCTAGGGGTGGCCTTGTTTGGAGTGGTGGTGGGAGGGGGATAGTAAGTCCGTAATGGGGCATTCCCACTTGGGCTTGGGGCCTTCATAGGGGGGGCGGGGTGGTTCGGGGCCCCATGCTTTTGGGGTTGGTCGGTCGGGAAGGAGCAAACCTAGGGATTCTAGAGAATCGCTATACATCCCGAGCTATTTGGTAGGCATGTTAAAGGTTGTCGACATCTCTCATAAAAAGTTCCCTCTTGATGTGATTTTGGAGTCCATTCCTAAATCAGGATAAGGTGACGGCCGGGTCCTCATGAACTCCACACTTCAAAAGATAGGAGTTAAATTTCTCAATGTATTCAACCACGGTCTTCCCTTCTTGGGTGAGACTTTGCCACTCATCTAAGACCATTTGGTGGTAGGATAGGGTTAGGTACTTGCTTCTAAGTTGGTTCTTCATACCTTCCCAAGTGTTAATAGGCTCTTCCCGCCTAACCCTCCTTAACCCCTCTTGGTTTAGCCAATAAGTCTTGGCTAATTTGGTGAGGTGTATCTTGGCCAACCTCACTCTCCTTGGGTCGGACATAGGGTACCATTCAAAGTATTGGTCCATGGCGGTCTCCCATTGTAAGTAGGCACTTGGTTCATGGGAACCGTCAAAGTTTGGGGCTTCTACCTTGATCATCCTTAAGAGAGGGTCGTCCGGGTCATCCCGTGGACGCCTTTCATTATGTTGGTGGTGGCGATGCCTCTCATAGTCATGGTAGGGGTCAACATTCCTATCCTCCCTATCAATTTCAGCATGTGGAGGGTGGGCTCTTGGACCATTGTTCTTTGGATGGTCGTCCCGTGGACGTCTTTCATTAGGTTGGTGGTGGCGAGGCCTCTCATAGTCATGGTAGGGGTCAACATTCCTATCCTCCCTATCAATTTCAGCATGTGGAGGGTGGGCTCTTGGACCATTGTTCCTTGGGTGGGGCTCATGCTCTTCTAGCCGAGCAAGCTGAGTGGAAAGGGACTCTAGTTGGGCAAGGATGGTGGCATCCACCCGGTCCATTTGACCTTGGGGTTCCTCCCTACGGGCATCTTGATTGAGTTGGGGATTGGGATCCACGGGGGGAACCGAAGAGGATGGATCGGGTCGATACATGGCTCCACTGCGGGTGGACATGCAAGGGAGGGGAAAGACTTAATGGATGGACAACACAATGCAATGGTCCTAGGACTTAGACTTAGTAGAGACAAGTTTAAACTTGATCTGATACCAATTGATGTGACACACCCTTGGACCTAAACAAGCAAGTACAATTCGCAACCGAAACAGATCGATATTGGCAGCCACTCACCCGACACTCACCTAAGTCTCGGGATAACTCGGTGATACCGAGTGGAGGTTGTGAAGGCTGGGCCCTTGCTGGTAGATGGCCAGCAAGGCCAAGGGTTCTCCCAAGGGTACAGAGGCCCAATTCAATGGGGCCGACCAGGGTGTCGAGGGCACGGGTCACACTCTCTTCCACGGCGGCCACTCGAAGCAATGGAGCTTGCAGACCGGGCGCTCACTCTCACGGACCAGCGGAGCTTATGAACTAATATTGAAAGGACAAGCACTAAGAGAAGCAAGGTTAGAACACTTACTCGACCGGTTTGAAGAAACCGGTCCCGCTCGGAGACGTGGGCGAGCGGGGAAGCGTGGGTTCCCCACACGCTGCTCCGGAGTAGCTTGAACCTGTTTTAAAGATTTACAACACTACTCCCCATGCAAGGGGGTGGAACAAGAGGAGGGGGAATCACTCATACATTCAAACACTACCTCCCTCAAGGAGGGGCTTTAAGCCGGCCAGGCGGGGAGGGGAAGAAACTGAAATAGAAGCCGAATGGAAGGACGACGCCGGTTCTGCCCGCTCTCTGCAACAGGGGATAGACAGTTTAAGTTGGCGCTGCTGCGGCCACTCCCGAATTTTGTTTTTGATGAGACTAGTGAGAAAATATTCGGGGCTTGCTCAGGTTGACTTCAAATTTTTATGGAATTTCCTAGTTGACGGCGCTGGTCGGGGAGGGGCCGCGAACAGGGACCCTGAGTTCTGGTCTGGACGGCTACGGTACCACAACAGCTGAAAGAAGAGGCTTCCATGAGCAGTTCCGATCTCTGAATCAAGCATGGTCAGAGTTTCTGGAATCTTTGACAAATCCTCTTCGAGACGAGACCCACGGGAATGACAGAAGATGTCGGAGCAGGAATGGAGAGCCCAAACAGTAGATAGGGGTCGGTTCAACCCCAGAGGGGACAGAACTATGTACTTGGGGGAGAAAAACAAGAAATCATAGCTCTGGATGCCGAACGGGGTTCCACTTCTTGATACTGGAAGTAGACTTGTTGTAGATGATCTCAGCCAAGCGTCGCCTCCATATCTTCAAGGGGTTGGCCATGTGAGGCTCTGTAACTAGCTTCAGATTGACTGGCAGGAAGCAGATGCGCAGTCTGGGCAGATCGGCTCCTCCGGGCAGACACGAACTCAGAACGGGACGAGACCACCACCGTCGCGAAGAAGACAGGGAGACGCTTCCAACGGTACAACTTGGGCCTCCAGAAACGCTGGGATGACGTCGTGGCTGGATCTGCAAGATGTTGTTACTCTGCTGCCTGCGAACTAAGAAGTGCTGGTTGGAGATGGGAGGTGGGAGATGAGGTAAATGGGATGGGAAAGAGGGTGGATGGGTGTGGAGGCAACCCTAGACTGTTAAGGGGTCTTGGAAGGGGCAAACCAAGGTGAGTGAGGGGGAGAATGGGGGCAGGAAGGTGGTCTAGCAGGTGGTGAGAGAGAGAGATACGAATTTGGGACTAGGAGGGAGAGGGATGGTGATTTCGCTATTTGGGGTGGTCCAAGGTTTGGAGGATGAGGGAGTGGAGGGAAAATAATTCAAATCTTCTCTTGGGAGATGGAAGATTGCATGGGGAAGAGGGAGGATTGTGTTGGGGAGAGTGGGATTGTGTTGGGAAGAACAATATTCTCCTAGGGAGGGGAGATATTTAGTGGGAGGGGAATGATGGCACCTAGGGGAGTGGAAAAGTAGTGGAGGTGGAAGCTTGGGTGGAGGATGAGGTGGAGGAGAGAGGTGGGATTTGAATTTGGGGAAGGGGGGAAAGAGAAAGAGAGGGGTGGGTGGGATTCTCTCCCTAGGGATTCTCACCCCACTAATAGATTCTCTCCACAAGAAACTTGAATTTTGAACTCACAAAATGGCAACTTTCATTAACAAAAATAGGGGTCCTATATATAGGCAACCCACTTTTTACAATAAGTGTTAGAATGTAAGGCCCGGATACAGAGGGGGGGTGAATGTATCCCTCTACAAATATAGCCTAATTAAAATTCTAAAGCTCAGTTATGCGGAATTAAAACTGTTGCAGAAATAGCCTAAGGAAACTTAGAAGTATCAAAGCAAGACAACAACTCAAGAAGCCCTCAACCGATCCTAAGCAAGCATCTAATGCGCAGCAATTAAGTGAACATATAAGAAGATCAAACCACGAGGGACACCAAGGTTTTTAGGTGGTTCGATCAACAGACCTACGTCCACCCCTCACTCCCAACCGGAGTGAGGCTTCCACTAGTAACACTAGCACAGCAGACTCAGTCTGCAACAAATGCTGCCACACAGCTTGACCAGGGAAACAACCTCCCCTCTTCCTCCCAACCGGAGGGACACCCCAAGTGACTCCCAGTCACTTGGAAACCAGAGACACACGGTCTCTCTTCCTCCAGACCCGGAGGGAACCCCTGGACTTGCTACCCACAAGCCCAGAACCGGAGGACCAAACCTCCCTTCCTCCAAACCGGAGGGGAACCTAGAGACCCAAGTCTCTCTTCCTCTGAACCCCAGAGGGAAACACAAGTGACATTAAGTCACCTGCAACCCAGAGGTCTCGGACCTCTCTTCCTCCCAACCGGAGGGACCCCTGGACTTGAAACCTACAAGCCCAGAACCGGAGGACGAGCCTTCCTTCCTCTAACCAGAGGGAACCCACAAGTAGCACCCAGCTACTTGCAACCGGAGATAGCAATCTCCCTTCTCCTGAACCAACAGGAGAGACCCCGACCTCTCTACAGAGAATCGAAAATACAGCAGGTGAATAGTTCAAAAGAAAAATAAAACCCAGCAACAGAAAGCTGAAAAGATAAAAATAAATGTGGCTCTCGCAGGAGCTGGCTGGCCTGGATTTGATCCACGGTCCAGTAGGAACTTCTTCTACTACTTCTCTCTTTCTCCCAGCACGAACTCTCTTTTCTTCTTCTTCTTCTTCTTTCTTACTTCTTCTTCTTCTTACTGCTTCTGCCTTCTCCTTCTTCTCACTCTCTCTATCTCACTGTCTCTCTTTCTTTTTATTCTTCTGCTCTCTCGATCTAGCTCTCAGCTTTCTCTATCTCTTCTTTCTCTTCTGCACTTCTTCTCTTAGCTCTGGCTGCTTCTACTTCAGTCACTCTCTGCCCTCACACCTTCTTCAGAGGAAGAAGACAGATATATATAGCAGCAGCAGATTAGGGCGGCGTGTGCTCTCCATGATTCCCGCCCAAATGCTTCAGTCCACGTGGAGGCTCCTCTGCATCTCGGATCACGTGCCAGATGCCAGCCTCGTATCGCGTGCCCACTCTGCATAGGCTCCACGAACAGTAGAATAGAGCAAACTGGTTCGGATTTGATCCTGAACCCAGAATCCTTCTTCTTCTTCTTTTTCTTCTTCTCCTGCAAAGAGATTAAAAACATTAATACTTAGGGTTCTATATATATATAAATATATATATATACCTGAAATAAGTCGGTTGACACTCAAGCTAAAACTGCACGAGGTGTGTAGGAACAACAAAAGGTGCACTATACTGAGAACGACACGAGGTACATAAAATGACTACAGCACGAGATAAAAAGAGAACGACACGAGGTAAAGAAGGAAATAACACGGAGTAAAATGGTAGAAAGACACACGATCAGAGGAACCTTGGACGAAGATAGAAAGAAGCAACACGAAGACACAAATACAACACTAAGACACAAACACAGAAATAACATGAAGACTCAAACACAAGATTAACACGAAGACATAAAAACAATACGAAGACACAAAAACAAAAGATAACATGAAGATACAGGAAAACGACTCGAACACGAGGACGACATGGCTGAAAACAACTCGAAAATGAAAACAGAAACCGACACGAAGAGTAATCACAAAGCAAGAAAGACACGGGGTCTTGGAAGAAACAACACGAATACAGAAGACTCGAAGACAAGGGGTGACACAGATGGAGCGACACGAGGTGGCACAGAAAGCAGCACGAGGTGCTGCAGTGTTTAGCACGCGATGGAACAAATAACGACACTAAGGCTCATAGTGTTGTCAACCTCAAAACATGTAAAGACTCAACAATTGAAAGTCTGAAGGCGATGTACAGACTTTATGAGAAGGCAACTGAACACTGTACACACTTCCAATGTACAGACTTCATATGAACAGACCAATGTGCATACTTCCCTTCGATGCATCTACAGTGCAATGTATTGGCTTGACAAACATTATGCAATGTATGGACTTTGATGAATGGCCCAATGTATGGACTTCGCGAATAAGATGCAATGCTGACCAATGTATACACTTGGCAAAGAGAGTGATGCATGAACTGCCCTGTACAGGCTTTAAGACTTAATGAGCAACAAAAAATAGACAAAGCAGCATGGCGTCAACCCAGCTGATCCACTGCGTCAATGCAGCTAGTGAACCAGTGACTACTGCATCAACGCAGTGTCCTTGTAGCGTCAACGCAGCTAGTGAACAGATAGCCAATGCGTCAACCCAATCTCCAACTGCGTCAACGCACTCATTGCACAGAACCCATATTAATGAAAGACAGACATGCAGACATGTAGACATGGTGAGTGTATAATCTATGCCATGTATAATCTATGCCATGCTCACAGTTAAACTGTTTTGTGTACCAAGTTCTGAATGAAGTAAACACATATGACATGAGACAGACGCTGTACATACTTGATGCATGTGAACAGTGAGACGGATGTATAGACTTGATGAACTACAACATGAACATTATCAGCAGAGAAGCAATGCACAGAACAGAAATCAAGCACAAACCAATTTATCACAGCATGACTCAAGCATACACATGCATTCTTCACAATTCAGACATGGCACACTCATGCAATCTCCCACAGAATAGATCAGACATATTCAAGACAAAGTGGTGACTCAATTATGTTGCTATCATTAAAACACCACATCATCAACAAAGCACAAGGGGCACAACAATAAGTCCCCGACTCTTGATACAATGACAAATAACCAAGGGGGTAGGGGGGCGCCCTTGGGCCTAGCCCAATGAATTGGGCCCATTAACCAACTAACCAACCTAATAACACTCAAACTTAGGTAAATAAATCAAAGACCTAGGGAAATGACTCAAATAAAAGGGAAAATACATCAAATGACTTGAATAAAAAGATAAAAATGGATAATTGGGCCCACATAGAGTGATGCCCGAGCTCACACAACTTCGGACTGTGACGACGACCCGAGCTAGAGGGAGTCGTAGGTGATGCCTTCATCAATAAGGCTTTTAAATTCAATTAATTAACCTTTAATTCATTTAATTAGCCCATTAAGTCTTTTAAATGCTAAATAATTTTATTTAATTCCTAAAAAATCTTAAAAAATTCTCGGGTGTTACACCCTCCCCCACTTAAAAAGAATTTGGTCCCCAAATTCATTGCATGAGTTTCACGGAGAGTGTGTTTTACTTGTAGTTAATTAGTTCTACTAACAATTAGGGCTATAATGAATACGAATAGATCAAGATGGTACCTTCAATCATTTTACCTTCACCATCCAAGACGGCATTAAATCGGTCTTATCGCCTGCGTCCATTTTCGTGTCTTGGGAATTGTTCCTTTATGATGGGACATGCGAGTACGTGATGCTCCTGGCTTCCACAGCGTAGACATGCACCGAGGCGCTTCCAACATTCTTCGGCCGAGTGACCGACATTCACGCAAAAGGAGCAAGATGTCATGACTTGCTTTTCTTCTTCTTCCTTGACTCTTTTGTTCTTGCCATTGCCATTCCTTTTTTCATTACCATTGCCGTTGCGAGACCTCTTCTTATTGTTATGGGATTCGTAATCCTCCGTAATACTAAACCTTTCTTCTCTTTCCTCTCATCTATCATGTTTTCGGCTCAACTTTTCTTCTTTCCCCCTAAACCTTTCTACCTTCTCCAAGGTCCGTTCATATAGGTGAGCTCGGTGAACCATCTCGGTATAGGTCCGGATATTTTGTGGGCCAAGTTGTTGAATAAAGACGGGATGTAACCCATCCATAAAGCAATTTGCTTTGAGAATCTTCGTGGCCACCAAGTGTGGAGCATAAGGGGCCAATCTTGAAAATTGGAGCTCATACTCCGCTACGGTCATCATGCCCTACCTTAACAAGGCAAATTCCACTGCCTTCCTCTCCTTGACATGCTCGGAGAAATATTTTGCTCGGTAGAGCTTGAGGAACCCCTCCCAAGTAAGTTTTCCGTTTTGAAGATGAGCAGAGGTGGACTTCCACCACGTATGCGAATCTTTGTTGAGTTGGAAAGCGGCAAGAAGGACCTTTTCTTAGTCGGAGCATTGCATAACGTCAAATATCCGGTTCATCTCATCAATCCAATTTTCCACCTCATATGGATTAGATGATCCAGAGAATCGCAGAGGGTTCATACTGCTAAAATTACGATGTAAGTCACCAGCGCCTGCCCGCGCGCCCGCTTGAGCAACGATGTATAGGGCCAGAGTACGACCCGTAACAGTTTGTTGCATAGCTTCCCAATTTGCACTGTTAGCAGCCATTGTAAAAATGAGGTGCCTATGAAAATAAACACTTAGTTATTTCCTTGGAAATTAGGAATATTTACCTAGAGATAAATATCTAAATAACGATCTCATCTCGGGCTCTACCCAGTCTCACATGGGTTCAGAAATTTCTTTCCTAGTTTATAACTGTGGGTCCTTAAACTTTGGACTTAGCCTATGACATGACATTTTTCTAGGACTTACTTATGCCTATGCTCTGATATCACTTTAACTATCATGCCCCGAGATTATGCAGTGGAAACTAATCGGGAACGTGAACTGTAGCAACCCAAGATCCGAGTACCGGAAAGGAACCAGCGCGACCCGAATCCTGGCCCGCCACCCACGAGCCCGAAGACTCGGAAGGGTTAATGATGCGGGATGGACACGTGACCTGGGACTCTTGCTCGCGGACGTCCCTAGCGAGGGAAACGTGAGATCTTGCGCGGTTGAGGAATCGGCAATGAGTCAGGTAGTCGGCTCTCTTTCGCGCCCGGATCGGGTCACGGGATGGATTTCACTCTCTCTCGCAGCGGTGATTTAAATTTGAACGAGCTAGTAACCTATCACTCGCAGCGGCATATACAAATAAATACGAAATCAGCAAATGCGATAAGAGAGAGTGGCGAGTTTACCGCCACGCTCCGGGCGTGGGGAAGACGATCCCGGCCCAGACAGTAACTCCCGGTACAAACAATTCAATAATTACAAAAATGAATTCTAATGCCCACTCCACGCAGGGAGGTAACGGGCTACAAGTGGGGCCCAGGAGGATCTATCTTGGGTTGACGGGCAGCGTGCTGGACAGCTCCATCAGTTCCGGTACACGACTACTCGGGTGGCAGCTTGCTGTCCCGAACTGGTTCTGCTGCTGTCAACACTGTGCGACTCGGCTAGAAAAATGGCTGCGATCAGCATGGATGTCGGATCGACGCGAAACCAACGCCGTTGCGAAGCTGACTTAGAGATCTTCGAACACCTATTGTTACAGTAATTTTTCTGTGTCTGGAATTTTCGTGGTGGAATTTATAATTGGCTGGTTCACAGATCTAGAACAGTCAGGACAGAAATGGATTTTCCTGAGAACTCAGTTTGACCAAAGATCAAACGGGGGAATTTGGATCTGAAATTTTTATGACAGGTAGGTGGGGATGTGAGGAACACGTGGATAATTTTTTTGTAAAATTTGGAGGTGATTTAGGTGGGGAAATGGATTTTATGGTGGAAGTGGTCGGATCTGGACTGCATAGGACAGAACAGATTTGAGAAAAGGTAGTGGTTTTTAAAAATAGTAAAAGAACTCCAAAAATCCCAAAAAAAATTGTGGAATGAGGTTTTGGTAGACAGAACTCCCAGTTAAATTTTCAGCTCATTCAGAAAAGGAAAAGTGGGTGAAAATGATGAAGAGGGGGCTTGCTGGTTGGTGGATCTGCACAGGAGGCAGATTATTAGGGTGGAAAGGACAGATTGGAAAAAATGGTAAACGAAGGGTCAATAATCTGAATTTTTTTGTTGAGGCTGGGGTGGACGTGGGGAACTCACCCTCTAAATTTCAACACGATCTGAGCTCCTGATTGAGAGCTACAAATCACGGACTCAGCTTCTATCTAGAGTGGACAGAACACCGATGAAGCAGCGGTGGCGGCGCGACGGCGGTGGAGATGAGTTTCACACTCAAAGGGGGATGGATTGGGAGGTATCACACCTCAGAGAGCTGAGCTCTCACAGGTGCAAGGGGAGAAAGGAGAGAGGAAGGGGGCGCAAATGGCCTCTTAGGCAATTTTTCTCAAAATTCATTTAATAATTCTATCATAAATGAAAAATACATGGCTTTTATATGAAATAGACACCCTTGGCAAATGACCACCCTTGCCCTCAGATCTAGGGTAGGAGAGGGGTACCTTGGGAATGCAAAAACCTAATTTTCCCCATGTGGTCAAAGCTTATTACATATATTAAACTACTTAGCCTAATAAGGCCAAACAAGGGGGCGCCCCCCTTCATGGGTGAAAGGTGGCAACTTTGGGCCAAAGACCAACTAAATGGCCCATAAACCCATGCTTGCCTATGGGACCTTCCAATCTAGGAAGCCCATGAGAGAGGGAAAGCCCAATTGGGCCTTAAGTGGCTTTAAGGTCCATTATGAAGGCCTTAAGGTCCAATATGACATAACCCCCTTAATGGACTCCAATAGTGAAACTCATTAATGGACTCTACATGGAATGTGGCCCAATGGCTGATTAAAAGCCTTACAAAAGGAGCCCAAGTTGAAAAACCCAAACAAACACACTAATACAATCCATATCACACAAATACATCCACACTTTTAATGAAATAGCCTTTGATCCCCCATCAATTCTCCCCGGGTGGGAGGAACTTGACCCCGTCGAGTAAGGGGTGCAGCTGCTCGTGTGGCTCCTGCGGATCCGTCATCGACCAGGTAGCGCGGAGTACGCTCCACTCCAGGTAACCGTCACCTGCTCATCCTGTATAGATTTGATATGCACACGCTGCTGTGGGAATGAGGCTTGAGGTGGACACTCCGGGGTGGGATCACTCTCAAAGGAAGGAGACCGCTCAATGACTCACTAGGAATCACCGCTGAATCCCTATATGTGACTAGATCCGACACATAGATAGAGCTGAACCCAAATGCCGGTAAGCCTACAACGTACGCATTGGATCCGACTTGCCTTGCACTCGAAGGGACTGACATCGCGAGCTGACCTTAGACTGACTCGACTTAATGTATGCAGAACCACTATGCACTCGAAAAATGTATGAATAGACTCAAACACTCATGCATGCATGGGGATGGGATTAGAGCTATTGACTTCCTAGACCTACGACTAGGGACTGACTTTGAATAAAAATCAAAAGTCCAAACATCACTCATGAACATCATGAATAGAAGCAACTCGACCCAAAATCCAATGTTTCGGGTCTCGACCCACGCCAATCTCCACTGGTTTACAAAGATACGTCCTCGGGTTTTGAAGTGGTTGAGGATAAGAAGGTGAAAGATGGGGGAGTCATGCTTGGCATGGGTCACGAGGAAGGTGAAATCAGGATGCCATCTCTCATGGGAGTGGCAAAAGTCAAGCCATACTACATCAACATAGGGTGTTGATGGTGGTAAGATAGAAATGAGCGATAGCTCAACAGATGGCTCGAGAGAGACCGGCAAACTAGGGACGACTGACTGCTTAGTGGCTGACTGGATAGGAGTTGACTGCATATGGGTAACGGAGGTTACTGGCTCCAAATGGGAATCTATGGATGATGGTGACACCGGATTGGCAGGCAAAGTAGGGTCGCCTGACTGAACATGGGTGACAGGTGACACTGGGACCACTGACTGAGTGTCATCTATTGGTGCGACTGCCAAAACGTGGCGAAAGGTGAACTCGCCAGACAAATGTGGAGGATGTAAAGTGCAGGTCCTCCGCTCCGGATCAAAGGTCGCACTCCTCTCTTCAAGCCAAGGTCGCCCTAATATAATGCATGGTCCTGCTAGTGTACCGATTTTGCACCATGCACCATCGAAGTAAAGATCAGAGCCAATCTTCTTTTGGAACTCGATAAAGGCTAAATCACCCTTGCGGACGATCTCGCCAGTCCGGGAGAGGGACTCAATGATATCCAAGGAAACCCAATTATCCGACTCCATATAAATGAAATCGAGTTCCGATGTGGACCCATTGGGTAGAGTGGCAGTAGAAATGATGGGGTGCTAGAACAACTCGGTTGTTGGCTTAGGGGTTGGGTGTCGGGCCATGAAAGCATTGAATTCGGCCACCAGGGATGACCATTCCAAAGCATTGTCTCGGGGGACGGCCATGGGGGTGGCGGGTAGTGGACATGCAGACACACAGTGACAAGACCGGACTCTTTTGAACTAGACACGACCCCAAAATAATAATGCAAGTTGGAATACCGACTCGACTACAAACCTAGACTCAACCTATATCTGGTACTAGGCAGAGGTTTGATCCGAAGATCGCGCTCACGCAAGTGAATCACGTTCCCGATAGGCGTAACCTAACATTCGGGTAACACCTTTTGATTTACCGAATAAAGGTAAGCAAATGAGACACTTAGACTTAGAGACTCTCTAGATGACTCTTTTTTTTATTTTTAAGCAAAGACTACCCTAGACTCAACTCGCTCTGATACCAATTTGATGCGGGACGGACACGTGACCTGGGACTCTAGCTCGCGGACGTCCCTAGCGAGGGAAACGCGGGATCTTGTGCGGTTGAGGAACCGGCAATGAGTCGGGTAGTCGGCTCTCTTTCATGCCCGGATCGGGTCACGGGATGGATTTCACTCTCTCTCGCAGCGGTGATTTAAATTTGAACGAGCTAGTAACCTATCACTCGCAGCGGCATATACAAATAAATACGAAATCAGCAAATGTGATAAGAGAGAGTGGTGAGTTTACCTCCACGCTCCGGGCGTGGGGAAGACGATCCCGGCCAAGACAATAACTCCCGGTACAAACAATTCAATAATTACAGAAATGAATTCTAATGCCCACTCCACACGGGGAGGTAACGGGCTACAAGTGGGGCCCATGAGGATCGATCTTGGGTTGATGGGCAGCGTGCTGGACAGCTCCGTCGGTTCCGGTACACGACTACTCGGGCGGCAGCTTGCTGTCCCGAACTGGTTCTACTGCTGTCAGCACTGCGCGACTCGGCTAGAAAAATTACTGCGATTAGCACGGACATCGGATCGACGCGAAACCAATGCCATTACGAAGCTGACTCAGAGATCTTCGAACACCTATTGTTACAGTAATTTTTCTGTCTCTGGAATTTTCGTGGTGGAATTTATAATTGGCTGGTTCACAGATCTAGAACAGTCAGGACAGAAATGGATTTTCCTGAGAACTCAGTTTGACCAAAGATCAAATGGGGGAATTTGGATCTGAAATTTTTATGACAGGTAGGTGGGGATGTGAGGAACACGTGGATAATTTTTTTGTAAAATTTGGAGGAGATTTAGGTGGGGAAATGGATTTTATGGTGGAAGTGGTCGGATCTGGACTGCATAGGACAAAACAGATTTGAGAAAAGGCAGTGGTTTTTAAAAATAGTAAAAGAACTCCAAAAATCCATAGAAAATGTGTGGAAGGGGGTTTTAGTGGACAGAACTCCCAGTTAAATTTTTAGCACATTCAGAAAAGGAAAAGTGGGTGAAAAGGACGAAGAGGTGGCTTGCTGGTTGGTGGATTTGCACATGAGGCAGATTATTAGGGTGGAAAGGACATATTGGGAAAAATGGTAAACGAAGGGTAAATAACCTGAATTTTTTTGTGGAGGCTGGGGTGGACGTGGGAAACTCACCCTCCAAATTTCATCACGATCTGAGCTTCTGATTGAGAGCTACAAATCACGGACTCAGCTTCTATCTAGAGTGGATAGAACACCGATGAAGCAGCGGTGGCGGCGCGACGGCGGTGGAGATGAGTTTCACACTCAAAGGGGGATGGATTGGGAGGTATCACACCTCAGAGAGCTGAGCTCTCACAGGTGCAAGGGGAGAAAGGAGAGAGGAAGGGGGCGCAAATGGCCTCTTAGGCAATTTTTCTCAAAATTCATTTAATAATTCTATCATAAATGAAAAATACATGGCTTTTATATGAAATAGACACCCTTGGCAAATGACCACCCTTGCCCTCAGATCTAGGGTAGGAGAGGGGTACCTTGGGAATGCAAAAACCTAATTTTCCCCATGTGGTCAAAGCTTATTACATATATTAAACTACTTAGCCTAATAAGGCCAAACAAGGGGGCGCCCCCCTTCATGGGTGAAAGGTGGCAACTTTGGGCCAAAGACCAACTAAATGGCCCATAAACCCATGCTTGCCTATGGGGCCTTCCAATCTAGGAAGCCCATGAGAGAGGGAAAGCCCAATTGGGCCTTAAGTGGCTTTAAGGTCCATTATGAAGGCCTTAAGGTCCAATATGACATAACCCCCTTAATGGACTCTAATAGTGAAACCCCTTAATGGACTCTACATGGAATGTGGCCCAATGGCTTATTAAAAGCCTTACAAAAGGAGCCCAAATTGAAAAACCCAAACAAACACACTAATACAATCCATATCACACAAATACATTCACACTTTTAATGAAATAGCCTTTGATCCCCCATCAGTTAAATGATGGTGTGGGGATACAAGGTAAGCTGATATAACTGCAGAGATAGCACAATATACAATTAAATAATAAAGTAGGAAATTAAATAAATAACTAAGTTGCTACAAGGTCTAGTGTATCTCATGTCCAAAATAAGTACAGTCAACAGAAAGAAAAGTACAGGTACACGGGTGTTGTGTGAGTTTTTATGCCGAATGACTGGGGCAAAGGAAGGGATACAGCGGGGAAGGAAAATATGGGAGTTTTATATATCGCGGGTATCCTCCTTACGATTGCATGCCTCTCACGGCGGTATCGGGCACTCTCCTTTTACGGAAAGTCGAAAAGGATCGAATGGCACGAAAGTGTCAGGGTAAGGGTTGACCAGACAGGGTGCGGGCGTGCTAGTCGATTTCTCGACAATCACCCATCGAACCAAGGGTTGACCGGGGAAGCGCCACCAGGGCGCGACACGTGGGCTCGGGCGATCAGGCGACACGTGGAGAGAAGGGGTTCCGTGGGTGCGAGTGCGTAGGCGATTGTGGGAATCGTGTACTGTACGTCTTTCCCCACCGGTCGCAAGCAACTGGTGTTTATTTACATCTGATTGAATCCGAACACCTTCGTTCTGTGCTGAAGAAAAGTCTGTATATATGTCTGAAACCGTGGGTAGAGGGCCGGGGGCATTCTGCAGTTGTGGGCGCGCTTTCGACTGGGGGGCTGTTTACTGGGGTTAGGATGTTGGGCACGGATGCCGAGTGGTAGAGATAGGAAGCTGGGGGCCCGAATGCGGGCGCTTGTATTTCACTGACTTTATGATGGGCCACATGGGCTTTACATATGGGCCTAGGTGGCCAAAGTATAATGGGTGCAAGCCGCGGGATAATTCCGACATGTGGGTCGGTCCCCGGGTCATTGTGTAATGAGGCGGGTATCCGCGTGTCATATGGGAACTCTTTACAGAGGGATTGGTGTGGGCCCGACTGCCTTGGTGGCCATAGCGGACACGGACTGGCGTCGGGTAGAGGTCGGACGCGGCTCGAGGTGAGCGGTCGGGTCCAGGTCTCGGACGGTGAATGTCGTCATGCTGGAGAGTCGAGGTCGGCCCCGGGACTATGATTCCTAGGTCAGAGGTCCGACTAGACTTGATTTGTTAGTCCAAGGGGCCAACGGCCGGATGGGAGGTGAACGGTGGGCACGCGGTTATGTGCTAGGATATATTACGGCATTACGGAGTGCCCTTCGTCACCGTTGTAAGTTGGCGTACATTGGCGGACCCGGGATGTAGGTGTATTTGCCGTTGGCGTAGTCATCTTTCATGTGGCGAGGATGGACTTGGTGTGAGACGGCTAAACACCACGTGAGGGAAGTATACGTGACATACCCTCGGTGTGTGTGAGCCGACTAGCAAGCCAACTGTTGAACCCCGTGCACAACCGTGTGTTAAGGAATTTTGATGATGATATAAATACCATGTGATTTAGTTCCATGTAAACAATTGCATATGTTGTTTGGGGATCTGAATTGGTTTGATCTGTTCTACTTGCTTGAACGATGCTCACTGGAATATCAATGCTATATCGAAATGGGTATTTTACTCCAATGTCATCTTATGAAGTCAACTGACATGGGTTTTAAATGTGTTTATAGGAATTAGTTGAGAAAGGACAGTCTCCGAACAAATTGGGTCAAACTCATCTAACACATCCCTAGTTGATTCAAAATGGCATTTAAGTTGCTTGTCACAGCTATCATGTAGTTTGAAAAGATTCAGTTCAAACATTGAGTGTTAATGTCATTTAGACCTTTTATTCTCTTTTGGAATTAAAGACCTTGGTTGACTGACTTCTATTGCATATAACTGACATAGATATATGGTGAAAACAACTTGAAGATCCAAGTGGTCTAATCATTCAAGACACTTCTAAGTGTCTAATAAACCTCGGATGCTTGACTACCCGGTTGGATGCATGAATGTGGTGAAAATTGGTTGGACAAATCTCAAGGTACTCCCTATCCAAATTCAGTTGGTAAGTTCATGAATTGGGGTAAGTGTTGATTAATTCCATCATTCACATCTTCATTTTTATTGTCTCATGTGTTTTGGATAACCCCTTTGTGTGTTTTATTAACCTTGCTTATGTCAGGAAAAGTGGACTCTGTGATTCGACACTTTGTCCCGGGACCATGTGCTTTTCAGCCTGGCATCTTATGATTTCGAACTGTGAGATAAAAAGTCAACTCCATGAGTCGACCTTTTTATCGGGCAGTTTTGTCTAGTTGTTTAACAGACTTGCCCCGGGAACAAATGTCGACTCACAGAGTCGACATTTTTTTCAGGGCATTCTGTCTGGGCATTTCTTAACGTAGCAGGCTGAATGTGTCGACTCCTTGAGTCAACACTTTCTACACCTCTATCTGTCCGACTGGCTTTCAAGCCTTGGGCGGCCACGAGTGTCGACTCGGTGAGTCGACACTTTCCGGCGATCGAAAAAATTGCCGGTTCGTGTGGCGGTCGATGCCCTATGTCGGTCCTCTCTTTGAGTGCCCTTCTATGATTAGCCAATGGGGTAATATCCCCTACACGTGGCCCCTCATTCCCTGGTGTATATAGTGGTAAGGATAGGGTTTGTATCAATGTGGAGAAAAAGGTTTTCACTATCCTATCTATTTTTGTTCTTCCAAGAAAGAGCAAGGCCGCAGCGGAATGAAGCTACTCTCCATGGCGTCCTGAGCTCGATTCAAGGGAAAAGAAGCTCGTCATCCACCCTCCTGAAGTGAGCTTGCTAAAGTACCATGGGGATATCACCTCACCATCACCCAAGGTCTTGATCGTGAGTCAAGAGAAGGGAGAAAGGGGCTTATGTCATCTGCGTCCATCCTTCCGATCTGAACTAGTGAAGCTTCGTGGATACATCTCCTCCAATCTGTTCAGCCCCTCCAGTCACCAAAGAACCAAGTTCCATCATCTTCGATCAGGAGTTTGCTCAACCCATTATTAGTCTCTGTTTAGAGTCATCCATGTTTAGTTTATGCCCATTGAGCTTGCAATTGTATATCTGTGTTCATCTCTTAAACTGAAAAAGATTGTGTGTGTGTTCGGAGTGGTGTCTCCGAGTGTGGATTCACTGTTGGGGTACGTTCCCCATCTTAGTGTGTGTGTGTGTGTGTGGTGTTGAGCACTGTGTTGAGGGTTCACCCTCGTGTGTGTGCTGCGTAGCAGCGTGTTGAGCTTCGTGCTCGTGTGTGTGGATTGCTATCGTCGTGCAGCGTGTGGTGTATTGGGGTTCGTCCCCGTGTGCTACCTTGAGTAGCATTTTAGTGAAGCCTCACCGAGGTGGTGAGGGGTGGACGTAGGGTACCCGTCGTGGTCCCGAACCACCTAAAAAATCACTGTGCACTTGTGATTGGTTATGTGTGTGCTCCCTATCTTCTATCACCATTCACAGGATGGATTGCTCATCATGTTGCTCATCGATGCTAGACTTGTCCATGTATACGGTTAGTTAAATTTGCTAATTCTCCGTGTGTGATCTTGTCTATTGCTTACGCTTGGTGAGGTTGGATTGAGAGGCGTTTAAGTTGCTCAATTGGATTTAACTTTTAAAGAGAGGGATCTATTCACCCCCCTCTAGATTCGTGCCACTACACTGTGAGACCCAACAATTGGTATCCGAGCCCGGCTCTGTTATCCCAGATCAAACGATCTTCAGAGGGATCCTAGTGTAGTTTTGAATGATGAATACTTCTTCAGATAGTGTTTCATTGAGTTCCTTACCTATCTATCATGGTGATGACCTTAATTCCTAATTGGGAAAATTATGTAGAGCCATAAATTCAGTCAATCCCAATCTATGGAAGCTAATTTATGATGGTCCTCATAAGTTGCCTCGGGATGAGACCAAGTGGTCCAACCGAGATAAATTAAAGGATCATGAGAATGCTACTATTTTGAGCTTGTTAAAAGGTTCAGTGAATGCTAACAAGTTTACATTCGTTTCCTCCTGCAGAAATGCTAAAGAGCTTATGGACCGGTTGGTAAAATCTCAAGAGAAGTAGGGACAGAAAGGATTAATGGCTGATGACATTTATCAGACCTGTGATGAAAGTGCTGAGGAGGTAAGCTCTAAATCCGATGAAGATGAATTGTCGTTTGAAGATTTGGTAAATGCTTATGAAGAATTATCAGAAAAATATAAAAAGATGATGTGTGAAAACCAAGCATTGAAAAAGAAGTCTAATGGAAACATGCATGACAATTCCTCTTGTGTGAAGTGCATTGATCTAGGTTCAAAAATTAAAGAACTAGAAAATGAAAATGAACACTTGGCTTGTAAAGTTACATTGCTTAAGGAAACCGAAGAAAGTCTGAGGAGCAAGTTAGATTCTCTATCCGATGATGAAAAACTATTTAAGAAGATACTTAACTCTGAAACAGATACCAAATCCCTTTTGGATAAAAATGAGAAACTAAAAGAGGACAATGATGCCTTGCTTATTCAAGTCTCTTTACTTGAGGGCAGATTGAAGTGCTTTGAAAATTTTGAAACAGAAAATGAATTGCTGAACTCTGAACTTGAAAAGGTTAAAATGCTGAATACGACCATGTCAGAAAGACTTATGACTTTTGAAAAAGGTAAGTCAATCATTACACAAGAAAGTGATGATGTGAGTCTTCTAAAATAGGAAATAGAATCTCACAAAACCATAAACTCCACTCTGAATGAGAAAGTCATTTCCTGTGAAAATAAAATTCTATCTTGTGAACTTCAAATTGCTTCACTCCAAAATGAAATTGTTGACTTGAACAAGTCATTGGGTAAATTTGTAAGTGGGGAGGAGAATTTGAACAAACTTCTTGGAACAAAGGTGAACTTTCAACGGGAAGGTCTAGGATACAATCCTAACAAAAAGGAAGCTTTTAATTTGAAAACCAAGACCTCCTTTGTGCATGCTTCCTATTCCTCCAGTACATCAAACATTCCTCTCTCTGTCAAACAAAAGCCTAATATGCATGCAAAGAAATCTAATGTGGAACACCAAGCTCCAAAACAAAACTATGCATCATGTCACTATTGTGGTGAGCTTGGACATTTAATGCATGACTGTGGATTGATGAAAGAGGATGATTTGAATGCTTGTAGGATGCATGATGTTAAATTTCAACTTGATCAGAAAAAGAAAGTTGAATGCTTTCATTGTGGAAAAATGGGTCATACTATGAAAAATTGTTGGTTGTTAAATGTGAAACCCAAATTTCATACTCAAAATCATAGACCCCCCAGACATGCACAAAAGCCCACTGCTTATGTCCAACCAAAGAAATTGAATCAACATGTGTACGGTCATTACTGTGGTCATGTGGGACATCTCATGGATGATTGCTCTTTATTGCACCTTAACAATCTGAATGCAAGGAAAATGTGGAGAGCTGCCAGTCGTGGTGCAGCTAACCCCCAGGGACCCAAGATGGCTTGGGTTCCCAAAACCTCAAAATGAGAATCTTGTTTTACAGGGATGCCTTGTGATGGAAGAAGCTGTCAATAGAATAAAAATCCTCCAAGGCAAGAAATCTAATGAGCCAGTGTGGTAATACATTCCACTCTTACTTCTACGTGTGAATAACAATCTTTAGCAATTGTTCATAGAGTTTATTGGCTTTCACTCATGCATTATTGTGTGAATAGCTATTATTTTGCAGTTGTTCACAGAGGTTTCTATAGTTACACTCGTCACTTTTTGTGAATAAGAGTTGAACTTTACATATAGAGCACACACACCTTACATCTTATACATATCACATCTTTTTGCACACTTGTTAATACAAATAAAATTCAGTCATCTGTCACTTTGATGTACAGACTTGCATATACTTCATATTCTTGTGCATGAATGCCATGATTCACCGATATATCAAATGTCGATTGCCGAAGGTTGGAACAAGTCCAGCTGGAAGCTTTCCCTATGCGTGAGGTTGGTCTTCAGACCTACGTTCTCTGCCACGTACCGGTAATCAACTTGCTTGAATATCCCTTTTTGACATGCTTGAGTGTATATCATATACACCCGTTACCTTTTGAACTCTTCTACGACCGAACAACCTTGTTAAATAAATTTGCATCGATCCAGGCATGAATGCCTCACGACACATATTAACAAGGACATTTTGTTTTCAACCATGCATACACTTAGGGGGAGACATAACCGTGAGTAGACTAATTCATCTACTACTATCTGTTCTATCACTCACTTCATATGGAACTTTGATACAACTGACTTCATTCAATAAGGATCTCTGTTATTCCACTCAACACTTTTAAGGATTCTTAAACCCCTACATTAAAGTCTAGTGACTCGTGAGGAAAAAGCTGTCAGTCCCACCAAAAATGGAAGAAGTGTGATTTGACATCGAGTACATCGGGAATCCCCCCTAAAATAAAGGAGGGAACTCGCATCGAAAAGTGTCTTATCCACATTATCATAAATGATGATACCGAGTAACCGAGAATTGCCCCTGAGACAAAGGGCATGCAACGTGTCAAAAGGTTAGTCATGTTGCTATTTAAAATATATATATACAAAATTGTATGGGACTGTGCGAAGCTACCAAAAGACGAGCACTATGTATTGAACTATAGGGAGGAGAGATTCTTGTAAGTGTTCCTTAGAACATGTGATTATCCATATTGTTTTGAAAGTCATTCCTCATTGTTCACATGTTGAATCTGAGCTTGATTGTTTGAATGTATTTTCTGAATTAGTTGATTTTCAGTGGTTATGCAGTACATCTACTTGTAAGCACAACCCTGTTAATATGGTTCATGGACATAATGCTAAAATCAGTTGCATTCTTTATATACCTGTCCCTAAGGGACCCTCATGCTTGATTTTATATCTATATATGCCTGACTGCCTGCGTGTATGCTTGAAGTGCATGAGTTGATCATGATTGTGTGAACCCCCCCATGAAAAGTCCTTCTAATCGTGTGAATACATCTCTTAAATCTCATGTCTTCAACTTGTGTTTCCATGAAATTCACTTCAAAGAGTCTTGCTAAAAGGATTGCCATGATAGTCTCCATGTTGAATTTGTCTCTGTGCCGAATTGAGAACAAGTTATGATTGGACTGTCTTGAATTTTGATTTGCTGCTAAGACATAGTGTCCATTGCATGGACTTTGCTTCATACTGCACTGACCATGAGCTGTAATCCTCAGTGTTAACAAGTTGGAATGGGTGACACTAATGTGGTTTATCATGAGTTCATTGAATTGTCCATTATGAAGGATTCAAGGTAACAACTTCCCTTGGGTCAAGGTAAGCAATTTTGGTTTTATTGCTACTTCATGAGGATGAAAAGTCATTAGTTCAAATATGTTCTATTTCTTGCCATAATTCAGTTGCCATGAACTATGATGGACATTGGAGATGAATGCTTCCATGTTAAGTTGTTTTGGTCATCCAATTGTGGTTGGTTGATTTCCATTGTCCAAAGTCTTTTCTCAGTTAATCAACCCACATTCTTTCCCAATTTGAGCTTATAATCTCTTAGATTTCATGTTGTGATCATCTGGCCTTCAACTCCCTTCATTCCTTTTGGATTTACAAAGTTCAGAAAAAAAGTCGACTCCTAGAGTCGACCTTTTATCCCCGTGTTCTTCTTCTTTTCACGGGACAGAACCACTTCAAAAATGTGTCGACTCATTGAGTCGACACTTTGTGTTCGGGCATCAGTTAATGAACCGGACCACTGGGGTTCACCCTCACTCCACTCACCCGTTTGGTTCGAACCCAAGGCTACCTTGGGCTCCAGTTGGTCGAACCCAATCCACCTAAAACTACCCATTGGCTCACCATCAAAACCCATTCACCCCCATCTCAACCCTAAATCCATCTCAACCCCGTGGCTCTTCTTCTCCCTCCATCGAACATCTGGAGCCGCAGTCGACATTTTTCCTTTACAACGCAACCGCAGTCAACCCTTCTTCCTGCCCTGCCTCTTCCCTCACCACCCTCTTCACCTGCTCATCTCCTAGCCTCCATCGACCGAACCATCCGGCGGGCTGCGGCGTTCACTCCGCTTCCTCCTCTTGAAGCAGTCGCGGCGCCCTCCTTGGAACCACGTCCGTTTAGAGAAGCTACTGTTTGTGGCGTGAAGTTCAGCTGGTTCAGAAAAAGCCATGTCTACCTTGTGGACAACCACAGTTTGCTAAAGGGAGATTGTGATGCGTCGCCGTCCACCATCTGCTTGCTTCTATAGCTGTTCGAGCTGCACATATGGCACCCAAGAAGAGATCAGTATTAGAAAGAGAGGAAGCCCGCATCCAAACGGAGCTACGGCGCAAAGATAAAGAAGCCCAAGCTCAGAGAAAGAAAAGAGCTGCTGAAACAAAGATGATGGTTGAAAGAAAGGTATTGCGTCCTCGTGCCGTTGATTTTAGGAGTATTGAAACTACTCTACCAAAGTTAGTTGAACTGTTAAGGAAGCAGCCCAACTTGATTCCCTTCATGTCAGAACATAGGAAAGTTTACCATTCTCTTGTACATCAGTTTTATGTAAACATGGTTGTGAAGAACGATGAGTTACACACAGAATTGGATGGGCACCCTGTTCCATTGATTGTTCAGTTAATTGGAAAAGCCCTCAATATGCCTGATGATATTGGGATGATTTATGAGGAAGCCATCAACTCTGAGGAGCTTGCCTATGAGCTCATGACTGATGAGGTAGTAGCTGAAGGGTGTGTACCTAAGTTAAATGCTAATGAATTTCCACCTCTTCAGAGGATATTGCACCACATGATGACCACTATTTTACTGCCTAGATCAGGGTCAAGGGAACAAGTGACAGACATGCACAAATTTTTATTTGTTCAGATTATGAGTGGGGAACCAATCAATCTCCCCTCTGTGATGATGGAATACATAACCAGTTGTAGAAAATCAAAGAACAAAAATTTGCCTTATGGAGCAGCATTAACCCCAATTTTTAGTACTTAAATATTGATTTGAGCAAACAGGTCAGTCATCCAATTCGGGATGCTGACATTTACACTATTCTATCAATCTGCAGCAACATGGGTTATGAGCTGAGAAATGGAGCTCTAGTTCGTACTCTTAGGTCAAAGAAAGGCAAAGCCCCGGCAGCGGGTTCTGACCAAAGTGAAGGTGAAGATCATGAAGAACCTATCAGAAGAACCGGAGTCTCACAGCCTACATCTTCAACGGATAAATCACTGCACACCAAAATTGATGAATTAAGTGATGAAGTATGCAATGTCAAGGAATCTGTGGATGTGCTCACACAAGGAGTCAAGGAACTGAAGCTTCATCATGACACGTATCTTCATAAGTTTGCTGCGATGGCTGATTCCATCGATTCCCTCAACACTGCTCTGGGCATTCAAAACTCCAAATTTGATGATCTATCTGATTTTCTCCGGCGTCCACCAACACCTCCTACCTCTCCTTGAGGCTTTGATCTTTGATCTTTAACTCCACGCTGATTGACTCTCCCCTTCCACTCCTTTTTGTTGATGACAAAGGGGGAGAATGTATGTGCAACCTTATGTTTTGTGTGGATGTAATCTTATGTTTTGTGTGGATGTTATCTTGTGTGGATGTTATGTTTATGTGTTAATTTTGTGACAACTTGTCTAATGATCTTAAATGTTATTTGTGGACATGGTTGAAGTTATGTGATATTTTGTGGGAACATGAGAGTTGATAATGTAATTTTTTGGTTATGGTTTGCATGGTATGGCTTGAGGATTGTGGATAGGAAATCCATTTTTGCACCCTAAATTCCTTTGATGCCTTAATTACTGTGATGAATGAATGCACTAATCCCTCTTGATGAAAGTGCTATCCAATGAGCTACAACTTATTGAATTTGTTCAAAGTGTGTGGATTGCACTTCTAGAATGAATGTGGTTGGAATGCTAAACATGGTTTGATCACTAGAATGCTTAATGTGGTTGAAATTCCTTGAAATCCATTTTATTTGTAAAGTCTATTTTGCCTATTTGCACATAGTATTTGTCATCATCAAAAAGGGGGAGATTGTTGAACCCCGTGCATAACCGTGTGTTAAGGAATTTTGATGATGATATAAATACCATGTGATTGAGTTCCATGTAAATAATTGCATATGTTGTTTGGGGATCTGAATTGGTTTGATCTGTTCTACTTGCTTGAACGATGCTCAGTGGAATATCAATGCTATAGCTAAATGGGTATTTTACTACAAGGTCATCTTATGAAGTCAACTGACATGGGTTTTAAATGTGTTTACAGGAATTAGTTGAGAAAGGACAGTCTCTGAACAAATTGGGTCAAACTCATCTAACACATCCCTAGTTGATTGAAAATGGCATTTAGGTTGTTTGTCACAGCTATCATGTAGTTTGAAAAGATTCAGTTCAAACATTGAGTGTTAATGTCACCTAGACCTTTTATTCTCTTTTGGAATTAAAGACCTTGGTTGACTGACTTCTATTGCATATAACTGACATAGATATATGGCAAAAACAACTTGCAGATCCAAGTGGTCTAATCATTCAAGACAGTTCTAAGTGTCTAATAAACCTCGGATGCTTGACTGCCCGGTTGGATGCATGAATGTGGTGAAAATTGGTTGGACAAATCTCAAGGTACTCCCTATCCATATTCAGTTGGTAAGTTCATGAATTGGGGTAAGTGTTGATTAATTCCATCATTCACATCTTCATTTTTGTTGTCTCATGTGTTTTGGATAACCCCTTTGTGTGTTTTATTAACCTTGCTTATGTTAGGAAAAGTGTCGACTCTGTGAGTCGACACTTTGTCCCGGGACCATGTGCTTTTAAGCCTGGCCTCTTATGATTTCGAACTGTGAGATAAAAAGTCGACTCCATGAGTCGACCTTTTTATCGGGCAGTTCTGTCTAGTTGTTTAACAAACGTGCCCCGGGAACAAATGTCGACTCACATAGTCAACATTTTTTCAGGGGATTCTGTCTGGGCATTTCGTAACGCAGCAGGCTGAATGTGTCGACTCCTTGCGTCGACACTTTCTACGCCTCTATCTGTCCGACTACCTTTCAAGCCTTGGGCGGCCACGAGTGTCGACTTTGTGAGTCGACACTTTTCGGCGACTGGAAAAATCGCTGGTTCGTGCCACAGCCGATGCCCTAGGTCAGTCCTCTCTTTGAGTGCCCTTCTGTGATTGGCTAATGAGGGAATATCCCCTACATGTGGCCCCTCATTCCCTGGTGTATATAGTGCTAAGGATAGGGTTTGTATCGATGTGGAGAAAAAGGTTTTCACTATACTATCTATTTTTGTTCTTCCAGGAAAGAGCAAGGCCGCAGCGGAATGAAGCTACTCTCCATGGCGTCCTGAGCTCGATTCAAGGGAAAAGAAGCTTGTCATACACCCTCCTGAAGTGAGCTTGCTGAAGTACCATGGGGATATCACCTCGCCATCACCCAAGGTCTTGATCGTGAGTCAAGAGAAGGGAGAAAGGGGCTTATGTCATCTGCGTCCATCCTTTCGATCTGAACCAGTGAAGCTTCGTGGATACATCTCCTCCAATCCGTTCAGCCCCTGCAGTCACCAAAGAACCAAGTTCTATCATCTTCGATCAAGAGTTTGCTCAACCCATTATTAGTCTCTTTTTAGAGTCATCCATGTTTAGTTTATGCCCATTGAGCTTGTAATTGTATACCTGTGTTCATCTCTTAAACTGAAAAAGATTATGTGTGTGTTCGGAGTGGTGTCTCCGAGTGTGGATTCACTGTTGGGGTACGTTCCCCGTCTTAGTGTGTGTGTGTGTGTGTGGTGCTGAGCACCGTGTTGAGGGTTCACCCTTGTGTGTGTGCTGCGTAGCAGCGTGTTGAGCTTCGTGCTCGTGTGTGTGGATTGCTACCGTCGTTCAGCGTGTGGTGTATTGGGCTTCGTCCCCGTGTGCTACCTTGAGTAGCGTTTTAATGAAACCTCACCGAGGTGGTGAGGGGTGGACGTAGGGTACCTGTCGTGGTCCCGAACCACCTAAAAAATCACTGTGCACTTGTGATTGGTTGTGTGTGTGCTCCCTATCTTCTATCACCATTCACAGGATGGATTGCTCATCATGTTGCTCATCAATGCTAGACTTGTCCACGTATGCGGTTAGTTAAATTTGCTAATTTTTCGTGTGTGATATTGTCTATTGCTTACGCTTGGTGAGGTTGGATTGAGAGGCGTTTAAGTTGCTCAATTGGATTTAATTTTCAAAGAGAGGGATCTATTCACCCCCCTCTAGATCCGTGCCACTACACAGTGGGACCCTACACCAACTGCGCGCGCACTTAGCCTCTCGCGTCCCCGACCCTTGTCGAAGGCCTCGGGAGTCCAAGGTGCGACAATTAGGTTGGGGGGTGTTTGTCCATCTGTTCGTGTATCCGCTTGTGCAAGCCCTTGATCTTTTTTTTGCTTGTTACCTCAGGCCCCTTGAGCTTCTAAGGGGGGAAATTTATAGGAAGTTGAAGGGGTGGGGGTGGGGTTTAGGCGGACCAAGTTGGGGGTTCAACTTGGCCCGGGTAAACCCCCCAAATAGTGTTATTTTATTTTATTTTTATATTTTTTAATGTTTTTTTTTGTGTGTGTAACGGAAGTGGGGAGATGGGGTTTAGGCGGACCAACCCAAGGGGCTGGTCTGGTCCGCCTAAACCCCTCTTCGGAGGGGTAAAAATTCTTTTTTTTTTTAATTTGGATGGGGTTTAGGTGGACCAGCCTGGGGGTCCAGGCTAGTCCGCCTAAACCCCTCCCCAGGGGGGGTTTGGGCGGACCAAATGGTCCTATTTTTTTTGATTTAAAAAATCTTTTTTTATTACCCAGGGGTTTTGGCAGACTGGATTGATGGAGAGGGAGAAAGTGGCCCCACCTCTATAAAATTTTGATTTTTGTTATTTTTCTTCCTAAATTGGCTAAGAAGAAAAGGACAAGAGGATAGTAGAATGATACTGGTTGACCGGCCACGTGCGTGCGAGGAACGCGGGTGTTGTGACTGACATAATCCCGAGACTTCGTCTTCGCGAGTTCTTACGCGTACGGGTACGACGAACGAATCCTTGCACGAACCTTGGGCCGTGGGATTGGGAGTTTGCCCGAACTGGGGCTGGGAGAGGCCGTCAGGCCTCCGGGCTAGAGAGAGGGTGTGGCCCCCAGGGAGTTCACCCTCCCCTGGGGGTGCGGCTGCGCCCCGGGGTGAATCGGCCCCGGACGAGCCGCAACCCCGAGGGATGGCCCCCGGGAGTCTTCCTTCATCGTCTGGGGATGCCCTTTGAAGGACACGGAGCTTCGGGATACTGAGATGGCCCATGGGGGCCGTTGTTCTTCGAGTCATTGTAGTCGCTCACAAGGTGTTCGAGCAAATGCCCGACACAACCTGGGTTGTCGAACGGGCCGCGTAGGTGGCCGACGGGCCTTGGATTTGGCCTAGGGCCGAGGGTAGAAGTCCATAGGGGCTGGGAGGAGGCACCTTGGGCCCATGGGCCTTACCTTGTGCTACGTGCCATGTTGTACGACGGGTTGGCATGGTTGTCACGCCCCGAGCCTTTATGACAGCAGAAGACTAGCTCGAGGAACGTGAACAGCCGGCATGGTAAGCCTCTTGCAAGCAAGAACGATCAGAGCGTAAGACAATCACACACATAAATGCAATTGCACAATATTTACTCAACTTCAACTTATTTCATTAATAATCAAATCAAATATTCAAATACAATCACTATTTCAACTTTCTTCACCATACTAGACTCAAGAAATAAGAAAATTACATAGACTCAATCTAAACAATGTAGACTTCCTAAGTCTTCACTCATTCTTCATTCACTCTCGGACACGCTATTTGAATGTTCCAAATCCGATCCCGACTCACTTCCATCTCCTGAAAAGATTAGAAATAGGTAATGAGTACACTTGCCCAGTAGGTATCTTCGCATCAACATGATTAGTAATATTTAAATAATTAGTATTTTAGCTCTAAAGAAATAAGGTAAAATCATGCGAATGCGATCAATCACGCGATTAAACAAAAATAACACGGTGGTCATGTAAGATAGAATGAGCAAGTATGAACTATCAAGAATGTAACACGAATATGATATGGCCTTTCATGAACAAGAATGTAACGAGAATGTACTAGCAATACCACGTAGTCATCACCCAAACATCTTTTGCTTATGAGCAAGTATTTGGTGAATTTCTATAGAATAACATGTAACAAACAAGAAAGCCATGTACAAGTATTTTCATGATGTCAGTGGATCTTCACTTATTTATAGAGAAAGTACTCCCAACGCAATGCGACGTCAGTAGCATCATACCCCATGGTTTATAATAGTATGTTTCTGGCAATCAGCCGAGGGGACTAGCATAGAGCCCTTGAACACAATCAGTGCTCGATCGCATCTTAAAGTATAAATCAAGCTACTTCCACGTTTCAAGTAATAAGGTCTGGCCAATAATATAGCAAGTTCAAATAAGTTCATGATAACAATAGTTCAATGAATGAACGCTTCAATGAAGAAATGCGAGGTCAAGAATGACTTAAAACAAGGTTATGCTCATGGAAATAATTCGGCAGCATAACGATACATTCCTTATTTTTCCATAAATTAAATTAAGTATCTTGAACAATATGACAACTCCTAGACCATCAATAGTCTATCTAGGAACTTTGGAATATCAACCCTTGGGTCAAACCTCGGGTTAAAACACTCAAGAACTGTGACGGTCAATCAATGGGCCGTTACATGATTGTGACGGTCTATCATTGATCCGTTAGAACGGCTGAATCCAGAAGCAATAAAACGGACTCAGTAAATGTGACGGTCATATATTAGGCCGTTATATGACCATGACGGTCTAATATGGATCCGTTACATATCTAGAACCAGAAACTTCGATAGTGCTTTCTAACAATTGGGCTTTCATGGTACAACCAACTCGGCGTCCTAGTGGGAATCCCAGGCTCGCGGAGAATTACGGAGGCCTTGAAACTAGATTTCCTAGTCCATTGGAAGGAATATCCAATAGAGAGGTCCTCAAGTTCAAGAATATGTTCCTATAGTGCAAAGTGTGAACTAATGGTCATATACCGGAATATATGCCATGTACTTAAAGAAATGACTTTATAAAAGAGAAAAGAATGTGTAACGATGTGGAACCATAATAAAGCTTCGTCAATACAATACTGAAAATCATAGTTTAACTTCAAAACTATAGAGTTTTAGCACATGAAATTAACATAACTTAAAATACTCAAAATGCTCAAAACATGCAAATTCCTATCATGAATTGATCAATAAACTCAAAGTCATGAAAAATAGGTCACAACTTAGATAACTATGCTTATTTATAAGTAAACTTGAATGTTCTTATTTCTGTCTCGGGTGGACAGAACATAGTTAATCTAACGGTCTAGAATGGACGCGTCACAGGTCTGTGACGGTTTATCGTGGGGCCATTACAGTGTTGTAACACTCCAATTATGGTCCGTTAGAGACAACATATAAATTTAAAGGTAACAGGGAATGTGACGGCTTATCGTAACGCCGTTACACGCATGTGATGGTCTAACTCTGATCCGTCAGAGCCCTGTTGACAGTATATAAAAAAAAATAAAAGATCATGCTTTGAACATATCATGTTTTAGAGAAGACTTAACTACTCTAGCCATGATAAAACGAAGTAAAAAGGCTATCTGGATGCATAGGTTGTAGTGAATGAACAAGAGAGTATCTTTTAACTTCAATTAAGACTAAATATATGTATGTATGCATAGTTCTATTAAAACATGTAATTCATGATCTATAGTGTAAGAAATCAAAAAAAAACCAGAGGACTTTTACTCCTAACTTGATGTTCTTACTGTTCATGAGATGACCTACCTCTTTTCTGGGCTTTAAATTTTGAATTTGGGACTGCAAGACACGCCCTAGTTCTTCTCTTCTTGTGATTTCTCAACAACTTCTCGTCGCTCTAACTCCTCAACCTCTTGACCTAAGGACGTGAAATTTTGAGGGTAAGAAGATGAAACTAAGGGGAACAAAAAGTTCTAAAGAATCAAACCCTAAATACCTCGTTTTGATGGTCTAATTCTCTGATCTTCAGTGGACCTTTGCTCAGATTCCTAGGTTGCTAAGGTCGTACCAGTAACTTTGGAAGCTTCTAACTTTTTGTGTAGTTGATCTCCTAGCATGAAAATTTGAGAGCTATTAGTCTAAAGTATTATAAAGAAAAAGTTCTAAAGAACTTACTCGAAAATATGACTCCTTACCTTGATTCCATGCGAGCCAAAGTAGGGGTCGCACAGGTCAAAACTAGGGTCTATTTATAGGGTTTTGGCTAGGGTTTGAGGATTAGATTGATTCTAGAGTCCTTGTTAAAGTTTAGATCGACTTTTAAGAGTCCTTAACACCTCTACTAGTCTTTCCATCTCGATCCTTAAGAGATGAACTAGTAAAAATCTAATCTTTTTGCTTGTTCTTCCATTCACGGAACTAACAGAGTGTAACAGTCGAAGGTAGGCGCGTTACCTGACTATGGCGGTCGCACGATAGACCTCTACATCCCATGTGCGCAGAGTTCAATAAAATTTAAACTCCTTTATTTGTTTATCCATATAATTATTTATAAAAATAGTATTTATCCTTAAAATTCATGAATATGCTAAATAACCTTCTAGAATATGGGTCAAACTTAATGGGCTTGGTCCTTAAACCTTTTGGGCTTCAATTCATTTATTAATTTATTTTGGCTGTTAGAAAAATTCTATATAAATTATTTATATAAATTTTCGGACACTACACCCTCCCCCACTTAGAAGAATTTGGTCCCCAAGTTCAATATATATGTATGGATTGTGGAGAGTGTACTTACAGTTGAATAGTTCGAGAATTTTTTCCGCATGGCTTCTTCTATTTCCCAAGTTGCTTCGGTCGGCCATGATTTCTTCCATTGAATCTTGACCATAGGAATAGCTTTATTCCTTAGATGACGCACTTCCCATTCCAGAATCCTTATTGGCGTTTGCTCGTACGTCATATCCTTATGAATCTCCAAATTATCATAAGTGATAACATGGTCAGGATCATATATATACTTTTTCAGCATAGAGACGTGAAATACGTCGTGAACTCCTGCTAATTGTGGAGGTAAAGCCAGTCTATAAGCCACCTCACCGACCCTTTCAAGAATTTCAAATGGGCCAATGAACCTTGGAGTTAGCTTGCCTTTGATGCCAAATCTTCGAATACCACGACCTGGAGAAACCTTGAGATACACATGGTCTCCTACTTGAAATTCTAAGTCGCGTCTTTGATTATCAGCATAAGATTTTTGCCTATCTTGTGCCATCTGCAATCCTTCTCGAATGAGCTTGATTTTCTCTGAAGAATCCCTAATAATGTCGGGGCCTAGAAATTGCCTTTCCCCTATTTCATTCCAACATATTGGTGATCTACAACCTTTTCCATATAAAGCTTCAAAGGGTGCCATCTGTATGCTGGCCTGATAACTGTTGTTATATGCAAATTCCACCAGAGGCAAGTGATCATGCCAACTTTCTCCGAAGTCAATAGGACAAGTCCTGAGCATATCTTCCACCACTTGATTTGTTCTTTCAGTCTGACCATCAGTTTGTGGATGGAATGCCGTGCTAAAGTTCAGTCTGGTCCCTAGTGAATGTTGTAGACCATTCCAGAATTGCGATGTGAATCTAGGATCTCTATTAGATATGATAGTGACAGGGACACCATGTAATTTGATAATTTCTTTTATGTATAATGCTGCTAAAATATCCATTGACCATCAACTTTTGATTGGTATGAAATGTGCGGACTTAGTCAATCGATCTATGATTACCCATATACCATCGTGTCTTCCTCTGGTCTTAGGTAAACCCATGATGAAATATATTCCTATACTCTCCCATTTCCATTCGGGAATATTCAAGGGATGTAATTTACCTGCGGGTCTAAAATGCTCTGCCTTTACTTATTGACAAGTGAGACAGCGGGACACGAAATCAGCTATCTCTCTTTTCATATTGAGCCACCAGAAATTTCTTTTGAGATCTTGATACATTTTTGTACTACCTGGATGAATGGTGTACTTGGAATTATGTGCTTCTTTTAGGATCAGTTTCTTCGTATCCTCATGATCTGGTACACACACTCGGCCCTTAAATAGCAGCCTTCCATCATTTGAAACAGAAAAATCTGGCCTCTATTCTATGTTGGCTTTAATCTCTAGTAACACTGGATCATTGTCTTGTAGCCCAACTAGATCTTCTATTAATATGGGTTGAGCTTAGATATTAGCTATAAAACAATCTTCCTCCTTCATGTCAATATCTAAGTTCAACTGAGCAAATTAAGGAATAAGATTAGTCATACTTATCATAAGACTTGATAGCATTTCCATTGGTTTTTTACTGAGTGCATCTGCTACCGCATTAGCCTTGCCAAGATGATATTAGATAGCAAAATCAAAGTCTTTGAGATATTCTAACCATCTCCTCTGCCTCATATTAAGCTCCTTTTGAGAGAATAAGTATTTCAAGCTTTTGTGGTCCGAGTAGACCGTGAACTTCTCTCCATAGAGATAATGACGCTAAATTTTTAAGGCAAAAATAATAGCTGCCAATTCCAAATCATGCACATGATAATTTTCCTCATGACGTTTTAATTGTCTTGAAGAATAACAGATTACCTTTCCATTTTGCATGAGGACGCACCCTAAGCCAATGCCAGACGCATCCGTATATACTTCAAATCCACCACCTCTCACCGGTAGTGATAGAATAAGAGCTGTAGTAAGATGATTCTTAAGAGTTTGAAAACTCTTTTCACATTCCTTTGACCAGACAAAATGATTTTCTTTTCTTGTGAGTCTAGTTAAAGGAATTGTAATTTTTGAGAAGTCCTTAATGAACCTCCTATAATAACCAGCTAGACCCAGAAAGCTTCGTACTTCTGATACAGTCATTGCCCGGCTCCAATTTCTGACAGCTTTGACTTTCGAAGGATCTACAGCGATTCCTTCTTTTGAAAAAATGTGGCCTAGGAATGAAACTTCCTTGAGCCAGAACTCACACTTGTTAAGCTTGGCATAGAGTTTATATTCTCTAAGTGTTTGCAAATCTATTCTCAAATGTTCTTCATGTTCCTCTTTTATCTTGGAATATATTAGGATGTCATCAATGAAGACGACAATGAACTGGTCCAGATATGGCTGGAAAATATTATTCATAAGTTGCATAAATGCTGCTGGGGCATTTGTTAACTTGAACGGCATTACCACAAATTCATAGTGGCCATAACGACTTCGAAAAGCCGATTTATAAATGTCCTCTTCTTTAATTCTAAGCTGATGATAACCTGATCTGAGATCTATCTTGGAGAAATATTCTGCTCCCGAAAGTTGATCGAAGAGCTCATCAATACGCGGCAACGGATACTTGTTTTTGATTATGAGTTGATTCAGTCGTCGGTAGTCGGTGCATAGCCTGAGAGAGCCATCCTTCTTCTTGACAAATAGAACTGGCGCACCCCAGGGGGATGTGCTAGGTCTGATGAAACCTTTGTCTAGTAGTTCCTGCAACTGCCTTTTTAGTTCCTTAAGTTCCATGGGGTACATCCTGTAAGGGGCTATAGAAACAGGTGCTGCTTCTAGAATGAGTTCAATAGTGAAGTTTACTTCCCTTTCGGGTGGTAAATTGGGTAATTCGGGTGGAAACACATCTGGGAACTCATTTACAATAGGAATGTATGTTATGTTGATTTCTTTGGATTCGGTAACAATGAGAGAAGTAAGAAAAGCTTCACATCCTTACGAGATAAGTTTGCAAGCGTGAAGAGAGGATATGATAGTGGGATGTTTTCTATACTTGATACCAAGGAAAGAAAATCTTGGAAGACCAGATTTTCGAAAGGATATAATCCTATTTCGGCAGTTAATATCAGCATCATGATCTATAAGCCAATCTACCCCTAAAATGGCATCATAACCTTTCATGTCAAGACATACTAAGTTTGCGGGGAGATTGTGACCTTATACTATCACCTCACTATCAGGATAATATTCGGTAAGCTTAGTTCCAGATCCTAAGGGTGTGGTAATAGCAAGATCTGAAGGTAAAGGAACTGATGCAATTGGTAAGATTTTTACAAAAGTAGTGGAGATAAAAGAATGAGAGGCACCAGTATCAAATAGCACAAATGCAGGACAAGAACAAATTTGAAGAGTACCTACCATAAGCCCACCATCCCTGGGCGCTTCCTCTTCTTCTAGAACGGCATTGAGGCGAGCCTGCCTCCTACGTCCACCGCCGGACGATTGATCTTTCATAAGGGGGCAATCTGGCATACGATGCTCCCTGCTTCCACAACGTAAACAAGCACCAAGGCACTTCCAACATTCTTCCGTCGAATGGCCGAACTTCTCGCAAAAAGTGCAAGCCGTGGTGACTTGTTTCTCCTCTTCCTTAATCTTCTTGTTTTTTTGGGAACTTCCACCATTCCCGCTCCTGGATCTATTCTTACTATCATGGCTTTGGTGAGGTTCCGTGATGCTGAATTTTTCTTTCTTATAACGCCGATCAGATCGTCGGCTGGACTCTTCTCCTTTTCCTTTCAATTTCTTTACCTTCTCTAAGGTCCTTTCACATAAATATGCCCGTTGTACCATTTCCGCATAAGTACGGATGTTTTGGGTCCCGAGCTGCTGAATAAAACCGGGTCGTAACCCGTCCATAAACCGATTAGCCTTCAATAAATCAGTACTGATTAAATGCGGTGCATAAGGTGCTAGTCTGGAGAATTGAAGTTCATATTCCTCGACTGTCATCATTCCTTGTCGAAGAGAGGTGAACTCCATAGCCTTTCTTTCTTTGACATGCTCAGAAAAGTACTTAGCACGGAACAAAGTGAGAAAACCATCCCATGTATGAGGTGCATCGGCCGGAGGTGCTGGAACTGACTTCCACCATGTACGTGCATCCTTGTTGAGTTGAAAAGTTGCAAGATGCACCTTCTCTTGATCGGTGCATTGGATGACGTCAAATATACGGTTCATCTCGTGTATCCAATTCTCTGCTTCGTCCGGATTAGAAGAACCATAGAAACGCGGAGAGTTTAAACTCTAGAAATTGCGATGTAAGTTGCCAGCCCTTGCCCCTGCGCCTGCCTGGGCCATAGTTTGCAATGCCTGAGTAAGTCCGGCAACTATTTGTTGCATGCCATTCCAATCTACACGATGAGCCATTTGTAAAATAAGGTACCTGAGAGAAATATAACAACTTGTTATTTCTCGTGGAATTGGAAGAAAATTAATCTTAAAGCTAATTGACTATCTTATCCCGGGCTCTACCCAATTCTCACATGGGTATGGAAATTTCTTCCTTAGTTCATAGGTAGGGGTCCTTAAACCTTGGACTTATCCTATGACATGACTCTTTTCCTAAGTCCTGAGACTTAGGCTCTGATACCAACTTAACTGTCACGTCCCGAGCCTTTATGACAGTGGAAGACTAGCTCGAGGAATGTGAACAGCCGGCATGGTAAGCCTCTTACAAGCAAGAATGATCAGAGCGCAAGACAATCACACACATAAATACAATTGCACAATATTTACTCAACTTCAACTTATTTCATTAATAATCAAATCAAATATTCAAATACAATCACTATTTCAACTTTCTTCACCATACTAGACTCAAGAAATAAGAAAATTACATAGACTCAATCTAAACAATGTAGACTTCTTAAGTCTTCACTCATTCTTCATTCACTCTCGAACCCGCTATTTGAATGTTCCGAATCCGATCCCGACTCACTTTCATCTCCTGAAAAGATTGGAAATAGGTAATGAGCACACTTGCCCAGTAGGTATCTTCGCATCAACATAATTAGCAATATTTAAATAATTAGTATTTTAGCTCTAAAGAAATAAGGTAAAATCATGCGAATGCGATCAATCACCCGATTAAACCAAAATAACACGGTGATCATGTAAGATAGAATGAGCAAGTATGAACTATCAAGAATGTAACAAGAACATGATATGGCCTTTCATGAACAAGAATGTAACGAGAATGTACTATCAATACCACGTAGTCATCACCCAAACATCTTTTGCTTATGAGCAAGTATTTGGTGAATTTCTGTGGAATAACATGTAACAAACAAGAAAGCCATGTACAAGTATTTTCATGATGTCAGTGGATCTTCACTTATTTATAGAGAAAGTACTCCCAGTGTAATGCGACACCAGTAGCATCATACCCCATGATTTATAATAGTAAGTTTCCGGCAATCAGCCAAGGGGACTAGTATAGAGCCCTTGAACACAATCAGTGCTCGATCGCATCTTCAAGTATAAATCAAGCTACTTCCACGTTTCAAGCAGTAAGGTATGACCAATAATATAGCAAGTTCAAATAAGTTCATGATAACAATAGTTCAATGAATGAACGCTTCAATGAAGAAATGCGAGGTCAAGAATGACTTAAAACAAGGTTATGCTCATGGAAATAATTCGGCAGCATTACGATACATTCCTTATTTTTTCATAAATTAAATTAAGTATCTTGAACAATATGACAAGTCCTAGACCATCAATAGTCTATCTAAGAACTTTGGAATATCAACCCTTGGGTCAAACCTCGGGTTAAAACACTCAAGAACTGTGACGGTCAATCAATGGGCCGTTACATGATTGTGACGGTCTATCATTGATCCGTTAGAACGACTGAATCCAGAAACAATAAAACGGACTCAGTAAATGTGACAGTCATATATTAGGCAGTTATATGAGCATGACGGTCTAATATGGATCCGTTACATATCTAGAACCAGAAACTTCGACAGTGATTTCTAACAATTGGGCTTTCATGGTACAACCAACTCGGCGTCCTAGTGGGAATCCCAGGCTCGCGGAGAATTACAGAGGCCTTGAAACCAGATTTCCTAGTCCATTGGAAGGAATATCTAATAGAGAGGTCCTCAAGTTCATGAATATGTTCCTATAGTGCAAAGTGTGAACTAATGGTCATATACCGGAATATATGTCATGTACTTAAAGAAATGACTCTATAAAAGAGAAAAGAATGTGTAACGATGTTGAACCATAATAAAGCTTCGTCAATACAATACTGAAAATCATAGTTTAACTTCAAAACTATAGAGTTTTAGCACATGAAATTAACATAACTTAAAATACTCAAAATGCTCAAAATATGCAAATTCCTATCATGAATTGATCAATAAACTCAAAGTCATGAAAAATAGGTCACAACTTTGATAACTAGGCTTATTTATAAGTAAACTTGACTGTTCTTATTTCTATCTCGGGTGGACAGAACACAGTTAATATAATGGTCTAGAATGGACGCGTCACAGGCCTGTGACGGTTTATCATGGGGCCGTTACAGTGTTGTAACGCTCCAGTTATGGTCTGTTAGAGACAACAGATAAATTTAAAGGTAACAGGGAATGTGACGGCTTATCGTAAGGCCGTTACACGCATGTGACGGTCTAACTCTGATCCGTCAGAGCCCTGTTGACAGTATATAAAAAAAATAAAAGATCATGCTTTGAACATATCGTGTTTTAGAGAAGACTAAACTACTCTAGCCATGATAAAACGAAGTAAAAAGGCTATTTGGATGCATAGGTTGTAGTGAATGAACAAGAGAGTATCTTTTAACTTCAATTAAGGCTAAAGATATGTATGTATGCATAGGTCTATTAAAACATGTAGTTCATGATCTATAGTGCAAGAAATCAAAAAAAACCAGAGGGCTTTTACTCCTAACTTGATGTTCTTGTTGTTCATGAGATGACCTACCTCTTTTCTGGGCTTTAAATTTCGAATTTGGGACTGCAAGACACGCCCTAGTTCTTCACTTCCTGTGATTTCTCAGCAACTTCTCGTCGCTCTAACTCCTCAACCTCTTGACCTAAGGACGTGAAATTTTGAGGGTAAGAAGATGAAACTAAGGGGAACAAAAAGTTTTAAAGAATCAAACCCTAAATACCTCATTTTGATGGTCTAATTCCCTGATCTTCAGTGGACCTTTGCTCAGATTCCTGGGTTGCTAAGGTCGTACCAGCAACTTTGGAAGCTTCTAACTTCTTGTGTAGTTGATCTCCTAGCACGAAATTTTGAGAGCTATTAGTCTAAAGTATTATAAAGAAAAAGTTCTAAAGAACTTACCCAAAAATATGACTCCTTACCTTGATTCCACGCGAGCCAATGTAGGGGTCGCGTAGGTCAAAACTAGGGTCTATTTATAGGGTTTTGGCTAGGGTTTGAGGATTAGATTAATTCTAGAGTCCTTGTTAAAGCTTAGATCAACTTTTAAGAGTCCTTAACACCTCTACTAGTCTTCCCATCTCGATCCCTAAGAGATAAACTAGTAAAAATCCAATCTTTTTGCTTGTTCTTCCATTCACGGAACTAACAGAGCGTAGCAGTCGAAGGTAGGCGCGTTACCTGACTGTGGCGGTCGCACGATAGACCACTACATCCCATGTGCATAGAATTCAATAAAATTCAAACTCCTCCATTTGTTTATCCATATAATTATTTATAAAAATGGTATTTATCCTTAAAATTCGTGAATAGGCTAAATAACCTTCTAGAATATGGGTCAAACTTAATGGTCTTGGTCTTTAAACCTTTTGGGCTTCAATTCATTTATTAATCTATTTTGGCTTTTAGAAAAATTCTATAGAAATTATTTATATAAATTTTGGGGCACTACAAGGGTAGCCTCGGGTTGGTCCGAGAGCTAAAGCTAAGTGGCTCATTGCCACGTGTCGGAGGGTCGGGGGTGGCCCCGACTTGCTAGGGCGGTCGTTGTAGGACCCAATTAGTATACTGGAACCACGGGGTGGCCCGTGGGTTGGTGTAGAAGGGTTGAAACATGTGCGCCCATGAGGTGTTCTGCAGAATGCCGAACACATGTGTGTGAGCCGTACACACGTACTGCTGGCCACCCAAGCCTGTGGTTGACCTATTTGTGTCTCGCTTTGACCTTGGAGGGTTGAGAGAAGGCGTCCCGGGATAGGCCCCTGGCCTTTTCACTGAGTGCCACGTGGCGTGGCTTGTAGTCGGAGAGCCCCCGGGCTGGCCCGTGTGGTTGTGTAAAATGCGGGCAAAGTCCGCAACTTAGGTATCGGGAACGGTCCTGATTGATTGCTAATGCCGCCGTATACCTTTGCTAGCGGGTCGGGGCCGTTGGTCGGGCCCACTGGGTTGTCAGAGGGGCTGGGTAGCCTATGCCTTGAATGTGTTCAAGGAATTCCCAAACTCTTATTTCTGGGTATTTTGCTGGGGGAATTGTCCGGGTACAACAAATGCCCCCCACGGGTCGTGCCTCGGAGGAGGAGACGAGGGCGTATGGCCCGTGAACCTCTCCTTCTGAGTTGTTATAGTTGTATTTTGACGCTTCATGTGCTTTTGCTTTATTGTATTGTATGTGTTGAATTTATGGCATGCTGAACATTTTCGGTGTTCTGTCTTGCAGCTATGGCACGATTTGGCAGGCACGAGAGGGTCTCGAGGCGTGTGGTCCGGGAGGAGGACCACTGGGTGTGGCGGACTGAGCGGCTGATGTCCCCTTTGGGCCTGCCAGTCATCACTGTGGCTAATGTGGAGCAGCTCGACTAGGGGCACACGGCTGTGGCAGAGGGCCCCGTTGGCAAGCGCGGCAGCGGAGTTAGGGCCGTGGAGTTGGCCCGCGCGTCGGAGGCGGGCGGGCTTTACACTTATGATCGCAGCGGTGGCTACCCAGTGGAGTTCCCTTTGGACCATCACTTGTTCAAGTTCATCAGGCACTTTGTCCCGCCAGGCATGGAGGAGAGTGACTCTCGGGTTGTTGGAGCCCGTTACCGACTGGAGGGGCCGATCTTGGTGGGTCAAGACAGTTTGCACGGAATCATCCTCTGTAGCTTTCCGAGTTTCTCCAGGGACTACCGGAGACAGTGTCAGTTTCCCAATGCTCAGTGCCTGGGCTTCTTCAGTAGAGCAGATCAGTTTGGAGTCCACGCTAGAGTGATGGGTCCCGCTTCCTGGGATTTGCACGGACACCACCGGGCAGAGACAGAGGGTAGTCCCGGGTTAGCACTGGAGCCATCAAGGCTGGAGTATGCCGGGGAAGGCTATGATGACCACAGCCTTCTATCTAGGATACTGCAACAGAGTGCTGTTAGTTGGTATGGCCGTTGGGCGGTGATTTCGTCACACAGATACCCCCAGGGAGTTACTGAGTGGTTGATGGGCATAGTACACCACTACCAGGTGCTGCTAGACCGAGCAGATATCAGATATGCTATGACTATGACATTGTATGGGTACCCCTACTACATGGGGCTTCTACAGGCGTTGGCAGAGCGCTTCAACCGTAGGTGGAATACCGTGGCGATGGCTGAGGGAGAGACTTCGTTAGACCTGTGGTCTCTGTACAGGATCTCCGGGCTGCCGATCTGCGGCGAGGGGTATGAGGAGGTAGTATTGGATGACCTCCATCGTAGCCACACCGACAGACATGGGAGATACCGGGTTTCTTAGAGCTACCGGTATTTGCTAAAGACCTGGAGGGACTTAGCCCTGGCCGGGAGAGAGAGAGCTACGCAAACTCCTAGGGTGCCGCTGAACGCGTGGGTCCGCCACTTCTACAATGGACCCTTCTGCTTTCACGAAGAGTTTGGGAGAGACCAGACCCCCTGGGAGGAGTACATAGAGGTGGAGCTGCATTTCTGGACATACACGAGGTACATCTACGCACCACAGGAGGGGTGGAACCCTCATAGACTGCCAGACGTGACCCACCTAGCCGCGTACTTGGCATACTGGTTAGCGACGTTTGTGGTCCCACACGGGGAAGATGGCCAGCTGAGGGTGGAGCTGTTGTGGCCTGCGTGCCAACTGGCGGAGGGACGGAGGTTGGCCTTAGCCCCGGCGGCTTTGGCCAATGTTTACCAGGGACTGGGGGTACTGGCGACGCACCTGGCACCACGTGAGCGGAGTCTACTTCTCCCGACCCACTACCTCAGTGCGTGGGCTGGCCTACTGTTTCCAGGGTTGGTGTCTCGTGGGTCCGTGGTGAACCATGTAGCACCATTGTTGTTTAGCTTTACCGGGAAGCCGGACGGGGATGCAGTCGTACAGCTGGAAGAAGCCAGGAGAGTCTTGTGCTACTTGCCCGGCAGGGGTGAGGAGGGGATTCCCTTTGACGGTGCCACCAGGGACTCCCACCTGATTCTGGTGCCTTCGAATGGCGAGGCAGCCTGTGCCCTTCCTTACCAGCAGAAGCCGGATGTGGCGTTGTACACAGAGTGGGTGATGAGCACTCAGCCAACGGTGCTGCCTCTACACCGGTCCGTGACAAGCTTCCTAGAGCCATACTACCCGCACAGGTTTGCTCGAAACTTCGGGTACGACTAGGGGATCCCGCCGAACCAGGAGTTCCCTTTGGCAGGTCGACTGTACAGAGGCTAGGACACACACTTGCTAGCTGCGGTGTGATGGGACTTCTATTATCGCCGAGAGCCGGAGCGACTGCCGACGCATGTGCCGGGACACAGGGGACGGTTCGACGTCCACTATGCCAGGTGGTGGTTCGAGCACAGTCACCAGTATCGACAGAAGGCCTCGGCGGTCTGAAAAGCTGAGGAGACCCATCTGTTGTGGGAGGATCTGCCTCTTATTGCACTAGAAGACGGGTATCTGCGGACTCGCTTCTCTCAGATCTGCCGAGAGGTGGAGCGGCTGGCACAGTAGGTGCCCCGGGGGAGCCGAGGCTCACTGTCTGTAGGGCGGAGCGGCAACGGGGCACTGAAGCCCCTTAGGCAGGCGCGGCCGGCACCTGGAGGTACTGGAGGTGGGGCACCACGACCCGAGGCCCCGAAGACTTGGTGGGCCTAGTTTCTGGCTGATTGCGGGTTCGAGTAGAGGGGATCACTGGTCCGAGTGCTCCCTGAGGGGAGTTTTGCAGACACATGGATTGACGACTGGAGGCGCCATATCGCCCATGCGATCGGGTCGGCTGGACCTGTAGAGCTCGTGTTCCTCATCAAGTGCGCCTACACCCTGAGGGACATGAAGGAGGCGGTCGCGAAGGCTACACGGGTCGTAGGCTTGAAGCCGGAGTAGTTGGTTCCTTTGCCGCTGACCCCCTTTGCGGCTTCAGGTAGGACCTCTCCGTTAGTCCGTCCCCCCGCCCCCCCGCTTTGTTGTTTTCTAGGGTAACTTGCTGAGGCATCTTATGTGGTTGTGTTTATTGGCAGGTTCTGTGGCAGACATGGATCATCCCTCCACGGGGACGATGACGGGACCCTTCAGCCCCGGAGGAAACGCCCTCGGGTAGAGACAGGAGTCAGGGAGGTCGGCGAGTCCTCTCGGGGACCCGCTGCCAGGGAACACATTGAGGAGGAACCGACTCTGAGTAAGTGCTATACCCGCCTGCTTGCTTTATATTGATTCAGCCTTTACGACCGGCTAACCTAGTGTAATTGGATTTGCTTTTCATAGCGCCACTGGAGGCCGGGGCTGACGCGGCCTTCTCGCCACCTCAGGAGGTCGACCCACTACCAGACGATGGGGTCGATTATGAGATAGATATGGAGGGGCTGCTTCATCTGATGGATGAAACTGCCCCCAATGTTGAGACCTTTCTCGATTTTGAGTCATGGAAGGTTTCAAAGGATGTCCAGCCAGGTAAACCACTTTGAGACCGAGCATGGTGTGTTTATGGCTGTACTTGATTCTGGGAGTTGACATAGTTGCCGGTGTTATACAGAGGTGGTCGGGGCATCACAGACCACCGCTCCCTCCGAGATGGGAGGCGAGGTGCCCCCATCGGTTGACGGGCAGGAGCCCACAGCGACCCAGGATGGCTTGGGTAAGTATTAAGCCGCTATAGAGGGAATTGCCCACGCGTTGTACAATTGCTGGGCTGCAGACGCTGACTATTTTTATGTTGCTATTTGCCAGGCGAGGATCCAGCTGCCACTCTGGAGATGATTCAGGAGCTAGTCCGTACCGACCCATTGTAGACACGCCATTCCTGACGTCTCCTGAGAAAGTCTCATATTACTATACAACGCCCCGCAACGGCTTACGCATTTTGAATCACTCGAGTGCTTCCTTTTCTCGGGTCTTCTTCTGCCTTTTTCGGCATTCGGAATCGTCTCGTCACGGCATTCGGACGGCATCAACACCAGTCAGACGTATCAAGAGGTTCCGGAACCAAGATGTTGACTGCCGGGCGGCCGCCGATTGAGGACCCGGGTGGGTCTTAATGGGGGCGTCCAGGCCTATTTCTAATTTATTTTATTTCTTTTCTCAGGGCCCAAAACTAATTAAAAAAATATATATATATATATATTAATGGAGGCGTCCAGGCCCCTGGACGCCTCCATAAAAACAATAATAATAAAAAATGTTTGTAAAATGCCAGTTGGCATAAATAAATAAATAAATATATATATATATATATATTAATGGAGGCGTCCAGACCCCTGGACGCCTCCATAAAAACAAATAAAAAAATCAAAATGCCAGCCCTGGTATAAAAGACAAAAGAAAAATAAAAAAATAATATAATTTTGGAGGCGTCCAGGCCCCTAGACGCCTCCATCAAAATCCTCACGGGCGCCGGCCACCGAACGACGGTTTGTCGTGTGTGAAAAAATCCAAAATATGGAGACGTCCAGCTAGCTGGACGCGTCCATTTCTGAATCACGGGGCGCCGCTCACAAAACCACGCGTTGTGCCAAACCACGTGCGGCCGTCGTCGGTTTTCGGTGGACCTGTTTGAGGCGTCCGGAGCCCTGGACGCCTCCACAAAAATATTCTAAAAAATAAATAAAAATAGAATAAAATATTATTTCGGCCCTGATGGAGGTGTCCAGGGTCCTGGACGCCTCCACCCTCCGGAGCCCTATAAATAGAGGCCCACCCCCTCAGTTCTGGAAGAGCTTGGAAGTGATCCGATAGGCTGCCGGAGCCCAGAGGCTACGAAGTCATTTTCTAACCCGTGGGTTCTTTTGTAGGTGGAGGTTCTGCCGGCTTCTCGGGTGCTCACGCTCGCGAGAGGAAGGTCGTCTTCATCCACCGCGCTTCCACGTCGTACCCACGCTGCCGGAGCTCCGCCGGATTTCACCCTCGGCTCATCCAATAAGCCTTTTCTTCCCATTTTTTCTTCGTAGTTCTTTTGCATTCATCATCTCGCATCCTCTATCCCCCTTCATAAGGGCGCCTCTTCTTTTATACTTCTTGCATCCATCATCTCATTTTCCTCCTACTCGAGTCCGAGAGGGGTTTAAAAGATAACACCAACCAGGTGTGTGTCTTGCCATCATTTCGTTATTTTTATCGCAAGGATTTGAATACTACACCTCCATCTTTCTAATCCACTTGTCATTTGTTTATCGTTGTTTTGCAAGGGTAGCCGAGGAAAGCCCTCTCCGTCGGCCGGCCGGAGGGAGAGGAAGAAGCAACCCGCCATCTCCCGCTCTTGAGGTAGGCGCGATCACTTTCTTATTTTGGGGTCTTTCGGCCCCTGGCGATCACATCTTATTTTCGAGGCCGCGGCGAGTCACTTCCCCAATGACCGTTTAAATTTCCGTTCTTATATTCTCTTTATACTCTGTTATATTCTGCTCATATTCTCGAGGCCGCGGCGAGTCACTTCCCTAATGGCCGTTTAAACTCCCGTTTTTATATGTTATATTCTTATCTATTCGTGTTCTCGAGGCCGCGGCGAGTCACTTCCCCAATGGCCGTTTAAATTCACGTTCTTATACGTTATATTCTTATCTGTTTGTGTTCTCGAGGCCGCGGCGAGTCACTTCCCCAATGGCCGTTTAAATTCCCGCTCTTTGTATTCTCTCTATATTCTGTCATCTTATTATCTGCTCATATTCTCGGGGCCGCGGCGAGTCACTTCCCCAATGGCCGTTTCAATTCTTGTTATTTAATTTTTGCACCATTCCCGTCCCCCCGAGGCCGCGGCGAGTCACTTCCCGCTATGGCCATTTAAACCCCATATTTTGCTATATCATACTTGTCCCGCTCGCTCCGCCGGAGCAATCTCCCGTGGTGGCCCCTTCTCTCTCTTCTCTTATTTTTGTGTTGCAGCAAACAAACACCAAAAGAAAGAAAAGAGGAGCCCGCGCGCGCTCCGCGTCCTCTCCGCTCTTCCCCGAACCGCGTGACGTCGCTCACAGATTGGCGATCACGGTGGGACATCTACTGCTTCCTTTCGGCTACCCTTGCAAGTTCGGCACCACCCGTGCCTCTCCACCTTCGCGCCCGCGCGCGCCCCCGTTGTGCTCACGGCAGCACCGTCAGTTCTGATTGGTTCTTTGTTTATTATATGTCTGTTATTTCTGTTGTTTTCCCACTCCATATATCTATCAGCATTTCATAGCATACATCAATTCCTCTTTTCTATCCTTTTTTTTATTTTTTGAGGATCACCCTTTCCCGGTGAAGGAAGGACTCTCCGTTTGGGAATTCCTCTCAACGGACTAGAATCTCCTACACTGGGACCTCCGTAAGTCCCCGACATCGAAGAATCTCCTCTTCGTTCACTAGGCTGGTTGTACCATTGAAGTTCCCTGGAGTTAGTCATTTCATTCGTGGTGAGACGAGAGACCCTAGCTGACACGGCGGTGAAACAAAAACAAACTAGGGTCCCCATTTTGTGTGAACTTCGGATCTCGCTAAAAATATAAAAAAAAAATCATCAAAATCAAAACACAAAAAGGGCGTAAAGGCATCCACTTGTTTGATAATCTCTGTTACCTACTTGCTAGTGTATGTTTTTGCGTTCTGGGAAAACTGTGAGCATGTCTCACGAGTCTTTTGAGGAGAACAACCCTAGCCGTGGTTTGTCAGCCGACCCGCGAGTCTATGCTATGGACTCGGGTCCTTCTCATGACCCCTCGCATGAGGTGCAGGTTATTGCCGGGGACACGTCCCCGCCACAGGATATCACTTCCTTACTGGGCGTCCTCGCCAACACGGAGCTTACCTCTGAACAGCTCCGGGCCTTCCAGGCCATTCTAAAAGGGAAATCTGTTTCCCCCACGCCCCAGGAGTTAACTCCGGCCATCGCACCTCTCCAAGAGTCCGTGCAGGCCATTCCATCTCCCTCATTGGTGCAAGCCATCTAGTCTCCCTCGCTTCAAGGACAAGCGAGCCAACAACCACCCTCATTCTAGTTCCCATCACAATCTCAAACTCCCGTTGTTCCCCAGACACCGCTTCAGCCGGGGCCAACTGTCGGCGGTCCGACAGCTCCCTCTCATTCTGGGTTCCCCCCTCAAGTCTCCGGGAGACAGTTTCTCCCCCAGTGGCAAGTGCCACCTTCACCCCCAGAGGAGCTCGCCCAATCGCTCCTCAATAGGTTCAACCGCATGGACGAGCAGTTTCAAAATCTAAGAAGGATGGTGGACGTGAAAGCCACCCCGGAGGTTGCTTTGCCAATCCTTCCCGTCATTCATCTTCCTCCCTCCGAAATGCCCACGTACCGCAGATACAATGGTACCGGCAACCCCTTCATTCATCTCAAGGATTTCATGTATGAGTCCTCTTACTGGCAAAACGATCAGAGGTCCCTGGCATACCTCTTTCGGAGATCATTGGATGGTCCCGCGCTTGAGTGGTTCTATTCTCTGGAGCCCCGCGAGGCCGAGAATTTTGAAATAGTCCAGAGAAGGTTCTTGCAGAAATATAGGGATAGGGTCGGTCCCTCACTCTCCATTACCGACCTAGTGGCCGAAAAGATGAAACCCGACGAGAATTTTGTCCGATATGCTGATAGATGGAGGTCTCTGGCGGAAAGAATAAGGGATACCCTCTCCGAGCCCGAACAAGTGAAGATGATTGTGTCTAATGCAACCCCACAGTTCAGACATGTCCTGGCCATGAATAAACTTACTACAATGGAGGAACTCTATGAAAGGGCCCGATACATCCAAACCCAGCTAAAAGACTCCCCCATCATGAACATGTTTGAGTCGCCGAAGCCCAAAGTGGTCAGAAAGATAGGCGCTGGTGTCCCGGGCGGAGCCACAGAAGGGGTCGTGACAAATGAGCAAGTCAGTGCGGTCAATAATACCAACTATGCAGTCAACCCAAGGCCTCCACAAATGCCCCGACTTCCCCTTCAACCGGGTCCTTTCCCTCTTCGTCCTCCACCCCAAAATAATCCACCCCAGGATAATATGCCTCCATTACGCCAACCCCAGCAACAACAACCACAACCTCAGCAACAACAACCACCGCTTCAGTACAACCAAGTTCCACCCCCGGGGAACTATGGTCCCCAACAGCAACAAAGGAGGCCGCTCGGTCCTAAGAGAGCCTACTATCCACCATTGCCGGAAACCTTAGCAGACATTTTTAATGCCCTCATGGCATCAAACCAACTCACCCTACCCAGAGAAAGGCCCGCGTGGCCCCCCAATGTTGATACCTCCAAATACTGCGTCTACCACAGGCAGCCGGGACACACAGTGGATTACTGCTTCCATTTCAAAGATTACATCCATGATATGAATGATGAACATCAAATAGATTGGGATGAGATGAGACGGTACGTCGCGACTGTCAAGGCTAGGAGACCTCCTCAGAGGCCACATCAGCAGTTACAACAGCAACAGCAGCAGCAACCACAACAACAACAACAGCCTCAGCAGGCCCCACAACAACAGCCCGACATGGGAATAATCCAGAATCCATTACCGGAGCACCAACAGCCCAATCATCAGGTTAACCCCATCTCCTCCTTTCCGGAAGTCGGGAGAGAGCAGGTGTGGCACCAGGAAAGTACCTCCATTCTTTCTACCTCCAACCCTATCGTCATGCAACCCCCTCACCTTGCCCGGGTAGCACCTCTCTCTCATCAACCCGCGTCAGTATCACCTTCACCATTTCCACTACCATTACGCCCTCTCATCCGTACCCCGATCTCCTATCAACCGACACTCTCCACTACGCCTTCGCACCCTCTCATCTTCTCTCATTCCCCCACTTTACCATCCACCTCTACCACATTTACCCCTACGCCTTCTAAACCCCTTATCATCCTTCAACCATACATAACCCCGTCTTTCTCCACCACATCACCACTAATGCCTTCAAAACCACTCATCACCCACCATCCACCTCAAAACCTTTACCCGTTTCAAACCTTACCTCCACCTCCACCTTCCAAACCCCTTATCCTTCATAATCCGCGCGATATCCCCTCTACCTCCGCCATACCTCCACCTAACAAACCCCTCATCAGAATCCCTGCTCCCGTCATCACCCCTGCTTCATCGACCATTCCTCCACCACTACCCCTCAAACCTCTGTTAAAATCCACTGCTACCCCCGCAGAGGTACAAAAGCCGCAGGCAATGGTACTCCGGAGTGGAAGGATTTTTCACAGGGTTTTCCCCCACAACAGTCAGAATCCTGAGCAATCTCAGCCAGAGAAGGATGATGCAGAACAACCAGAAAGAGCTATCCCTGGAACACAGTATGATCTATTGAAACACCTGGATAAGACACCTGCTCGGATCTCCATCCTGGAGCTACTTCAAATATCCACATCCCACTAGGCGGCCTTGATGGAATATCTTCAAAAGGTCATGGTTAATGAAGACCTCCCTGTGGAGAAGATTTCGACCGTCCTGACCCCAACAAACACACAACCAGCCATCATGTTTCACAACTACGAGCTCGCTCCCAAGGAAGCTCGGAAATATGCATTGTGCATTTCAATAAAAATCAATGGGGTATCCATAAACCCGTGTCTTGTGGATACGAGTGCATCCATAAATGTGATCTCCATGAGCACTCTTCAGTTGTGTGGGGTCAACGAGGAACAAATAAGACCTTCCTCGATCACGGTCACGACTTATGACAATAGCAAAAGGCCGCCGCAGGGGATGATTATTCTGAAGGCAGAACTAGGCCCCATGGCAATTCCCACGGAATTCCATGTCCTCGACATGGACCCCACATTCAAGGCTATACTGGGTCGCCCTTACATCGAAGCCATGGACGCTGTGCCTTCCACCAACCATCAGTGCATGAAGTTTCCTTACAATGGAAGAATTATTAAAGTGGTCAGTACACCTGTCCTTCACACAGTGGATGCTATCAACACCTCTCTGCCTTCTGTTTGGCCGTCTCATCGGCCCATATTGTCACTGCTGGACGTACGTGATCCATCTCATGTTCCACTAACACCAAAGGAGCCGGTCAGGACAACCACAACATCATGTCTCCCTTTTCACTCCAAAGGTTGGGAGATTATGAGGAACATCGGCTATCAACAAGGAAAAGGTCTGGGCGCACAGTTACAGGGTATGCTCAAACCGCCAAAGGAAATTAGGCCGAACTGCAGGTTTGGCCTAGGCTTCAAAGGACCGTTCAAGGCAGATTGGAAGCCCCTCACGTGGACTCTATCAAACCACTTCAACAGAGGGCCCATTGTTCAGATGGGAGATCACCCACGAGAAGCATATGGGGGATCACATGCTGTATATTTGGCTGAAAAATGTTCGAGGATCACCAAAAGAGGCAAGATCAAAGATCCGGAATGCGAATGGGACAAATGGTTCGACATACGGGACATTTCCGTTGCACTGGAAAGGATGTTCTCATCTCCGCAGCTTGAAGGACCACCATTGATCTCCGAAATACCAGAGAATATTACCACTCTTGCCAAGGTTCCAAACTATCCTCGTCCTCGCCAGAAGGACTCTGTCATCGACGGATCTTCATCCATCCTCAACATTGCCGTCGACGGCTCATTAGCCGCCATCCTCTCCATCCACTCGTCTCAGCCTTTGCTGATATCTTCTTCTTGGGCCAGACAATTGTCTGATGATCTTCCCAGGTCCCCTTCTCTGCTTACATACCTGCGCGGGCTTTTCAACCCGCGCCAGGTCTTCAACTATGATCTGCTCTATGAGCCTCACAATCCTCTAGCCATAACCCCTTTTCTCTCCCCTCCAATCTCTTTTCACTGCTTTGTCATTAAAAATGAAAATGAAAAAAAAACGTCAATTTTCAAACTCCCCAACAACACATCTTCGTTGAGGAAACCTCCTACATCTCCCACGGGTGCGTACCGCCTTGCGGACCACTCGTCCAAGGTCCGATGAGCGACCTTTTCTACCCCTCCTCTGAGGGGTCTTCTCCTGTACATTCTACACCATCCTCTTCATCTTCCTCTTCTTCTGTAAATATTGTCAGTCAATCTAGGAATGATAGGCCAAGGGTAGGCAGATCCCTCGTCGATTCCTTCTGGATTTGGCCGCCAGGTGTCAGGCCCTTCTTGCCATCCCCCAGTTGTTAGGAAATCCCATCCAGCTACCCAAAATAGAATGCGAGGGCGACTGTGCATCTGATGAAGGGTATGGAGTCTACGAGATCAGGGATGAAGAATGCTCCACTGAAGATGAGGGTGAAGAATATGAGGATGCGGCGGGCGCAAACGCTAGTGGAATGAGGAGATTCGACGAGCCGTCAACCGTCGTAGAAGAATCCACCAAAGAAGTCAACTTGGGAACTGAGGAAGATCCTAGGATCATCCTCATAAGTGACAACCTACCACCCTCTGAAGAAAAGGCATTAATTGAGGTTCTCAAGGAATATAAGGACACGTTTGCATGGAGCTACGAGGATATGCCGGGTCTGGATTCAACCTTGGTCGAACACCGTTTAACCCTAAAACCAGGGTCCATCTCGGTAAAACAAAGGTTAAGGCATTTCCACCCTCAGATGGCTTTGAAAATGAAGGAAGAGGTCGATAAGCTCCACAAAGCCAGGTTCATTAGAGTCGTCCTTTATCCTCAATGGGTGGCGAACATTGTCCCGGTCATGAAAAAAGATGGGAAAGTCAGGATTTGCATCGACTTCCGGGACCTTAACCGCGCGTGTCCAAAGGATGATTTTCCCTTACCTCACATTGATGTGCTGATTGATAACACGGCAGGCTACGAAACCCTCTCTTTCATGGATGGATTTTCAGGATACAATCAAATTCGTTTGGCAGAAGAGGATCAGGAAAAGACGTCATTCACTACCCCTTGGGGAACATATTGTTACGTGGTCATGCCGTTTGGGTTAAAGAATGCTGGAGCTACTTACCAAAGAGCGATGATGGCCATATTTCATGACATGATGCACATATATCTGGAAGTGTATGTGGATGACTTATTGGTGAAATCAAGGACCAGGATGGAACATCCAGAAGTTTTGGCTAAGGTCTTGCAAAGGTCAAGAGAGTTCCAATTGAAAATGAACCTGAAAAAGTGTGTGTTTGGTGTGTCGTCGGGTAAATTGCTGGGGTTCATTGTGAGTAAAAGAGGGATCGAGATAGATCCCGACAAAGCTAAGGCCATCAGGGATATGCCGCCTCCCAAGAATTTGAGGAAAGTCTGAGGTTTAATCGGGAGGTTACAGTTTATTCGTCGGTTTGTGTCCCAACATTCACAAAGGTGTAGACCTCTCTACGAGTTGACCAAGCCAGGAGTAGAATTCCACTGGAATTCTAAATGTCAGAAAGCTTTTGAAGGGTTGAAGGAATATCTGGCTAGTCCACCCGTTCTCATTCCACCCAAACCGGAAAAACCTCTGATCCTTTACGTCTCAGTCTTGGATGACTCTGTGGGAGCCGTCCTCGCACAAGCTGATGAAGAAGGCAAGGAACGGGCAACCTATTACTTGTCCAAACTTCTCAATCCCTGTGAGCAGAAGTACACCGGCATGGAGAAAACCTGTGCTGCCCTCGTTTGGGTAGTGCAGAAATTGAAGCACTACTTCTTGGCTCACGAAGTCCACTTGATTGCTCGAATGAATCCTATCAAATTCTTTCTGGAGAAAGCCGTCCTTACGGATAGGCTAGCACGTTGGCAAAGTTTTCTCTCTCAGTTCGACATCACCTACATCCAGCAAAAGGCGATTAAAGGCTATGCCATAGCCGAGCATCTCGCTCACCATCCTCTTCCCAAGTTCGATCCCGTCCAATCAGAGTTTCCAGATGAGGAACTAATGTCCGTCAACCAATCAGATGAGCCAATGTGGACACTATATTTTGATGGAGCTCTGAATTCTCAAGGGAGAGGAATCGGCATCGCCCTCCTGTCGCCTGAAGGCCTCACATTCCCATTGGCATACCAGCTTAAATTCTCAGTTACCAACAATATAGCCGAATATGAAGCTCTTCTAGCTGGCCTAGAACTCGCCCATTCCTTTCGTATCACTGAGTTGCGAGTCGTAGGTGATAGTCAACTCATCCTTCGCCAGGTGCTCACTAAGTATCGCACTCGCGATCCCAAACTCAAGCCATACCAAGAACTCACTGCTGCCTTTGCCAAACTGTTCACAAAACTGATCTTTGTTCATATCCCTCGTCATCAGAATATTCTCGCCGATGCCCTCGCCTCGTTGGCATCATCCATAAGGTTCCCTCTAGGAAGTTGGTTTAAGTCCATTTCCATCTACAAACTTCACGCCCCTGCGATCGATGATGCTTCCTACGTAAACATCAAAGACAGGATAGCAAGGAAGATCCTGCAGGAAGATATCCTTGAAAAGAGAGAAATCATGTTGGCAGAGGCCGAAGAAGAACTGGCTGATCAAGAGAAACCATGGTTCTATGAAATCGTCAAATACTGCCAAGATCAGTCTTATCCTGAAGGGGCCACCACAGAGGACAAGAAAGCCATAAGAAGGGTGGCTCAGAAATATACTTTGGTTGGAGGTCTACTCTATAGGAGGAGCCTTACTGGTATTCTGTTAAGATGTCTTGGCGACGACGAGGTTTGGAAATGTGTAGAGGAGACGCACTCGGGTGTGTGCGGCGGCCACGTGAATAGTCAAATGCTCGCCAAGAAGATCATTCGGCAAGGCTTTTACTGGCCCACTATGGAAGAGGATTGTGCTGTCTATGTCCGTAGGTGTGTCAAGTGTCAACTTCACGCCGATAAAATCCATTCACCATCTTCCTCACTTCACCCAATATCCTCCCCGTGGCCTTTCTCCATGTGGGCATTCGACATCATTGGTCCCCTAGGTGATCCCAATTCCCTCACCAAGCAGAAATCTTTCATCCTTACTGCGACGGAATACTTCACCAAATGGGCCGAAGCCGAAGCTTACGCGGAAATCAAGGCGTCAACAGTCTGCAAGTTCATCATGAAGAACATTCTCGCCAGATTCGGCATCCCAAGCACGATCGTCACCGACAATGGGTCACAATTCATTTCTCAGGACCTACAGGACCTCTGCAAAAGGTACGCAATTGCATTGCATCATTCATCGCCATATTACCCACAAGATAATGGCCAAGCGGAGGCCACCAATAAAACATTGCTCAAAATCATCAAAAAAACCTGCGAGTCTAGTAAGTTTTCAGACTGGCCAGAAAAGCTTATCGAAGCTCTATGGGCCTATCGCACTTCAATCCGTACCCCCACCGGGCAGACTCCATTTGCCCTTACTTATAGTATGGAAGCGGTAGTCCCGTACGAGACTCTGATCCCTTCTCTCAGGGTACAATTGGACGAGGAATTTCCCCTCGACGATCGTCGTAATTCACTCCTCGCCCAGTTGGAACTCTTGGATGAGAAGCGGCTGGCCGCCACCGAACACGCGTGTGTGTATCAAAATAGACTCGCTCGCTTTTACCAAAAGAAAGTCGTTGAGAGAAAATTCAAAGTCGGTGAGATGGTCGTAAAAAGAATTTTTGTCAAACCTGGAGGACCGCGTTCTAAGCTCCAACCCAATTGGGAAGGACCATTTGTAATTCAAGCCGTGTACCCTGGCAACGCCTACAAGCTAGTCAACGCCGAAGGGACCAAGTTATCCCACCCCTGGAATGGGCTTTATCTTAAGAAATACTACCCTTAGCACAAAACAAAAAAAATGATGAAAAGATAAAAAACATCAAAAACAAAGAAATATTGAAAACCACTAAAAATATGGAAAATTCAAAATGCCGATGCTTGGCAGTCACCATGTAGTTAAGTCCCTGCATCTAACCTTCATGTTAGGATAGGGCCCATTAAGGCTTGGTAGGCACCGGGTCTTGGTTTGCCAGAACCGTCGAGACCCCTGTCCGGCCACGTCGGCCTATGCTCGCTCGAAGGAAGCTAACATGTGTTCACTTATGTATTTTATTCAAAAAAGTTGGTAGCATCACCTACGGTAGGGCCACACCTAGAAGATCTCCGGAAGCTGTAATCTTTATTCTTTTCTCTTCGACCAAATGAGACAGTCGGCGCCCTTAAAACGCTGAGCATGAGAAACCGAAACTCAAACCCCAAGGGCAAGAGTAGGATCCATTTCCTCGAGCATCGATCAGTGCACGAGAAGAGGGCAGTGTCCCTACAGGCATACAAAAAGGGAGCTCACAAACGTCAAACGACTATATCTCCCTCACAAAAAGAAATACAAAGTCAAAATCAAGAGAAAAGCCTGGTCGTGACCGTGCCTGTTGCGATAAACGGAACCCCTCAAAGCAAAAGTCTGAATCCACAAAAGGGGCCGTGGAATGTAAATGCTCGAGATTTGGTCCGAAGTTGTCCGAAAGGAAAGAGTTAATGGGCCCTTATTCGCTCGCCGGGTTAACGGCTTTGTCGGTCCTCTCAGGAGGTTTATCCCCTACGCTCTTCCTTCTCCCTCTAAAGATGAAGGTTCGATGGAGTTTCTGAAGGGTGAAAACTGCCCAGGGTCTGCGACCTTATTTTAATATACACATTTGGTTGCCCACTTTGAAAAGCAAAAGCTATCGCTGCGAAGGAGTCTCCGTGTTTCTGGCTGGTCAAGACCCCTGTTTACCACCTTGATGTCTTCTTGTTTAACCTCGGGCTTAGGCCAATGCAAGCGCGTCACCTATGGGTGCGACGGCGTCTGATTCCGGGTCAGCGTCGCGCGGTTGGTCGTTAGGGTTCCAGGGTGTTCCATCTTATACCATCTAGAGTTGTGAGGAAACAGACCCGGGTCGGGCAAATCATTTACCTCAAACACCTTTTGGGTGAATCCCTGTGGTCGGAAGCAACTGGGAGCCTAAGCATGGCATGACGGTATTGTCATCAGGGTAAGTCTTAGCCGGCGGGATCATCATTCGAGGGGTCTAGAGGCCCAAATCAACCTAGATATGCACTTAGGATACCTGGGAGGTTAGTAAGAAACCCCTGTTCTCACGAAGGTCAGGTGCCATTTGGGTGCTTGCCGGGCGTTAGCAATAAAAAAAATCGAAATGATAAAAGCAAAAAAAATGGAAAAGAGAAAATGCACATATTTGCAAACAAAAAAAATCTTTTTATGATAAAACAAAAAAATATCAAATATAAAAAAGAAAACAAATCAATTTTGCATGATTACATTTGCGTGCAGCATCTCACTTTTAATACCGCTTGCATTCGTGTGCTTGCCTGTCGCATTTATCATCACCGCATCTTTCCCTGCCTTCGTTAAATAAAGGCTTGGCCCCTTGACCAGTTATCAAGGACAGTCACAGTGACCATTTGCTTATTGAGCAAGGGGCCAAGTCAGAACAGAAATTCTGATTTATTTGTTTCAGTGATGTGTGCAGGGATTCAGGCAACAGAAGTAAAGGTGAAAACCAAACAAACCGAACCTTGTATTTTATTCCAAAAACAAAAAAAAAATTTACATCAAGTTCCGCCCTCTCTCTCTGCATTACTCGTCCCACTACTCTCCGACAAAACACTCTCAAAGGTACTACCCAACTACGAAAAGCGGTACTCCTACCGCTCTGTACTCCTCTTCCTATTCCCGCATCCCGGCGTTGATCTACGGAAGCAGTAGAGAAGCTACCAACATGAAAGCCACGCTCTCGTGCTCTTCGGTAGCGCTCCTCACCATCTCTCAGCCACTGTTCAGCAAGGCCAAGGCTGATTCGGAGTTCGAATAGTTGGGCCTCCATGGCCCTTCGTTCCTCCCTTTCAGTCAATCTGTTGGCTCTTTCTCTCTCCGCGTCTCTTTCTCTCTCTGCACGTTCTCTCTCACGGTCTTCCCTCTCCAACTGGAGAGTGATCCTCAGTTCCACGGCATCCCTAGAGGAGTCGTCATCAGGATGACGCCGCAGTTCCCTCTCCAGTTCTACTATCCTAGCCTCCTTCTGCGCAGCTTGGGCAAGCGCTCCTTCCGTCTCCTTTTCCTGCCAAATGTACCATCTCAGATACGCGATAAGGCGTAAACCAAGAGAACCCAACACTGAAACTTTTACCTGTATACAGAGCATCCCTTCTGCCTCTGCGGCATGCTGCGTGGCATGAGCAAGTTGCTCATGAAGTGAGTCAAGTTCTGAGGTGGGAATCCACAAGCTGGAAGAGGCACCACCCACTCCCATCGCTGGGGAAGCCGCGCCAATCTGGGCATGCTACGACCGCGTGAATTAGCAGCCAACATCTGGAATCTGGGGTTTTAATTAGGAACGTACTGTACACCTACCAAGGCGCTCGTAGCTCCGCGGGCATCGCCCAACTGTTGTTCCATCTCTGCCAAGCGAGTTCGTAAATTCGCTATCATGGCATCCCGGACATCCTGCAGCCTTACAAGTCAGCATTTTCACCAGAAAACCAAAAAAGGAGAAAGAAGAAAAGAGAAAAAGGGGAAACCTACCTCCACAAGTCCCCGGGGTTGGAGCCGCTCTGCGTACTTTATCCTATATAGACGCAAGTAGTCTTCGCTATCCCGCGCCTGCGATTCTACAATCATGCCACCCCGTTGCCAATCTTCGTACTGTTCGGAGAATCGCACGCGCCAGTCAATACAGGTCGCCGGTCCCCGCGTCTTTCTCCCGACACGAGGTGGCGCAGCCGTATCCACCCATTCCTGAGCCAGTCCTAAAGTCCTCATAACCAATCGTAGCCGAAGTGGCTCGATTTCATTCAGGCAGTGCATCCACAGTTCCCGTCCGAACCGGGCACGACTTACTAGAACCCACGGCTGGTCGGCATCGACCATGTCTGAGTAGGGTCTCTAGTTTACCATCGCTGCAGGGAACTCCTGTAGCTCCCGCCTTAGCACCATCAGTTGGTAGGTTAGGGGTGCCGCACTCATGATGGGTTCCCACCGCCTGGCTAGCAGCACCATCGCAGGTCGCCTATGCCGAGCTCTCCCCATAGGGAGGTAATAATAGCTCTACAGCTGCTCGGCGCAGGCCATCAGAACTTTGCAAAAATATAAAAAAAATACAAAACAAGCAAAACCAAAAATACCTGGATGAATGGTGTGAAACCACTCACAGTCATCTCACGATTCGTTTCTTGGAATAGGCTTGCAAATAAGTGTGCCAGCATGGCGGCTCCCCAGGCATAATACCCTACTCTTTCAAGGTCTGACAGCAGCTCCAGGAAGCAACATTGGATACCGTCCCCTTTCGAGCTCAGTACCAATCTCCCCAAAAGGAAGAGGAGAAATCTCCTCAAATCTATGTTGCATCTTTCCCAGTCGCCGAAATCTGTGCAGTACACGGCGCGGCATCCTATTTCTATCCTTTCCATGAACTCTTCTGAGGATTCATCGTCCCGCCGACGAGTGTCGGTGAGCCCTAATGCATCCATCAGGGACGCCCTAGCTACCGACCTATTTTTCCGACCATCCAGGTCCAAACCCAGTAACTTCTGGGCACCTTCTCTGTAGTCCGCATAAGTGACTCCGGTCACTGCCTCGCCCTCTACCTTCAGGCTTGTGATCCGGACCACATCCTCCAAGCAAGGCACCATGTGCCCCCAGGGCATCAGGAATGCCCGGCTCACTGGGTCCCATCTCTCACACAAGGCTTGGATCAGGACTAGGTCAAGCTGGATCGGCTCGATCCGAAGGAAGGTACCAAATCCCATCACGTCTAGCCTCGCCTTCTGAAAATCTGGGAGGCCCCTGTACGCTGCTACTACCAACTCCCATAAGATTTGTGATTTCATCACAACCTACACATACAAGGAATGGGGGTGAGGTTTGGTCAGAAGAAAGGAAGAAAGAATGAGAAAAGGGCAAGAAAACTTGGCTTACGAGTTGTGATTGGGCCCTTTCGCTGAAGTGCCCTTCAAGGTCTGAAAGCCTCCTGAAACTACTACCACTGGACCTGCTTCTCTTCGAGGAATGGGAAGATTCACCCTCCATCCAACTCTTAGAATTTTGAACTCCTCCTCTCCCGTAAGAAATTGTGCTCCTCGAGTTAGCTCTCGATATACCTGGGAGGATAAAAGGGACAAGAATTTATAGAAATGGAAGGAGTGCGGGCCAAGATTGCCTCCATCACCTGTCAATAATAGCCCTCGCAATGAGGCACCGCCCAAGCGGTCCCATGTGTCACTTCACCGCTCGCACAGGGTGATTGACTGGATGAAGAATAGGATGAATAACCCCTATGTTGTCTAGGGATACCCTATCATAATTTGGAGGACATCCGCAAAATTTGACATAACATCCGGGAAAAGGAACTAGGGCCGTCATTATTGACTTCGACGGCAGATTCCCGTGGAAAATGGTCACAACAAGATGTGATTCTCTGCTTGGGGCGAAGTCTCGACAGACCTATCACATGGGAACAGTGCAAAGGAGAAGAAGTGTAGGGAAGAAGGAACGCACAAAAGAACAAATAAACAGCAGAAAATCAAATCACTCCATTCATAATTCTACATAAGCTGTCACAAACACTACAATCATAGAGAGGTGGCAGGTCCACTAGCTCGCCAATCCTCACCATCACTCATCTCTCTGGGCACTCTCCTCCTCTCCCCCGAGGTGAGGGTCCCTCAGAAGCCTCCGGGATCCCCGTGCAGTAGCACCTGCCTCGCCTCTGGGCGCCTGCTCCGCAGCAGTGACTCGCTGCTCCTCCCCTGGCGTGGCAAAGAAGCCACTGGCGGCAAAGCGACCGGACTGGCGGAGTCGCTCCCTGAACTCTCGCGCTCTCTCATAGCGCGTCTCCATCCCTCCTAGCCTCTGCACGACGGCCTGAAGGCCCAGCTGGAGCTCCCTCACTTGGGCCTCCAAGGCCCTCCTCTCGGTCAGATCCCGCTGTCGCTCGGACCTTCTCTCGGCTTTCTCTCTCTCTACCTCTCTCCTCATCATTTGCAGAAGAACCCTTAACTCCAGGATGTCTGGAGAAGGTCTCTCCTCACCGCGATGCCGCAGCTCCGCTACAGTCGCCACCCAGGCGTCACGCTCCTCTTCCGCCCGGGTCGCGCGGGCCACCGCACCGGCAAGTTACTCCCGGAGGGAGGTAATCTCGAGAAAAGGGCCCGAGGAACTGGAAGATCCGCCAGCCACTCCCACCGTCGCTGTCTGCTGGGCACGCTGGAACAAAATAAACAACGGCCGTCAGTGAAACTCCAAAATCTGAAGTTAAAAGTGCGGCACATAACTTACCAGGAGCGACAACTCATGTTGAGCGACGGCCAGCTGCCGCCTAGTCTCTGACAGTTGGGCGCGCGAGCCGCCGATGCCACGCGTGTCCCCAGCTTGA